>JANVCC010010406.1:28411976-28537183 GCA_025345505.1 Todiramphus chloris collaris | reverse complement strand
AAGAAAAAGAAGAAAAAGAAGAAAAAGAAGAAAAAGAAGAAAAAGAAGAAAAAGAAGAAAAAGAAAAAGAAGTCAACTTTTGACTTGCACAGTTGTTAATGGTCTGCTATCACAATACTGTGATTTCTGTGTGGCATTAACTGTAAGTAGAGAGAAAATGTAATGATGCAGTTTGATATCTTCATCTGGATCACCTCGCAGTACTGACAGCTCTGTTCTTTTCTGCTTTCTACGTGGTTATTATTGGAAAGGTATTTCTGTTTTGACATATTCAGCATTCTTATGGAGCAATAAGCTACACTGTTTAGAGTATGTTTTTATATAGGTGTTCAAACATCAAATTATTAGAATGACCCACAAGTAAAAGCTCAAAAACAAATGCAGCTGTCACAAAATGAAAACAAACTCACTTCTTTGCCTTCAAAAAGGATCGTATTTAAGAAAAGACTAAAGAGAAAGACACAAGTAAAAAAAAAATGTTTTGATATGGAGAAAAATATTTAAAATTCCTACTCTCCTTAAGCACTGCATTAATCAACAATTTAGAATGCAAATGTAAGAAACTTTATACGTTTCAGTCTTGTTATGCATACATTAATTAAAAGTTCTTACGCCAAGAGATGTCAGGTGTTTCTAAGCATAAAGTATTAATTTGTTGAATTCAACTTAACAACAGCATCCATACTCTGTTTCTAGTGACAAACAACTGAAAAATCACAGAATTCACAGAACTGAACAGAATCACAGAATTTTCACAGTTGGAACAGACCTCTGAGATCACCGGATCCAACTGTAAAAAAACCAAACCAAACAAACAAACTAAAAGAAAACACACAAAAATACCACCTCACCATCCCACTGCAGCATGTCCTAAAGTGATTCATCTACATATTTTTTTAATACGTCCAGGGATGGTGACTCCATCACCTCCCTGGGCAGCCTGTTGCAGAGCCTGATTCTTGCAGTAAAGAAATTTTTCCTAATATCTGATGTAAACCTCCCCTGATGAAACTTGAGGCCATTTCCTCTAATCCTGTCATTATTGACTTAAGATGCTGCACCCACCGCACTACAACCTCCTTTCAGGGAGTTGTAGAGAGCGAGAAGGTCTCCCCTCAGCATCCTCCTCTCCAAACTAAACAATTCCAGTTCCCTCAGCCTCTCCTCATAGGACTTGTCCTCCAGACCCTTCACCGGCTTGGTCGCCCTTCTCTGAACTCGCTTCAGCAACTCAATGCCTTTCTTGTGGTGAGGGACCCAGAACTGAGCACAGTACTCGAGGTGCGGCCCCACCAGTGCCTTCTCCTGCTGGCTACACTATTCCTGATGCAGGCCAGGATGCCTTTGGTCTTCTTGGCCACCTGGGCACACTGCTGGCTCCTGTTCAGCTGGGTGTCCACCAACACCCCCAGATCCTTTTCCACCAGGCAGCTTTCCAGCCACTCTTCTCCAAGCCTGTAGTGTTGCCTGGGGTTGCTGTGACTGAAGTGCAGGACCCAGCAATTAGCCTCATTAAACCTCATACCATTGACCTCAGCCCATTGATCCAGCCTGTCCAGATCCCTCTGCAGAGCCTTCCTACCTTCAAGCAGATCAACACTCCTTTCAATTTGGTGTTGTCTGAAAACTTGCTGAGGATGCTCTTGATCCCCTCACACATTAATAAACAAGACCAGCCCCAAAATCGAGTCCTGGGGAGCACCACGAGTGACCAGTTGCCAACTGGATTTAACTGTTCACCACAGCTCTCTGGGCTTGTCCCTCCAGACAGTTTTTACCCCAGTGAAGAGTACACCTGTCTATGCCACGAGCTGTCAACTTCTCCAGCAGAATGCTGTGGGAGAAGACAGTGTCAAAGACCTTCCTGAAGTCCAGGTAGACAACATCCACAGCCTTTCCCTCATCCACTAGGTGGGTCACCTGGTCACAGAGGAGATCAGGTTTATTAAGCAGGCCCTACCCTTCATGAACTCATGCTGGCTAGGCATGATCCTCTTGTCTTCTATATGCTGCATGAGTGCACCCAAGATGAACCACTTCATAATCTTCCATGGTACCAAGATCAGGCTGATAGGCCTGTAGTTTCCCAGATCCTCCTTCTGGCCCTTCTTATAGATGGGTGTCACATTGGCAAGCCCCCAGTCATCTTCGACCACCCCTGATAACCAGGACTGCTGATAAATGATAGAGAGAGGCTTGGTGAGCTCCTGCACCAGCTTGCTTAGCATTCTCAGGTGGATCTTGTCCAGCCCCGTAGACTTGTGAGTGTCCAGTTGGCATAGCAGGTCATTAACTGCTTCCTCCTGGTTTATGGGGGTTTCTTCTGCTCTCCATCCCCATCTTCCAGCTCAGGGTGCTGAATACTCCAAGGATAACTGATCTGACTGTTGATGATTGAGTCAAAGAAGGCATTCAGTACCTCAGCCTTTTCTTCATCCTTGGTGGCAACATTCCCCTCTGCATCCAGGAAAGTGTGGAGATTCCCTTCAATTCTATTTTTGTTGTTAATGCATTTGTAAACCCTTTTTTATTATCCTTTACAACAGTGACCAGATTGAGTTCTAGCTGGACTTATGACTTTCTGATGCTCTTTCTACATGACCTAACTAAATCCCTGTACTCGTCTTGGGTTGTCTGCCCTTTCTTCCAAAGCTGAAAAACTCTCCTCTTTTGCCTAAGTCTCAGTAAAAGCTCCCTGTTCATCCAGGCCGGTCATTTACACAAGCAGCTCGTTTTACTGTACATGGGGACAGCCTGCTCCTGTGACTCTAAGCCTTTTTTCTTAAAGAATGTCCAGCCTTCCTGGATCCCTTTTCCCTTTGGGACTGTCTCCCAAGGGACTCTGGCAACCAGAGTTTGGAACAGGCCAAAGTCAGCTCTCTGGAAGTCTATGGTAGTGGTTCTGCTGACCTACCTCCTTACTTCAGCAAGAATTGAGAATTCCATCATTTCATGGTCGCTAAGCCCAAAACAGCCTTGAACAACCACATCACCCACCAGTCCTTCTTCGTTAGTAGCCAGCAGGTCTAGTGAGGCACCTTCCCTGGTGCGCTCACTTACCAGCTAAGTCAGAAAGTTCTCTTCCACACACTCCAGAAACCTCCTGGACTGTTTCCTCTTTGCTGTGTTGTATTTCCAGTAGATGTCTGGTAAGCTGAAGTCTCCCACAAGAATGAGGACTGGTGAAGGGCAAAGGGGTCCAGGAAGGCTGGGCAATCTTTAAGAAGGAAATCTTAAAGGCCCAGGAGAAGGCTATTCCCATGTGTCATAAGATTAAAAGGTGGGGAAGATGGCCAGCCTGTTTGAACAGGGAGGTTTTGGTGGGACTTAGGAAGAAAAAGAGGGTTTACCAGGCAGCTTGGGAGGAGTATAAAGATCTTGTCAGATTATACAGAGAGGAAATTAGGAAGGCAAAAGCCCAGCTGGAACTCAACTTGGCCGCTGACATAAAGGACAATAGAAAAAGTTTCTACAAGTACATCAACAATAAAAAGAGAACAAAGGAGAATCTCCATCCCTTATTGGATGCGGAGGAAACGTAGCAACCAGTGATGAGGAAAAGGCTGGGATACTTAATGTTGTCTTTGTCTCTGTCTTTAGTGGACAGACCAACTGCTCCCATGGTGTTCAGCATGTTTAGTTTGGAGAAGAGGAGGCTGATGAGCGACCTCATTGCCCTCTACAACTCCCTGAAAGGAGGTTGTAGAGAGGTGGGTGTTGGCCTCTTCTCTTTAGTTACTATTTACAGAACCAGAGGAAAAGGCCTGAAGTTGCAGAAGGGGAGGTTTAGATTAGATATTAGGAAGAAATTCTTTACAGAGAGAGTGGTGAAGCACTGGAACAGGCTGCCCAGGGAGGTGGTTGAGTCACCATCCCTGAAGGTATTTAAGAAATGAGTTGACATGGTGCTTCATGACATGCTCTAGGGGCAGGCATGTAGGGGGCTTGTGTTTGAGGGTTTTTTTTTGTTTTGGTTTTTTTGTTTTTTTTTTCTAATGGTCGGGTATTTAGGTGTTTGTTGTTCTTGTAGGTATGTAGGTCCTTTCCAACCATGATTATTCTGTGATTCTGTGATTTTTGTATTTCTGCCAGCTGCTTGTAGAATGCTTCATCTGCCTCTTCATCCTTGTTGGGTGGTCTATAATAGCCTCCCAACAGGGCATCTGCCTTATTGGGCTTCCCCCTTATCCTAACCCATAAACACTCGACTTTGTCATCACACTCTGTGCAACCCAAACACTCCCTAATGTACAGAACCACCTCACTGCCTCTCCTTCCCTGCCTATCCCTTCTGGAGAACTTGTAACCATCCATTGCAGCACTCCAGCTGTGAGTCATACCACCATGTTTCTGTGGTGGCAACTGTCACAGGTGTCCTGCTGCACAATGGCTTCCAGTTCCTCCTGTTTGTTGCCCATGTACATTCATTGGTGTAGATGCATTTCAGATGGACTATTGGTTTCATCCCTAACATTTCTGTGCCACCCTCAGGCTCATCTCTAGTGGGCCTGGTTTTATCTTCTTCCTCCTTCAAATATGGGTCAAAGCCTTCTCAATGAGCCCTGCCAACTACCAGCCAAGAATCCTTTTCCCATTGTGGACAGTTCCACTCCATCTGTCACCAGCAGGCCCAGTGCCATGTAAACATCCCCATGATCAAAGAAACCAAAATTCACTCAATGGCACCAGCCTCTAAACCACACACTGATCAAGTGGCGCTTTCCTGTTCCTTTCATCATTCCTGGACACTGAAGGGATTGAGGAAAACACCACCTGCACTCCTGATCCCTCCACCATTTGGCTCAGTGCCCTGAAGTCCCTCTTTATGGCCTTAGGACTGCTCTTGGCAACCTCATCACTGCCCACGTGCACGACCAGTAGCAAATAGCAATCACAGGGTTGTACCAGACCCAGGAGCTTCCTGGTTACATCTCCGATCTGGGCCCCAGGAAGACAGCACTTCGTGTGGGATGGGTCCAGCCAGCATATGGGGCCTTCTGTTCCCCCCAGAAGGGAATCCCCTGTGACAACAACCCTCCTTTTATTTTTTACAGGAGCAGCCCTAACATGTGGGGCTGCCTGCCTTGGCAACTCCTGGAGGCACCTTTATCTACATCCTTGTTTGCCTGGTCCAACAGTTCCAGAGCCCCTTATCTATTGTGTAGAGACAACTGGGAAGGTGGGGGAGGCTGGGTGGGGATTTGCCTGTCACCCCAAGCTGGGGCCTGTTCCCATTCACCCCCGTCTCTCAGGTCCCCCCATTCTGCCCAGTGACAAGAAGGCAGGGGATCCTCTGCTTCTTGTGAAGCCTCCACCCGTTGCTTTTGCCTCAGGCTGTGGCTTTGCAGATCTGTCCCTCTCACACTCCCTGGGACTTGCCAGCCTCCACCTCCTCTCTCTCTCTGCCACCCTGCAGAGCAGGTCCCTCTCCCGGGCACCCCGCACACGGGTGTCTCTGCTGCCCTCCCGTAGAGTGCCAGGCTCAGGGGCTGCCTGTAGCCAGAGACCTGCGCTGCCACGGGTTTGTGTGGGAGCTCCACCTGGCTCCCCATCTTCTTTTTGGCCGTTGCTTTGGCGCAAGTGGAACCCATGTCTGAGTTTCTTTCTGCGAGGGGGGTGACTTCCAGCTGGCCCGGCCTCCTGCCCTGCCGGGTGCCCCCCCCGCTCCCCCCTTGTTTCCCAACCAGAGGGAAACCTTCAGGAGACAGAAAGCAACAAAGGAACCCTCGTTAGTCAAGATCCGTTGCTCCGGATCAAATACCTCAGAAAAGGGACATCTGTCCTTAAGTAAAAAGTTATGACTGCCATTAATCATTGGAAAAGTTCTCTATACATTTCTACCCTCCTTTCTACAAAATGTTGCCACCTACCTTCTAAGATTTTAAGTGAACACACAACTACTTTTGATTAAGAGACTAACTTCAAGGTGTCCAGCATATACAATACAAGCTTGCACAGTACTGATGCACACCAAATATGCAATGTATTCAATAGCCTATACCTATTACTAATTTACAGCACAGATAATGCCTGTTAGGCATGTGTATAAAAACAAAAATACAATACAGAATTACCTTAGTACGCTCCTTATTGATTCAGTTTTATTGACTTATATTGTGCAACTAAACAAAACCAAAAATTTACCATTAAAGTCACTTCCTAGAGTTTTTCTTGTTATACTACCGAGCTACCCATGAAATTATTAGTGGCTGGTTTATGATCTGCTACACAAGGAGTAAGATTTGTATCAATGTGTGCTAATACCTTTGATTAGCCTTTGCAACAGTTCCCAAGCAAATATTAATGTAGCACTAAAAAGACAATGCTATCAGAATCAAAATACTATGTCATTGGAAAAGAAAAACTAATAAAATACACATATTTTTCAACTTACTATAGCTGGAGTAGTAATTAAGATACAGTGCTAATCCTTTTTTTCATAGTTTTGATAACTGAAAAAGTACTTGTAGACCGTAGAATATAAAAACTTCTACTTTTGTTAAGCTTTAAGGCAGTACTAATGAAGAAATATAAATCCTAAAATAAAACCAGACTGCTGTGGGACTTGTCATCTCAGAATCTGTTAACAGTCTTTACATGTTTGAGTAAATAATTCCTGAAAATGCACACTGTGTATAATCAAAAGTTCATGACTGATCAGAACCAGTTTAATTAACGTAAGCATACAACAACATAAAGTTTTGGAAAGTCTTCTTCAATGCTTACAAGCTAACTAAACCATATATGTGGGCAGGAGTATTTCTGTTCACTTACACTTGCATTATTTGGGACTGCTTCAACTAGATTTCAGTTCAGCTAATCTACTAACAACAATGTAACCAAAAACAAATTTCTATGCTGCAGTTTTATAAATCATGCTGCATTAAGCCATATGACTAACATATGTTGTGCATCGTTTCTTCTTTGATCCTTCATCCAGAGAAGAAGCAGAAGCAAAGATGTTTCTTGTTTTGATTGGGTTTGGGTGGGTTATATTTACAGGAATATATGCAGTATTAAATATTTATTCTAAGCAAGCAAGGGCAAAACCATTCCCCTTGCTCCTGTTACAGCAAGTGGTACAGTATGTACTGTTTCCTACTTCCTGAAAGCATTCATTTGGCAAAATTAGATCAACCTCAGTAACATTTAACCCCATAGATATGCCTGTTTTCTTCAGTTTTCCTCTGTGTTGTAATCACCACAGGTTTCACCATGCTGAAACCTAACATGGTTTTAGACACAAACCTTTTAGGGTTTTGTGTCCACATCACATGTGTTTTTAAGGTACTCAAAGTATTGAAATATAATTAAAATTCTGTGAAAAGCCCATCTGAAAAGCAAAGGTTTGATACATTCCCAAAACAGACTCTCTTGCTCGTGAAAATGGACTAAGACCCTCTCTTACACAATATCCTACATACTAAATGTTTGGTATGCAGGTGGATTGGTCACACAGATGTGAAGAGCTGACACCCAGCTTCATCTGTCAGTATAGGATGATGCCTCCAGGTCATCCACAAAATTATTCCAGTCTTAATGGAAAATGCTTTCCAGCATACAATGTAGCATCAGCAACGAATGATGAAGAACAAAGTGACAGCCAGCTCATGCACAAAAAAAGAATGGTTGTCCTACTCCAAACTTTCCAAAACCTTCTTCTGCCATTTAAAGCTGCTTCTATCAGCTGTTCTCAGAGCAACAGCCATTCTCACTGAAAAACTACTTTATGAAAGTTATGACATGGTACCCGTGACTGATTTGGTAAATCCTATTCGCAAGCACAAAGATAAGAGGAAAGGGTGAGCTGGGAAAAAACTGAGACATTACGCACAACCTGGATTTCCACAAGCTCTTTTTTTCCAGATTTTTGGAACTCATTTTCCCCGCATTTATATCCTCTCACTAATACTAAGGTAATAATTCAAGAGTTTTTCAGATCAAGGTAACTTGTTTCGAACAATGGTCCAGATGCATGTGAAGTGTCTAGCTCATTCTAACCTGCTGATCTGAACTCAAAGGAGGTTTTAGCATATCAAGTTGCTCTGAGGTAACAGACTTCAACCAGAGTTCTACAAATATAATTCTGCTACTTCCTGCTATCATGGCAAAAGCCTTTGTTACTGTAATCCTTCCATGGTTCTTAGACATGGGGATGATATCAACATGTAGGTTTTTGTTAAGTTTCCAGTTGAACACCTTTTGCCTATGGTGTTGCAAATACACGCCTCTGCAAGAGTTCCAGTTAGCTGCAGGTAATGCAGTGATCTTGTGGTCACCAACACTGATTTGAATGCCATCAAGTAAGAGGCTTTTCAAGTATTATTTGCTTATCATGTCAAAATTGTTGGGCTAGTATTTAGTCACAGGTTCCATCATGGTTCTTTCTGGATCATCTGAAGCTTCTTGAGTCACACAGGCTCCTGAGTAGGCCTGTTTGACTTATTGGTATATTCTCCAGGCAGGAAATCTGTGGACTCTGTTGATTGGCTTCTTCATCTTGATGAGACAAAGGCACAGGATTCAGAATGGCTCTGTACCTTCTTCACCTCTAGGACACATGCTTTATATAACTGTAGCTTACAGGATTGATACTGGTATACATGTCCTGCTGAAAACTTCCATGGTTTCCAGTTATAGCCTACTCTAAATTTAACACCACAGTAGCAAGGTGTCCTGAGAGTTTACTGTTTAACAAAACTTTTGTGAAAAAATGTCATTGAGACAGAGCAAAACCTAAGCCTCAGAAGATAAAACCTCATTAGTGTCTGATTTTGGTGAGAAGAAGAGACGAGAACTCCAACAGTATGCATGAACAGAGAATAAATGAGGACTCTACTGCACAGCAGGGACAAGGCTGTCAGAATATCCTGTGTTAATCACATGCAGATTAGCAGGTCATCAAGATCCCAGCTCACCTGAGCTTCAAAAAAGTCATCCGGACCCAAAGACAAAGAGCAGGGATCAAAGTCTGACCACTAACAAAAGGGAAAAGAATAGAAACGCGGATCACGGTTAGCTCCAAAAGGGTATGAAAAGGCATTTCCGAAAAGGCATAAGGGAAACCTGCACGTGGTTGCCAAGCTAAGAAGAAACCAGGACACATAAGAACTTGAAACATATCCTTCATGTTATGCTAACTGATCCAGAGCCTGACATCTGGACAGAAGCATCATTGCGCGAGACCACTGGACAGCCCTCTTGCACAGCATGCACATTCTGGTGCTTGCATGTGACAGTGAGTGAAATCTACTGATTTTATTTTACATAAAATCACCCTTTATGTAAAATCACCATTATATAAAATCACCTTTCCCACCTGTAAGGTCTCCCTGTGGGTATCTGCTACATTGTTGCTATGTACAACAGTACAGTTAAACTCTATTCCACATTGTATGCAAACGACTTAGTGCAGTTTGATAGAGTTTATTGCTGCAGGGAGATAATGCTTATGCCCACATAAGTGTTTTCACCTGGATCAACAGTATATTTTCTAAGCAAACCTCTAGCTATTCACATATTTCCAAACAAGTTCAGCTATTAGTGAGATTTTGACTGAGTCAAGAGGGATTATTTCTAGAGGAAGCTAGACAGGAATCTCTTCCAGCAGTGAACCATTTCACCCCACCAGGAATATAAGCAAAATGTATGTCAAAATAAGCACCCCTCTGAACTGCTTCAGTGCTTACCAAGGAATATTTTAACTTAGGAGACCAGACTAAAATCAAGTACAAAGCACATCTCTACAACTGCATGGAATCTAGATGTAGGGGTCTCCATAATGACTAATTCAAACTATTCATCCACTATAATGGCACTATATTACTTGTCAACACAGCCAATGCCAGTTATAGTGTGGGGGTTTTAAGACCACTTTTTGTCTAACTTTTACTTTGCTTGATATTTTTTCTTTCAAGCAGATATACAAAAACATATCTATAAGCATTTGTAAAGTTACTGACTTCTATCTCTAAGCATCCTGATCTCTAAACTAGAAATTAGTTCAACGTTGTGTCATAGTATACTTGGTTATTATTTTTAACTTTGCAGTCTGATATCAAAGCAAAACATGGACATAATGTACTTCGTACCTAATACCTGGGCTGACTTAAAGAAACCAACTATGTGAACTTACTTAGCTCAACTAAATTTCCTAGGTTTACAGGCTCCATGACAAAATATCCATGACTTAAGTCAGTATCTGTGGAATTAATTTCAAGCAAAAGGTCCAAAGCACTACTAACTACATCCCTTTCCATCTTCTACAGGCAAAAGAGTCAAAAGAGATGGTCAGCCAACCCTCTCAACACACACACTCCAAAAATAACAGTGAAGGATCATAAGATCTTTCTACTGTCTCTGGTCCCAGTGTTTCCTATAGAACCTACAAAACACTTAACTTTGCTGAAAATGTACACTGCCTAAGCTGGTTTTAGCAGTTCTGCCATTCATTAGACCTCATAAACAAACAGAAGTTTTCATCTAAAATAGAAAACTTTCTTTGTGGAAGGTGTGGTAAACCACTCAAACACTCATCTCCAAACATTCTTGCCTAGAACAAAGAAGCATTACTAATTTTATAGAAAGACACTACATGGTACTACAGTGGTGTGTAAAGTAGCTGAAGTAATATGCACTTCAGAAAAGAAAGGAAATTATGTTCCTTAGCAAAATAGGTCCAAAGCTGCCAGCATCTGAGGATGGCAGTGTTGAATACTGAGTTCTGCATTCTTAGCCGAACAGCAGCATCTTACTGAAGGTCATAATCACAGCTCAGCAGTGGATTCAGCAGCAAATTTCACTAATTATCACTGAAATGTCAGAACAGTAACACTAGCCAAGCAGACTGGATTAAATATTCTAAAAGCACAGAATACATGTCATATGAAAATGATGCCTTTTGATGCATGCTGGACTCTCACAAAGATTATGGTCTAAACTCAGAATTGCAAAGGCCCCCTACACCAGCTTGTAGTCCATCACTGCTGAAGTTAGGGGAAATCCTCAGACCTCACATAGCAAGGGAATTGCTATGGAGCATTGCTTAGAAAACTAACAATGAATCGTGTGACACTAAACAAAGTTGTGGCTACACCCTCTCCACAAGGGTAACTGAAATTTGACCTAGGCCCTGGTGAAATCCCATGCTAGCAGGTATGGGGACTGAACAGAGAGGGAAACAGATTAGCAATATGTAAAGTGAAAAAGATCACTCTTAAGGTGAAGTAAGCTGCTGAACACTATGAATTTGATAAAACTGTCCAGCAATGAAGTCTGCCAACTCACAGAATGTTATGACAGCAAAGAAGTAAGAACAGTAAATACAAGAGGTAGAGGATCCAAGCCATTAAGCACAGGAAGACTTAACTGAATGGTCACAATCAAAGCTAGTATTGAATTACAACATACATGAGGAAAAGACTTTAACTATACAACAGCATAGAGTTAGAATGTTATGAAAGTGAAAAACTAGACGTGCATCTGCCGAAGGGAGTGAGAAAAAAATCCCAAGTACCATTGCTACTAAAAAAGACACCTAGACTAAGTTTTCAAAGAGGACAAGAATAAATAAGATTGAAAGATTGAACTGAGGTATAAGAAGATAAAGTTACCTTGGTCAGAGACAATGAGCATATCATAAAATACTTGCAAAAGGTCTGAAAGCTAAACAAAAAACAAACCCACACCCCTCCAAAAAAGCCCCAAACAAAAAAACCATTCATTATACCCAACTGTGACAAGAAAGGCATTTTTGCCTCCTGATTCATAGTAAGTCAGAGCTTTTACCACCAGATTTTGTTTAGGTAAGAATTTACTGAAGAAACTGCTTATTTTTGGGAACAGAAACTAGCCCTAAAGCACTGTAAACTGTAACATCCAAATCCTCATTGCAAAGGAGTGTAGTGGCAAAGGCTTCATCTAATCCATACCCAACCACCTAGTACTCAATGAGAAAAAATTAGTGAGATAATAACAATGATCTTACAAGTTCTGTTGGTATCCATGGAAGAGTAATTATTCTTAATGACCAATAAATGTTTCCACTAATTATAGAAGATGGGTGTGATAAATTGTTGTTTTTTCCTGCCAGGGAATATGTCAATATGAATACTGGTAATACAAACAAGCCAAAGTATCTGTTTGGGAAGGCTTGTGGAGAAAGGTGGAAGGAGCATATAGTTACAAGAAAAATGATTCATTGCAGAGGAAGAGCTACTCTTCGTCACTTTATAGTCTGTGTTCTAAATATTCTGTCTGGATTATTCCAAGCTTATGCTATTTTTTCTTTCAACATGTTTTTTTTTTTCCCAGGCTTTCTGGAAAGAAAAAAAAGCTACAACAACTTAAATCTCTGCCCCAGAGTAAATTAGTCACTATTCATGTATTCCAAAATATCTAAAAGCCCCTCTGTGTTGTTCACTTTAAATTATCTGCCAGTCACACTTCTGGAAAAACAACAAAACCAGCAGAAAGAGTTCATCTCACAGACTAGAAAAAACATAAATCTTACATGGAGTTCTCTTTCTGTTTCTAAACATTCTGTGGTCCTTACGCTTGCTTCACAATCAGGTTACACTTCAATTTCCTTATACTAAAGCTTCTATTCTGAATTTTACTTTTGAGAAGGAAAAGCAACAATATGAAAAATTGTCTCCTTTAGCACCACTTCATAGGAAATCCATTCAAACAAGACCTTCTATCAGAAGTGAGAATAAAAAACAAATTAGTGCAAAAATATGCATAAGGACTTCAAAAGTCTTGTTTCACAGCTTTAGGCAGATTTTTTGTTGTGTTCTTAATTACGAGAATTTTTGTGTCAGTTTGTTTGAAAAGACCCACACAACAGGACACAAGTAACAATAACACTAGTAACAATAATAAAAGCTTCCAACAAACAGCATAAGCAATCAACACAGTACTAGGATGCCTTCAATAGGCTCTCAACATGCTTATTTCTCTTGTTCACCATTTACTTCTATCACTTCAGAATTTGATCAAGAACTTTCAGATCCCTAAAGGACAATTCTAATATGCAAACATTTCCCAATAAAGGTCAAAAGAAACCTTCAACAGGGTACTAATTCCACCTTGAAGTCAACATAAATTACACACACAATGAAAAAACATGATTCAGCAAGTTTCAGGAAACAAGTACTGCTGTGGTGTTCACTTTGTAAGACAAAAGGAAAACTACTCCATGGGAATTGTTTGATAGAGCTATGTGGTCCCTGCCCTAATTAGGTACTTTTTGGAAGACCTACTCCTATATTGTGGCTTTTGGTCACTACATGAAATTAAAATAATAACAGACAGAAATAATATTCACAAAGTGGTACTGCAGCAACCTAATGTTTATCCCTCACTGGTGTCAAATAGGCTATTTGAGAGCCACGTTTCACTAGGTTCTGAAAACACACCTGCTGATCTGGTTGTGCCTGGAATATGTTCTCTAGCTGCAACAGCTTTTAGTTTGTGCCCTTGCAGGTACCTATGTCATTACTCATTTCTATTTATTTTCCTTCTTTTTTTCTAACTGCTCAGCTAATT
This sequence comes from Todiramphus chloris collaris, assembly GCA_025345505.1. Lineage (NCBI taxonomy): Eukaryota > Metazoa > Chordata > Aves > Coraciiformes > Alcedinidae > Todiramphus > Todiramphus chloris. The sequence goes on along the minus strand of JANVCC010010406.1, from coordinate 28,523,635 downwards.
CTCTGTCTGTTCTTCTTCATAACATATTTATCTATTTCACAATTATGTCTTTGCCTTTCTCCACACTGCCTCCTGATAGTTTCTATACCCCTGCAGATGAAAAGAAGACAAAGGTGTCAATTTGGCCTCTGTCAAAACATTAAATAAAACAGGACAAGAGTCTTTCTGGCTGAAGGCGCCTCAGTAGAGATGCACATAGCTGCTTTGGGTACTGGAGGCAGTCTATACTTGTTAAGATCAACATCACATGACAAGTCTTCCAGCTTCTCAGCCAGAAAGCAGTGAGATATGCTTAACATAACATACACTGCAATCAAGATAAAGGGAAGCAGTGAAAGGATCATTTCCAGAGTCCCAAAAGTTTTAGATAAGTTAGATAAGAAAGACATCATTAGAAACCGTTTCTTGCATGCCAAGCTCTAAACTCTCAGGTAAGTAATATTGATTTGCCCAAGAACTCCTATTTTCAACACCATCAATATATACCTCATAAGGTATAAGGTCATCTTCATCAACAACTACAAAGCCCAAATATTTACAAGAGTACCTACTGGTTTTGGGTTTTTTTTAGTGTATCTGTAAAATACAAGTTTCACAGAAAAAGTATGATCTCATGCAGAGATGTATGCAGAACCTCACAGAATTACTCATGATTTACACTGGCATTACGGGGACCATAACATTCATAGCAGTATATTCAAAATAAGAAAAATCATCAGCTGCATATGTTACCTGGTTGCTGAAGTTGTACTTGTATGGGCAAGAGCAAATTTGACACATTATTTGGAAAATTGTATCCAAAATACCAGCACAAATTTAAAACAGATTAAATCATAAACCATGTGTCACGGATATGGGGAAGGACAGAATTTGCACTTTTGTAGTAAGTAGCAGTTGTAAAATACTAGTGTTTTAGACTAATTTTCCATTATTGCTAAATAATTACATGTTCTAAAATAGAGAACTAGTCTTTGGCTTACGGCTTCATTTTTTCTCCGGAGCTACACATGAGCATTAAACTTGAAACCAAGACTGCAGACAAAAATCCCTGACATTAGCACCTGCTAACTGGTGCAGAGGTAAAGCAGTATGCATGGATTTAATGCTTTCTAGGCACTTCCTTTTGATTTGAGCATCACTGGTTTTGCATTTTGCATTTAAAATCTAAAATCTATTACCCAATTCAGGCTTTTCCCAGGTGGGGCTAGTAAACTTCAGACTACAAGGGATTATGATAGACAGAGGCTAAGAAAGCTTTGCATACCTGGTATGGAAAGTCAGATCAGAGATAACTGCATGAGAGAAGTCTGTGGCTGCTTTGAACACTGCCTTTTCTTTTGGTCCTTTTCAAAGTAAGCTTAAGGCTTTAAAACAACTGGCCACAATACTGTAGTATCTTATTTCTTATTACTTACAGCATATACAATGCAAAATTTCTGCATTTTTAAGCAGTAATATGACTCAGAAACTGAAACAAAACATCACAATACTGCTGCCCATAAATACTAAACAGTAGATGGACTATTTTACTTCTGATCTGCAATAAAATAATATTTTTCCATCATCTTATTCAGCTCTGTTGGTAGGAGAAAAAAGGTTACGTAGGATACAGTAAGGAGGACTCATTCTGAAAATCAGTTTCAAAATCTCAAAATGACAAATAAGTACTATTTTCATCTCTCCATATTCTATTTATACCCAGGACAACTTTGTGGGAAACTAATACTTTTACTTTCTAAATGCCATGTAATTCATACAAGAAAAAAAATCAATTAATACTACCTACACACATATATATGCACATATATGAGGGGCAGGCATGGATATATATAATTAGGAATACATATATAAAATCTGTGTTATATTAAACAAATATAATATGCATAAACATATGCCTGCCTCTGATATATGTGTGTATAATACATATACACAGATTTCCCTGAGCCCAGCCATTTCATGCCAACTTTAAGCTAGAGGCAAGTCTTTACAGCCAGTTATAAACCACTGAAATACAAGTTTATACTGGAAATTATGAGGCACCCTTAACTATAATGATGCTAGTAGGCTCTGCAATAATTCCAAACCTAGAATTTAATATACATGCAGTCACTATTTTACAGTAGCATCAAAAGACTTGCATTAAGTCTCCAGTTACTACAATAAGAAATTACTTTTTTTTTGTAGCCAAAAGAGAGGGAGGGAAAGAAGAATGGAATTGCTTCATGTTCCAACTTGAAAGGCCTCAGTCTAAAGCAACAGGACAACTTATAAGGTTCATGCTAGACAATGTACTGTTAATTTTGCTCATTTGAAGTAAGTAAATTTCTGTACAAGAGCCACTTCTAAGAATGTTTATTTAACAAATGAAGTTACATATCTTTTCAGTGCTTTTCTAATCACAGTGCATATCATACCTCTTCAATAAACTCAGGTAAAAGTTTCACTGGCCAAGACACCTTTTAACAATTCACGTGCCATACAGAAAAAGAAGCAAGTGCTTTCTAAACTCCTAAAACAATATTCCTTATTCATCTCATAAAATTACAAGTAGTAATTACTTAAAATCGCTTATTTGAAGCACAAGTAAATTCACATGTTCTAAAATAACACTTTTTTGATTTTGGTGAGTTATCTGTGACTGACATGTTATCTTTCTGGTACTATCTCAAGAGGTGAAGCATCTTAAGACAGATAAATATTTTACCTTGTCTTTCAAAAGGACTATGGAAAACTACCAGAAATGCAGAAGAACCCCCCCCTGATATGGTAGAATACACATTTGGCTTGTTTATTAACACATACATTAACACATGGCAGAGGCTCACTTTAGGTGTTTATTATAAGGAAGGACAGGTTTTAGAATTCCTGGTAAGACTGGGGTTAGTGGGAGGCTTAAAGTGTGAGTTGGTTGTTTTGAAACACAGATGCAGTTTGCACTTGCAAAGCTGGATGATTATGTTTCTGTCCTTTAAGGTGACCAAAAGGCAGGACAGTAGGTTTCAGAGACTTCTCATCCTCTTTACCATTTGCCATCTTTCACCATTTTACTTTATTTACCATTTTACCATATTAAAAAAAAAAAAACAAACAAACAAACAAACAAAACCAAAAGAGGAGCAAATAGTACTTTTCTAAGATTACCTACTCAGATTTGGTGATAGGTGCTTTCTGGATTAGCAAGGTCCTCACATTAGTCTTTATGCCAGATAGCACAGAGAATGGATGACTGAAACAACTGAAAAGTTTCATCAGAGATGGCTGTGATTCAATTCTGTGAACTAAGCTTTTACACTTTTGAGTCCGTGAAGAGGCAGAAATCTTACAACTGAAAAGCAAGGAAGTCATGACTGACAAACTGATATAATACATAGCCAACAAGATTATATATGGATCTGGCTGCATTCTGGTGAGTGTCTGTTGAGGACCTCTGAGTGGTCCAGCACAGACTGCTGATTGGACCAGAGAGTATAGCTGAAATCTGGTTTCAATTCACAATTTACTTTCAAAGCATGTAATGTACATTACTGTAGAGCCTTTTCAATCCACCTTATGCTGCAATAGTCACCCCCACAGTTTTAGCAGACTGCTAAATTTTTTTCCTCCTTTATGCTGTTGCTACTGGAAGGAAAACAATATACACTCTTGCACAGATGTTACCCTGAGATATTGCACCGAAGTGAAAGGACATGTCATCTGAACTGTGGTAGTTACACAAACCATTTGAATAATCTCCCCTAGGGGGTAAGCATAAAAGCAGCTACTGCTGTGGCACCGTAAAAAGGATCATGAAAAAAAAGCCAAAGTCAATTTTCATAGCCTCAAATGCTATTTCATCAACCAGTCAGATTATGAAGCAACTTGTGTATGTTTGGTTTAAGTATGTATTAGTACATACTGTTTCTTGCACATTCAAGCATAACAAAAGAAGGGCATGCTTTTCAGATGGCTGGGTGCTCAGCCACTAGAACCTCCACTCCCCCCATATTTAAAATATGTAGATATCCCATGAATTGCAGAAACAAGGTTTCTCCTACCACAGTGTCATGTTTTATACTTAAAATGTATGGATGCCATAAGTTCAACTGCCTTTTATTTTTATGGTGTCACAAGACATAGTGCAAAACAATATGGCTGTTATGTGGTGGAAGGAGGTAAATAGTCAATAATAACGAAAAAAACCCAACTTTGCAGCAGGTGACTTCTACACCCCACTTTGTCACAGTGAAAGCACCTAACATTTTACTCCGTCTTTTCTCAGTGTGCTGCAGCACTCAAACACCATTGACATCAGTGAAGACGCCAATAGAAAACCAGGTGTCTTAAGAAGCTACCTTATACAAAATTTGAAATAATTCTTTAAAAGAAGCAGCCGTGTTATTTTCCAGTGTCATTCAAAGCACACGAAAGCCTACTCACCAAGTTAAAGAAATCTCTATTTTCTGGTACATCTTTTCCAGAAACCAAAGAGAAAAAAAGTATTGAGAGTAAGAAATCTCTTTGCTTTATTAATCTTTTAAATACCATTCTGAAGGGGAAAAAGGACATGCTCTTAGAATAATCAATCTTATTTCTGATATTTGTTTAATAGTATTTCTTTGGCTTTAGCAGTCTTATAAAATTATGAAAAACAAATTTTGCTTTCCATCAAGAAATGAGCTTGTTTTATTTGCTTTGCAGGTTTTACATTTAGAGTATCTGTCAAGAGTTAATAGACTGATAAGGCAGCTCAGCACTTTAGAAAGGAAATATATTGTTCATAAAGTACTCCAAATCCTGTTTTGATCCCCAAATGACAACTGGGTGAAGGACTGTGACTGCAGTGGTGGCAAATTACACTTCAGGCTTCAGCTAAGAGTCAGAAAATGTTCTCAACCTCTAAATACCACTTAGGTTCATAAGCATGTGTCACACAGCCACATAGTATGAATTACTACTACCACAGCTAAGACTCTAACCAGGATGCATTTTGAACAGCTTTATTTTCTTGGAATAGTAAAGCAGTGCTTCAGCAAAAGTAAAGATTACTAAATTGCTACACTGTCTGTAAATTAATATTAGTTTCATTAAAATTCTAATTAAATTCTATAGCACTACAAACTGAATCTAAATGCCTAGGACAGTGACAAATTTGTGTAAGCAAAGATGAAAGAGAAATATCATGAGCTAAATGTTTAGACAGCTGGAAGACAGAGCCAAGATCTCTTAAAATTCAAAGCTGACTGTAGGTTATAGGCTATATAGACTTCAGTGAATTATGAATCTTATGTCATCCAGGATTGATTGCCTCTCTGGTATTAAAAACATAAACAACATTTTAAATAGATACCAAACCTTTTCTCTCTTTCAAAAAAAATTCCCCAAATAATATCACATTTTACTCTCTCCTGTCCCCAAGGAAAATCTCTGGAGTCCTTTTGCTAAACAGAGCTACACTGAATTAGTTCTTTACAGCAGCATCGCAACACAGCATGTGAGCCTAGCAAACACACCAAATATCTACTAGAACAGCTACTATTCAGTAGGAACCCCATGCAAATCAAAGGGAATCTCTATTTTTAACTGTCTGTATTAGTCTTTGTATCATAAACAACACAGATTTCTTAGGTAATTTCTACAATATTAAAATAAACAATATTTACTTATTTCTGTGTTATTTACAAATTAGATAATTTTCCAAACAAAAAAAAAAAAAAAAAAGACAACTGAAAAACCTGCCTCTGGAAAAAAACCCCAAAATGATGGCAATTTTCATCCTTTCTTAAAGAACTCATATAGGTCATCTAAAATAGGATAAACAGAACCTAGTGTTAAAAGAGTGGTTCCTGCTCAATCCTGTTTTAGCACTTCTGTTTGCATTGATGAATGGATTTCAGGTATTTTCAGCCAAATATCCTGCTTGCCTCTTCATCCTAGAAGCATAAGAAAGGCAAATATAATGTATTTCTAACTAAACTCTGCTATGGGTTTCAAATTCTATTTAAAAACAGACACTGGATGTTCAGTGGACAAGTATGACTATTTGCAAATATTTCCAGGAAGTCTAAGCTCAATAGCTTTTTCTTTTTCTTTAAATCTAAGTCAAATTAAAGTCACTTGCAGCATTACATCACTCACGTTTAACAACTTCACGATCCTGCCGACAAATATACTAAGTAAAGATGTAAGTATGGCGTTTGAATAAAAAGGACTTTTGTATATACTTATGAGGGAATGCAAAACAATTTGCAGGATGAGGAATTACAGTACCAGGTAAATTGCAATCTCTCCTATTAAAAAAACAACAAATAAATTAAAAAACCACCACACACACAAATAAACAAGTATGGAAGATTCAAGTTAATATTCTCCTCTACACAGTGAATCAAAAATAAGTTAAAAAAAAAAAAAAAAGAGTTGTTTTGTTCTCCAGACATTGTAATTTTACTTTTCACTTTAATTTTTGTGCATGATTGTTTCTGCCTGGATAACCAATAAGTGATATGTAAAAAACAGACTAAGGATAATTCATGTTTAAGTATTACTCTTGCAAATATTTTGTCAAATTAACACAACTAAAAATACTGTGCAAAAAAATTTGTACAAATGTATACACTCACAAAAGGCTTCTACAGCTAAGGCAAACAGTCAATCACAGTTCTGCAAGACTGATTAATACTAAAGACACATTTAGGTTTGACACTTGGATGTTTTCCAATAGTCCTGTCTGATTTCACTACAGACTTAAAAGTTGTTGGAACACTGCAGACATACAGGTTGGATAAATGGCTACAGGCACACAGATGAAAGAAGCTGCTTGGGTTTTTTTGGGGTTTTTTCCCCTTCTGTTTTGTTTGTTTGTTTATTTGTTTTTTCTTCTCCTTTTTTGATTTAAAAAGCTAACAACCTTAGTGACTTGGCCTGGAAAGACTCAAGTGTTCTACTAATATACCTTGTTTTGAAGAAAGGGATGTTCTTTCCTCTTAAAATACCAAAGACCATTGGAGAAGAGTGTCTGTGATCTCTATAAATAGGAACTGTAAGCTGGATTGCTAAATCCGTATTTATCCAGCTATATAAATTGACTGTCATCAAACAACATTTGGGTTTCAAGGGTGTCCAGAAATACTTGAAAATGAGGCCACTAATTTTAGAGCCTAGATAGGATTAAAATAACCTAACACTGGGATTCTGGTTTGAAAAATTCAGTATCTTGCTTAGAAGTTCTTTGGTTTCACTTATATACTAGCTCTCCTGAGCAAAACTGCTATAAAAACAGACAGACTAGGTAAGACCTGAAATCCATTTATCCCATTATTCTTTTTTTCAGCAAGTTACTAGTACAAGGAAAAATTACTTTATAAGATTGCTAAGTCAGAGAAATACTGAAAATAGAAAGAAAATACTATTAAACAAATATCAGAAATAAGATTGATTATTATTACTAGTTCAAGGAAAAATTAAGAATACGGTGCATACCAAAGGACACTTTTTGCATCATACTCTCCTATCTCACAGACTCATGCGATGTGACTAGTCAAGTTAGTGACACATAGTGTTTGTCAAAGAACTTTTCCCTGTGCTAGCACTTACTAGAAAACTAGTACATGTTAAGTATATGAATTCAAACAGAAAAAGCAGTATTCTTATTTAAACTATGCTGGAAACAAAAAACTTTGAAGGCCATTGTTTCAAAAAAGTACTTGAACTCAATGCAAACAAAGGGCTTACAACTCCCAGGAGAGTAAAATAACTATCAGCACATTTGCTGTGAAAAAGTAGAAAGATGGTAAGCAGTTCCTAGAGCCATACAAACACAAGAGATTAGCGTGACTGTGAAAGGCCCTCCATGGTTAGAGATGAAAAAAATAACTTCCATGGGGAAAATAAAACAAAAAAGGGGGACTTACACAGCTGAATACTGCAAGAGAAGTCAAGGTCTCAAGCACTGGCTTAGGGAGCACAAAAAGTTTAGAGTCTTTGTATTTGAAATAATGTTTTTCCTTGGGGAATGAAAAGGAACAAGAAATTCAGAGGCTCTTCTGGTACTACTAAAAGGAAAGGAAATTGATTTTTTGGTCAGTGTGAAGAGGTTTTTAATCTGTAGGTTTTCAAATGTGATCAACAATACTGGACTGGGACTGTTTTGAAAAGCGCAAACATACAAAACATACAAACCACACAAAACATACAGACACAATTTTTTATCTTAAGTCTTCCAAGTCAGCTTGGTTCACATGAGTAACTAGTGGCTCACATGACAGCATCTGCAACCGTGAAATAACTCTGCTATTTAAGTCTCAATGGGGTTGACAATTCCTCAGAAGTAGTGTCATCATCAACAGCTCAAAACATGGTGCTGCTTTTAACTGATTATCTTCAGAGTATAGTGTGAGGTCAGGGACCTCTTCCTTGAACAATGTGTTCAGGAGCATTAGACTCAGAATCACAGACTCATAGAAGCACCTAGATTGGAAGAGACCTTCTAGATCATTGAGTCCAACTATTAACCCTGCTGTACATGTCCACTGCTAAACCATGTTTCTAAACACCACATCTACACAGCTTTTAAACATGGCCAGGGACAGTGATTCAACTGCTTCCCTGGGCAGCCTGTTCCAGTGCTTGACAATCCTTTCAGTAAAAAAGCTCTTCCTAATAGCCAACCTAAATGTTCTCTGGTGCAACTTGAGGCCATTTACTCTTGTCCTATCACTTGTTACTTGTGAGAAGAGACCAGCAACCCCCCTCTCTGCAACTGCCTTTCAGGTAGTTGTAAAGAGCAATAGTTTCCTCGCAGCATACTTTTCTTTGCAGTCTGACATGCTTCCCTAATCCTTATCCTCCAATTCACTCACTTCTGCTAGTGAGAGAATTTAAAATAATTAAGTGCTATTAGGTGTTCATGAAACCCAAAATTCTACAGAAAGCACTGAAACTCTGGCTTTTAAACTATTTAGATTTGATCCACAATGCTTTATTAATTTAATTTATGTACAGTTTAACATAATATCACATACAAAGACATGTAGGCCACATTCTTCTTTTACTAGCATAAATCTGTGAGTAGATATACTGAATCACTTCAATTAAAATAGTGAAACCAATAGAGTGCACAAAGCTTCAAAGATCTGCAGGAAGCAAGAGGGGATGACTGCAATTATTATATACAGTCAAGATCCCATTTCCATACAGAAGTCCATAGTAAATAACAAACACAGGAAGAGATGCACGCAGAACACAAGTGAAATGAATATGGTTTCAACTCGAGTTTCTCTCATAAAATATCTGTTAGACATCAAAAGAAATCCAGCTGACTCACAGTTGTGGCTACTGGAATACACAGCTTAAAATGTATAATTAGGTCACTGTATGCGGGAATAATTTCATACCAGTCTAAAATGTTGGAGAATCATGCCCCTTAAGTAAATTGACATATTTTGGGATTAAAAAACACAGTAAGTAGCAGCTAATGAGGAACAGACAAAGAAAAGTGCCAAACATCGTAAAGCCCTGATACTTCAGATAATGACTAAAATTTATGGCTGCTTCCTTCCCTGGCAGACAGGGCTACAATTAGAATTCTCAAAACAACAGACCTTTTGTACTGGCTTGCAGTGTTATGTTTATACTGCTACAGATAGACTAGAAGATATAAAACCAAATACTACAGCACCCTTTTTAACCCTAGACAACAGCTAACTTTTATTTATTTATTTGTTTATATTATTTTTTTAATGTGGGTTTGGGCATTGTTTTACACATGGTTTATTCTTAACAGAAGTAGTTGTGGTAATTAACTATGCATGCTCAGGAATTAACCCTTTAAATAGCTTAGTACATATATAGAAGCCTCTATTTGAAAAATCACACAAATCAAGAACAAGCAATCTCTTATGAGTCACTTAATAATTTCCTTTGCTGTCCAAATACAGCTTGATATTAAAACAGCCTAAATTGTTCCTTTATTTCAATTTTGAAAAATTTGAATGTGCTCAGATTGATGAACTGATGAATGAAAAGCACCAGGAAGTATGCATGCCCTTTCTTACTTATATTCAATGATACAGATAACTTGAAACTGACAGTAGTTAGAAGCAGCATAGGGAAATAAAAGCATCAGTTTTTCTCATCTCCTTCACAAAGGAAGCACAACTACAATATTCTGAACATGCAGTCAGGGCTCAGATAACTACACATGCTTTAGCAACAGAATACCCTGCAGTCAACTTTACCCCATGAATTCTGGGAAAGGTACATGCAGCATAAGCTCTGAAAACTTTCCAAAGAGTAGTAGCAGATCAACAACTAAATCTTGAATATTTCTCCTACTGCATGCTGTCATTTTGGCCTAGACATCTCTAACATTTTGTACTATTTGTGCATCTTGCCCTTCCTGTTTCCACTGATCACTGCTCTTACCACACAGCTAAGTACAATGACCAGTTTCTTTCTCAGTTACAGTGATGATCCATAAAGACCTGTGTCAACCTTTTAGTGTCATGCCTTTGAAGTCAGAGGAAATTGCGGAGTAGCTCTACCAATTTCTTCAAGAACATAGTACACAACATTGCACTTACCCCCAAATCAAACCACTATGCAGAGCATCAGATATAGTCTTTGGCACGCGTCCAAAACAAGCAGGACTTATGTTAAGTTTACTGATGCTTTCATTCAGGAGTTCATTAAGCGAAGAGCTATCACTGAAAGCTCAGTAACCAGTACAAAATATCTATGAAGCAATGAGGCTTATTTGACAGAGAAGGGTCACTGAATGCTTAAGTTTCAAATGTTATAGATCTTCATTAAAAAATAAAGTAAACTTTATACTAAAAACTTACAGTACTATTACATGACAGTATGATTTTCTCTTTTAGCTCTAAGGAGGACTTCAAGAGAAAAGCTATAGAAAAATATGTAAATGTATGAAGAGACATAAATAAATATATGTAAATAAGAAACAAAACATGCATCATGAAACAAAATGTTTCCTTATGTGATTAATTATATGGTTTGTGAAAAGAAATAAACTTCTGTGTCATCTAAGCACCTGGACTAGCAATTTGTGCAATTTGTTGAAGTAGCTTCAGGTATCAAACCTCTCAACAGCTACCCCACAAACTCCAAAATATACAACCAACAGTCTGAGAATACACCTTTCCTTTCAGTCCTCATATTTATAAAACAACTTAATTCATTAATCTTTTAATTCCTTTAATTCTGCCTTTAATTATTCCCTTGGATTTTTTTGTTCACTTGACTAAATGAAACCACTGTGCTATTAGCATTAGGCAAACAGTGATAAACTCAAGATCTGGATTTTAACACGCTCTTATTCTGTCAAGACATAACAGTAAAACCTGCGCCAAAAGAAAACATAACAAAATGATAGTAACACCAAGTATTTAAATCAATAGAACCAATAAAAGAACTTCAGTTTGGTAAATGAGGAAATTCAGACCTGCATGTCTAGTGAGCTTGTATTCCCCTTCCCTGAGCCCTGTTAAAACTAAAACTTAAGATCGTAGCACAAGGATGCAAACAAACCAACCCACATGAAACCAGAACTAAGTTTGTCTTAATAAAAATAGCACATCGACTTTATATTGGTAGCAATTTGACACTGTTAACTAGGTGATGAAAAGGAGTCTAAAAACATACAGGAGATAGTAAGAAGTTTCTTTACCTAGCCATTCCCAGACTGGAAAAGTTGGAAGGAACTATCAAAACATCAAGCCTGGAAAAGGGGTGGGTACCCAGTGTAGTGTAAGCAGCTGAGAGGCACCGCGGAATTAGCCGAAGCAAATGTTCTTCACAGTGTTCCATAAGGCACCAGGGAGCAAAGACTCTATAAGGAATGACTGCCTGCAACCTGGCAGCAGGATTTTGGAAACGGCAGGGATATTCCACATGACTGCAGATTTCTTCATGACATCTGACAATAACAAAAAAAAAAAAGAAAAAGAAAAAATAGTTTAATGTGATACCAGAAATGCACACAATTGAGTATGCTAAGACAAAGATGTTCTCCAGACATGACAGAGACTTAGTTCACATAAAACCAACTCATTTGTATTCTTGGACTGTTCAAATATGTGTAGCACTGTGAAAACACTCATTACTACATCTGAGTGGAACTGATACAGTTACTTAATTCAAAAGACTAGTCAAACCTTTTTTTTTTTTTTTATAATAGAAATGCATCAAAAGAACAAATGGTCCAAATGTACATAAAGAAAACTAAGTAACAATACAAAAATATTTATTTAGAGAAGTCCTATTCAAACTTGACTACAAATATAAAATTTTATACATATTAGCACAAACATATTAAGTGCAATTAGAAAGAAATTCCAAGGGGGCTCTTTTTCTGTTGTTTTTACCAATATTCTCCAGGAACTTTACTGATTTCTTTTTTTTTTTCTGAAGTAAAAAACAACAGTAGATATCAATTCAGGCTTATCACCACAGACATGTGAAAATATCACATTAGGATCAAGCTTTCTTTCCATTACTTTTAGTGGGTATTCAGAACTGTATCTGGAAGGAATAAAGGGTATATCAAATCCTTCCTAAATACTGACTCATATACCTTCACAATAATTTATCTCCCCAAGTAGACTCATATCTAAGCAGAAATCAGCTTCATGTTTTCACCTGCTAGCCTGTCTTCTGTACAGCACAGAGCCTCTCCTTGATTTGAGATTTCACCTTAAGGAAGTTGGTTCTACTATGCCTGGACAGGCAAAGCACTTATTGTTATTGCACCCAGCATTGCCCAAAGCATTTATATTTGGAAGATCATGCTCCAGGTGAGTGCTGACACACAAAACAAAATGGTAACATATAGAAAAGGAGTACATTTTGCTGAAGTGGCAACACTTTTAACAGCTTACATAACTTCTGTGGAAGAAGTGCACTCTAAGCTATTTCATTGATTACATATGCAAAGAACCTACACACATAATTATACAATTTTTTCCTAAGGGTGGCATAACCCAGTATATTTCTGCTCTAAAACAATGTCACTTTGTATTTAATTATCAGAGTTGAGACTAGGCAAGAACATGAAAGCTAGCACCCTACCTCTTGTAAAAGCTGCCAAGTCCTTAATGACCACAACGAGATATGAAATTTATTTAACACCCTGGATTCATTAAACATTTTCTTTGATACAGTCTCCTTACGTCAAACTCACTGGCACCTGGACATACATTACATTCCATATTTCAACAACTTTCAGAAATGCTTCCTTTTCCTGCTGCCCAAGAGTTTATCTCCATTATCTTATCTGAGACTCTACTTTAACATGTGCTTGTCTATCCACTTCATACCATTTCTAGAAATGGTTGCTACTGGGCATAATGTTGGTTTGGTTACCTAGTCTTAATGACTAAATTAAGTAACAAGTCTATGTTCTGCTAACTCCCAAATAAAGATTAACTGAATAGAACTGTAAGAACAGGTTTTTAAGGACATAGATTTTATGTTCTAATTAACTGCAAAACAGCCTTGAACACTTAGGCTTTCCTTTTTTTTTTATGCATGACACCAGATTTGCAGAGGACTTTTTTTTTTCCCTTTTTTTTAAAACTTTTTTTTAAAAACACATTAGTTCTGTTTCTTCCACTGTCACTAACTCAAGTGCTGCAGATACATGACAGTACCTGTGTCAATTATCTCATAACAATGACCATCATACTAATTAAAACTTGCATTAATTTTTGCTTCAAAAAGCTAGAAAAAATATTTACCTCTTTTCAGAAGTTTACAAAAAATTTAAACTATTTGTTCTATCAACACTTTGTCAGAATAATCTTTTGCACCAAATCAATAAAAATACCTATTACTGAATGTACTGTACATTAAAGAGGAATATATAGTGAACATCTACAGCATATTTCTGTAGAGGCAGTCATATTACAAATAGTAGAGGAATAGATTTTTCAAGATCCCTTCCAACCTGGGCTGTTCTGTGATTCTATGACTCTATGAATTTGAAAAGCTGAGAGTAGTATGTGAGGAAGTCAAGTGCCATGTCTGAGACTTCTGCAAACTATGTGGATACATGTGGAAACAAGTAGTATTTCCCCATAGACTTCATTTTTAGCTTCAAATCTCATTTGGAGGCCTATATATTATTGTTCTGTTCATCCATCACTCTGCAATAATTTAAACTCAATGAGCAGTCTTGACTAGATTGCAAGGAGAAATAGATGTATCAAAAAAATTACATTTCTACGGGTTTGGTGAAAGGCAGCTAAATAGCTACTGCATGTACTAGATGACAAAGTGGTTTATTTCTTGAAAAGAATCACTGGGCCAACTTCATTTTATGGGTCCCTGCAACAGGTCTTTCATGTGCCCAGGCAGTACACATCATCCCAGGCAAACCCCTGCACAGACCAGCTCTGACTCTGGGATGGGACTGGAGAGGAAGAAAAAAGCTAGGAAATATTATAGTAGGGGGCATCAGGCACCCGGAACGGACTGAGTCTAGTAACATGAAAGACACTACAGCCAAGACATTGTAAGAAACAAGGGAGGACCTGGTATTGCTACAGGAGGGCATTAAGAGACACAGGATGTACGATGCAAATCCAGAGGACACTGGGATTTATTAAATCTATGGCTCACTTGATTTCACATAAAAAGAACCACACCCTTACCCCTGAAATAATGCCTTAGGAATTATTTTCCTGTCAAGATTGTTCTGTTCAGATTAAACAAGTTCTGTTTTGATTCCTGTACTAATATGACTCATTTTCACATTCCACAGAGTAAATGAAAATGTTACCCATGTATATATTTATCAGCAATATTCTAAACACCAACCTGAAATCAGCTTGTGAAGACGGCAAGGAAAACTCAGTGTTTGTCTGTGTAGCGGCTGTGAAAGACTGCTGTTTAACTTCCTGCCAGCACCCCACAGCAATAGTGAAGGTGGATGCTGGCATTGGCATAGTCACATAGTAGTACCAGCTCAAGATACCTGTGAATAAAAAGATCATTTGTACAGACTCATCAGTCAGGGCACACATTTAGTACTTGGCATTTTAATGTACCTGACATTTTGGGCCAAACCTTACATCATGGTATTTTTGTGGAGGAAAAAAAAATAATTTCACCAAGACACCTAAGAGCAGTCAAATGTAACCACCATGGACTCAGAACTGACTACTTACACCTGCAGCTTTCGTCTTCATGTATTTATTCATCTTTATGTCTTCATGTATAAATAAGTCATCCATAAGTGGCATGTTATTAATGCAACTTAACACAATTGTACTGTTACCACCCAAAAATTGCATCAGACATGAAATCTAGTAGCACCCTTAGAGCCACACATTCAAAAAGATTAAAATTTAATTCTTCCAACCCTGAATCAACCACCTTATAATTTTGTCTTAACTGTATTATCTCACACAGAACAAAATCTTTTCTTTGTGTTCTGGATTGTACCAAACCGATAGGCAAGTTTTAAAAATATCACTAGTGCTCGTGAATTGAGATACATGACATACCAATCAGTAGCTGCTAAAACAAGATTAGAGGTCTATTAGAAGGTAAAAAGATGATGTCTTATTATTACAGAGACACAGTGCTGGAAGACAAGGAGTATGATATAGTATGACTATCTACGAACATGCTTGGATAAACTGGAGGATGCTTTAAAAGAGCACACTTTTCATGAGTCTAAGTGTTGCTTAGTTTTCACCATTTGTCACCCTTTAAAAAGGGACAGCTCAAGGGTTACGTTCAACTACTAATTTATGGTAACAAATACCGTTACTACCCCATACTAATAGATTAATTACTCTTGGAAAGAGCCTAGCATGAGTTACAACTTGCTGAATCATGTGCAAATAACTGTAACTGTGGCAACTGTAGAAACATACAAATAACTTAGGTTTGTTTTGGAGAACATTAACACTTGTTCTTCTGCAACGGTATTCTGACCAGGGCTATGGAACACTATCAAAAGGAAAAAAAACAAAACAAAAAAAAAAAACGCCAACAAACAATCCAGTGGCAACCACAAGGAAATAAGCAACCGCAGCAAAGCATCCTTTCTTGGCTTTCCTACCTTAATGACCACAGAAGGCCAAGCTGTCCAAAAGAGGGAAAAAAAAAACTAAACCAACTTTTTGCTCAGCCTTAAAAAAATTTCCACTTATTATTTAGTAACACAAAACAATACTATTTGTGAAGTCTTCTGGCAAGCTGGATCGTAAGAGTTTCCACAGAAACATAAGGAAAAACTTTTTCACTGTGAGGGTCACAGAACACTGGAACAGGCTGCCCGTAGAGGTTGTGGAGTCTCCTTCTCTGGAGACATTTAAAACCCACCTGGACACATTCCTATGTGACCTGGTGTAGGTGGTCCTGCTCTGGCAGGGGGGTTGGACTAGATGGTCTTTCAAGGTCCCTTCCAACCCTTAACATTCTATGATTCTGAGAAGCAGGTAAAGCCCCTGCCTCTTAATGCATTAGCAACCATTTAAATTTCCTGACTCCATTCTTCTTTTGGTGACATTCATCACTACTACCAAAAACCTTTTGTCTGTATTGTCAGGTGAACATATATTACTCCTGTAACTTTTCTAACCTACTGTCAGTGTGTGAGCAGAAGGAACTTACTTGCTCCAAACATGTTAGGAACAAAGAGGATAACTGTTTTGCCAAATCCAACACTCACCCCACCCCCTTTGCTTTTTTTATTAACTTACCAAAACTACAAATGAGCCAAGGTCACCGAGGACAGCAACAACTTATTATTCTGAAATACCAAACTCCTGATGTAGATCATTTCATTGTTATAAGCTGTGCTACAGGCCCATGCTTGCACACACTGAAGTTAATAGCAGCTTTACTATCGACTTAACTATGCACAAGAGAAGGCCTGGAGGTAGTCTACAATATTGCACTTTGTGTAGCATCTGTTACATACTAAGCATTACAAAAAAATGCCCTATGTGGTTATGTGAATTGTAAAACCTTAAGAATTAAGTGGAAGAGTGAAAATGTGAAGAATCATCATGGAAAAATAGTGATGTGTTTTCAACTGAGTTCTGAAACAAGCGTGAAAGCCAAAAGCATGTTCCAGATGGCAGGAGGTATAGAGGAGAAGGCTTTCACTATGGTGAGGAGATTGTCTAAAAGGAAAGTATGTTGGCCTATGCTGTGCTAACAGAAGGAGCAGAGAGAGTTACAGTGAGAAACAAGTTCAGCAAGACAGGGTAGAGCAAGTATGGCCATAGTTATTTTTAAAAAAAACAAGGTTAATTTTAACACAACGAGAAGAGAAGAACAGTACACACTGCATTCAGAAATTTGCATCAATTAGCAACAAGCATAGGCTGTTCAGAGCTGGAGCAAACCTTGCAAAAGGGTGAAGGCACCAGAGACAAAATTGTTTTTTCCAGGTGTGTATTTTCAGATTTCACTAAACTAGGATTTCCTAACAAAAAGAAAAGCAACTAACATACAGATCCTTGTCTTTTTTCCTCAGTCCTTGTATTTTGTAGGCAATATAGAAGCCATGTGAACTCTGGGTATTCCCAGAACAAGATCCAAGATTTATACTTTCTTTACATACCTAACTGGGGCTCAATTAATTTCCTGCAGGGCTTTTAGATGCCTTCTGCATTCATACAATAGAAATGTGTAGGATAACTGTATGTTTATCCTACAGTTGTTTTGTCTCGAACAACTGAAATACAATGCAATCACGTGACAAGTGAGTTCTCTCTATAGTGCATTAACTCAGTGGTGACTGAAACTGTTGGTAACACTTCTCCACAGCAAACACCATAAAATACTGTTTCAGAGTCTAACCCTTATTTATATTTTTTTTTCCTCCTCTCATTACTGGTAAGACTATGTCCCATCCCATCCTTTCCTCCCATAAATTCACTTCCTTTCTTTAACTTTCTTCAGGTCAGTGAGCTTTGTTTTCTTTACCTCCATCTGTAACCTCAGATCTATCCCAGGACATAGAATGAAATCACAGGCTACACTACACTCCTTTTTTCTCTCCTTCCCCCGGCTTCCCTCTGCTTTCCAGTGGCTACCTTGGAGACAGCACCACCTCTAGTATAAGACAAAACAGTGCAGCTGAAATGGGGAGACTCCTTTCGTTACCAGCATTTGGTACCAAAAGTATTTTCAGACTAAGCAAGGACACCTTGGAAATAAAAAGAGATTATGCTAAGGCTAGTCCATGGGAAAAATGAGAGGAAGAGCACCCCAGTCCTTTTATTTGTAATGCCTAAACCCTCTTCTTACCACCAGACTTAATTTAAAAGCAACTTGATTTCTATGTGTAATTAGTTTAGACAATTATACTACTTCCAAAATATATTCTGTACAGGTAATATTGAAAATATATTTTATTATAATGTTGGGTTTTTTTTTCAGTTCTGCAAAGCAAATCTATCATGTCATAACTGCACAACCCATGCAACAACAATCACCTATTCCATGAGGTATAACAGGAAAACATTCCATGCAAAATTTAGGACTACATTTAACAATGGTACAAAATTATGATCTATTTATAACTGTGAAAAAGAACAATTTAAAGGCCGTTTATTTCTTCTACTTGAAATAATAATGATGAATGATGTAACTGCTTCCTAGAATTTTCAATGCATTTATCTATCTCTGAAATCATTAAAAAACCCCAGAATTAAGAACCCTCCAGCTTTCTGAAACTATGCAACTTGCAGAGATGTTTGATCTCATCAGAAAGCCAGGATTTCCCACAGGCCATGTCCTACATCCATGCCAGAGCATTAGTTCAGCACTGGTTCAGAGGGATGAATAGCATGTGATGATCTGTCCACTCCCATGCTGTAGTTCCTGATATATGTTGGAGATCAATCAACAGAAGTACTGGACTCTATTGTTCTGCCTTGTGAAAAGCGAGAGGTGCACTAACAAAAGCAACTGTTCTTGCTGCTAGATACAGAGCAGTAGCAGCAACTTCTCTAGCACCATATTTCTTCCCAATAACAAAATACACCTTCTTGCTGGAATCAGAGATGACAAAACAAGATCAAGGACTACAAAATGTTAAAGGCACAAAAAGCAAGCCATGGAATTCACCCTTAATGGCTGAATATCTGCTTCTTGAACATGAATCAAAACAAATGCAAAGGTATTTGTGATTGAATATATTTGTGCCTTCTATGTATTACAGCAATATGCTGAAGGAAAGTAAAACTGACAAGTGTTGAAAAAGAAATCCAATGGTGAAATGGCTCACCACACAATGTTTCCTCTAAAGCTTTCCCTGGAAGGGCACTGTCAATTGCATTTTTCTTACTTTTTTTTTTTTCTTCTCGAAGCACTCTATAAAGAATCCATGGTATTTTTAAGCACTTTTAGGTCATACTTGAATAGCTACCATTTGTACTTGTGTGACATATCAGTAATTTCAAATAAACGTGTCCTCACTTTATTTCAAATAACAGGATGAGTCATAGCTTTGTAGGAGGCAGATTCAAAAATGGCATATAAGGGAGGAAGTACATTATCACCAAAACCAAATACCAGTGGCAAATGCGGACCTGTGCATGTGAGTACACCTAGTCTAGCTTAGTCTAGCTATGCATGGGATCACAGCATCTGTGCATTTAGAGATGTAGATCTGTGAAGCAGAACGCAGATCTTTGTTCCAAAGCATGAAGGTGCCTCTATGCAATAAAAAAAAAAAGGAAAGCTGAAGTGCCTCTATGCAGATGCGTGGAGCTTAGACAATAAACAGCATGAATTAAGGGCCACTGTGCTGCTGGAAAGCCATGACATAGCGGCTATTACTGGAACTTGGTGGGATGATTCCCATGACTGGAACGTAGGGGTAGATGGTTATCAGCTGTTCAGGAAGGACAGGCAGGGTAGGATGGGAGGAGGTGTTGCCCTCTACATCAGTAACCAGCTGGAATCCATGGAGTTACACGTGGGGAAGGACAGTGAGCTGGTTGAGAGTGTATGGGTTAAGATTAAAGGGAAGTCAGGGGAAGGTGGTGTTACGGTAGGGGTCTGCTACAGGACACCAGCAGAGCCAAGCAGATGAGGCCCTCCATAGGCAGATAGAAATGGCTTCAGGTTCCCAGGCCTTGGTTCTTGTAGGGGATTTTAACCACCCTGACATCTGCTGGAGAGAGAACACAGCAAGGCACCAGCAATCCAGGATGTTTCTGGAGTGTGTAAATGGCAACTTCCTTCTCCAAATGGTAGAGAAACCAACAAGGAAAGGGGCTATGCTGGACCTTGTTTTGACCAACAGGGAGGGGCTGGTGACTGATGTAAAACTTGGGGACAATCTTGGCTGCAGTGACCATGAAGCGGTAGAATTTAAGATCCTCAGGGCAGCTAGGAGGATGTACTCCAAGCTTACGACCCTGGATTTTAGGTGTGCAGACTTTGATCGTTTCAGGGATCTGCTGGCCAAAGTGCCGTGGGACAAAGCCCTAGAGGGTAGGGGGACCAGGACAGCAGGCTGATATTCAAGGATCACCTTCTCAGTGCCCAGGAGCAAACTATACAGGCAAAGAGAAAGGCAGGAAAGACTGCTAGGAGCCCTGCCTGGATGAACAAGGAACTCCTGGACATGATGTCACACAAAAAGAAACTCTACAAGGAGTGGAAAGAAGGACAGCTAGAATGGGGGGTGTACAAGGAAGCTGCCCGAACAGCAAGAGACCTGGTTAAAAAAGCTAAAGCTCAGTTAGAATTAAATCTAGCCAGGGAGATTAAGGGTAATGCCAACAATTTCTATAGGTATATCAATGGAAAGAAAAAGACTAGGGAAGGTGTGGGCCCCCTCAGAAGAGAAACTGGAGAACTGGTGGCAAGTGATGCTGAGAAGGCTGAGGTCCTCAGTGACTTCTTTTCCTCAGTCTTCATTGGCAAGGGCTCCAGCCACACCCCCAGAGTCACAGAAGATGATGGCAGGCGTTGGATGAAAGAACTGCCCATTGCAAGTGAAGATCAGGTTTGTGACCATCTGAAGATCCTGAAAGTGCACAAGTCCATGGGACCCGACAGGATACACCCATGGGTGCTGAGGGAACTGGCGGATATCTATTATATTCCAAAAGTCGTGGCAGTCCAGTGAAGTCCCCACTGACTGGAAAAGGGGAAATATAACCCCTATATTCAAAAAGGGAAAGGTGGATGAACCTGGGAACTATAGGCCAGTCAGTCTTACTTTTGTGCCTGGTAAGATCATGGAGCAGATCCTCCTGGAGGCACTAATGAGGCAGATAAATAAGGAAGTGATTGGCTGCAACCAACATGGCTTCACCAAGGGCAAATCATGCCTAACTAACCTGGTGGCATTCTATGAGAAGGCCACAACATCAATAGACAGGGGAAGAGTAACTGACATCATTTACCTAGACCTGAGCAAAGCCTTTGACACTGTCCCGCATGACATTCTGGTCTCCCAGCTGGTGAAATATGGGTTTGATGGATGGACAATTCAGTGGATAAAGAACTGGCTTGATTGCCCCTCCCAAAGAGCGGTTGCCAATAGGTTGGTATTCAAGTGGAGACCAGTGACAAGTGGAGTCCCTCAAGGATCAGTACGGGGACCAGTCTAGTTTAACATCTCTGTCAGCAACATGGACAGTGGCATTGAGTGCACCCTCAGCAAGTTTGCTGATGACACCAAGCTGTGTGGGGCAGCTGAGACGCTGGAGGGAAGGGATGCCATCCAGAAGGACCTTGACAGGCTGGAGAGGTGGGCCCATGCCAACCTCATGAAGTTCAACAAGGCCAAATGCAAGGTTCTCCATCTGGGTTGGAGCAATTCCAAGCACCAATATAGGCTGGGCAGTGACTGGCTTGAGAGAAGCCCTGAAGAAAAGGACTTGGGAGTGCTGGTGGATGAGCTCAACGTGAGCCATCAGTGTGCTCTTGCAGCCCAGAGGGCCAATCGTGTCCTGGGCTGCATAAAGAGAAGCATGGCCAGCAGGTCGAGGGAGGTGATTCTCCCCCTCTGCTCCACTCTCATGAGACCTCACCTGGAGTACTGCATCCAGTTCTGGAGCTCCTATTACAGGAGGGATATGGATGTGCTGGAACATGTCCAGAGAGGGGTCACGAGGATGATCAGAGGGCTGGAGCACCTCTCCTGTGAGGACAGACTGGTAGAGCTGGGGTTGTTCAGTCTGGAAAACAGAAGGCTCCAGGGAGACCTTACTGTGGCCTTGCAGTCTCTGAAGGGGGCTACAAGAAAGCTGGGGAGGGACTTTTTAGGCTGTTGGGCAGTGATAGGACTAGAGGGAATGGAGTAAAGCTAGAGATAGGTCCATTCAGGTTAGACATTAGGAAGAATTTCTTCCCCATGAGGGTGGTGAGACACTGGAACAGGTTGCCCAGAGAGGTGGTGGAAGCCCCATCCTTGGAAGTTTTTAAGACCAGGCTGGATGGGGCTGTGAGCAACCTGCTCTAGTGGGAGGTGTCCCTGCCCATGGCAGGGGGGGTTGGAACTAGATGATCTTTAAGGTTCCTTCCAGCCCTGACAATTCTATGGTTCTGATTCTATATTATCCTTGTTTGCTGTTCTCTTACTGTCTGCCTGCACACTTGGTATAAATAAGACTTCTAAAGGAAAAAAATATTCAGCTAACTTGTAATTCTATTCATAATAAATTCATTCATAAATGTTTGCCAGAATGTTTATTGCTTCTGAGAAACTGCATTTGTAAAAACAGACTTTTGCGTTCTGCTGGTTATGTATGATTTTATAAAGGTGCAGCACAGCAAAATAGCACACACTGTATGTAAATAATTTGGCAAGGAAACATTTTAATTTAATCCTGTGTGAAAGGCTTTTAGGTGTGTTTTATAAATGTAAAGACAAAATTTGATAGATTTAATACACTCTGCATAATAATGTAAGAAGATCTCTCTCAGACAGGTTATTTAACACTACAGACAATTTTGAACTTTTTAACTCTTAGAAGTTTTACTAATTAAACTAATGAATTTGTATTCCTAATTTCATTAAGAATTTATCCAAAGCTTCAGATTAGCACTTGATCCTTGGGTTTCTTTGAATGTTTAAAAACATTTCTCACAATATTGTTCGTTTCCCTTCTTTCCTCTGTACCAGTTTTGTATATTTTTACCATTTCAAACAACTCTCTAACACTGTTTTGTCATTTCCAACTGTAAATAAACACCAAGATAAGGAAGGTCTCATCCATGATTAAGTCCTTGAGAGCTACTGGAGCACAGTGCCTACTACCTTTAAAGAAACTCAGCAACTCTTGCATCATGACATCAAAATTAGCATAAATAACTGTGTGTGCCACAGAGATCTGTAAGCAGAACTTTCCACACTGTTGGGATTTTCATCTTGAGGGGAGGCAGAAGGAAAACTGTAAGGACAGTAGTGCAGCAGGTGCTCCTGCTTCTTCTCCCCAGTTCAGTAAAGTTCAGCACAAAACTTTGCCATTGTCAGATAGTTCCATTTGGTTCTTACCAGATCACCTTGCACTTTTCACTCAGCAATTCTTTAGTACAGTGGAACTTAAATGAGTCATTTTCCCTGTTGGGGAGTGCAGGATTGAAGACTTCCCACTGAAGTCTTCTTACAGTATTTCTCACTTTCATGGAGGTTTTAGGAAAGGAAATACACTGGGTTAGCCTTTAGGAAATTAAAAAACAAATCAAAACACAAAAAAACCCCACCAAAAAAAGAAATACTGATATATGAATTACCAACATAAAGTGACCCACTGCAACAACTACAAGGATCTAAATAAAAGCCTGATCTGTTTTGCACAGGGTGACAAGGCTTACTTTGGGAGACTAAGCCCCAGTGCTATCATTAACAATATGCTACCCTGATATCACTGTCAACACTCCATCAACAGCACTTTCCCCGCTGATAGTTTTTTCTTTATTCAGGTATAAATTTTAATGTTTTGTGTTGGGTTGTTTTTTTTTTTTAACAAGAATGACAGACTGATGTTAATGAGGAAATAATTCTTTCACAACACAGCCTTTTCAACTAACTAGTTGGTCTAAGAATATACATTTTAGCTGATTTATACCAATTTATACTGCCTGAATTTTTTTGCAAGGTTTCTATTTCTAGAAATTCAGATAAGCATCCTTCTGCCTCTTAATATTTCAGACTGCATAGCCACACTGAGTGACAGAGAGACTCATTAACAAGGTATAAGTATGTATTTAATTAAACAATGATGGCATAGTTGTTCTCCTAGTCTAAAGTCAAGAGCACTCTTGCTTTCTTGATGATAAGACGGGGAAGTATTAATGTTGAAGTGAGCTGAATAGCTCACCATGGCAGTTTTCCATATTTCAACAGCAGACAAGGCTTGAAACAGGCTTCACATATGGCTAAAAAAACCCAGACATTTCCATGCAAATGGATTAAGTGATGGTTCTTAAATCATGAAGAATTCCATTCTCCTTTTCCCCCTCAAGAACAAACTTACTTCTTTAAAGGGAAACAGAAGGTGGGGTTTCTTTTCCTCCACAAACACCTAATTCTAACCTTCTCCTATACATTACTTTTCATCAGAACTTTGTACATCAGAAAATACTGGCCCTGTTTGACAGATTATCTCAAACTAATGGGAAAAAGACAAACTTTGTATTATTTTGTGCAGAACTGTCTGAATAACTTCCTTCTCTTTACAGAAGTTTAGAGAATAAAGTATAACCAACACAGAAGAAAAATATATGCTTGTATACCAGTGCACAAAGTATGAGCTACCTATGCAAAAAACAGCCCAAAGGCAAGATTGTCAGGGAACTGACCTTGTATTCTTCATCTATTTGATACAGTTCAGAAAACAGATATGATAGAATGACCACTTCTAATCATTGGCCTACAGTTGAGCTACACTTGGGCTGCAGAACTAAAACTGAAAGTCAATTATCTATCAAGGCCTGAAGTTATCAGAAGCCTGAAAAGGTGCTTCATCTATGAAACATTCAACTGCAGAGTGATTAAAACAAAGCCAATATATAACAAGTGAAGTCTAGGTTTGGAATAAGTGAAAGGAATAAAAACACAGAAAAAAAATTAAGTAGAAGCAATACAGCGAAATGTAGATGCCTTGAATTCTTACTAAGTTATCTGGAGGCCTGCAGCAGGTAACTTTTCCATAGAATGGCATGGAGATTACAGATAGACATGTAAGTGCTTTTAAGATTAGGGACTTCATTCTTTCAAAAATCATGTATTTACTAAGCTATATTTCTAGTTATAAAATTATTGAAAATAATTTGCTGTAGAAAATATATTTCACCTTCTTGAAGTTGGACTGGTTCTGCTGAGTTTTCACCGCTCATTAACACAACAAAGCCTGCATCTGTTCGAACTGAGGCTTGCCATGTTGACAAGGCAACAGGTGGTTCTTGGCATGGGAAAAGGGCTCTGTTGTTTATTGGTGATCCCATCGTATAAACACACGGCCTAGATGGAAGGAAAAGAGATTGATGTTGGTGTTAGAATCATGTTTTCTGTCAAAATCGAACCTGCTGTTACACTGAAGGGTTTTTTAAACCTCGTCTGTGTGGGTTTTAAATGAGTCTGACATGAACCAAACAAAATACCATCTAAGTAGTTTAAGACAGGATGAAGAAAAGCAACATTACCACAATAATTTTTACATAAACTAGAAAAGAGTAACTCCAGTCTTTTCCCCATTCCTGCTTCTGCAGACTCCTTGTTCTGGTCTCATACAATAGCTATCAGATGAACCCTTAAAGCCAAAGACGACTCCTGAACATCTTATGAAGATGCCGTTGCAGGTCTTCACCAACACCTGTGGTGTTTTCATCACAGTAGTACCCTTATTATATTTAATCTCTTCTCCATACTACCTGGATGGTCATCCAGACTAGAGCAGTGGATCTAGTGCTGAGACTTCTTTAGTCCAAGCCTCAATAAATCTTGACATTTTTACATTTCTCCTGGCAGTAAGGTAATGCACTCTAGCTCACCTGCCTTTCAGAATTTCAACCACAGGGCACACAATAAGAAGAAAGCATTCCTTTTCTATCAGCTTTAGCCTCCTTCTTTCTTTTCACATAGCAATCTTCCTTGTAGTGTTGCTCAGTTTGCAGTTTCTCTAACCCTCTACTAGGCAGCCTCTTCACCTACTGTCGCTTTCCAGTTCCATCTGCAGTTTTTCATCCCAGCCAATTTCTTATTAGCAACTTAGACACAGCGGGGAAGGTAAGAAGGCCTTTCATTAACTCCTTCTAGCTTCTTATTGCTGGTGCACAGATGTTATAACTCTCGGTTTACTTATTTTGTTGCATTTTGCAGTTTTCTCTGAACGCCTAATACTGGCATAACATGACTCCTTTATGTAAACAAGCTAAGTTTTCTAATATAAGCTATATGAAACACAGACAGTAAGTTTCTCCTGCTAATGAAGGAAGATCTTGAAAGCATCAATTCACTGCACTGAGCTTTTAAAAACATGATACTTAAAACACAGTGTTTTGAGAATATTTTGTGAATGCTTGAGGCTGAGATTATTCTGATAAGTATCCTTCATAACTTGAGTTTTAAAATCATCAAAACACTTTGGAAAACAGGAGACAAGTCATTAGGGCAATGGCTAAGACAAGTTCTTAGGGTGCTGGCTAAGATCTGAGCATACTGTTTACTTCTCCCCACACAGCTCATCTATTCAAATTATTCCTTTCCTAAAGCCAATGCTAAACTATGCAGAGGGAAAGAACCTGGAGATACTTACAGCCATGCATGAAAAATATTCTGAAGCAATTATGCCCTCTTGTCAAAAGTGCTATCTGTGCTATTGGATCCAGAGCTATCCATGCCACAGTCATTACTTTGGCATAATTAATTCAGGCCAGCACATCTTTCAGTAAAACAGGGAGGGAAATTGCAGTTTAAGTAGGCCTATTGTTAATGCACACAAACAGAAAAAGAAGATAGTCTGGCTGCCCCTGCCATGTATCAGAGTGAATAGGGTATGACACACATATGCAGTGAAACTCAAGAGGTAACTGCATAGTGAGGAAGTCAACAGATTGAATTTTACCCAGTAAAACACAATGCACAACTAAATGTGAAAGACCACTGGTCTGTATAAATCTTTCATTAGCTTCAATTTCTTTGGAATTAATCTCCTAAAACTGAATCTGTAACCAACTTTGGTATACGTAAAATAACTGGGTTTTCTCCCAGAAATAGAAACTGCATGGCAGTAGGTTCAGAAGAAAAAGGAAGAACTTGCTTTTTCATCTTCTAGGAGGTTCTGCTTCCTACTTACAATGCTAGCCAAGTGATATTGGATGTATTATTTACCCTAAAACATACAAATTCTGGGGAGGGATGGGAAGGAGTGGATGGGTCCTCGTTCCTGAAAATTACCAAATTACACAAGATTATAAAAAGAGATCTTAGTAGAATTTATCACCAATGATTTACCACACATTTGTGAAGGCTGTTTTGCGGGGTGCCATTGGTACAACCCAGTCTTAAGAGCAATATAGGGATTTTTCATGTCCTGAAGAAAATCAGAGGGAAATGCCACAGTGACTGAGAAAAGCAGCTGGCAGAAGAGCACTAAGCAGAACGTTGCAATGCTGTGTCAAATACCACCCAAATGTAACACAGAGGAGCCACTACTGGGACCATTAAAGTTATCTCCTTCTCAGAGAGCACTTTTTCCTTGCGGGCCATAAAGTATTTTACAGATAATGTCAATACCGTTTTGCATATGGGGAAAATGAAACAGAGTGAACAGATTTGCTTAGTGCTTGTGTTCAAGCTACAGCTAGAGGCTTATTTTCAAACCTCAAAGTCCAATACCTTTCATATTGGACTAGGAGGCCTCTCACTATGAGAAATAATACATATTACATATTACTTTTTATACATAATACATATTTTTAATACATACATTTTTATACATAATACATATTACTTTTCCTTAAACATTTTAAGGCTAAAATACATACACAGGCAGGTCATAAGTCTCTACAATTTAGGTCCAAGTAGAAAGGGAGTTAGAAATGTGGGGAAAGACTGATCAAGCACATAACCTTTTCTTCAAAACTAAGCATCCTTTCCACTCCTCACCTGTTTTAATAACATTTTTGTCCAAGTATACATATTAACATTATCATTTCAACCCAAGATCTATTAAAATATATCAATGTCATTAGTAATAGTAGAATCATAGAGTCGTTTTGGTTAGAAGAGACCTTTAAGATCATCAAGCTCAACTGTTAACACAGCACTGACAGATCACCACTAATCCATCTCCCTAAGCACCATGTGTACACATCTTTTAAATACCTGCAGCAATGGCAACTCCACCACTCTCCCTCGGAAGCCTGTTTCAGTGCTTTACAATACTTTTGGGGAAGAAATTTTTCATAATATGTAGCCTAAACCTCCCTTGCAACAAATCGAGGCCATTTCCTCTCTATTGCATTTTACTTGGGAGAACAGACTGACCTGCACCTCGCTACATGTCCTTTCAGGTAGCTGTAGAGAGTGAGAAGTTCTCCCCTCAGCCTCCTTTTCTCCAGACTAAACAATCCCAGTTCACTCAGACACTCCTCATAGAACCTGTTCTCTAGACCCTTAACCTGCTTCATTGCCTTTCTCCGAACTCACTCCAGGCTCTCAAAGTCCTTGTAGTGAGGGGTCCAGAACTGCACACAGTACTTGAGCTGCAGCCTTGCCAGTGCTGAGTACAGGGGTACAATCACTTCCCTAGTCCTACTAGACACATTATTTCTGATACAAGCCAGGATGCCATTGGTCTTCTTAGCCACCTGGGCACACTGCTGGCTCATGGTCAGCTGGTTGTCAACCAGAATCCCCAGGTTTTCCACTGCACAGCTTTCCAGACACTCTTCCCCAAGCCTGGAGACTTGCAGGGGGTTGTTGTGACCCAAGCACAGGATCCAGCACATGGCCATGTTGAACCTCATAGCATTGACCTCAGCCCATCAATGCAGAATGTCCAGATCTCTTTTGCTTTCCATGACAAATCAAGTTTTACTTT
This sequence comes from Todiramphus chloris collaris, assembly GCA_025345505.1. Classification (NCBI taxonomy): domain Eukaryota; kingdom Metazoa; phylum Chordata; class Aves; order Coraciiformes; family Alcedinidae; genus Todiramphus; species Todiramphus chloris. Next base: position 28,494,608 of record JANVCC010010406.1, on the reverse strand, counting down.
GCTGATTTTTTTACAGTAATTTACAGTAGTAATTTCTTTTCAGAATATTGGTAATAGTGCAGTGTTACTTTAGGGCACTTACTGCCGCTGAGAGTTTTCTTTTTTTCCAGGTTAGGCAGCACAATTCCAGTACCTAAGAGGACAAGAAAGATAATTCTTATCCTGCTATGGATGAGATTTTTCATCTGATCCAGAAAAAAAGAAAAACTATAAGCTAATCAAGGTACATCAAAGAATAGCAATGACTGCTTTTGTCAGTTGATTCACCTGTTTTTCTCATTTATCCCTACCCATTGCTAGCAAGAAACTTAACAGTTTGTTTCCTTTTTCCTACTATCTATCCTCTCCATCTCTCTTCTTATATCTTTAATGAATGGTCTTAAAACATTCAAATCATCTACTTATGTTTCTTATGCCAGCCATAATCTTTGCCAGCATAGGTTGGAAGAGATAAGGGAATTGAATACAGCTAAGGTAAGATAAGCAGAGAACTCAGGCTATTTATCTAATTACTTGTTACATTGGAAAAAACAAGCACCGACAAAACACAAAGTACATCTCTTGTCATTCATCTGGCCAACTTGATGACTGGTAACTCCCAGTGATCAATAATCCAGGCTACTGGAGAAATCAAGCACTAACTGTTGTAGCGTTTGGCTTTGCTCCACAGGAGGCTCAGGGATGTCTGTTGTTCAGCAACCTCCCAGAGGCAAGGATTCTGAAGAAAATTTGATTCATGCAATCCTAACTCATCACTATTCCATACATTTTCATAACAAAACAAGCTCTTGGCAGGTCTCCCTCTCCCATGTAAGCATATAAATGATAATAACAAATTAAACTATTACCTTAAAGGTAATAATAATTGTTCAGTTGACACTCTGTAGTCCAAACAGAAATCTGCAGGTCTTCTTTGAGATATCTGCCATCAAATCTCTGAACACTGTCTTAAGGCTCTGCCATGCCAGCCTGCTTTGATTAGTGCCTGTTTGAATCTTTCAAGGAAAATGCCCAGATCAACAACTCTAGCCTTTTCCTGTGTTTCAAAAATACATTCCTTATTTCTTCAAGGGTTGTCTCCATGAAAGTACATAAGGTAGCAACCTCCTGCAAGTACAAGGCCACTTCCTGTAAACTACTGCTGTTTGCAGTAGTTGCTTACTCTGAATTACAGCATCATTTCCATGAAGCAGCAGGATTTCCTGGTACCTAAATCTCACCAACTTTTTTGTTCTGTCTTATCAATTTACCTGTCTGTAAGGTGCCAGTGATTGTTATCAGATTCCAACAGAACATATATTCTTGTTTTTGTTTTTCTATTGAATAAAACACCTGACAATACCTTTTAAAAACCTTTCTCCAATTTATAAGTACTAAATACGATTATAAGATGAGTGATTCCACTGACTTTTCCAGTAATTTCTGTTACTATGATGCTGTTTTTCCAATAGCTGGATAGCTAAGATTCTAAACTGATACTTCACTGTAAATTTTTTGTACTTTAGCCCACTAATTTGTGGTCGACATCACGTATATCACACCTGCCTCTTCTAGATATAGTACATGCACAATCACCTGTTCAAGACTTTTATCTTTTGGTACAGTCATCATTGGGAAGCAAGGATCACAAGGTTAAGACAGGGCATACCTTTTTTATCCAAAGCAAATCAATTTAATACATATTGTGCTCCCACTCTGCCTCTAACAATAGGGATTTTTTCACTCCCTTTGACCTGTATTTTTGTCAAATATAACACACTTAACAGATTCCTCAGTGTTCTTATGAAAAAGTTTCCTAAATTTGAAGTCACACATCTGACCAATGCCTTGGGTATTTCATTCCTTGTATACCTTTTAATCCTCCTTCTGTTGCACCTTAGGAAGTATGACCTGACTGCAAAAACTTCAATTTCATAGCCATAGCTCTTGTTTAAATGGTAGTAAAGATTGGAAGTAATTGACTATTTGCAGAGGAAACAGATTTCCTAACTGCTCTGTTCCCACAGCAGTGAACCCTTGTACATACACCTATGTCACCATACCAGTGGTGGCAGGAACCAGCATCCAGGTTTAGAGACATCAATAGTGTCTCTTTCAACAAGTCTATTTTGATAGGCTTCCTCCTCATTCCTTTTAGCTCGCACTCCTCCCTTTTCATTAGTAGAAAACAGTTCTGTGGTTGAGTCCATATTATTAATACACTTTGGAGACAGAAAATACAAACACAAAGCATTATGCTGAACTTCGAGGGTAATCAGAAAGACTTCAGACTAAGTAGGAAGAAACTGTGAACCAGTTTGGGAATCAGTACAATGACCCTCAATTTTTGCAGTCCTATCACAAGCATGTTCTAAGCACGACCTAAAATGTCCAGGTATGTAAGTATGATTAGGAAAAGACTTGCAATCAACACCTGGACAATTTACATCACAAACTGAAAGCTCAGCATAGCCAAATGCAATTTTTCACTTTTGAGTACTGATCACTAACAACATGAAGAACAATTTCACAACCTTTAGATGGTCATTTGACCTCTGTAGGACATAAAAGAAGACAATTCTAATTCAAAACTTGGAAGCAGTCCTTCCACATACAACATGGTGACATCTTGCTTGTAATTAAGGAAATTACACATACTAAAATGTATTAAATTCCACTTTGTCATTTTTAGCAAATGTCATTGTTGTGACTGACACTAGAAACATGGTGCTTACAACTACATAAAGCATTTTTTCTAGGTTATGTATCCATATAAAGGAAGTTGATATGGTCTACTACGTCTAACTGCCTGGAAATCAGAAATTACTGCTCAAGAATAGCTTTAGCTAAATATTCAAGAAATATGTTTAGTATGCTTCTACTGCCCTGAATATTTATAAAAAATCCCAAGTTTAGACCATTTATTAAAATGTCAATCTCTTTCAAAAGGGAGTACCAACTATGAACTAAATGTTAAAATAGTAAAAAATGGAAAAATTAAATGTTGCTATGTGCACTTCTATACACCTTTTATTTAGTCATTACTCTATGCAACATACTACATAACACAGTCTGATTGACGACACTGTCAAAGAAGAGTATGACTCTTTAAGGGCTTATTTTCAGAAGTACTCAAATTTATTTATAGCTCTTGTAGCCAATGCATCTGAACAATTGCAACTACTTTCTTCAAACATGATTTGCATTTCAAAATGTTTGCGTCTTAAGGAGTAGCAAGCTTGAAACAACCAGTTTCAGAAAAGGTACAATCTCTCTTTTTTAACTGCATACAAAAAATATTGAGGAATTGTGCCAGTCTCCACGACAGAGAGATGTAGTGGACTTCTGGCACAGGTCCACAGAACAGGTGACGACAGGCTCGGCAGAACTTTTCTACTCTTTGCTGTTTCAGGAGAATCAGTAACATTGACTTATTTAAACAAGACTCCGAGGTCTGTTTTATTGGTACGTTATGTACCACTTCTTTGGATATTCTCATCATTGCTATTTATCTCAGGTGCTTCAGCTGTACATTCCAGAAATGCATGATTTTTTATAACAAATGAGGAAGCATACAGTTTAGTGACATCTGTGATACAGTTGAACGCTGCATCTGAAAAGAAACACCCAACTACAGAACACACACTAGCATTATCACTTCTACCACACTGCACATTTTTGCTTGCTGTAGTGACCTTCATAGCTTTCATAAAGGCAAAAATATTACCTGAATTCTTTAGAAATACATCAATATTTTAATCTAATAGTAAGGTATCATAAAGACATAAACTAGACAAGTTATTTTTAAAAGGTAAAGCATCAAAATTGGTCAAATAAGTATCAGGATATCATAATCTTTTTTTTAAGGAGTCATTTGACATTTTCCAATATTTCCCACTTTGGAAAATGAGCACATGGTTAACTCTTTCTAGGATGTTGCCACAAAACTGCACAATCATCCTTTAATAGCTTCTTAAAATATACATGTTCCATAGCAATGTCAGGAAAATCAGACACTTGGAGTAATTCAATCCACCCCCTTCTCAGAATTTCTCCTGTTCTGCATATCTGATATCTAGGGCTCAATCTGAAAAAACATGCATGTGCCTGGCCGATTCATGTACTTATTCATGTATGCCAAGGTAAATAATGCAAAGGTAGCTACAGGAGTAGGACCTCGTATTGAAAGATTTCAGTGTCATGGAATGTCTTTCATTGATGTTGTTCATATAAAAAATATTCTTTCATTATTAATCCCACAATGAGAAAATTAATTCCATTCCAGTCACTCATTAATATCAACAAAACTATTAACTAATTGATAGCAGCACTAGAAGTTACAATATGTAGGGCAGAGAAAAGGTAGGGGGAATCTCCCATTGGAGCTAAATTTGCAAGGATGTCTGCTAGGAAAATTACCTCTTTAATTTTAGCCCTAATGTTTTAACTCTTCTTAAAGAATAAAGAGATAGGATCCTAAGATATCGTAACTAATAAGGATTCTTAGCAATGATCATGAGAAAGCATTTAGTTTCAAATAAGCTAGTAGCTGTACTGACTCAACATTGCTACATACTCCTAAAACTTAGGCAAAGGTGCTTAAACACCTTGATAGGCTGGCAAAAAGTTTCTCCTCCCCAGAAGGATGGTTTATACATATTAATCCCTCCATAAAGCAGTTGTTGTAGTGTCTAACATACATTTATATTTTAAATAATTTTACAATACTATTGGTTAGAATAATTCAAACAAAACTATAGTTTTGTTAAAATTGCAACCTTACCTTCTTAGTTTGAAACCCTAGTCCTGTATTTGGCTAGTAAACAATTCAAAACCTTGGAAACAGAACTGCTCTTTGTTCATGACAAATACATTACAAACATTCTAATCAATGGGGTTTTTTTGTTTTTTATTTGATTTTCACAATTATGTTATTGGTCACTGTTCAAAGTTACCTGCCAATTGTAAGAACTGATGCTGTCCTCCTAAGTAAAACTTTTGGAGATATAAAAATGTGTGAAAATTTATACATATATCTATGTGCATACCCACATATACTCACACACATACTCTATTGCTCCATTATGCCTCCTTTGCAGGATTTCCACAGAACAGCCCAAAAAAGCATTTTATTAAACAAAAGAAAACTAAACAAAACATGTTCTAAAACTAAAGAGAACCTTTCTTCTTGATCATTAATGTATTTTCCAGTACCAAAAGCCTCAACAGCGAAATGCTGAAATTGCACGTGTAGTTCCTCTACTGAAAACAGAAGTGGGCTCTGCTGTGCTAATAACGATTTCCCTACACTTATCTCAACTTGCCTAAACTCATCCCACAAAGCTTTGTTTTGACTGGTTTTTGTGTGTGTGTATTATATAATGTGTCATTCTTTAAAACAAATAAAATGTCAGTCTTCATAAAATAATACATGGGTTAACTTTCAAAACATTGTACTACTGTTAAATTGGAGGAAACATATTGGAAGTGGTCACACAGTGCTCATACTTTTTAATCGCTTCACTTTTTTTCAGGTTTAGAATTACAGACTGCTCTGGGAAAGGATTTGATATCTGTGTAAAAAAGCACTATACACATAATTTCGAATTATTTAAAGAATTTCCCTGTGAGAATACAATGCAATAATACTTCCCTCATACATTATGGATTTGCTTTATTTTAGAAAGGGAAGGAAAAATATTAAACATTTTGCATGATGAGCTTTACTACTGTATTTATGGATTCATCACATAAAGAATTTGATTTTTAAAATGTAGCAAAAAAGATTCTAATAACTGTAATATGAAAACTTGTTTTCTGGCAGCCATTAATTTCTGGAATACCCTACAAAAGACAAAAAATTGAGACTACTTGCTACCATCAGACTGCCTGACCCACATCAAGCCATCTTCTCCTGCTTCATTATTGATTCATAAAGTTCCATGGGTTTGTGTACAACTGCCATGAGATGTCTCTACAGTAAGAATAAATGCTTTGCAGTGAAAGGGAAAAAGAGTCAAAACTAAAAGATGTTGGCAATCTAGATGCTTAAAAGAAACCTTCAAATGTTCAAACCACACAGACAGGAGACAGAGAAGGAGTCATACCAGTTCAGTGTTGCTAATATTAGTCTCAAAGACTTTAGTAAGGGGCAAGTAGACATGGACACATTGTGTGATCACAGGCAATTATGCTACCTTTGCATGCAGTCAAAATTCAGAATTTTCGTAACTAAAGATACTATATAGAGTTAGATTTCCTAAAAGTACCAAAAACTGGGGAGTAAGGAAGAGAAGAGGAAGGGGAAGAGGTAATGAACATGACTGAGACATTCCTGGAGTTGATGCTGTTCATGTTTCAGCAGTAGAATTACCTAAAAACCAGATGTACAATTAAAAGGCCTCATTTTCCTCCCTAATTTGGATGCCAGTGAGAAGAGTCTTAATTTCTATCAGCATAACTGAAATGAAAGATAACCATATATCTCTAGTTCAGTGATGAAAAGCAAATATTCACTTAGAGAAAATTTCTTCCTTATCTTCCAATTTTGTTCCTGGTATTTAGGTATCATAAACAACTAATAGCCATTAAAATCCAGCTTTGAAAATTGCAGGAAAACAATTACAGTGGTAGAAGTCAAGAGTGGATTGTAGTTTCCCTCCTGTAGAGAGCTTATCTTGAAGATTTCTGTGAAGCACTGTATACTTTCACATATGCTAGACAAAATGCCAGTTCTTCTTGCAGTTTGTTTACAGTTCATTTGCCATCATTAATGTACTTTACATCAGAGATGGAGATTTTAAAAGCTGATTATAAGACACTAAACAGGAAAAGACTGCATCTCTAAACCTATTACAATAATTGTAGAAGACCAGTTTTGTAACAATTCTATTAAATATTATGTATACTGATCTTTATGCTGTACGAACTGTTGTGCAAGCCAAGAAGGAAAAAGAACACAAAGTATTAAAGTGAAAATAACTTGTCATGCACACCTTCTCTTCCCCTACATGATAATACCCTATTTCTTGCACACACTTACTCCAATACACAAAAATTATTTACTTCCACTAAAAATGAGTAAATGCAATCGCTTAGACAAGACTGAGGTCTGCAAGTTCATTGGGGTTTCTTAAGCAGAGAGTTTGTCTGTTCTCTTACAGGACAGCAACAGGATTCAAACCAAGCATGAAATTAAAACAATGGAAGAAAATGCTCATCTTCTCACTTGCTCAGCATTCTGCAATTTTATATTCTTGCACATAACTTTAAAATTAATGTGCACAAAGCATTCAGCTCATAGTTACATACCTGCCACTCTGGTCTGTAGTCCACGTAACAGATCTTCCTTCCGGCTTGGTTTTGTACCATATTCTTACTGCACGAGGAAAGTCTGTTGGAGTCTGAATTCCTGATTTCCTTATCTCCAGGCTCCAAGTGCCAGTAGTAAACAGCAGCTCTCCACAGCCAGGAGCCTGGCTGCAGCAAGTTAAATAATACAGCTGTTCTTTCCAGCGGTCTGCAGGTAAAGTCACAAGTTCATGTACAATCTGATTCCTGAGATTTTCCAGGGTGTCCTTTGAAATGCCCATTAGCCTGTCAGACCTTGAGAATTTTTCAATGCCTGACACAGCAGCAACATCTACTTCCTCAACCTTTAGCACAGATAAATCACAGCAGTCCAGTATCAGCAGAAAATCCTTGTTCCCGTGATTCTCTATGTCACAGCAATCCTTTGAAATAGAAATCCCACAAGTCTGTTCCTTGTTGCTATGGTTACCTTTTTTATCAGAAGTATCGCCTTCACCTTTACCACAGACAGCAAAATCATTATATTCCATTTTGGATGCACCGGCACTTGCACTTGTCACAGGAATGTGGCAGGGTTCAGATGCCCTCATTTTACAGGTTTCATCAAACTGTGACTGGCAGCCTTCTTCGCCAGTACTGCTGGTTTTCCTGTACCGGCTCCCAGTCTCAAGAAATAAAACTATGTTGCCTTCAATAACTTTACTTTTAAAATTCACATCCAAGTCCAATACATAGTGCTTTACAAGCATGTAGCTAGTGTTGGCCATTAAGGGCAAGTCATCCTTCATGGGGTCTATCTCTGTCTCCATGTTCCAGTCTATTTACAAAACCCGAGGCATTTCTTACATACGATGTCTCCAGTCTTGAAATAATTGTAGTTCCTTCACTTCTCACACTCTTAGAAAAACAAAACAAAAAAACAAAATACCAAAAAGAAATCAGATAATCATTTCACAACCATTTCCGAAATGCACTAAATCTGAAAGTTACTGTCTAATGGCCTTTATTAGAAACCGCACAGCCAAAAGGTGAATGTGTCTCCACAGAATAGCATCAAGCTAATTGCTTCAGGATTTGCTGCCAAGAACCACTGGTTTTATTTTTTCAGAAAGGATAACAAGTGAAAATATTTCTAGACGGTTTTTATTAATTGAAAGAAAACAACTCTACTATAGGCCTCCTGTTAACTCTTCTCACCCACAATAATATATGATAAGAACATATCATATTAATATAAGATAATAAGATATATGGTTATGCAACAACTAATTTAATTTGTTACTATACTGTTTGTTTTTAAGTTTGCAGTATTTATTTCACATGCAGTAACCCCAAAAGATAGTGATCAGTTTTTTACTGATTCTCAGTAACAAGAGTAAGCCTAAATCACCTCATGTCTTAAAAGTTTTAATCACTTTAAATATACAATGCATCTCCTCAGACTAATATACTTTCCACATTACAATTGCTTCAACACTTCAAGTAAATTGTAAGAAAATGAGACAATTTACTATGAGTGCATTCCAAGTATTCCTTTGAGATTGCTCATGAAGACTTCTCAAATTTATAGTCGAATACTTAACGTATATGATTACATCTTAATAGCTGGAAACCCATTAACACTAGGGATAATAGCACCTTACAGAAAACAAAAGGTCTTCTCACTGGAAAATATACAAATATCTATAAAAGCAAGAAAATATTAAAATGCACCCACGTATGTTGCAACAACAGGCAGATGTTCAACACAGAAGTTTGACTGCTGTGAATTCTCTGGTTTGCTGTCGTCACTGAGCTAAAGTTAAATGCTTTTAGCTCACTTAAGTCCTTTTTGCCTACTTTCTAGGCTAGAAATCAAAACCAAGACAAAGAAGCAGCTATTAAAACTTGCATTTCTCTCCCTGCCAATTCAGTGACAGCTTTATGATAGGCTGCCAAGTCTGATTTTAAGTGCCTCAAGTGAACAGATACTCCCTTGCAGCAGTGTTTTACAGTTTCACAGTATCATCATAGACTTCAGTGCCCAGTGTCAGTTTTTGTGGAGTTCTCAAAGTCAGCATAAAGAAGAACCCAGACTCCTCCATGAACTGCTGTTTCTTTTGTAGGAATCCAGGGCATGCTAGCAAGCTAGCATCAGTAAGTGAAAGACTCAGGCCAAGAAATTACCTATACTGTTCTCTGAACTAGCTTCACACAAAGCACACAAACCACAGCAAATCCACCCTTTCTTTGATGGCTTTCTACTGGACACAAACACCTCTCATCCATACCAGGGCACCAAGCTTAAGTCTGAAGCTCCTCTTTCACTGAAATATCCCAGTAATTTCAGGATAATTTTGAACATTGCCTGCAAGTGACAGTCATTGCATCTTAAAACAAACCAGAAATTAAACCAAATGAAAAAAAAATAAAGGATGGACTTTAACAAAAGAGGATGATAAAAATGTCTGTGTAATTTAATACTGCTTGTTTTTTAGTTTCTTAAAAGGACCGTTGTGAAAACCCATAACTGAGATGGACAAAAAGACAGACATGTATATTTGTTGTTGTGTTTATTTAAATGCTAGGCATGTATTTTTTTGCTTTCAAATAGTACTGCTATTTCAACAATATTGTAAAAAAACATGCTCATATTTTGTTTGAAGTTTAGCACATAGACTGTCCCTCACTGGTCCAACATCACTAAATCAGTGAGATAAGACAGAAGGCACGTTTCATAGAGGAAAAAAGAAAATTTTTTGCTCAGAGACGCAAAAAGTTGTCATGATAGGTACAACAGACATGTGAGAAGGAAAAAAAAAAGTGCATCTGTGTAACAAGCAAAATGCTTGTAAATCCCATTCTCTCCTCTTTATTTGAACTCTGATGTCTTTTAATAAATTTGTGATAATTTGTGGAATATAACTAGAAAGGCTGTAAATAATTATTTAATTTACCATTTGATTACAACTACATTTGATCAAATGCAACTTCTGTCTTTTCTTCAATCGAGTTTTTCTTAAAATGTAAAAAAATCATAATCATCTGACCAACGTATTTTGTACTGCAAGTACTAAAATACAGCTTATTAAAATCCTAAGCAAAATCAAGAGGAGCTGAAACATTATGCAAAGCTGCAAGTCAAGCCTAGGTATATAAAGACCAGATTCTTTCCTACTTTTTTCTGAATACTTGAATACAAATTCAGATGAAGTGTAACAAACTTGACTCCCAAACAGTGTATAATCATGGAATTAGTTCAGAGTAGCAGCTGTCATTCAATATTTTACTCCCTTTCACAGAGAAAAAGGAGTATGAAAGACAAAGAGAAGCAGGGCTTTGTTCTAAACAAAAAGGACTGACTCTGCTAACTACAAAGAAATGGAAAGTCTTCCCTATAAAGTCCTACCTCATGTATTTTTTGAACACTGACGTAATAATGTATGTTGTGTTGTTACTAAAGTGGTCTAAAAACCTCTAAGGTTTTCCAGTCAGAAGCCATCAGCATGTATTTTACCGTACAAATGTCAAAGCACACAGGTACCATTTTGTAGTCCAGCTATCTAATACACTCTTCTAGATGAATTTCTATTTATTCTGCATGTCCTTTCATTCTTCCTTAACAGGTTGAGAGGATGAATTGTAATCATGGTGTTCACATAAGACAAGAAACACTACCTCAACTGCTGAAGCAATAGCCTTGCTGTACACCTCAGAAGTTCTTGGTACCTATTTGCTTTCTATATGCAAAGAGTACATCTTTTACTACTGCTTCCTAAATAGGCTGTTCTGAGTCACTGTTCCTTGGATTTGATATGACAAGTTCCTCGCTACCTGATGCACATATCAAGGTACTGTCAACATAGAGAATATATTAGAGCTGTTATTTCTGATACCTTTTTTTTTTGAGGTAATTTTCTTACACAACACTGTTTTCAGTACTATTTTTTTTTCTATATTCTGTCCCTAATGTGCATATCTGCTTGTCAAAATTTTTTTTAAAGTAACCCACTTCAGTTTTAGTAAAGGATGTTAATCAGATGGATTCTAACCATGAAAACAAATTAGGAACTGTAATTCTACCTGAAACTCTCGATGATTATTTTACAAACACTGTTTCATGTTGTACTTATTCTGCACACAACACTGTTAACAAATTACTATTACATTTTAAAAACAGACCTCACATTCAATGCACTTTCTGTATCAAATGTACTTTGTAAGGCATCAACATATAAGGCAAACTAATTGTTTGGTTGTATGTTTTAATATTTTAGAAGGCTGATGTTTACAAAATAATAGCAGATGGTGGCCAACATGAATAGAGTCACTCTTGATAACTTGTGCATAAAAGGCACAAAGAATGGGAAAGAGGGGAGAAGTGATCCTTCATGGAATGGTATTTCTATAACACTGTTTTTTTTCCATTTAATACAAAAAGCATTGGCCTGATTTAGAATTATAAGCCTCTGAAAGCAAACCCAAGAAAAGAGCTTCCAGGCAAAATAAAACACAGTTGCAAAGTAGGCAAGATTAGAGAATAAACTTCCTGAAGTTTCTGTGGCAACAAATGTTTCTTTGTGGTAAGAAATACATAGTAATGCACAGTTTAGGTTGTTATAGTTAAAATAAGAATGAAATAAAGAGACAGGAGGCGGGAAGAACTTGGAAACATAATCCTGTGGAGATGAAAAAGAAAAAACAAAATGGGCATCAGAACTATCCTGGGAGTATACCCATTACTTTGTTTTACAATTGCTAACAGCTAACTATTCCAGTCTAATTCCACTCTAACAGTAATAATCCACATGAGAAAATCAGAAAACCATCTGAACGTCTTGGGAGGTCCAGCACAGGCACTGCTAGGTGGAAGCAAATGAAAGGCTTACAAACTTAAAAAAAACCCCCCGAAAACACAACAACCTTGCAAAACAGAAAATACATGGTCATTAGCAATGGCTCCATAATCTAGTGGCACAAGCTAGAAATGTACTATGCAGAATGCACTGAATCATCTAGTCCCTTCCCAAGAATACACTTCATTTCATCGCACTTCTGCTAGCTAAGACAGTGACAGATTGTCTAACATTGTCAAAACACAACAGTGAAGGACAGCTGCAAAATGCAGTCATCTAAGATGTGTCTTGATGGCAAGTAAAATACAGGACAATGCCAAACATGTTCTTTTGTAAGTATACAGAAAACAGCTCTTATTTCAAAGCACAACTGTCACTGTTTCTTCTCATGTGGGCTATGTGAGAGAAGATCAAGAGAACTGATCTCCAACAAAACCAGGTGGTTACAACTCTGTATTTGGTATCTACCAAGTCCTGAAAAATACCCACCTTAAAGCTGTTCCAAAAAAATTTGAATACATGGTTATTGTTATATAACATGTACAATAATACAATATATTATAACCAGTATTGACTGGTTAATGCATTAAAAATCATACCAACATTTTTTACTGTGCAAAATCAAGCCTGCTCTAACTTATTCACACAGAAATGCTGACAGAAGCAGCAAGCATTAATCCCCATGATGGAAGCCACTTCTATCCCAGCTTTTCTGTTTTTCAGATAGTACACAAACTCATTCCCTGAAATAATAGCCAGTTAAAGCAATTAAATACAAACTTACACAAATCAAGTGTCCTGGAAGGACAGTCAGACAAACCCTACCAATTTATGCTAGGTCTGTTTGAAGATACTTTTCCAAGATGCTGATTCTGACAGAATCACCCCCTTTGAAGGACAGTCAACAGCATGGATATCTCCATGCACAGTCACTCCGGCCCATAGCCAGGCACATCCAGCCAAACTAGTAACTTAAATTAATATTCTGGGCTAGGACAAGGACAAGGACATCTGAAGCCTAGACAAAATCTTGTTTGTATTATATAATCACAGAATCACTCAGGTCAGAAAAGACCCTTGGGATCATCATGTCCAACCATTAGCCCTACTCTACAAGTTCACCCCTAGACCATATCCCCCAACACCACATCCAAGCAATGCTTAAACACATCCAGGGATGGCGACTCAACCACCTCCCTGGGCAGCACATTCCAATATTTCACTACCTTTTCTGTGAAGAATTTTTTCCTAGTGTCTAGTCTAAACCTACCTTGTTTCAGCTTTAGGCCATTCCCTCTGGTTCTATCCCTAATTACCTGAGAGAAGAGACCAGCACCAGCCTCTCTACAATGTCCCTTCAGGTAGCTGTACAGAGTGATGAGGTCTCCCCTGAGCCTCCTCTTCCTCAAACTAAACAGGCCCAGCTCCTTCAAACGGTCCTCATATGATCTCTTCTCCAGTCCCCTGACCAGCTTCGTTGCCCTCCTCTGCACCCACTCCAGCGCCTCAATATCTCTCTTGTACTGAGGTGCCCAAAACTGGACACAGTACTCGAGGTGAGGCCTCACCAGTGCTGAGTACAGGGGGACAATCCCCTCCCTACTTCTGCTGCTCACACTGTTTCTAATACAGACCAGGGTGCCGTTGGCCTTCTTTGCCAACTCCCTCTATTCTTCAAAAGGTGTAAAAATATTCCAGCACCACAGACTTTCCCTACAAACCAGTGGTCAGTATCCAGAGGCTGCACATTTAAACATCACCAGTTTTTTATACCCAGCTTTTTATACCCATGTAAAAGACAGTGCAAAATTAAGCCATGTTTGGTTTATTTTCATCTTCAGTTAAACATGATTTGCTTAGTCTGCACATAAAAGGTAACTCCATTACTTTTAATATGCAGGTGTTAGAATTACACTCTACAATACTTTAAACCCTACTTAGCATTTAAAGACATTAAAAACTAGGTGGAGGGAAGTCTTTTGGATTAACACTCTCTTCAAAAATTATAAAAGGTTTTTAAAACTAATTCCCTTCAAACTGATTTCAAGGAAGCTTCTTCCAAACTCAGTTTTATGAATTTTTCACACGATGTGAATTTTACTTCTTACCAAGAAGTCAGTTTTGAACACCAGCATCAGCAGTAAATTTACTTTTTAAATACCAAGTAATATATATACACCATTTTCAGTAAGTAAGAACTTAATTTTATTCCACACACCTAACATAAATAGCTAAGCTGTCTTAAGCTTTTTTAAGACAGGAATGAGTTCTGTAGATGAAAGAAAGGTTTAAACTAATTAACAGAAAACTACTCATGCCCAGAGAAAAACACATAATTTACCAAAAATTGAGACAGAAGCACAACCTACTATTGGCAAATGAGCTAGGAAGAGCATCCTGATATTCCCCATAAAATCTCTGTTGTCCAGTGGCAGTTCTTTGTATTACAGTACTGCCTAAATATCTAAAATCATTAAACAGAGCCCAAATATATGCAGCTAAATATTATTTTTTCAAGTCCCTGCCCACAAACCTATAATTACTATGTTTATAGAAAACCCATTTGTGTAAGTATGGAATTTTCAATTTTTTATTTTACAGAATTATTTCAAGGTGGACATGGTTCTAGGCAACCGGCTATCCCTAATGCTGCTTTAGCTGGGACACTGGACTAGATGACCTTTAGCAGTCCCCTTCAACCTCAGTGATTCTGCAGAGATGTTGAACAGAGTTGAAGAGGTGTAAAATTATATTGGATTTATTTCTACTCAAAATACACAAGGAAGGTGTGCATGTGTCCAATTTTCAGGAGACAGAGCATACAAGTGAGAAGAGGAATCACACATGAAGTGTTCAAATCAAAGCTGTGCTGAAACAGAGTAACTGTTTCCGACTCAATACAGCTGTCATTTATAAATACCACCTACAATGTGACAGAACTACTTCTTTAAGGCTGGAATCAGAAAACCTGTCTTTGCTTTCCAGTGTTGACACTGGCAAGCTGCCTCAGTCATTAAACTTGACCTTTGCAAAAACGAAGCCTTATCCCGAGTAAAGGACCTTACAGCTGAGCTGAAATCCTCAGATGAATTACAAAATGCCATTTAGAGATATGAGTCGCTTCTATATGTATGTCCAAATGTTAGAGATCAACGAGTGAGAGAGCTTGTTAATCACCCTTGAGAAGCTTGAGCAGAGTTACATTTAAAGTTGTGTCAGGAAACTATACTTAAAACTAGAGTCCTAGAAGAAGGACACCGATTGAAGTGGCGCACCGCTGCCTGCACAGCCCCCGCTGTCCTGCAGCCTGACAACTCTACCGCTTGCTACTCCCCACCGGCAGCAGGCCGGGATACAGGAGAAGGCGAGACGGTAACGTGGTGACTTCCAGAGCACCTCGCACGGGCCTCGGCCCATCTGCCCGACGCCGAGACAAGGTGAGCCGAGCCGAGCGTGGCTCATCCCCTCTGCGGGGCACCCGGCTCCCCCTCACGCCTCCTTGTCCCGCAGCGGAGCCCCCTGTGCTGCGCCAGGCCGGAGGCACAGGACTGGGGGCGCGCTGAGGAAGGAATGATTAACAGTGGCGGTAGCCACCACCGGCGGCCGTTCCATGCACAGCGTGCCGGCGCCCGGCGCCTCACGGTGCGTCTGGGGAGCAGAAAGGGGCCGGGAGGGGCGGGGTCCGGTCGGGTCGGGTCGGGCCGGGCCGGGCCGGGCGCGGCGCGCTACCGGCCCCGCCCGCCCCCCGCGAGGCGCCAGGGCCGCCACGTTACCTGCCGGGCTCGCGCTGAGCCCCCGCAGAGCCCCCGCAGCTCTCCAGCGCGGCCCCGGCGCCTTTTGATGGCGTCACCCGGACACTTCCCCTACTGCCTGCCCCGGGTGCCGCAGGCCCCGCCCAGCCCCGGGCGGGCCGGCAGCGCTGGGCTGGCGGGGGTCGGCACCTTGGCCCCGGGGCACGGGCTGCTGCCAGCGGCCCCGGACTCGTCCTGCAAACCAGAGACTGAATTTCCCGCTCCCCGGGAGTGAGGGGTGAGGGAAGAGAGCAGGAACCGTCCTTCCGAGGTAACTGGTGGTAGTTTCCAGCGTCAGAGTTTCTCGGCTGCTTGTGCCGGCCTTTGCAGGCACGTTAAGGTCACGGGATGGAGAAGAGCACTTGTTTTGTCGCTCTAGGGTGGAGCCCTGACACTGGTGTGCGAGGCAGCCAGAGCCCCGCTGGCCGCAGCGCAGGATACAGATAAAAGAATTTATTTTTACATCGCAGGCCGAAAGAGGTACTTCACTCTGCCACTGAGATCGGCAGTGAACGGGTGAGCTCCGGGACCAGCCCGTCCCTGATGAGCTGCCGGCATAGCCCCCCGTCGGCTGTGTCCCAGAGCTGGCTGGGTGCTGGCTCACGGGGGTGCTTCTGCTCTTGCCTCTGCCAGCAGCGGGGATAACCGCTACAAGCATACTCTCGCTGGTAGCACCGAGTCAGTTCTGCAGCTCTTTAGGAATAGCGGGCAAGCCACGCTGGCTGTTAAGACTGGCACCATGAAAGGGCTTTGAAATGCCCAGTTTAGCTTTGCAGTGTTTAGTTTTGTGAGGCTTACAATTTGCCATGTTCTCAGTACACAGATGCCCGGGCTCCTTGGCTAGGCTGCCGCGAGGAGTGGGGGAGGAGGGAATGGAAATGCCTCCACAGCTTACCTGCTATCAGGAGGATAATTAAATGACACAATAATTAAATAATTAAATGGGGACCTTATTGCTCTCTACAACTAGCTGAAGGGAGGTTGTAGGGTGGTGGGGGTCCACCTCTTCTCCCAAATTAAAAATGACAGGACGAGGGGGAATGGCTTCAAGTTGCGCCAAGGGAAATTTAGGTTAGATATCAGGAAAAATTTCTTTACAGAGAAGGTAGTTAAGCATTGGAATGGGCTGCCCAGGGAGGTGGTGGAGTCCCTATTCCTGGAAGTGTTTAAAAACCGTGTGGATGTGGTACTGAGGGACATGGTTTAGGGACCCTGGCAGTGCAGGGTGAACAGTTGGACTCGATGATCTTAAAGATCTCTTCCAACCAAACAATTCTATGATTCTGCAAAATATTCATTAGAACAGTGTTTCAGACATGGCTTTTCTAATGAAGTGCCTTAACCGTAGCTTGGCAAAGTCACTTTCTCTGTCTTCTTAGCCCCATGAACATTTAATTATTTATGCACAGTGGAAAAACAGAGTAAATTGGAAGGGTCTCTCAGAACACCTGATTGCATTTTCTAAGGCATTTTCAAGGCAGGTGGGAAACTTTGATTCAGATCCTTGCTAACCAGGTAAATTTGCAAACAAAGATTGCCTTCCTGAAAGAAAATGTTGTTACCTTTGATTATAGGGAAAGAAACAAGAAAAACATATTGTGCAGGTCTTCTGTTCCTTCTGGAGAGAGTATGCTAGGCAGGGAAGTTAGGAATGTAGTTTGTGAATCTTCTGAGGATCTGGTTTAGTTTTGTGAATGGCTGTTAGTAGAAGATGTAGCTGTATCTACACAAAGCAGCTCAGCAAAGTATTTTGGACCCTGAAAGCAGTGTATCTGCTCTGTGCCAGGGTGAAGTAGCTTAGTCTCCACCTTGCAGTCAGCTGTAAAGTGCTGGTTCCAGACCTAGCCTGGATGTTTCATGGTTAAAGACCTCTGCATCAGTTGCAGTGTATACCCAGAGTTGTCTTAGAAACTATTTTGCAGAAATTTAGGTAGCTGGGAGCTCAAATCACAATAGAACAGAAATGTTAAGATTTTGGGGTCTCTCAAACATTGAACTTGGGACTTTATGTGGCACTTGGATGCCTACTTGCTGTTGTGAAATGCAAACTTAACCAGAACGGATCTGACTGAGATGTTTTTTAAAGTGTCAAAAGCTGCTAGAAATCTGTCTTTCCAAAATAATTAGAACGTATTGACATTGGTAGGAAGATAATATAAAATATCTCTGACCCAGCCAGATCTAGTACAGAATCCTCTCGGGCATTACAGACACGCTACTCATACTTAGGAAGGACTTCCTGTCTAGGGCTGTCCACAGTAATCAAGGAAAGGTTGAATCCAAGATCAGTGCACCACTTTGGATAGGCTTAACTATGTATTCTGAATCCAGGTGAAACTGGTATTTAGAAGAGTTCCATTTAAGAAGATCTGATATACTGAAGAGAAGATTGAATATGAAAATACACATTACTTCACAAATACTGGAAAAGCAATGCATTTTTTTCCTGATAAGGAATGTTGTAGATTGAGAAAAGCTTCACTACAGCAGCCTTAGTGATTTTTTTAATTTGTTTTCAGTGCACAATATGGGTTACTGATGCACTAGGGGTGTACAGACCTCTTGAAATCAACCGTGCTTTGTTAAAGATCAGTGAGTTGCCAACACTGTTGACTGTTGTTCTTCTTACTTGTGTACGTGACAGCCTTTTCCAGTGACTGAGATAATACATTGTTCCAGCCTAAAAACACTAAAACAGAGCCTCACCCTGAGCACAAACTGACCTCTCTCTTGCTTTATATTTACCTCAAACCTATTTATTTCTTGCAAGAAGAGCTATTGTCTGAAAAATAGCATTTTCTGTTGCTGTCCAAATGCATACAGTGTGGCACATTATCATCATCCATCCCATTTACAATGAAGCACTCTGGATTGATATTGTCAGCTGAGCAGTGGATAGCCAGATGTACATGAATATTGGAAGCTGGCTTTATTTGGCCTTTAACATGAGAAAAGTAATTACCTGATTGTGATTGCAGTAGTGAAGTTTATTTGCCATTAAAAAGAAAATCTTAATGTAAAAATGTTACTGTAACTTCCACAAAAAATATGAAGATTACATAAAGGGGTGTTTTTATAGCAGCTTATTCGGGCATTATTTTAGTAATACTAATATTTACACCTTAACAACCAGGCTTAAGAGAAGTTCTAAAAGTTGAAATGCTGAGTGTAAATGCTGAATATTTTTTTTTTAAATTTGTCAATAGTACCATATCAACTTTATTTTGGTGCCATCCCTGACAGCAGTGGCAATTATTTGGAGCAACTGCTCTACAGAAAGGAGTACTTGAAATATGAAGAAGAGGGCAAAACTCAGTCTAACAGGTTGAGTCTAGACTGCTTACCTTTCACAAACTATAATTACAGATCATCTTTCAATTATGACAAGACGCTAATCAAAAAGAGATGAAAATCAAAAAGATTGCATTCTTGACTGAATAGTGTTGGCATTAACTAACACAGTTCATACACTAATTGCTGTGCCAAGTATCTAGTAACTAGTATGATCTGGTAGCTAGTATTTTCTCCATCCTGTAGAGTCTAAGGAGATTAAAGCTTGTGCACAGATTTTTTTCAATTACACTACAAGGTTGCACTGCTCAAGAACAGTAAAGTCCATGTTGTCAAATGACCTCTTCTTTAGATTCATTAAAAAACCCACACTACATGTAAGTATGGCACTTTGTTGGCACAGCAAATTAAGCTGCTAAAGGTTAGTTGAAGATTATGTTTGAGTATTGAAGTTGAGGATGAGTTTGACTGCAGATGTGTACCATTTTGGGCATAGTTTGAAACTGCATGTTGGCTCCTTTCAGACTCCTTTGAACATACAGCCTGCCTTGCCCTATTAATTATTATGTTTCTGACAAAAGTGTCTAAAAAGTAGTTGAGCTAAAAGCTGTACCAACACAGATAAAGAGGCATTATATACTCCAGAGAGTTATTGTCTAAAGAAACAAGTGACACACAGGATAGGGGAAAAGGGTTTAACAGAGAGGAAGCATGAATGGTGTGATGACAGCAATGGTCTCCCACACACCTCCTCTCTAGCAGCAGCGGCATGTATGTGATAAGTGTTATAAATGTTTGCAAATGTTATAAAAGAAAACAAAAGTGAGGTTGAATAAGGAAGCACAGCGAGGAGGTGGCATAGAAAGAGGTGTGGATGAAACTGAATTTAGAAGCCAGGGAAGCTGGCATACCTCAGTCTCTTTTTTTTTTTTTTTTTTTTTGATGGCTTTCATAGATGCTCTTGCCAGCAGGTTCTTGGCTTGCTGTTTATTTTTCCAATGCCACACACTGTTTAGGAAAAAGAGTTAACAGAAGTGCCACCTGATGCTCTTTTTCACACTAAAACTAGAGCTTTTTCCTGCACAGTTCAGAGTGTTGGGGCGGCCCTGCTGCAACTAAGCTTTACGCTCATCCAAAGAAGGAGGCTTTAGTTGCTTCTGCAGCTAACAGTCAGAGCCACTGTCCTTCTTTGTCAGTATTTTGATTAAAATAAAGGGAGACTTATCTCCAGGTGGTTTCTGAAATCTTCAAAATCATTGTATTAATTATACAATATGTGGAAACATGTGAAGTAAATTGGCTGTGTAGATGTCTCTGAAGCTCCAGGAGAGGTATGAAAAAATTATACCTGGTGTGGTAATGTTTCCT
The DNA here is from genome assembly GCA_025345505.1 of Todiramphus chloris collaris. Classification (NCBI taxonomy): domain Eukaryota; kingdom Metazoa; phylum Chordata; class Aves; order Coraciiformes; family Alcedinidae; genus Todiramphus; species Todiramphus chloris. The sequence continues at coordinate 28,474,033 of JANVCC010010406.1, read as the reverse complement.
AGGTTGTACATTTTTAAATAATACAAAGAAATACTAAAAGTCACCAAAGATGATAAAAGTGAACCTCGGGTGCTATGTTTTATCTCAGCTAGACACATACAGCATTTCCATATATCTCAGTGATGATCTAGATGAACTTTAAGGGCCATTCCAACCCAAAACACTCTATGATTCTATGAAGTTTTTGGAAGAAAAGATAAATATAAAAATGGACACCTAAAGTTAGGACCAAATTTCATGTGGATTCAGTGGTTATTGCTACCATCTGATCACTTGTAAGAATTAGTTATTGTAAAATTGCTAAATATGAATGATCTTCTGTGGCTTTACTCTCACATCAGGAGAGTTGTGATCTAATTTAACCTGGGGTTTTTTTCCTAAAAGGATTAGTTCTTTTATCCAGCCTATTAGTTCAGCTGCAGTGATTTTATCATCCAGTGCAGAAAAATACCCCTACCACAAGGTTGTCTTAATTTCGCCTCCTGCTTTCATACCAAATTTGTCCTGATAAAATGCTAATATAGTCATGCAAATATGGGATAAAGAGACTGAAAAGTCTTGCTTTTAGGAATCACAGAATTGCTGAGGTTGGGAAAGACCTTCAAGATCATCAAGTCCAAACTCAGCGTAACCCTTCTACCTTAACTCTAACAACCCCCTGCTAAACCATGTCCCCAAGCAACACATCCAAATGATTTTTAAACACATTCAGGGATGGTGACTCAACCACTTCCCTGGGGAGCCTGTTCTGGTGCTTAACAACACTTTCTGTAAAGATGTTTTCCTGATACCCAAACTAATCCTACCCTGGCACAACTTGAGGCCATTTCCACTTCTCCTGTCACCTGTCACCAATGAGAAGAGACCAACCCTGCTCTCAATACAACCTCCCTTCAGGTAGCTGTAGAGAGCAATAAGGTCTCCCCTCAGCCTCCTCTTCCCTAGACTAAACAGCCCCAGCTCCCTCAGTCACTCCTCACAGGGTATGTTTTCCAAACCCTTCACCAGCCTTGTTGCCCTTCTTTGGACCTGCTCCAGAACCTCAATGTCCTTTCTGTATTGAGGTGCCCAAAACTGAACACAGTAATTGAGGTGGGGCCTCACCAGTGCCGAGTACAGGGGCAGGATTACTTCCCTAGTCCTTCTTGTCAGACAATTTCTGATACAAGCCAGGATGCCATTGTCCTTCTTGGCCACCTGGGCACACTGCTGGCTAATATTCAACCATCTGTCAATCAATACATCAAGGTCGTTTTCTGCCAGGTAGCTTTCCAGCCACTCTTTCTGAAGCCTGTAGTGTTGCCTGGGGTTGTTGTGACCAAAATTCAGGCCCTATTGAAGCTCATACAATTGGCCTCAGCCCATTGATCCAGCCTGCCCAGGTCCCTCTGTAGAGCCTTCCTACCCTCAAGCACATCAACATTCCCTCCCAGCTTGGTGTCATCTGCGAACTTATTGAGGGTGCTCTCAATCCCCTCATCAAGATCATTGTTAAACAGGAGTGTCCCCAGGACTGAGTCCTGGGGAACACCATTCATGACTGGCTGCGAACTGGATTTAACTCCATTGACTACAAGTCTTTGGGCCTAGCCATCCAGACAGTGTTTCATACAGCAGAGTATATTCCCGTCCAAGCCATGGGCAGCCAGCTTATCCATGGGGATGTTGTGGCGGACAGTGTCAAAAGCTTTACTGAAGTCCAGGGAGACTACATCGACAGCCTTTCCCTCATCCTCTAAGCAAGTCACCTTGTCATAGAGCAAGATCAGGTTTGTCAAGCAGGATCTGCCTTTCATGAACACATGCTGACGGGGCCTGATCTCCTTGTTGACCTTTAATTGTTCTATGGTGGCTCTCAAGATTATCTGTTCCATAACTTACCCTGGCACTGAGGTGAGACTGACAGGTCTGTAGCTACCAGGATCCTCTTTCCGGCCCTTCTTGAAGATGGGCGTCACATTTGCCAGCCTCCAGTCCACTGGGACATCCCCGGTTAGCCAGGACCACTGAAAGATGATGGAGAGTAGTTTGGCAACCACATCTGCCAACTGCCTCAGCACTCTAGGGTGGAATCCATCTGGCCCCATAAACCTGTGAGTGTTCATCTTATGAAGCAGGTCCATGGCCGTTTTGTCATGGATTATGTAGGATCTTTTCTGTTCCCTACCCTATCTTCCAGCTCGAGGGTCTGCATGCCCAGGGAACGACTGATCCTACTATTAAAGACTGAGGCAAAGAAGACAAAGTACATCAGCCTTTTCCTGATCCTTGGTCACTGTGTTTCCGCTCTGCATCCAACAACAGATGGAGGTTCTTCCTAGCCCTCCTCTTGTTGTTTATGTATTTATAGAAACATTTATTGTTGTCCTTCACCACAGGGCAATAAATGTCCTTCACCTGAGTGAAGGAAACCTTTATCAACCGACACAAGAACATTATTTGTTCCCCCTGAGAGTGTGTGTTTCATTATGTTCCATGGAAAAATCAGCTCATTGTGAACCTTTCCTTCCCACCAAAGGGAAGCTGAATGGAGTGAATCATCATAAAAACCTCCTATTCACTCTCTGATTGCCAAATGTAATGTAAACAAAGAATGTAAGTAAACATATGCATAATTTAATATTTTCCTGCAGGCCTATGACTGTTAATAATATGAAGTTGTTATCAAATGGGAAAAGTTTAGGAACACAAGAAATGCTGCAGGATAGAACTAAATATAAGTAAATGAAGGTCTAGAGACTATTTCATAATCTGACAGGCTGAAAAGAATGGCCTGTGATGCTGTAATTTCACTGTAATACAATGATGCTGTAATACAGTTGCAGTCCTGAAATGTATGGGTTGCTCAGTGCCAAAATGAATTTTCACTTTTTACCTGGAGACCTCTTGCACATGGAGTATGTATCCTCTCTTTTCTAAGCAAGAAGATGAAGAAAGCTGTCAAAGTCCATTTTTCGGAGCCAGCTACCAGATGTCAGCCTCTGGAGCCACCTGGGCACAGAGGATGTCTGAGATGCAGCTGATGGCCCTTCAGTTCTGCTGGCAGCTTTCATCCTGCTGCCAGCTGCCCCCTGCTTGTCACCAGCTGCATCTGTCACATCCACAAGAATGCACTGAAATCTTTTGCTGCCACCTGTGCAATTTTTCCAGACAACACCAAAAGTAAATACACTGGAGGGCTAGTATCTGCAGCTGCATGAAGTTCAGCTCCCTACATAACTTGAGTCAAAATCCACAAGAAACCATATGCAGATGAGGACATAAGTGGGAGAACCTCCCAGAAAGATTTACATTAAACTCTGTCTCTTTTAGGCCAGTAAGCACTATTCTCAGTATTGAGGTGACATACACATCTGTCTGAGAAGGCACTGAATTAAAAAAGAAACAAGCATTATTCTTAATTCCAGCTTTCATCAGCACATTCACCACATTCCCCACACTTAGGAACTGATCTGGGAAATAGTCAAGCTTTTTACTCTCACTAGTCAGCTACCTACTTCATGTTTTGGAAAGGAAGAGAGTAGATGTAGTGGACATTAACTTTCTATTTCAAAACACTTTAAGAGTGTTGAGGTATCAGGGTGATGGGTGGTATACAAAAACCACTATGCCACTGTGCCACTTTAAGGAGGGAAATGTATGTATATTTTTTACCTCAGTAAAGCTGTTGCTTTTTTGAGCTCAAAGAGGCATTTTGGATCAACTGCGAAAATCCTTTCATTAGCACTTGGAGGACAGCTTTTGAGGAGGGTGGCGGAGCATGTGCTGGATCTCCATTTTACACCCTGTGCCTTCTCTGGGCAATCAGTCCATCAAATCAGCACAGTGTAGGTCAGGATAAACACCTAGATTAAAGAGCAAACTTTGGCACCGCTCTCACAGGACCTAAGGATGTTTTGTCATAATTTAATATGTCTAGAGTCGAATGCAATGAGGGTTAATTAGTATTTAACCTGAATTTTCTGCATGGCACAGACCAAAGAATTTGAAAATAAAAAATTATATTGTGTGGAAGTATATAATGTGAAAAACAGTTTCTTGAAAAGGCGTTCATATTATGCACTAATTACTGTATTCACAAGAGCAATAAATTAATACTTAAAAAAAAAAAATTGTTGCAGCTTCCAGAAGAGGACATAGTCCTTAACACATAATTCCATAATATATGCAGTACGTGCCTTAAAAGACCCGATTCTAACCCTTACTAGTAACAGCTGTGTTGAAAGATAATTTTCCTCAACCTACCAGTGAATTATAGGTTTTATGAGCTAGACTCTTACGATGTATTCGTAATCTACAAAGAAGTACACAAGTACACACAAGCCAAAAACATTTCTTCATAATGCTATAGCATGCATATTATATATACACATATATATATAACATATAGCATTTAATTTTTCTGTGTTGCAAGTCTGGAGAGTTTTTCTGGAATTACAATAAAATTATAAGAACATTAAGTGGGACAGTTCTAAGACTGATTCACCGTCTGCATTGACAATATGAAGTGTGTGAATATTTGAAAAAAAAAAATGACAGTATCCTGAATAAACATGCTTTGTGAACAGTATTACAACTAATTCAAGTCATTCAGCCCTTGCTAATAAAATTTAATTAATTGTTATATGATCTAACAGATTCTTTATGGATCTTTGTTTTATCTTTGAAAGCAGTAAGTGTAATTGGAAGTATCACTGCCTGGCTCATGTTTTGCTTAATTTACAAGCTGTGTGCTTCTTTGGTACTAAGTTTCTGTGGCTAAGCTTGATGAAGCAGACAGAAGAGGCAGATCTCTGCCCCAAAACTAATTTGCAACTCACAGCATCTCTGGTGTTCCTAGTTGAGAAGAGACTGTCAATCATATGTAAGTATAGGATGATGATAGCTTGGAAGCTGAAAATTTTGGCAGGGAAGAAGTGACCATAATGACTCTCTGAAACACTTATGTTGATGATGAAAGAATTCTGTATGTTGTCTCATTTACTCCACAGGTAAAATATATGTTTTCCATCAATACCGTATCATACTGATTGCAAATATATCTAGAAGTATCACCAAAGAAACATGTTTATTTCTGAGGATCAGAAGAAAAAAAACCTCCTTTTGTCACGGGACTCCTAGTAGCATTCTTGGGACTATTCTGGTATATGTATAGGTGAAAAGCATGACTGGGGGATATGTGTGGTTATGGTGGTGTTGCAAGAATGTGAACTTTCAACAACGTCACCAAAAGGAAGAAAACTGGAAAGTGGGTGTCATTTGGTAAGTCTACTTGGCACACAGGGGTTTTTTTTTAGTCTATGGTATTCTTTCAACAATATTTGGCAATTTGCCTTTTTTGATAAATGACATGGTTAACTCACTTCTCAGAACAGCAGGTATTTCCCATTGAACTTAACTGCTTGTGTAGGATGGGAACCATCTTTATAGGTGGTAGATAAGGCCCAGTGCTTCCAGATTTTTGAATAGGTGAGCAGTCACAGTGATACAGCTTTATCTTGGGAAAAGTTTTATGTTATTCCCACAAGCTGTGTTTGAAGGACTCAGTCAATGAAGTAGGCTACACAGCCATATTTATTTTTTAGGTAATCTGGGATGCTTTGAGAAATCCCTGGAACACCTCTGCTTGCCGTAAGCAAATTGCTTGAGTCATATTTGAGTGGAATGCAGTAGATGCAGCCACATGTGAGAGGGGTTGTTTAGTGGTTTTTTTTATGATCCGAATACACATGAAAATGATCCTTGAGAATTTCCTATTTTTCAAAGGTACTTAACAGACATGTTTCACTTGTCAGGGCTCATAAGAGAATTTGCTGCTTGTGAGGAGGATGTGACAGAGGAGCTGTTGGGAAGACAGACTCATCTCTCTGAGTAGTGGTTTGTTGCTTGCCAGCCTGTTGAATCTTGCTGGAATCAGGTTTTTGAGGGAAGAGGTGACTTAACTCCCTATGTGTCAATGATGGGTTGATTTTGAAGTTTGGCATTAGGAAATGACATCACAGTCAATATTTCTAGATCACAGACAAATATGCAGTTGAATATATTCAGGTTTTCAGCCATGGTTAATTGCAATTTGTGAAAAACCTTCACTGTCAAAGAAGGTCACTATTTTTGCTTATGTGTTGTCTCTGGGGATGTTAAATCTTTGAGAAAATGAATCTTGACAAGTCCTTGAGTTTTTGCTTTTCCAAAAATGAAGGCAAAATTCAGCAAAGGTATGGGGCTATGTGTTTCCAGCACAATGCACTGCACAAGGTTAGAGATGCTGAGTTTGCTATGTACTCAAGATTGTATAGAAAGATAGAGACATTAGATCATGTGTCACTAGCTTGAGGGTCTTTGCATGGTATTGTGCAGAATCAACATGCTGAAAAGGGAAGTCAGGCAGAGTTCCAGTATGCAAATTCAAAACAGTGAACCTGAAGAGTCTTGCTCAGTTACTGCTTAAATACCAAAGGCCCCTTACAGACTGACTTGAAAGCTTCCCAGCTGCATGCCTGCTTACAAACAGGATATCTGCTTTGTAAGAGAGGGTCCTTGGTTCCCTCTCCTCCTCCGTTCAAGATTGTTTCTGTGTTTTACATTAAAGAGTCTCTGGATAAAATACAGGACTAAAGGCAGCTGTGCACAGCCTCCTAAATAAAAGCTTACCCTGGTATAAAGGTTTGTGCAGCTGCATGGCCTCGAAGTTTATAGCATTTTTTCCTTCTGTAGTTAACCATACCAAATGTTAATATGATGCAAATCTACACTGATATAAATGTATGAACTAGCATTTTGACTTGAAGTTGGCAGAGTAAGCAATTTGTTTTGATTTTATTAAACTAAGCTGCTCCAGAATCTAGAATAAAAATTCTAATAAAAAGGCAAAAGACAGAAGGTAACATTTTATTTGATATAAATAAAATACTCAAGAAATCAAAACAAGGCTGATAATCTAATTTACTGAGGATCACTGTGTGGGTCATGCATGGCTTAATGTTCACACAGTAATAAATTCACTGGCATTGCCTCTGTGTCTTTCATTAGTATATCATAATATCTGCTAAATTAATTTCCCATCCTTCTGTATTTTAAAGTCAATGCCCTATCTATAGAAGTCATGTTTATATTACACACACAATTCATAGCTCTTTTAGATATATAGCATGTATATTTATAGTATATATAATCAAAACTGAAGACTTACAAACACTAAAATAATTCAAGTTGGTATACAACATTGCCTTAAGCTATTAGAACTGTACAGTAAAGGTCATGCTAACTAATCATGAGCTAACTAACATACTCTAACAAGCTACCATTGAGAGAGCAAAAGACCTTAATCTGTAATGCTTTAGTTCAGGGCTAACTTGAATAACAATCTGCACAAACCTATAGGCAGTACTGTGTCCTGGGTACATATTAATAGCTACAGGTCCCATGATAGTTGCTGAAAATAGGACATAGCTGTCACAGCAACTCTGTAACTTCTAATTTATTATTTGATGTTTTTATTGCAGTGGCATACAGACACTCAGACAATGGAAAGACACTACCTTTCCAGATGTCTCTAGATGTTTACATTCCAAGCAAACGGAAGGAACACAAATGCTGTGCAAAAATAATGGCACTATTGAACTGATTTTTAATTGCTATAAGAGTAAAGATACAAACAAATGGATTAAAATAAAATATACTTTTCGCTAAAGCAGTATTATTGTACTGAAGGTATTTTAAGAAGATAAGAGAGCAAAGATTCAAAATCAAGTTTAGCTTATCCAAAGTTTCTACGTATTTATTCCAGCAAGACTTATAATCACTTGGCTGTGTCAAAATTAAGTCCCAATATGTTAAGATACAGCTCTGGAAAACTGAGATTTACAGCTCTGAATATCTGCTTACATCTGTGGTGAAATTGTTCTGCTGCTCTTACGTTGTTTTACCAGATGAGAACTGTTGCATGCAGAGAACTTATTGTTGTACCATTAGTTCAGAATGGGGTCACCCACATCCTCCATAACACAGAAATATCCACAAAATAAATGCTTTGCATAGTAACAGAAAACCAAAGTGTTTGCTGGTGCTTTGTTGCCATTATATATACACACTTCTTTATATGTTTGCTTTCCACAGACAAAGACATCTTTTTGTTTTATCCTTCTTTTTATCTTTTCTGTACACTGGAATTTTTTCTTTTTTTTCTTTTTTTTTTTTTTTAATAACACTACAGATGTGCATGGTACAATTCTTTCATTAATGGGTTCTTAATAAAGAACTTCAAAAAAAAAATTCAAAACTCTCTGCCTGCAGACAAAATTCAAAACTTACTTTTACTAAGCTTGCGATAACATTTTATGTATTTCCTTCTGTGTTTGAGTCCACATCTCTCTGATGAGCACCCTCGTGTTTCTCTAGCACAAAAAGCATCTGTCTCCTCTAGAACTGGGCAACACTTTGAATTCAGAAGGGGGCTTTTAAGGACTATGGATAAGAAGAGAAAGTCTCAGGAAAAGCTCTAAAGAGCTTTCCTAATATATTTTCTTTCATAGCTTTCTCTTGGTTGTCATGGGATTGAAACTTGAAGGAAGGTAAAGAATGGAGTTAATGTTTTTCAAGCAGCACAGGAACAGAGTGGGTGACATAAGTTATTCACTGGGAAGCTACTCGGAGGCATAGAAGAAGAGATTAGCAAGGTTAGTCAATTTTTCTGCTCTAATTGGACAAAAGAGCAGTAGAGACTGCAGATTTTAGCTTTGAACTGAGAAGGGTGATGGTCCATATTCCTTGTCTCCTGAGGACTAACTGTCCATCCAACAGAAGGCACTGAAGCTGAAGAGGATAATTATTCAGAGCTACTGAGTTCTCATGTTCATATTATTCAGTCAGTAAAATTCTTGTTATGATTCACTCATGAGCTGAAGTGTAACTTTTTCACTGATCCTAAGGCATTGAATGCCTGCTTCAAATGGGCTGTCACTATGATGTTTTCTCAGGTAGTGAATAATTTCCTTTCTACATTGCTATATTTTGTCATGTCCCCACACTAGGTCTCCTTTCCAAAGCAAAACAATGCCGTGAGAGACGTGGGTATGGATCTGCCCTCTGCTAGTCTCTCCCTGATGTTGGATGGTAGATGCACACACTGGAAGTCATGTATATGAAGCCCATATGGTTCCTCTTGTCTGAACTCTGACAAGACACTTCCTCTCCTGCAACTCTCAGAGTTGCCACTGTTACCAGTAGTGGGTCGTTACAAATACTGAAGTAAGTGTGTTTGTTTCATACAGAACCTCGGCACTTCATGCCACTTCCTGCCCGTCTGTTTTTCCACTGCTTAGTGTCCTTCAGGAGGCACATTCTTTGATATATGAGGGAATTAGTGAGACTGACATCACTTATGCTCACAAATTTTCCCTGTTCAGTCATGTGACATTATATTATCTATCTTTCTCTTATCTCTACTCCTTTCTCTGCTACTCGTGTCTCAGTGGGAGTCAGATGGGCTACCTTGTCCTCCTCTGCATCACAGAGTATGGTCTACATTGCAAGGCCAGGTGAGCCGTTTTGCCTCCCCAGATCTCTGCTGCTGGATGCAGCTAGCACGTCGTCTGTGCCAATTGCCAAAGTCGTCATTCTGTTGAACACTCAAAGCTAGAAATGAGTGTGTGGTAGAGGTTGGTGTCAGAGTAGGTATTTGTAGATGGACCTGCAGTTGATAACTATTATCTGTGATATGAGGAAACTGAATTTGATCACTCAGGTAAAGTCCTTTCTAGTATTAAGTTCTGTCTGGGAAACTCCTTTGCCTTGGGTTTTCATTTACACCCAGGGCCCATAATCTGGTACCAAAATTGCTGGTTTTTTCTAGATTAGTCCGTATCTATGTTGACAGAATTTTAATCACACTTCTGTATAAAAGTCAGTTCCTATGGACAAGTGTTACAGACTGGAAATGCTAAGGAAAAGGGAGCCTCCTTTTCTCAGTTTTGTCATGTACCTATATAAGTAAATATCACTAATGCTGGGAATGGAGCTGGAACTCCCAAATAACCTGGGAAGTCAATGACAGGCCAAGAAAAAAACCTTCTTTATTTCTTCTAGGAAATAAAAAGTAAAAGCAAACAATTTTATTTTATTTTATTTTATTTTATTTTATTTTATTTTTATTTTTATTTAATTCATAAATATTTATTCCTGAAAATTTAACAAAAAAAAAAGTGGGTCTTAAAAGCTTTTTTTTTTGTGTGTGTGGACAAACGTCATTCAATCTTTTGCCTCTTCTTGTAAACATGATTGTTAGTTTACCTGTGAGACCACTGTTAGTTATAATTCAGGAAGAAAATTATGAAATTATTTCTCTTAGTTCTCATTTCTCTGTTTCATGCCATATAGGAACTACTCTTCTTGCTTAGCGCGCAAGTATTGGTTTTAATCAACTGCAAACAGATGGATCTGAGTTTTAGCAAGTGGCCTCTGAACAATGTCAAATTGGCATGTTAAGCAGCTGTACCAGAAAACTGCAGATAAGCGTTTCAGCAAGAAAACAATTAAATTACACCTGCAATGGGCAAAGCTTAGCTAATGGTTGACTATATCAATTCTCAACTCTCATATTTTTTTCTTTCAGAAATGCCAGTGGGAAGGTAAAAGGCATCGGGAGAGAGGAATTAAAAGAAGTTCTACTATTCTGTCCTAGATGGGTTCTTCACTGGACATGAGTGACCTGTTTCTATTTCACTTAACTGCTGTACTGTAAAAATGAAGGTAGTATTTGCAGAGAGATTTGCCATAGCTCTTTAAAATTTTATGAGTGCCCATGCAGTCCTTGTTATGCATTCCCAGGATTAACAGAGTCAGCCATGGGGATGTTCTTGACATTTCATAGCCTGACCTTTTGGTCATTATAATTGTGTAAGAATAGAGGAAAATTGTAATAACATAGCAGATTGGCATGTTTTGTGTAAGAGTTGCTTCCATTATTCTTCATTTTTAATTCCATGGAAAGATTAAATGTGAAACTGAATGCTCAGGGGATATTCCTAGCAGTCAATCATGCAGTGGCCTTTGGCTTTTCAGTTGCTGTAGAGTGTGGAGCTTTCTGATGATAATTTACAATTTTGGCTTTCACTGAATACAGAGAAACAGTATAACATTTGCGGATACATGGCCACTAATTCATTCCAATATCCTTGTTTTTACACCACTGCTATAAGTCCCCGATTTATGAAGTACTATCATACTTCATTTCAAAGCCTGTGGCTTTACATAAAGCCTTATTTCATACACAAAAATTTCTGAAATTCCTATAAGGTGCTAGAAATTCTTCAAAGCAGTGTTACCAGCAGCCTTCTGCTCTTATTTTGCTGTGTGGACTGATATTAACAGACTGAAAACACAATTAGAAATTCAAAAAAATAAAAAGGAAAATGTGAAACCCATAACCACTCATTTGTGCAAGGTTTTACTTTACTTTTTTTTTCTGTAAGAGCCCACCTGCTTACTTTTGTACGTAAAATGACCTTCCCCAGCTTCTTCCTCTTAGACCTACAGAGCAGGTTGAGGTCTAACAGGAAGAACAAGCATCCTATCTTGTTTCCCCTGTTTACAGAGGTGTTAACAAAGACTGATCTGTGGAGTTTCTTAGTAGTAGTAGTGATCCAGACTGGATAAGAGCCCAGCTTAGGCAGCAGACTGAGCTTAATGGTCTGGCAGTGTAAGCAAAAAACCGAAACATGTCTGAAACAACCCAAAGTAAGAAGGGAATGGTGGTGAAGGTTTTTAAGACAGTTGCCATATGAAGCAAATTTAACAGCAAGCTCTTCACTTACCATACAAACTTGCAGCATGTCAAATGCAAAGACAGCAGCCTACCAAATTGTCTTGTCAGAAAAGGAGGAGAGAGTATATACCACACAAGTGCTATTCCGATGGCAACACAATGAAGCTCGTTCAAAAATTGCTATGAATCATCCAAACAGTTGCAGGGCATTTTTTTCTTGCTGTCAAAGCTCAGATCTAGAAAACAGAGTTACATTTCAAAAACAAGCATCCAAAATCAGATTTTAAAATTCACAGAATCACAGAATTGTCAAGGTGGGAAAAAATTTCTAAGATCGTTGCATCCAACTGTCACAAAAAAAACACCTAACAAACAATAACACAATTTTAAGAAATAATAAAACAACAACACTCCACCATCCACTGAAGCGTGTCCTGAAATGCCTTATCTATGTGTTTTCTGAATACCTCCAGGGATGGTGACTCCACCACCTCCCTGGGCATCCCATTCCAGCACCTGACTACTCTTGCAGTAAAGACATTGTTCCTAATATCTGATCTAAACCTCCCCTGATGCATCTTAAGGCCATTTCCTCTAGTTGTGTCCTTATTTACTTGAGAGAAGAGGCTGCACTCACCTCACTACAACCTCCCTTCAGGGAGTTGTAGAGAGCAGTAAGGTCTCAAGAAAGCAACAAGGTCTCACGAGGGTGATAAGGTCTCTCAATTAATTCCAGTAGAGACAGCCTGACATTGTGAGAGTGAGATTCCTGATGTTCAACTGAATTATGTTCTGATTTCAATCAATGTTCTTATTTTAGAGAAGCATGTTATTTTTCTGATATTCATTGATCCTTCTTTTTTACTTCACATATCTTCAGAACTCTTGCTGCAGACCATCAAACAACCAAACCATTTGCCTTTTCCCTGTTTTGATGGTGTGCTAGCATGTCAGTGCTTTGTTATCCAAATTCTGTCTGCCTCTGTGAACCATTCCCAGCACGGTTTCAAAAAGGAAAGGGCTGTTGTAACCGGGATCTGAACATCAGTCACCCAGAGAACGCGGGCTAAGTGCATGGCATTGTGCAAAAACCCTGCATTCTCCTGCCACAGTTTTGTCCATCAAGCACCAGTTGACTTCGTAAGACTTTTTATTTTGTTTCCATGTGACCAGCATCAAAGGTGGTATTAGAATTTGAAACACCGGAGTTCCAGTTCTTAGTTTAGATTCCCCAATCTATCCTTTCATTACAAATAGCTCCTTAATAATGCCATACATTCCCCAAGCCATTTTAGATAGCAAAACTTTTATAAAAAGCATTCGGATGAAAAGAGGTCGGGGCAAAGCAAGAATATACTTGCTAAATATTTGTGTAATTTATGTAAAATAAGGACTTCAAAATTTGCTGACAAACTGATTTAACTTTCAGTAGAGGATATAATCTCTACCAGCAGGGTATACCTGCAGCAAAATTCATTTGTATGATGCAAAATAACCATAGCTCATACCTACTCAGAAGTTTTACACTTATTCAGACAAGCCCTTGTGTACTGAATTTGCATTCTCTGTCACTAAAGTTAATATTTAAAAGTGAATTAAATGCATGTTATTATTTGAAAATTAAGAGATTATTGGTGAAAACCAATGTGGAACAGCACAGGCCTTTTCCAGATCCAAAGCTACTTTGGATCGCAGACAAGAAAAGTCTAAATTAGTGAAAGAAAAATTAGGCTAAATGTGAAACCAGATTTTTCTTTTTTTTTTTTTTTTTTTTCTTTTTTTTTTTTTTTTCCCCTGACTGTAAATATATCACTAAGCATTCATAGGATGGTAAGTTGCCAGAAAATCACTCAGTGGTATTTTCCATTGCCACTGCAGTCTGTAGCTTGTTTGCAGCTTTTGTCCTTAAGAAGAATGCAGGAGGTCAGTAATATCTGTTACTTAACAATATTTTCCTTTTTAGCTTCAAGTGTGGTTCCTCTAATCATATACCAAAGAAAATTGCTCTGGGTTAGTCCATATGATTTAAAATAATATAGCTAAACTCCTACTAACCTACCATGTAAATGTGTATAACACATGCCTATGAAGTTTCTGTAGTGGACAGTTCTCTGTTCAGGTTTATGCCTTGCTTTCATCCATAAAACTAGAGGTTTAATGTGACCTACTGACCCCAGAAGAGTTGAATTCAGGCCTTTGAAAGATGATGATGTGAACTGGAGCTGCACAAAGGTGCAGCCACATGACAACTTCGGCTCAGGCTGCTTGGAGGACTGTAACCTTGGGCAGAAGGAGAAGGGAAACAACAAGGGACAATGACCCTGTAAAATGCCACATCAAGGCTCGCCAGAACCCATCTATCACATCCCCTAATGGTGTTTACATTCCTTCAGCTAACGTACATTGATTAGTGATATATTTAAAAATACTTTCTAAGCGTATTTCAAGCCTCAAACTATCATTCTTTTAACCTTTTGCAGACTTCATGAAAGTGACTGTGTTCAGATCATGTTTACAAGATTTTTTTGTTAACTCTTATAACCATTTTTTCATTCCTTTGTAAGTCTGAATTTCTACAGTGATGCCTATCTTCTACAGATTCAGAAAGTATCTCAAATAAGACGGCCATATGTTTTAAAATCATATATGGGCCATGCAAAAGGGTAAGAGCCCTTCTGGTTCCACTCAAGGAGTCAAGCTATTGAGAATGTACTGCATGTCCATGCAGTGTGTGTGCAGTGCTCAGGAGGATCATCATGTTAGGTCAACGGACCTAAGTGTTTGTGCCACAAAAAGTGTAATGGTAGCCCAAACCCACACCTCAGTCTATGAACCTGCCTTCCTCTGTGAAGGAAAGGCTGTGAAACAGGTGTGTTCTACCTCTGAACTTAGAACTCCAGCTGGGGTTAGGGTAACCCGGATCTGTCATTGGTTAAAGAACTGTAATTACTTCTGATAGTGTTAGGGACTGTTGGACTAGACTGCCGTATGGTGCAGAAGCAGCACTGTCCCAAGGTTCAGGAGAGTGCTAGAAAGTGGATTGCATTTGGGATTGGACATGAATGTTCTGATTAGTTAAGGTTAGCTCTGAGTGTTGCAGGAGATGCAGTACTTAGAATAGTTTTGAGGACTTCAGGGATCATTAGGCAAAGTCTGGGATTTGGAATAGGGCTAATAGGTGATCTGCAAACCTCAATTACAGCATAGAAAACCAAGGACAGCTTGATCCTGGTTTAGTGGTAACTGCATTTGAATCTCTACCTTGCAGCAGACATTGGATGCCTGAAATATGATTAATATTTGATTTAGGGTTTGACCTTGCAAGAAATTGCGTTTAAGGCTGAGTGCAGATGGGGACATTATGATAAGACCTTCCATGTGGTTAGTGGGTATAGGGCTTCAGGTTATTACTGGGATATGATTAAAATTGAGTTTAGGTTTGAGATTAAGAATTGTCATAAAGAAGGTTGACAAACTAGGTAGAGACAGAAGTGGCTTCTGGGGTAAATAAGGAGATGGCTAAATTTAACTTTTAATCTGAATTTGGGGCCCAAGGGGAATGATTAACTATGAATAGTGCTGGGTCTCAAGGCTAATGTAAGTGGTGATAATAGGGCCTAGATGGAAATCCTTTATGCTGCTGTATAAAAGGATCACTTAACACTGCATATAAGTCAGATTTGGGTTATGAGCCAAACGTCTATGATATGATCTAGGCAATGCAGATGGCTGGGCTAAAATTTAAGATTTGTTGCTCACTGCATCTTTCAAGCTACTTGCAGAACTAGGATCCAAAAACTGTCAGACAAATGCTGATAAACTGGAGTTATTCCTAGAAAGGGCTGCTTGAGTAGGCTTAGATTTGTAGTTGAAAATCTTTGAGAGTGTTAAAACCTGAAATCGGGGTGGTATTTTGTCTCAGGCCATTACTAAGTGTTCAGCTAGGCTTATATGGCTGGACCAAAATGGTTCTCATGTGATGCTATGGCAGATGCTAGCAGGTGTCTCACAGCTACTTTTAGATGAGGGGCTTTTATGAGTCGGTGCATAAATGATGACATGAGAATTAGGCTGATTTGGAGTTGGGCTGGGAACTCATAGTCTCTCCTTGAATGCTCAAACTCCTAGTTAATAAAACCACCTATGATTTTTGTGGGTCAATTAGATTTTGAGAGATATTTTTGGGAGACATTTTCTATGGAAAGCTCTTTCTCCATGACAAAAAATGGGAAGAGTGGCAGGGACTTCTTAAATGAATTTAATTAATAATTTCTGATTTTCAGGAAGTCAAACAGTAAGAACGTCTCAGCAGTTTATCAGAAAGCAATTTTTATTTTCTAGCTATACTATATTATTACCTTGGTAACACCTTGACTACTAAGTTATAATACAGTATAATTAGATAAATTATGATTTAATATTAATGTTTTCAAGTTTAGGAGCTGGAGATTATATTATAAAAAAATGCTATTTAAAAATTAGGAAAAGTAAAGTTTTCAGGCAGGGTTGCAAATAATATTTTAAAATACAATGGTAGCAGTGAAGAAATTGTCAATATATTTCTGCCATGAGATTTTCAGTTATTGTGAACATCTGCTTTCATAAAGCACCACTGGTTCCAGCTCTAAAATGCTGGCATAACATTTTTCTTCCTTTCTTACTCTCCTCTTTGCCTGTCCTCCTCTTTTCCCTTTTACCTTTTTCCCTGCTCAGTATCTGTTTTTATTTAATTTCATCTCATTCTTTTGTTTCTAAAAGCACTTCCCTGTTGAATTTACATTTGAAACATTCCCCAAAATTCCATTAAAAAAACACTTGGACAAAACTGTTGTAATGCATAAATACCTCATAAACAAGCAGCCACCCACTCTACATATTTTGTCTCTCAAAACTCATACTGTGTGCTGTGTGAGATCCCAGAAACTTATTAATCTTTAGGTGCCAGCCTTGCAATAGCTCTTTAAGTCCTGTGCTATGAACAACATTTGTTTGCAGCCGTTCACATACGTAAAGTAAGTTAAACAGATACTGCAGATTCCTGTCCTTTGGAAGAGCAAGATACTTCATATCCTGTGTAAATCATGACAGAAGCATCCTTGAGCTGGATACAGAACAGTGAATGTCAGAACTCACAGCTGTTGTTTGTAGAGCACTGGCCTCCAAATTGGGGTTCTTGCACCCCAGGGAATACACAAGATAATCCACAGATGTGCAGGAAGAAAGTATTTTCTTATAGTTAAAAAATACCAAACCCACAATCTTTAAAAGTAGTATTTATCATATCTTTAACTTTTTAATTTCTATTTTGCATGTATTTTATTATGTACATAACATTAATACAGTAATCCATGTATATAATTTATCTATATATATATATTGTAATTCATTCTCAAAAATTTTTCACTTATAGGGGTGCACAATGAAAAAAGTTTTGAGATCATGGTTCTAGAGCACTTAGTTCCCCTTGAGTACTATGTAGCTATTACATCTGTAATGAATAAAATGCACATATAATGCTCTGCTGAGGCCTGTATCTGTGGCATGAAAGAGAAATCCTATCAGCTGTTCTAAAAACAAGTATCTCCTTTCACCTATAAAAACAGGCAAAATCAACCTGCAGCTCTGCCTGGTTGTACAGTCCTTGCTCATCCTTTGCAATTAAGACACAGAGGAAGCTGAGGACAGGATGTTTTGACTCCTGGTGTCTCATAAGGATTTTATGTCACAAAACACACATGGGGCCTATTTAATTTTTGTTGTTCAGACTGCAAATGGCTGAACATGTGATCTGGGCTTACAAACAGAAGGAAGCACTGAATATGCAAGGACAGTCTGCTGTCTTTTCTTTATGAAAGCTGGAAGACTTAGGGATACAATATTTAGCAACCTCACACAACTTGAGCATTCAAAATTATCTTTTCCAATTCAGTATATGTTATTCTTACAGGTTACTTTTTTTTTTATTTTGCAATTCTCATAGATCTATTCTTTTTCCGCTGAAAAAAACATATTCAGCACACGCTAGCAAAATGCCATTCACGCAATCACATGTACACTGTGGAATGCAAAGAGGAAAATGTGAATACTGACAGTGAAGTTTTGAACGACAGTGGAAGTTTTGTCAGTATAATCATTGAAGCAGCATACCTGTAAAACCAGGCACATCCTCATATGCCTGGTTTTGTCTGTTTTCTGTCATTTTAAGACTGTGGACTGTATAGGGCAAGGATGATGTTCTTGTTTTCTGTCTGTACAGTGCCTATAATTACTTCTATTACTACAAAATCATGCCCTTCATAAGAAACAACAACTGTAGTAAAAATAATAATCACAGCCATAACAAAAGCAATAGCTAGGGATGCCAAATGCAGAAGGTCTAATCCTGTACTGTTAAAACAGCCTGCAAGGAACCAGATGAGGAAGACTGACACAGCTGTGGGAATGTGGCAAGTATTCGGTGAGCAGTAGCAGAAACCTCAGGGTAGTGAATACACTGTTTCCAGTAGGATTTAAGTTATGATTCTGTAATAGCAGTATGTTCGAAATACTATGTCCATCTCTTCTCTATAGAAGAGAATAGCTATTCTTCTATAGCTATAGAAGAGAGACAGACTTTCTGTTCCTTTCTGCTTACTCAGTTGTCAGCAGCGCTAAGAGCTTCACGACCTCTTGTGAAAGGAGAGGCACAAGAGGTAATTTGGCATAAATAAGCATTGCCACCTGATGGTGCAGCCTTGGTACTGCACAGCAGCTCCCTGACAGTGGAAAGTTGACATTAAAGCAACTGACTTTTTTCAAAGGAAGTGCCTATGACTAAACCCCAGATTTCATTTTTCCTGACACCATTTTGTTTTCCTGAACTAAGTAAGGCTTAAGAAGCAGGAAAGAGATAAGGTTATTGTTTGCAACATTAAAAAGCCTTTTCAGCCATGATCACTTGGTTTATATCTTTTCCTTAGAGATAGGATGCTGGAAACTTTTGGTCTGCTTTTGCTTTTCCCTACTCTGGACTGCCTGTGGTGTCACTCACAGCCATTCAGATGAGCACAGAGTAGTAGGCAGTGAAAACATCTCTGAGGGCATGGGCTGTTATTTTGGGTGGTTGGCATTTACTGAGTGCCTCGCTATTTTTTCAGGTGGTAGCGCATCTTGTGCTTGGACAGACTCTCCTTATAAAGACCTCTGTAGTGCATACCAGCTGTCAAGAGTGGCAGTTTCATTCTCCACTATGCGCTTCTGACAGTGGCTTGTATAACTGTGTCTCAGTCTCACCACAGTAAAGCTGATTTTCCAGTGCTGCCAGGCTTACTGCTTGGCATGGGGAACCTGTCCTTCCATTCAGAACACTGCTTCCACTTACAGGTCAATTATCATCAAAGGACACATTCTTATGATCTTTGTGCTCCTGCTCAACAGAGCCAGGTTGAAATAGCATTGGATTTGGTAGACAGAAATGGGAAAAAAAAATATTATCACTAATTTATTTCAGGAAGATAAATAGTTTGCAATTCTACATCTTCTGTGCTAGGATGTCAAAGCGCTTTATTATCTGATTATCTTCACCTTCGATCCTGTGAGTGAGAGAACTCTGATGTGTTGAATTTATCTGAAAGCAACATCAAAGACCAGGCAAATAATTCAACTTTTGTAGCACATAGCTTTTAACTTCCTTGATTTGGAAGATAGGGCTCACAACCTTGTACCTTACCAATTTCTTCCATGGAAGAAATGAACTATTGAAATTGTTTCTTCAGTAGCCTGGAAAACACTGTTAATTGGCCCATGAAGAGCCCCATGGTGCTAGCAAGATTTAACCTATCAAGTCTAAAACCAATGGGTATATATTTCCATATGGTGGTGCAGACGTGCATATGCAAAACTCACGGTCCTTTAAAAAGTGGAAAATACCTCTGTCAGTGGACCCTTTTAAAACATGTCCCTTGGGTTTACTACCCTTTCTCACGCATGGACTTACTGTTATAAGAGCTCTTACTGTTTTAATTTGTCACTTGGAGGGTAACATCTCACCTCTGTAAAAAGATACTACATTCAGGCAGGAACAGTGCTGTCTGTAAGTGCTGGATATTTGCTCGTGTCTCACTCGGCATAATATACCATATTCTGGACTAATGGCTTTCCAGGGACTGAAAACAGAGATCAAGAACTTATATTCTTATTCATATGCACAAACATGTGACTTAAGTGGAAATATGACCCAAATCTGTTCAACAAACCTTTTGTCTCAGCCTATGCCAGCCTGCTCCTAAGTATTGTATGTATTTTCTCTGAAGCACAGCAACTCTACTAGATAGTGGCTGTTCTCTTCCTTGGTTTTGTAAGCTGTTCCCCACTATCTATCTCATTTCATTAGTGAAACGTGTGACTTCTTCCCCTGAATTTGTATCCTTTGTTGGAAGCTGTGACTGTGAACTTTTTTCCCCCCTGCCCTGAGTTTTTGTCTTAGACTCAGCCTGTGTGAAAACTGAGGACAGTATTATCTCTAACATGCTCAGGAAATGGTTACCTAACTGCAATTTTCAGTGTGTTTTCTCATCTAGTGCTATTCTAAAAAGGGATAAGCAATGGTTTATGAATTGGAGCCCCTTGCTTTGCTTTAGACCTTAGGCTAGCCCTAGCTACAGGCTCTTCATATGTGTGAGATGATCAGTTGCTTTATGAAATAAAGACATGAAATACCACTTTCTGTAGGGAAACAGTTAAATTCCGGTCTACAAGGATGGCTTAAGCATCTGCCTGTTCTGTGTAGTAAAGAAAAGCATATGGGATTAACATGAAAGGTTATTCCTAAAGTCATCTTGCCATGGTGAAAGCAGTTCCAAATTTCTGTGCTGGTTTGTATCTGCAGGCATGGTGCCATATTATATCCCTGTTATGATCATCTTGGGCACAAAAAGACCAAACAGTGTTCTGTGTTGGAGTCTTAATTCTTTCCATATTTTAAAAGGCTATTCTTCCTGGAATGTGCAGGAAGGCAGCTATCATCTTCCTTGATACTGAACTCAGATACTGTTATCAATATGTTACTCTGTTGAGGTGTCTTTACCCTGAAGGGACTTCTTTTTTTTCATTGTTCGTGAGGGTAGTTCATCACGTTAGCTGTTTTCACCTATACTCCTTTCTAGATTTTCCAGCTGACAACTGCCGTCACCAGTCAGGACCTTCTCAGGCTTTGGCCTTCTGAGCTACTTTCTGCTCCATCACCTTTTATGTCTCGTCCAAGATCAGAGATGAAGCTTCCTTCACCTCTCTTGCAATATAATACACTTTTCATGAGCTTCCAGATGCTCTGTGGCCAGGCAGGCATCACATGTTCCTGCCTCAACAGGTCTGGTTTTCATCAATCCAGAAATATGAATAGGGTTCCAGTCATACCAGCCCTGCTAGAAGTGTGTGTATGTGAGTGCATGTGCACGTGTGTGCATGCTTCTCCCATGCTTCAGTATTAGCTCTGCAGTTGCACTGCCCCGGCTTCACTCACAGAGTGGCAGTGTCTGGCCCTAGTGGAAGACGTCCTTTTGTGACATAGTGCTTCTGATCTTTCCTGGTCTCTCCCACTAATCATCTACACTTGCTCTTTTAGAAAAGAGGCTGGAGAAACCATTGCAAGCACATCATCAAATGTGATACATTTTGCTGAGGTGGATGATGTAACAGCCAAATATCCCTTGTGGAGCTATCATGCACTGGAGAAATGATGACGTGCCTATGTTATCAGGTAATGGGCAGGCATCCTTTTTTGCTCTCTCCAATCAATGCTGAATCTCCCATTGTCAGCACTGAGCAGTCTTGAATATCTCTTCCATGACAAAATTTCTGTTTGGTGCTATGGACTCTACAAGCCTCACCCCATCATTATTTCAGATGTTAGCTTGGACAGTTGGGTAATTTCTGTAAATTGTTTCTAAGAGCAGAAGAACTGGGGGGAACCAAATGTTTCTGTGATACCTGTCAGGCCATGGTGTCATGTTTGTACCAACACTTTTCATCTAGTAAATAAGCATATCACAGTGACAATGGCCACCGCATGCAGTGCCAAGGTCCTGCTGTACCATGATGGCTCTGAGAAACCTAATCTAGTTGAGGATGTCCCTGTTTACTACAGGGGGTTTGGACTAGGTGACCTTTAGAGCTCCCTTCCAACACAAAGTATTCTATGATTCTGTTAGAACAGGATTTATGGCTATCTAATAACTAGACAATGAAAGAGGATTTTGAGATACTGCTTGTTAATCCTACAATAGTCAAAAGGACTCTACAGCAATCTAAAATATAGGTTTCTTTCTACCCACCTCTCACTACCATTTTTTAAGTCATACTATCTTCCAGTGGTGTCCTAGGTGTATGTGTTGAACTTTCCTGCTAGTTCTCCAGAGCTGACCCAGTATGTACTTGGCGTGTCCCTTCTCTACTTTATTCTGTACTGTCTGCAATTGTATCATCAAAGAAATACCAAGGAAAGACAGAGAAATGCAGTTCTTGTATCGTTGAGTTAAATGCTTCCTTTTCCCGTTTTCTGTCACCTTCTCCCAAACTCTGCAAATGCCCAACATAATCATCCAGCTTTTCATTCTGGCACAAATTTCCTCCATGGGCCAGGATAATATTTTTTTCTTTGATTTTCTTTACTTGGCTACCTATATCACAAGGCAAGTATATTGATCAGTTAATGCTTATTCAAAATTTAGAAGCCGTGGCAAACTATGGAATAAAATCAGTTTTTAAAGTGTAATTTATATCAGCCCTTTTAAATTATTTTATTGCCTGTATTTTGGCATGGAACAGACTACACATGGTAAATAACAACAGAAAATACGCATATAAACAGTCACTCATACTTTTTTTTTGGCTACATTTTTCAGAGGCTTACACAAAAGGAGTCTTTGGGGGATATTATGCTGCATTTATGCATTTTCCTCTGTAGTATGTACCTCACTAACAGAAGAGATTCAGGTCATACTCTCCTCACACTGCCAGTAAAGCTGGAAAAGCCAAACACATTTTATTCTGTACCATTATGGAAGAAAATACTTTTGAGATTATCTAGAAATTCTCGATTTAATCATGTACACTTAAAATTGCCAGAGGTAAAAAAATGCCTAAGTTAAATCTTCATAGCTAAACCTCCATGGCAGTGTTCTGAACAGGATCTGAAAAACCTGAACAGATTGTACTTTGAAATACATCAGTAAAACTAGGCATTTAAGCCAGCAACTAAATCTGCAGAGCCATTAAGGGGAGATCTGTCCCAGCAATTTAACCTAGGATCTGGGTCTGAGGACAGAGTCTGACCCTTTTATACCAAGTGCTCTTTCTCAGGCAGTCTTGAATTTTTCAGGCTCCCAGTTTAAACACAAAAAAAAAAAAGCAACACTTTTTCCATTTGGTTGTTACATTGACAAATTGTGTCATGTAATCATGACATTATGTCACTCCATTTTGACAAAAATCTTTTATTTCTGCAAAGTCAACTGTTAAAAATGACAACTACACTTTGTCTACCTTCTTTGCTTAGTATTGAGTGCACTGAAATCGCACTATATTTTCAGCAGATTTTTTTTTTTGTAAGTTTGGTTGACAGATTGGAATGATTACTTAAAAAACCTTTAGTTCATACACTTTACAAGATGAGAAGTGATAGCGAACATAATATTCAAGTATTGTATTTTGTCTCTGCTTGCTGGTAGAATCTTGTGGATAAGTAACAAATACGGAGATTTAAAAATTACAGTTCAATATCTGTGTTTCAGAGGCATGTAGACTTCCTTTCCAGGACCTGCTGTCTGCATGCTAAGCGCTTTGTCACCATATGGAAATCTTCACAGGTATTCTCACAAGAGGCAGTCTCACCATAAAATGCTGACAGTGTTCATACTCCCAGAAGAGGGCAGTAGGCAGGCACACTACAGGAAAATCCCTTCGCACCGGATTTCAATTAATAGCAGCCCTATAGTTCAATTCTGCTGATTAATCATAAGGAAATCAAGACAAATTATGAGAGTTGTTTAATGCATTATAACAAATAGATAAGTGGATGTTGTCTTCCTTGAATTCAGCAAGACATTTGACACCATCTCCCATAGCATCCTCATACACAAGCTTAGGAAGTGTGGGTTAGACGAAAGGACAGTGAAGTGGATTGAGACCTGGCTGAATGACACAGCTCAGAGGGCTGTGATCAGTGGCACAGAGCCTAGCTGGCAGCCTGTAATAAGCAGTGTTCCCCAGGGGTCAGTACTGGCTCCAGTCCTGTTCAGTGTCTTCATCAATGACCTGGATGAAGGTACAGAGTGTACCCTCAGCAAGTTTGTTGATGACACAAAACTGGGAGTGGTGTCTGATACACCAGAAGACTGTGCTGCCACCCAGCATGACCTGGATAGGCTGGAGAGTTGGGCTGAGAGAAACTTTGAGAAATTGAAGAAGGGCAAGTGCAGGGTACTGCACTCAGGGAGGAATAACCCCATGTATCAGTAGAGATTAGGGGTCTGACCTGCTGGAAATCAGCTCTGAGGAAAAAGATCTCTGAGTTCCATTGGACAACAGGATGACCATGAGCCAGCAATGTGTCCTTGCAGCCAAGAAGGCCAATGGCGCCCTGGGGGTGCATCAAGAAGAGTGTGGCAAGCAGGTCGAGGGAGGTTCTCCTCCCCCTTTGCTCTGATAAGGCCACATCTGGAGTATTGTGTCCAATTCTGAGCTTCACGGTTCAAGAAGGATAGGGAACTGCTGGAAAGGGTACAGCAAAGGGCTACAAAGATGATTAGGGGGCTAGAACATCTCTATTAAGATGAAAGGCTGAGATAGTTGGGTCTTTTTAGCCTGGAGAAAAAAAGAACGAGGAGAGATCTTATGAATCCTTGTTAAAAATTAAAGGATGGGTGTCAGGAGTCTGGGACCAGTCTTTTTTCATTAATGCCTAATGACAGGACAAGAGAAAACAGACAGAAACTTGATAATAGGAAGTTCCGTCTAAGCATGAAGAGAAACTTCTTTATGTTGAGGGTGATGGAGCACTGGAACAGGCTGCCCAAAGAGACGGTGGAGTCCCCGTCTCTGGAGACATTCAAAATCTGCCTGGACATGTTCCTGTGAGACCTCCTCTAGGTGAACCTACCTTAGCAGGGAGGTTGGACTAGATGATCTCCAGAGGTGCCTTACAGCGCATGTTGTTCTGTGATTCTGTGAAATTAATCTCATTTTACAGCTTCTATACTAAGAAATTATTTTTTTTATCTAAGCTGTACTCATAACTACATAAGTTTAAACATAAATTCACGCCTTCTGTTATCTTTCACACGTGTCCCAAGACATGAAGTGCTTCGTTATCGCAGTCACAAATGAATATTCTAGGATGCTGTCCCAGCATAGGAAATCCATGTAGGTGAAATGAAGCACTTCCTGAAACAAAGAATACAAAAGATTGTCTAACTAGAAACCAGCCTGGTAATTTCTCGTGTGGTACTGTTCCCTGACAGAAGCTCTCCATGTGCTACTGCCATTCCTTTTGATCTATCTCCTGCATTAGCCAAGACTAGACTCAAGGTGATCCTCTTCACACTGCTCCAGCCCTAAACATCAGTGCTATTCCCTAGGAGTCAGTTCTGGGTCCAGTCTTATTCAACATCTTCATCAATGACCTGGATGAAGTGACAGAGTGTACCCTCAGTAAGTGCTGATGATACTAAACTGGGAGAAGTGGCTGATACACCAGAAGACTGTGCTGCCATCCAGTGAGATCTGGACAGACTGGAGGGCTGGGCAAAGGCAAACCTAATGAAGTTCAACAAGGTTAAGTGTAGAGTCCTACACCTGGGGAGGAACAACACTGTGTACACATACAGATTAGGGGTAGACCCGCTAGAAAGAGCTGCATGGAGAAGGACCTTGGAGTCCTGGTGGACAATAAGTTATCCATGAGACAGCAAGGTGCCCTTGTGGTCAGGAAGACCAATGGTATCTCGGGGTGCATTAAGAAGAGTGTAGCCAGCAGGCCGAGGGAGGTTCTCCCCCCCACACTGCTCTGCCCTGGTGAGACCACATCTGGAGTATTCTGTTCAGTTCTGGTCTCCCCAGTCCAAGAGGGACAGAGAAATACTAGAGAGAGTCCAACGGAGAGCTACAAAGATGATGAAGGGACTGGAACATCTCTCTTACAAGGAAAGGCTGAGAGCCCTGGAGCTGTTTATCCTGGAGAAAAAAAGACTGAGAGGGGATCTTATTAATGTTTACAAGTATCTGAAGGGTGGGTGTCAAGTAGAAGGGGCCAGTCTCTTTTCAGTGGTGCCCTGTGATAGGATGAGAGGTAATGGTAGCAAGGTGAAACACAGGAAGTTCCACCTCAACATGAGGAAAAACTTCTTCACTCTGAGAGTGACAGAGCACTGGAACAGGCTGCCCAGAGAGGCTGTGGAGTCTCCTTCTCTAGAGACTTTCAAGACCCACCTGGATCTGTTCCTGTGTGGCCTGCCCTGGGTGTTCCTGTGCTGGCAGAAGGGTTGGACTCGATGATCTCCAGAGGTCCCTTCCATGCCCTACCATTCTATGATTCTATGATTTTCTACGATTCTATGACTGATTCTATGATTCTATGATCATGGCATAATAAGGTAGAGAGCAACTGCACTGGTGGAGTGACACTGCCTTGAAAGTGATCTCAGTGTGACTTGCTGGATTTTACCCTCCATCCACCCAGAGAGCATGAAACTTCTGAAACTGTGAGAGTTTTGCACAAAGAAAGTTTTTTTCTCAGAAAAAAACGGGACCTAGAGCTACCTTTCCCACAAAGGCACTCTTACTGCAGGAAAAAAAAAGGTCTTTGTGAAGGGATTTCATGCCCATTGTCTTTCTGGCTCTCATTTGAATGTACAGAAAGCAACCTTCATAATAAAGTACCTGGGAATTTCTCAGCAGCATGTTTCTGATTTTCAAAATAATTACAAATCTGGGATTTTATGTGCAGGGAGAAAAGTGTGTTTCAAAGAAGTTATGTGGTTTGGGCTGCTTACGATTCTGAAACAGCTGTGAATAGCGTCTAGCTGAACATCTCCTGTTCATAAACAAAACTGTGTTTTCCTCTATATAAAAGTGAGCTATTTCAGCAATGTTTAATCAGCCAACACTGACCTTTCTTCTCAAATGCCACAAAATCATCCTCAATAAATGTTTAACTACTGATTTCTAAAGGGAAAGGCTAACAACATGTAGAACCTACTTTTAATCTTACACTGATATTATAGTTACTACACAGCATAGCTGCTCCAGGGCTGTGTATGTGTTTTAGGGGGGTAATTTTTATTTAATCTGTATTCAAAATGTCTTTTGACACTTGTGTTATCTCCTTTTTCATTTTGCTTCTGACATCTTTATATATTGTCCTAAGTTATGTGAAAAGACTGACAAAGAAGAAAAAAATTAAGCCCATAGTATAACACTGGCTAAACCAGTGATCTTTTCTCTTAACAAATGCACCTTTGAGAACTGATCAGAATAATCTGAGGATATACCTATACTGCAATCTCTGTCTGGTGCAGATAAACATTGCTAGATAGTTTGGTTAGATAGACAGCTGTCATAACAGGGAACTCACTGCAGGTTGCAAATTCTGTCTGAAAAGCTGAGTAAGTATCGGGCAATTTATCGCACTAAAATTTACATTCTCACAGTTTTTCTGTCCTTGAACATTAGATCTTAATTATTGAACATTAAATCAACTTTCTGCACTATAGTGGAATCCCAGAAACAACCAATATATGCATGTATTCTAAGGCCAGGGGTGTGGAAATGTGTTCATCTATGGTTTATTGAGTTGTCTTGATTGCAGGAGATTTTGAACTTGCTGTATCTACTTAAAATAATTACACTACTTCCACACAGTGGAAAATGCTCGTCTGGATGGACCGGTGTGAAAACAAAATCCTTTCAGATGACTGCTACTGCAAGTTCACAGCTACCTTGTTTCTACCCAACTTCCATGGTAGGAATAGAGGTGTAAAACTCTTGTCCCACTTACCTCACCAACTCCAAAAGGTATGGGTTTCAGGTCAGAACTTGAGGAAATTATACATAGCCCTATGAGTAGGGTGAAAGAGGTTAGTTATCCTCAGGCACGAGTACCAAAATCTTAGGTTGTGACCATTTTGAACTGATCTTGGTTATTTTACACTAAAGTACAACCCTTCTTGTGGGTTACTGTTGTATTTGTTACTGTCTTCAGAATTAAGGTAAATTGTCCCAAATCAGCAATGCTGAGATTTGTTACCGTAACTCTCATATTCACAGGCTGTTCTACCTAGTTTAAGTGCACTCATCCAAAATGTTATGGCATCTTTACCATACAAATTTATCTTTTCATTGTTTACCCTTAAAGGAAGAGATAATTTAAATGTTTTGTAAATTTTCCAAAATCCACCTGCCACTCCAAGAACATTTTATGATTCTGGGCTGGTTACCACTTGCCCACGACTGAAATATCCCATTCAGAAGAGCATTACAGCTACTTACGTATCTTCAGGACTGTCTGTAATTCTGGGCATGGCTAAATTAGACCAAAGTAGTGTGCACTTGCAGGACAAGATGTTCATGTGTACTTTTAAAGTATGCAATGCATAGATATGCAATGTGTTTTGCGTGAACAAAGAACACACGTATGCAAAGAGATGCATGTTTTAGAAGGCATTTGCCCTGCATTTGGCACCACCTGGAATTATTTCAGTCTGTGGTTTTTATTTTAGGATTTGAGACTGCGCTTATCCAACTCATGGATGTATTAAACTGAAATGTAATCAAAATTTCTTGGATTTATCTCCTCAGATAATTCAAACATAAAATGAAAGGTAGTACAACAAATCTACACTGTATAGAATAGGACATCCATATCCACATTTGTATTTGTCAAATTATTGTTTGAAAGGTTTTGTCTAGGATCAGGTGTTTCATTTATTAGTGCCTGGATTTTTCTGATCAAACATTAGCGGCAAAACATATTGCTTAATTTTGCTGGGCAATCAGAAAAGCTGGAGTCAAAAGCAGTGAGATTCAGGAGGGTCTATGTTTCTAGGTGTGTTGTGCAGCAGAGTTCATATGACGTGCATTAATTAGTTTTTGGAGCAGGACATGACCTACGTCTTTCTATTGAAGAGGTTCAGAGAGTTTGTTACAAAAATATCATTGGATCCAGTTGCCAGTGGCTGTTATCTTGCAGCTTTTTTATGCTGTTGGATACACTGGTGCACGTGGGGTTACCATAATCTCTTTAAACAGAAAAAGTTAATACTTGATGGAATTGGCCTGTAAATGTGTGTTTTTCCTGCACCTCTGGGTCAGTGTAAAAGCTTGAGGCAGAAGGTAACTAACCTTGCTCTGTAGGTTGTGTGCAGTTCACCATAACCCACATGCCACAGTTTTTGTAATCAAGTTTTGCAATCAAGCAGTGAAACAAAGTGAACTTCGGCATTTCTGGGGGTGCTTTCCAGGAGCGTGAGCATTTAAGTGCCAACTTTGCAAACACTAAGAGCTACCGGCACTGTGTCTCGATTCACCTTCGGTACCGTTCACGTACCGGATGCCTCAAGCATCCTTTCCCCTCCAGGGCATGTGAATAAGACACGCTTTGGTGAAAAAGAGGATGCTTGAGGGGCTTCCCCGCCGCGGTAATTTTAGGGGGGGTCAGGGAGAAGGTGGGACGGGGCCTCTCTCCTCACCCCCATCTCCTCCTGCCTCCCTCCCGGAGGGATGCGGAGGTGGCTGGGCGGGTGCAGGCGGCGAGAGCCCGGGGCGAGGAGTAGTCCCCGCCCAAGGTTCTCACCGCCCTCCCCTGCCCCCCGAGCACGCCCCCGGGCACGCCCCCGAGCACGCCCCCGGGCACGCCCCCGAGCACGCCCCCGAGCACGCCCCCGAGCACGCCCCCGCGGGGCTAGTGGCGGCGGCGGCGGCGGCTGCGGTCCCACTCTGCCGGCGCCGCCACCATGACGGACCGCTCCGCTTTCGACACCAATGTCATCACCATGACCCGCTTCGTGATGGAGGAAGGCAGGCGGGCGAAAGGCACCGGGGAGTTCACGCAGCTCCTCAACTCCCTCTGCACGGCCATCAAAGCCATCTCCACCGCCGTCCGTAAGGCGGGCATCGCCAACCTGTGAGTCCCGGGAGCGGTGGCAGCATCCCGCACCTCCCCGCACCTCGCGGGTCCAGGGGATCCTGCCGCCTCCGGGGTGGTGGGGATAGGGACGGGGACGGGAGGTGTCACCCGAAAGGCATGTGAGTGTGGGGGGGAGCAACCACCCACCTCCTTTCACAGAGCTGTAGGTAACTGCTTTAGCATCTTGGACTCTGAATTTCTCGAGTGAAATGGATCCTGTGACTTTTTCTTAATATAAGGCATGCAGCCTTTGACAGATGTCTGCTGGTGATAGAACTGCATGCAAGCCTGCAGCACATCTCAGTGCTCTGAATCAGAAGACCAAACTGACTGAGAGGCAAAGTGTGTCAAAATACACCTGGATTGTTGCTCTTGGTAGTCAGTAGCCTAGTGTGCAAGCACCATTTTATGCTACGAGGCATTTAATCAAATTCAGTGTGGTGGCTTTTTTTTTTTTTAATTCATACTGCATCATAGCAACTTGAGTTTCTCTGTGGAGCTTTGGACGTCTAAGGCTTTCGGAAAGAGCACTGGTTAGGAACAGTAGTGTCCATAGTCAGCCAATCAGAGAAGACTTACTCTGGAGGTGCATCAGAAGGAAATCAGTGCTCTTGAGATGTTAAGTAACTGAAACTGGTGGTAGGCAACAAATTCCTGTAAGTATGGCACATATTGTTGATAAGCCAAACTGTACACTGATCAGGGCTTTAAATGTGGGCTGCCTCATTACATATGGAAAGCGTAGTACAGAGAAAATAAATTTCTGTCTACAAACCACGTAGTGGTAAATAGAGGTCTCTCTATTAGAAAATATATCAGAGCAATGAAAAATTTGGTGACTGAAGTTAATAAATAGAAGCAGCTGCAAAAGAGAATAAATGTTTGAACTACTGTTCTGTTTTCGACTTCAGACTTTATGTAACTGTGATAGTTTTTTTAATCACTATGTGTTAGCCCTGTCATGGGTCTCCTGCATCTACGAGTAAAGATCAGACATCTCTGACCTGATTTGTAGCAGTCGTAAGGTCCCATTCCTTACATGTCCTACATGTGTATCTGCTGACAGCTGCCCACAAGTTCCATACCTGTGCTGATAGTTTTGCGTTATGATCCTCTACATAGATTTGACTCTCAACCAGTGCTGGGGTCACTACCTGTGGATTTTTGAGCCTCTTTGAGCAGTACATCCCCCACTGTGGGACTGCATTTCATAACTGGTGGTGGGATTTTGCTTGGCTATCAGGAATATGAACACATAGGGATCATTGTCGCCCATTTCTTTGGATCATCCTCAAGCTCATCTCTATGGTCAGTGCTATCCAGCAGCTGAGGTGCAGAACAGCTGGGGAAGCCGCAGTCCCTACCCAGATGCAGGATCTGTGCAGGGCATTCTGTCATGCCCTTCCAGGAGTCCCCAGCAGATGAGGTGTGAGAGATGTGGCTGCTGGCCATATGGAGCTTATATTCTGAACATGAGAACTCGTGCCTCTGCTTGCAAGTGCTGTGTTCAAAGTACACTTTTCTCCCAAAAGCACTGTCACACTTGCAGAAAAATAACAGTTAAAGCCACTGTAGTAGAGAGAAAGACAGAGAATTACACCAGGTCTTTTTCTTATCCTGATTCATGAAACTCAAGAAATGCAGCACATTCCTAAAATACCGGGTACAGCAGTATTACAAAATGCCTGACGTACCAGTATTCAGCCTAATCAATGAATCGTAGAGTAAGTACGTAAGAGTCATCTGAATGTGTGCAGAGCAGGCTATTGTTTCTCTCTTCTAAGAGCTAAACTTGGCCTCTCTCTGTTTTGCATGCTTTCGAAATCGCCTATCACAAGGTCTCCTGGTACTTCCTGATTCTAGGTTGTTTGATTCTGATTAGCTCACAGAGTTTTATTTGTGTTTTCTATTTGTATTTCTCAACTTTATTCCTGATAAAATGTTTACTACTTAAAACCAAAACTGAAAACATTGGACCACAAAAATGTTGATTTACCTGTGAGTAAAGTATTCCTACTGCAATTTGTACATCATATTGCTAACCACAAGCAAATTGCACACAGAAGTTACAGCATAACTGGTGTCATCAGATTCGTTACTTTTGAAGTTTTCGAAGGAAGTCTTAGCTCTTAAGGTATGCTGCTGTAGTATCAAAGCCTAGAATTCAGGAGCAGTATTTCAGTCTTAAGAGCTCATTAAGTAACACAATTATTGTAATTCAACCTTCACAGCCTGCTTTGGCTATATTTGCCTACAGTTTACAGACTATTGAAAGGCGATTCCTTCTTTTTGTGTTCCTCATATGTGTCTTCTAGATTTGCCACCACAGCTAATGTTAGCAGGTTTTATCAGGAATCCACTGGACAGTTAATAAAAACCAGGCTTAGAGAGCTGAGATATCATCCAGAAGTGCTGTTTTTTTTACAGGATACTTTACAAGCATAAGGTTGGCAGAAATAGGGTTTGGAAGATGTAGTGCCGGTTCTTATGAAATGCTCTCTCTTGCCATTGCTCTAGCTATGGAATTGCTGGGTCTACGAATGTGACAGGAGATCAAGTAAAGAAGCTGGACATTCTTTCCAATGACCTGGTGATTAACATGCTCAAGTCATCCTTCAGTACATGTGTTATTGTGTCAGAAGAAAATAAAGATGCTGTGATAGTGGAAAATGAAAAAAGGGTTAGTAGCTTTAAAGGTTTTCCCTGCTTCATATCAAATCACCCTTCACAGATGTATTGCTGCAGATTTGAGATACTGAAGCTGAGCTAAAAATTTCAGAAAACATGTAGTTTTCTATACTGGCGGGGGGATTGGGGGGGGGGTTGGAGAAGGAGGCAAGTGGGGAGACTGTCAGTAAACATTTGTCCTTTCTGTTATTTCTGTTCTCAGTACTAATGCTTGTAGTTTTTATTTATTTTTGTTTCTCTGTAGTTCCTCCCACCTTCTTTTTTTTTTCTTACCTTTTCCTAATTGTGGAGGAAAATTATTTCTTGTTTATTTCATCTGATCTCTGGAACCATGTTCTTGAGTCAGTAAGCTCTTTTGTAAAGTAGCTTTGGCAGTAGAACACTGAGGAGCTGGTCTGTGCAAGTCAAATACTGAGCTAATTCATGCAAATTCTCCTTGAAGCCCATGAAAGACTTAGCAACAATGAAACAAAAATATTTTTTCACTTATTTATGTATTATTTATATTCACAAGTCTACAAGTAATCTTGTTGAATGATAGTTCCTTTTTCATAGCAATTATTTTAGTGTGATCATGTAAAAATCTGACTAAAAATTTGACGAACACAAATATCTAAAACATAATCTAGGAAGTATAATAATGTTTGCTTTATCAAAGCAGTTCTCTCAACTTTTCCCTGTTGAGAAATCTTCAAAATTGATCTCATAGGCATTGGACGATAAAAGATTGCATTAGATACGATCAAATATGATTTCAGGTCCTCAAATATCACTGAGGAAGGCTCAGTGTTAGTGCTTTTCTAAAATAAACATGAGCTAATATGGTGTCTTATCCAGAATTCCTACTGGCAGAGCAGAGCATTGCTGGATTTAAGTAAGTTTCTGGCGTGCAGGGTGAAATCAAACAAAAAGCGAATAAAAACTGTTGTCACACATGATTATTAAAATGCCTGTGGATAAAGTAAGGGTAAAACCAGCTATTTAGAAGGTACAGATGATTCAGCTGTTTTCACTGACTATCAATTTCCTGTACCCACAGGAATCCTTAATACAGCAATAGGCAGGGACCATTCTATTTTGGGGATAAAAAAAAAAACCCCAAACCAGGATAAGACCACAGTGGGCTAAGGTAATTTCTGACCATCTGTCCATTCAGAACAGAGATAAAGTAAAATGCATACTTTATGAAAGTCAGGTGTTAAAAGCCTTTTTAATAGCTCTAATTTTAATTCTACATGACAAACACTGATCTTCTTCATTTGTCTTTTTCCTTACAATTCAGAGAGGCATTTTGTTAGAGATGAGAAAGTGTAGCATAAATGGTAGATATTACAGGATGCCTTATAAATATAGATCAGCATTAATTAAATAGATGAAGCTAAACTAATCATTAGAAGGTTTTGCTTT
Source organism: Todiramphus chloris collaris (assembly GCA_025345505.1). Classification (NCBI taxonomy): domain Eukaryota; kingdom Metazoa; phylum Chordata; class Aves; order Coraciiformes; family Alcedinidae; genus Todiramphus; species Todiramphus chloris. Next base: position 28,440,020 of record JANVCC010010406.1, on the reverse strand, counting down.
TTGGTTTTTGGTCTTTGTTTTTTTTTTTTCTTTAATAGATATATTAAAAATTGTGTAGGAAAATTTTACCTTTCCCCTGTCATCACCTGTTACTTACTTTAAAGATTTTCCAGCTTCTGCTGTGGCACAAATCACACAGTTGTAATCAAGAATGAAATCTGTGTCAAAGTATTTGTAACATTTGAATCAGTTCCTTCGTAATCTATAAAAGCCTTTTCATTTATATTGCCTTGAAAATCTCTGAGAAAATTTAGCCACTGAAATATTTTTATTTGGGAGAAGTAGGTAGATACTGTCACTAATCTAGTTATTCCCTCCTTCATATTGTCTAGGGTAAATACATAGTCTGCATAGACCCTCTAGATGGCTCATCGAACATTGACTGTCTTGTTTCCATTGGGACCATCTTTGCCATCTACAGAAAGGTAAAATGCTTTCATGTAGGATAAGAAAAAATTATTGTGCACCTTTTGATGAAATGTAGTTTCATACAAGGGCTTAATAAAATCTAGCTAAACTTGTTTGTGAAAGAGACTTTTCAGCACCAGCCTTAAGTTAAATTTGCTATTTCACAAACACTTGTATAAAACATTTGTGAGAGATTTGCATTACTCTCTGAGAAGATGAGCCCATGTACATGTACATGTACATGGAAGCCTGGCTGGTATTTAATTAGCCATCTAAAGGAATTACCCCTTACAAACAAATAAGGTCTTACATTTTATGAATATTTGTGTTGAGACAAAATACCGTGCAATTGTCATCTACCTGGGGAATGTGCTTGCAGGTTTTCTTGTTCGCTGTAGTAATAGTCTTATTAGCCTAAGGGCAGGCTTCAAACACAAACCAGAGCTAACACATGACATGTGCATCAGAAGTGTCTAATTCGCTCTGAAAGGCAGAAACATTGTCTGAAGGAGCTTGAAATACCAGACTCACAAGTCACAAGGTGAGGGAAAAACTCAGTTGGATAAACCCCACCCAACTGCCATTTTAATGTTTTCATGCATCCCAAAGTAACTATTTTCAAATTCATGTTTTGTATGAAGCAAGAGAAAGCAAAAAAATCCCAAGTAATTCTGATCAGCTGTGAACTCTGTGAGTCATGTTTCACTGCTTGCTTTTCAACTGTGCCTCAGTTTTCCTCTGAGTTGTGTTGTCACCTACACCTACAGGTACACAGCCTTATGCTATGTCCTTAATCCTTTCCTGCTTCCTGCATTCCATCTAGGTTTATACAAGAGCATTTCTAGATCAGTGTGTTTGTCTCCTCATATTAGTGCATCCAGTAGGAATCTCAGTTATGCATCATGGAAGCATTTGTGCCACCTCATGCATAGGTATGGAGTAGAAGACTGTTCCTATCACAGAGAGTCCAGTTATGTACCAACTGTAGAAATAAAGTAAAACTGACTGTCTCCTTATTCTAGGTCTCCCCTGATGAACCTTCTGGGAAAGATGCTTTGCAGCCTGGCCGTAATCTTGTGGCAGCTGGTTATGCTCTCTATGGGAGTGCCACAATGCTGGTACTGGCCACTTCTGCTGGAGGTGTCAACTGTTTCATGCTGGATCCGGTGAGAATGTCATCTGTTTCTTTGTTTCTTTATTAGGGATAACAAAGTACTGTCCGTAAGAACTGTTTGTCCCCCCCCCAAAAAATCAAACAGAGAAGCAATTTTCAAGCTAATGTGGAGAAATTAAGTACACTTATTTAATATCAAGAGATTTTTGTATTCTGCCTAGCTGCTTCAGTGGTGCTGTGTGTGATTCAACAATGGAAAGACAGCAGAGTCAGTGAAGAAAATACACAGCATGTGCCAAGTCATGTGATATTTCAGATCAGATGTTTTTTGCAATACCGAATGCCCTTTAAGACTCGTTTGTCTTTTCCTTAATGCTAGGAACTTAGTAAACTTAGAGAAACAGAAATATTTAACCTTCTTCTGTGTTTTCAGATCTCTCCGTGGTGTGTAAAAGAGTAAGTGATGTGTGTGGGTGCATTTGACATTCTAGCACGTGTTGACCATATGAGTTTAAAAATAAAACTCATATTGATCATAGCATGAAGTAGCTTGCTTTTAGTGACTTGTTATTTTGTAATCAGTTAGTCAGACTGTGACACCTGTCAGTATTAAATTTTTAAAATCTGCAGTGGTCAAGCATCAGGAAATATAACTTAATGCTCCCTCCTAAGTAACATCTTAAGTAGCTGCATGTATTTTTGTCTATATTCAGATAGCAGATTTAACTCTGAGCATGCATGCATGTCATTTTATTTATTTTTTAGCACTAACTTTGAAATTTACCTTAGAGAAAACTAAAGAAACCAGCCCTTAGTTACAGAGGTTGGCTTTCTTGCCTTCAGGCTTCCTGTTAGCCCAAGCTAAGACAAACTGGAATTTATTAATATCTACAGGTATTCAAAGATATCTGTGCATTGCTTCAACCAGCATTCTTAGTTTACAAACTCCTCAGAGCTGTACTTTTGTTGTAAGTTTAGCAAGAATGGAGAGCTAGATAAATTTTCAGACAACAGCATTTTTTTTTTTTGATGTAAAAAAGTGATAGAGAGGTGGGAATGGTAGCATGAAGAAGCTTGCATGACCCCAGGATTCATGCTCTGTGTTTTATGGAAACAAAACATGTCACATCTAGACTGCAAATACAACTTTTTCATTGATACCGAATTATTAAAGAAAGTGGCACTGGTAGGAATTTTTTCCTAAATTGTGCTGTAGTTTGTAAATAAATGAGCAATTGATGTTAACAAATTGTTGTTCCTTCTTATTGTTAGGCAATTGGAGAATTCATTTTGGTGGATAGGGATGTGAAAATCAAAAAGAAGGGAAGTATCTACAGTCTCAACGAAGGCTATGCTAAATATTTTGATCCAGCAGTCACAGAGTATCTCAAAAAGAAGAAATTCCCTGAGGTAAAAGATCCTGCTTCAGAGAACCTTTCTGGTGACAAGTGACACTTCTAACTTTCAACTTCATGATCAACCACTGTCTCTGAGCAGTTCAGAGCTTCTTTTCCTTTCCTATTTAAATTGTATCTCCCTATAGGACTGATAATTAGAGTAGTAGTTACTGTAAGCAGGTATTTCACCATCCTTCAAAATTCCACTGCACCTCTGTTACGGTTTTTTCCTTTCTTTCATTTTCTCTTTTTCTTTTTTTTTTTTTTTTTATTAATTTTCATTCCTGGCTGGGTGCCTGAGTACTGGTGCTGGAGGCAAAACTGGGAATTTGTTAGTTAAATAGAGAGAAAGTCTCATCTGGTAATGAAGAAATTTGATCAACAGGTTGTAGATTGATGCTTCCTCACTGCAATGTCCAAGTGGATACAAAGCCAAGTGGGGATGGCAGTGTGTCATTGCTCAGTGGTGACACAAGCTGGTTCTGGAAGGGGGGCCTCTCACTTGAAAAGCTATGGTAGATTCAGGGTCTGTGCTGTGCTCATGCAGCTTCCCGATGTCAGGAGGCCTGAAGCTCTAAGGAGTGCCCATAAAATTCATGTCTGTTCTCATGCCTTATACCTGTCATCACTGGAGTTATTATGTCAACAGTGATGTGTAAACATTTACCATTGTTAAGTGTGTGTGTTCCTTCTTGACTTCCTGGCTTTGAACAAAGACTGGTGTTTTTATCTGGCATCTTTCCAGGTTAAATATGTTGTTTACTTAGATATTAAAATGTGCTCTCTGATGTATAATAAGGAAATACTATCAGTAGCCAACTATGAACTTTTTCTTACCAAGTAAGTTGTAGAAGTTTACAAAAATGGGTAGAAGAAGTAGGAGAGATCACTTCTGTTGCTCTTTGGTGATTTTTTTCTGCTACAAAAGAAAAAGTCTCAACATCAATTTCTAGCACTTGATGGTTTTGCTACTAGAAATGCAGTATTTTCCAAAGGTCAGAGCACTGCCACTCATCTGTTCTGAAATCTTCTGTCAGTCATTTTCCTTGGATTTCCCCAATTAGAAAAAAGGAGGAGGAAACTAAAATTTTCTTCAAAACTACTTTGAATATTATCAAAGAATCACAATATGGAGGAGATAGATGTCAGAACCACTAAAAGAGCTGGGGGAAGAGTAACCTGATGTGCTTGGAAGTTACACTTATTTAATGTAGTAATAATTTGCTTTATTTAATTTCTGTAGGATGGCAGTTCACCGTATGGTGGGAGGTACATAGGATCTATGGTGGCTGATGTGCATCGTACCCTGGTGTATGGAGGAATCTTTCTGTATCCTGCTAACTCCAAAAGTCCCAAAGGAAAGGTAAACCTGTATAAGCCTGATTATAGATAATGTTACATTACCTAGATATTGCACTATCACAGATAAGCATATTGATTGCTGAACATGTGTTCTGTAACTTGGTAACTTGCACCTCTGGTGTGTGAGTATGGCCACCCCTTGCACACTGGCACAAGAGACAGCAACCTGTTGTCAGATGCATTATTTTAGGGCTGCTGCTAATCTGTTTCAGCCGCACATCTCTTTATTCCCAAACATTTTTGGATTATGGAATGATTCAAAGGATGTGCTGCTCAGACAGGCTTCTCTCTACCATCACAGCCCAAACTGTGCTGGCCACAACCAAGTGACACATTACAAAGCAAAACAAGCAAGCAAGTAAGCCACATTACCCTGAGATTCCTATTTCAAACTAGTAAGAAACCTGAAGGTAGTGCATGCCTTACAAGAAACTCTGCAGAAGAGAAAACCAGCTGCATCTTGTACTTGGTGACACTGCCTCATCGGGAGGAAATATGCCTGGCTGCATCTGCCAGGGTGACAGTCAGCCAGGGAAGATCACACACTTACAGGCTGACAGGGGGAATGTTTATTCAGCAAAGACCTTTCATCTGTTTTGTAATTGTCTGTAAATTATTGCTTCAGGTTGCTGATAAGATGCAGTTATTCATTAGAGAAACCTAATGGCACACTGAGGGACAGTGTTTTTCTTTCATTTCACACAGGCCTACATGGTCTGCTGCCTTGTTAAAGGTTGTGCCATACATACAAGCTTTGTCTCTGTGTAAAGAGCACAATGTAAACATGAGCTATGGAGAAAGCATTCAAATTGGGCAAATCCAGTATTCACTGTGTTTTGTTTAAAAGAGAAATCCACACAATTTCATTCTTGAGTCAAACTTTATATGAAATATGGAGTACTTGGAGTGCAGCTTGGTTTTAACTCAAACACCAAATGTAGTTACATTTCATGATTCTCAGCATTGCCTGGGCTGACTGTTGCCATTTTGATTTTCATCTTCTAGCTGAGACTGCTCTATGAATGCAATCCTATGGCTTTTGTTATTGAGAAGGCTGGGGGAATAGCAACAACTGGGCATCAAGCAATACTAGATATAGTGCCTGAGGATATCCACCAAAGAGTGCCTGTTGTCTTGGGATCTCCTGATGATGTGAAGGAGTACCTTGAGATAGTCAAGAAGCATTCAGCTAAGTAAAGAAAGCTTGCTGGAGTCAATACACGGATTGGAAGAAATGCCTTACAGCTGAACCAATGAACAAACTGTAGTACTGCAAGATGGAACTGTCTGACCTCTGTAGAAAAATACCAAATGAGCCATATTTTCATAAGATATTTTAGAAGTGAAATCTTGTGCAATTGCATTGTGCAATGAAAGGCATTAAAAGATTGCATTAAAGGAAGCATTAAAAGTAAAAAGAAGGGAAAATCATGTTTGCTTTTTCATTTATTACTTGTGGTTACACAAAAGCCACTGTGCTACAAGGAAATACTCTTATTATATTCAGTAAACTAGGGGAAGACTCAACTTTCTCAGACAAGCCATAGACTATTATCAGAATATCTGACTCTCTTCTCTTCTAAATGTCTTGGGGGGATGACTCAGCAGCCTGTATTTACCAGTCTCTAGTTGTGTGCCAGTAAATACAAATGCTAAAGTGGACACCTTTACGCATTGTTTCTGAGCCCCAGAGGTTACTCACTGTACTCCAGTCTGGGCTTATTCCGACTGAGTGTTAACATTTGTGAAACATACATGTTAACATATGCTAATTCTGCCACATAGTGTTAATATTGCCAGTTGGCACTCTACCAGATCCAATTAGACAAGGATGGAAAATGATGTTTTGGAGGTGGATTTTGAATTGGTTAAGGAGCATGTGTAGACAGCTTGGTACCATTCCGCTGTGATGAACTTGCTATCTTTGCCAGAAGTTAGCTTGCTTGCTTGATGAAAAAATGAACCTGTGTGTTGTTAGCAACCCCCACCAGGTGTTATTTGTGTTATTCTGGGAGTGTTCATTACCATGGAAAGGATTCTGCTGCACAAGCAGAAGTAAGTTGCAAAGATCCTCACAAAGCATACTGACATTTAATATGCTGATTCAGAGCATGCTGGTGGGAACATGATATTAGTGCTTGGGAGCTAGAAGGGCTGTCCACCTTTCTGGGTATGATTTATGGCTGTGGCTCACAAGCTCTTTGAATCAATCCAAATCTGCAAATCTTTGAAATTTGTCACTGCACATTTACCTTTGCCAAACTTGAATTAAGGGATACGTAGAGGTCACTGTTGGGTAGGCTGCCACTGAAGATTTATACAAGGATGGTCTGGGAGCCCCTGTCTATGGGTGCAATGAGCTGTAAACCTGCCTCTCTGAGGATTTTCCATGCATCAGTGCAGATAGCCTGTCTAAGTGTGGTTCTCCTCATAAAACAAGAAGAAAAGAGTGAGGGGGAACCTAGAGACCATTGTCTGTAAGGGCTCACACACAAAAAGACATGGGGGCCCTTGTTCTGACAAGGGTTGCCTTTGAGACATTTGGAGGCATACTGGCAAACCTTAGATAGGTGTATATACGCATCTGTTCTCCAGAGTGGCAGGGGACAAGGCATTTCTGGCAGGGACTGAATGGCCTAGTTTCTGCTGAAAGTGCTGTCCCCAATGAGGCTTTGTTAGCGAAGACAGGGCTTTCAGGAACCTGAGCCCTGAAAGGATTGGGACAGTCCTGGAAATCTCCACTGAGCTCTTGTTCTGCTTGTGCACTTGCTTTTCATGCTGTGAGTGCCTGACTCTGTCCCTGTGCAGGATCTGGCTCCTCTGTAGGCCAAAATCTGCTCTGGGAAACAAACAGGCTTACACACTTAACCTGATAAGCACCTGCAAAATCAGGCACCCCAGAAACAGTGACCATGCAGTATGCTGTTTAATTTCTGATTAATTAATCTCTGGGAGAATGCTCCCCTACATCTCCCAGCAAGGTGCCCTTGATGCCAGTCGAGGGGCCAGCCTGGAAGGAGAGGCTTGCCATGATGTGGGAGAGGACTTCATGTGACCAGATGGTGAGTGGGAGAACCGTGTGCTGGGGGACTCTGTGCTTTTCTTCACAGGCTGCTCTTTCTTGTCATAGGACCGATGCTGCTTCCTCTGCTTCTATATGTGAGCAGCCAACCACTGGGATATGGCAATACTCTCACTTGTGTAAAAGAAAAAATATGCAAGCCTTGTGTATGTTCTATCTTTTCATTGTGATTTCAACAGAAACAGCAAGTCTCTCTCAGTTTGATGAGTGAAGGTGCTAGGGTGGCTAGAGATTCCTACCTCAGGCACTGAAACACTTCCCAAAGGAAGCACTTCCTTACTTGCTGGCTGTGGCACAGACTCTGTAGCACTTTAAATGGTGCCAAGCTCACTAAACCAGCTGCAGCATGAAGCATGTCTAGAAGGACTCTAAAGCTCTCAGGTTCTGGATGCTGCACCTAGAGGAGAGTGCATGACTGTTGTTGTCACGTACAATTTTGTTTTAAATCTTTTAAGTTTTTAATTCTCCTTGTCCCCAGAGCTATAGGTAGATGCATTTTTTTATTTAATGTGCTATGCACAGGATAGTTGGAAACCCTTACAGATTTTTCCTGGTTTTCCGTATATCAGTTTGAACTATAGTGCCTCACTAGTCTGTTGGTCCAACTTGACAGATGGTATCCACAACAGCCATTTTTGTCCAGTTACAGTAGTTCCTTGGTTGTATTCTGCCCTCAACCTCTCCGGGAATCTCTGGGCCACCTATATCCATTTTTAAGACACCACACTGGCAGCAGGTAAAGGTTATAGAATTCTGGAAAGGCAATACTGCTCGTGTTTGCTAGGTCACTTTCCAGTGTTTTGGTTTTGCCTGTAGGCTAACAATTCATTATCATTTTCACATGGTGAGGTAGGTTTTCTTTTCTATCTGTAATATATAAATCTGCATCTGAATGGCATCCCTATGTAGCCACCGAGAGAGAGAACAATTCAGGAATCTCCTTCCACAGCTCCTTTTCCAGAGGTTTACCTGCATGTCAACGCAGGGCAGGGGGGTGGGTTTGTCACAGTGCCCGCCTTCACCCCCCCGCCCTGCATTGCAGTACTACTCCACTGTCCTGCTCACAGGCTGAACTGTAGCATTTGGAGAAAGGTCACTGGCTCCAGTTTCAGCCATCACCATCCAAATGACTAACATTTCAAATCAGTTAGAAAAGGTGTCACCTTTAAGGCACAGGGCTAGCCTCCGTGTCAGTGGAAGTGTGAATCATCCCTGCGAACTCCTGTGTAATCTTTATATTAGAGGGCAAGTCTCCCAGGGATCTGAGGTGTTAATTTTTTTAACCTTTCTATGCTGCTTTAACCCATTTTGCTGAGTGGCTCTCAGGCTTACAATCATCACACATTTTTGAAGCAATCTAATTTCTTCCCTGCCTTCTCACCATTAAATGGTAATTATTTATATAGCTTAATCTTACTATCCATCCCATTTAATCATTCAGGTTTTTGTCATTCTGTGGCATCACAGCATTTACCAAAACAGGATGAACTTTTCATGCAGTGAATTCTTGTGCCTTTGTCGAAGTTTTATTCTTTTATTTCTCTTCTTGCTCCACTGTTGGCTGCAGTTTTTCTGGAAAGCTTGGGTGTAGAGACTGTGTTCTTTAGTGTTAATTAAGCAGTAGCTCACAGCATTGTGTTTTGTACATACTAAAAACTATCCAGTACCTGTAAAAAGCATTTGGCGATTTGTCACTTTAAAAGGAAAAAAAAAAAAAAAAGAGAGAGAGAGGAAAATAATGAACTTAATAGTCTGAGAACACACTTTGAACCACTAACTCCAAAACAAACTTTCTGTTGAAAGATGATCTGAACTTTGTCTTTTTGACCAGTGTAAAAGATCACTTGGAATCAGCAGTAAAGATCTGCATGTGATGTTTTGACAAATGTTAGAAGCCATAGGCTAACCCTCCACCCCATTTCTTATTTGCTGAGTTGATTTGGTAACCCAGTGGTGTTCTAGCTACACAGCAGGGAGCTTTTGCATTAAAAGCATTTTAGTACTGGTCAGGCTGACAACAGCCGTGATGACGAAAGAATGTGCAGAATGCAACGGTTGTACTTTAAGGCAGCAGATCTGTTTGCTTGTATAATGTGAAATCTGTGCCCTTCTTTTATTAATAGTACCGTGTGCTAACCCAGAGCTACATATATATATATATACATACATATATATATATGTATGTTATATTTTGTTTCTGTACAAAGCATGTTCGAAGAAAAAAAGTCATCTAACCTGGCAAAAAGTGCTCTGGAATATTTGTCCTTTGATGTGAATGATATTGTATACTTTTAACTAGATCACAGTGTTAGGGAAAAAAAAAAAAAAGAAAAAAGAAATCTTCCAGGTCACTTTCTTCTTCCAACATTGCCTTAGAGGATGTAATGTGATATCTGCCTGTTGCTTTACCTGAGGAGCTCTGTTCACCAGTCCTTCCTTCTCGTTAGAATGAGCCTTCAGAAACACCCCCAAAGCTAAGCACAGGGGATGCAAGCAGCACTGAAACGTGCCTACTTGTTGCTACTGTTCAGTGCTGTCAGTCTCCAAGAGCTTTGTTTGAGGCTGGCTTCAAAGTAGAAAACCTTAGCATTTAAATCTCTTTACAACTCTTCAAGTAATGTATTGTTCATACGTGAAGAGATGCTTTTAGTAAAATCCCAGAAAATTATGAAGATTGAAAAAGGAATGCAAAAGGAAATAGAAACTCTTTGCCTACAGCTGCAGTTCCTGTTAACAAAAAACAAAGCTAGGCATATGGGGTTTTTTACCAAATTTTGTTTCTGTCTTTCTGGCACGATTTTAGTGCAGTAATTTGGGTTAAATGAATGATAAGAATGAAATACCATGAAACTTTTCTTTAACTTCCAATTTTCTTGATTTGCTTGGGGGCTTTCCAGATCTTCTGCTTAAAAATAAGATAGTGCTTCTAATAAGTAAAATGAAGGCTACAACATATAATTGTTCTAACTGCCTTATCTAAGTGGGAAGATAGTACTGTAGCTAAAATCTGCAGTTACAGTGTTCCAGAGAGCATGTACCCCATTCGCAGACATTTCTGTTTATTTTCACATTAGCATCATGTGGTCCAACCTGTATTTACATGGTGCACTGCAATACCAAAAACAACGTCACATTTGATTTTCCGAGTTATAACACAGACATGCTTAAAAGAGATAAGCTTCATTTGTAAATTATTCAAGACATAATTACTTTGTAACCAGTTAAGCCACAGCTCCCCATTACTTCTTATTCATGCAAGCCCTGTAATATTAAAAGGAGCCCAGACTAGGAATAAAGTAATTAAAATGTGATTGTAGCAGACTGACTAGCAACATAAAACGTCTTTAATAAATCCATGTCTAGATGCGCCCTGAACATCCTGTTGGTTCTCCTGAGGTGTGCCATAGACCTCCAAAACCCTCCTCTATGGAGGAAGCCAAAAGAGGGTGAGCAAGGAAAGGTAAAGGTGATGGAAGGGAACTTCACTCCCTGGAGTCACAGCGCAGTGGGTGCTCTGCCAGGGGGCACTACAGCACGTGTGGTTACTGATGCCCTAAGCCTTCATTTCCAGTGCCTTGCGAACTGTGTGTTTTTCCTTTCCTTTGCCAAGCTCATTGCTGAGCAGCAGCTACAGGAAAGCAGTCACCTGCTAATCAGCCAGTGAGAGTTTTGCATTAGAAGCAGTCTAATGTGCAATTAGAATACGTTACTAGATCTGCACATCACTAATTTCAGTATATAGGGAGGGCAGCGGAGCAGTGGTTGCTCAGCTGAGCAGTGGTTGCTCAGCTGTAGTCCCATTTCAAGTTTTTCTCTTGCATCCCAAAGGCGCTGTGGAGCCAGCCTGGGGTGCAGTTATGCTGAGCACTCAATCACATGGTCTCAGAAGCATCTTAATAAACTCTGACCAGCAACGCAGCCAACAACTTCGCCTCAAAATAAAACAGCTACCCAGCTACTCAACACAGCAAGTCAGCTTCTCATCCAGCTGAGAAGGAACTCTGGTACCCAGCAAAAATGTCTGACAAAACCCCCTTCGAAACGGATATGCTGACACTGACGCGGTTCGTTATGGAGAAGGGACGACGCGTTAAAGGAGCGACGGGGGAGCTGACACAGCTGCTCAACTCCATGCTGACTGCCATAAAGGGCATTTCCTCTGCAGTCAGAAAGGCAGGCCTTGCCCACATGTGAGTCCTACCTAGCAATATGGGGAGGAAGAGGAGATAGAGAGCTGCTTGGACAGTAAAGCTGGGGAGTGGGCAGGGATTCATAAATAGATTTGAAATGTCTTTTTTAAGCTGAATGACTGTAGGCATGAGGTCAAACCCTGGATCATCAAGAGTGGGAAGCACAAGATCTCTCTTTCTGGAGAATTTTAACACTGGGCGCAAGACAGGCTTTTAAACTAACGCTGTTCTATATTATTTTAGTCTAAAAATGTAAGTCAGAACCTCAATGTGCTGCTCACCTCATTAGCCCTTGTAAACGTTCATGCTGATCTATTTTTAAAACTACTGTGAATTTGCAGAATATCACACCATAATATTTTTTATGGAGAATATCACATAGTGATAGTTTCTGCTAACACCCAAATCCAGTGCTGAGCTGTGCAAATCAGGGCTTGGCTTAGGTTGGGAAGCTAATGTTCTACCTGACTGCAGTATAAGTGATGATCTAAAGCAATAGTCCTGTGAGAAAGGCCATATGCTGCCATGTATAAGAGCATTTCTCCTTCCTTTCTTCCTCAAGTACTATCGGGGTTACAGATGGGGAGTCTTAAAAGACACTATATGACAAACAAACACAACAATTTGCATCTAGTGTTTAACAAATGGAATAAAGGACTGCCTTAGCAAAGCCTGGAATGAACTGAGTGGTTCCTCATAGATCCAGGTGAAATAGACTTCAGCTTTACTCTTTTAGTGACGATCTGTCTGAAGCAGTTCAGAGAGCAGGAATGACAGATTAGATGACCTTTAAAGGTCCCTTCCTACGCAAAGCATTCCATGATGATTCCCTTCTATGAATTATGCATTTAAAACACACAGGTTTTGTTACGTATTACAAGATATATTTCTGTACGCCTGTGTATGTGTTGGTTTTGTTTGGGTTTGGGTTTTTTTTGGTTTTTTTTGGTTTTTTGTTTCCCCCCCCAATAGAAACACCAAAGTGCATGACACACTGTTGGTTTTTTTCACATCTGTTGACTATTTGGTCAAAGTCCTCAATGACCTTTGTGAATCATGATTTCAGTGTCTCAGTACTATAAACTTTTCTTTACAGGAATGTACCATAATATATTCAGAGGACATGAGACCTACTCAAAGTTAACAACAGTGTTAGGCTCCTGTGCCCTAAGTGTTAAACTATGCTTTGTCTCTGTACTTAATATGTGAAGCTGAGCTGTTTTGCCTCCATGGCTTAGAGGAACAGTTGCTTTTGTCTGATTTTTGTCTTCCAATATGCAACTTCTAAAGTGTTTAATAAGAGGGGGGAACCTTTATTTGGTGGACTAGAGATGGAGTAGTCACCTAACCTACAGGACACACCGCTACTGTGCTAGATGAATATTCCCTTCAGAAAGAAAACAACTATTATGTTAAGGAGCAAATGTCTTTCTATATAAAGAAAAGCTTCAAGTGATGAACCAGAAATACCTAAAATATCCAAACACAGAAATTAGTAATCTGCACTATCCAATTTACTGCACCTAACAATGAAATCTCAGAAATTTCCATGGCAAACTTTTAACTGTGGTTAACCAGCTTGCCTCCATCTTCATTTGTGAAGCTAGAGAGCTCTGATTTTTCTTGCCCCTCCAAACAGGAGACTATAAAGTGTCTTCTTTAATGTTAACAAGCTCAGCATTTTTTTTTTTAACAAATTTGCCATTCAAAAGTAAAGGAGGACTTTTTCCAAGCCATAGACTTGAGCTGGGAATGTGCCCGAAAACACACTAACTGGAGAATGGTTGCTTAACACTCCCTGAAAATCATGGTCCTTCCAAGTATTTCAAACTTGGCACTCCAAAATAGAATGATCAACATGCTCAGTACTTCTAAAAACCTCAGGCAGCTTTGAGTAAGACAAAAGACCTACCCTGCCTCCAACTAAGGGCTGCTGCTGACCAGCATCCTAGGGACTAATTAATTGCCCCTTTCTCCTTCCTTTTTTTATTTTCCGTAATGAATAAAAATGCTCTATCTATTCCCTCTATGATTTCCAATACTTACACTTCTAAGATGACCAAACCATACATATTAGGTATAAGCAGACGTTCCACAATGGGAAATCTCAGAAACATTGAAACTACTATACATGGCACCATTAATATATTGCTAAAATAAGGATAGAGAACAGACGCATCATCCTAACTCAGCTGAGGATCACCGATTAAACCAGACTTCAAAGCTGAGATAAACTTCAGCATGGCAATTTATCTGGGAGTGTCTGTAAAGCTTTTGATTTTAGGGTGGCTGGGGTCTGAGTGGACATGGGTTAAAAGGACAACCACAGTGCTCTGTGCAGCCAGTAGCAGAAAATAATGCAGATGCTACCTGCCCCTTTTCCTTCCTCAAAGGACCTTGTGGGTCTGCTAGGCAAGCCTGGCACCCACCAGCCAGGCTATGGGCTCTGCTTCTGGCCTGGATAATATCCAAACAGCAACAAAAGGACCTAGGTAAAGCCCCAAAATGATGCCATTGCTCTTTCTTATGTGTGCTTTTATTTCCTAGCTGTAGCAACCATCTCCTAACATACCTTAGAAGTTTAATGCAAAGATTAGAGGCGTGGGAAGATGAAATGGAGGAGACACTCTAACTTATTTTTTTCCTAAAAGCCTGTAATGTTGGCCTCCCTCAGGTCTCCTGATATTTTTACTTTTCTGTAGGTTTGGTATAGCTGGCACTGTGAACGTGACAGGTGATGAAGTGAAGAAGCTGGATGTATTATCCAACTCCCTGGTGATTAATATGCTCCAGTCCTCCTACAGCACCTGTGTCCTGGTTACAGAAGAGAACAAGGAGGCCATCATCACACCGAAAGACAAGCGGGTCTGTGCAGCTCCTGCCTTCAGGGGGTTATCGGCTCAGGCAGCAGCAGGTGGCACTCTTGTTTCAAGTACGAAACCTGGGCATGGCCCCAAAACCAACCCTTCCCGGGAGAATGCAGAAAATTTGCACCATTACTGCATTGTTTTGATTAATAACTGTGGTGGATGGCATGGTTTAAACAGCTAAAGGAGCTGTGGAGGATACAATTGTTATGAAAGTCCTGTGAAAGGGAGAGAATAATTATTTTGGAGCTTGTTAGCACACCCCAGATCCCAGGCGTAAGTGTACTATTACATTCCCTGACCACTGGTGCAACGGTTTTGGATTACATTAGTATTTAGGAAAGATAAAATGAGAAGAGAGGCTGGCAGAACTGGGTTTTCCATTACACGTCCAGAGGAAACACCTGACTGCTTCATCAGGCTTTCCCCTGGAGGGGATCCTATTGCAAGCAAAACACTGCTCACACTGATGTAACCTATCCTTTCCCTAAGAGGTTTTTCTTTCTGCCTCCTTACTCTCAAACCTCACAGGACAAGCAAATCCCTTCATTTGGAACAGAACAAAACATATTTACTCAAGGAAGATGCTCGCTTCCAGAATGAGTCACTCCTTTTGTTTGCAGGCAGTTTCTTGCATTGCTTGGCAGCAGAGGACTACTCCTTTCTGTCATGAGATTTTTACGCTGAGCAGAAATGTGCCCTTTCCTATTTCTCTGGCAGGCCCCACAGGGAGTCAGCTTTGTGCTGCACTGCCAGCTGGGTCAGCAGTGCAGCCTTCTCTGACAAGCTGTGTCAGGTGTGCTTGGATGCCTAAATGCAGTCATAAAAACATGGGTTTAGTCAAGTAGAAGGAAATAATAATGCAAGATTACTTATCATTTAATGCTTCCCTTGCCACTCTTGTTTTAGGGTAAATATGTGGTGTGCTTTGACCCCCTTGATGGCTCATCCAATATAGACTGCTTGGCACCAATAGGAACAATATTTGCTATCTACAAAAAGGTAAGAGGATGAATGAAGAACATATGGCATGATTCGCTTGGTGGAAACAAAATGTCTTGGGTATATCAGCTTTCTTAGTTTCTTTCCTAGGTCCTTTAAGTGTCTTTGGGATTAACAGAGTTTAGGAAGAGTAAAAGAGGTAAAACTTAAGATGCATGTGTGCCAAAATGCTGCCTGAATTCCCAGGAAGGGGACACTCATCCCCATGAAACTGCTAGGTTGCAGCACTGCCCTCCTCCAGACACAGGTGCTTTAATAAAACCCTCATGCTGTGAGGCAGCTAGTTAGTGCCTTTAGTGATGTTTTACTCACTGTGAGGGAGACGAGGAGTGTCATGGTGCCTACAAATCTCAGAATTTGTCTTCATGGAGACTGAATGGAGAAGGCTGACAGTCATTGCCTGGTCTGTATCACAGTTCGTGTGGTGGCCTCCCAGTGCAAGTTACCATGTCTCACGGCTGGGAGTTTATAAGCAGGTTAATGAATGAGGCCACCTGAGGCTGAAGGAAGCAGTCACCTACAGCCACCCTGACAGCATGTCTGCTCCCACGGGACAACACAGAACAGCAACTATGCAGCCACTTCACAAACACTAAATGTTAGAGTCATGCCGAGTCTTGTGATTTGATTGCTAATCTCCCAGTAGTTGGTGTTTTTCCTAAAGCCTGAGCTCACAGTCATATGGCTATGGAAGACCCTCTGCCATTACTATTGAGAAGTAACATTTACTGTACTTGTAAATGCAAAGTCATCTTTGCAGACTCAGATGCTACACTGAAAACATATGAAGATACATTTTAAAAATCAGTTCTTATCTTTTAACTCATCATTTTTAATTGGCTAGTCATTATTTTTTACATTTCTGGTAGGCAATACACTAATCACTGTTGGAGACAATGTGTGTCTCCCAGTAGACCAAAAAATTACGGCACAAGACAAGTGCTGACATGCCTGTCCACACGGTTAATGGTTAGTGAAAACTCCCATCATAGATGCAGCCCAGGCCACACCACACTGAGATGATGCCTGTGCATGGCTTGTGGAAAGAGCAGCCCGGGGTCTGACTACCTCCAGTACCATCTACCACCTTGCTTTTTGCAGGGATGAAAGCTTAGCTGTGTGGATGCAATCCATGCCATGTGCCCTTATAGTAAGCAAAGGGGTCCCCACCCTACTCATTTATCTCTGTAAAGATAGCCTAAAAGATTACAGTATCAACATTTACAGTAATCAACAGCTGCATTGTCCATCATTCTTAAAGGCAGTAAGCATCATTTTATGAATACTAAACATTACCTTTCTCTTTAGAAATATTAAGTTACTCTGGGTAACTATATAAGGGCAAGTGTTCAGCGTGATTGATACAGCTTATCAGGTTGAAATACGGATTACATTTCCCTACCATCTTTAAAGCACCTTTTAGTGCATGCAGACTATGGACTGACCAGTCTTCCCTAGGAATCTGCTTCAGAATAGAAACTTCTCCCAAAGAACTCGCTCCCAAATGCTCAAGATTTCAATTAACTTTCTCACCTTTCCACAGTTGTTGTTGTTCTAATATGTATTAGTACACTTATAAATACTGTTTCTAAGGTACTGTTTTTCATGTGGGTGGATACCCTTCAGTGTTTCATAAAAAGAAAATGTCATTTCTTTGTACAAAGGCTTCATATGCACATAGAAACCCTGCTGCTAGGGTGAAACAGTTTGTAACAAGAACAACTTACTAATTTTCCCTGCAGTGTTAGAAACAATGTTGAATTTAAAGTCTTTTCCTTGCATAGATCTTGCCATTAAAATGCTAATTCCAAAGTACATGTTAATTAATGATCCTTCCTCTCAGACAAGACAGTTTCATAGCAACACTATTAACTTTAAACAGTATTAACTTCAAACCCTTTGAGATAATGAAACAATATTAAGTGGTTTATTGATTGTTACTGAAGAGTGGTGTGAAAGAAATAAAAGTTCGATGTTTATCTCAGTGAGTGAGAATCGCTTGAGAAAGTATAACTTCAAGCCATTTAAGGTTCTTTGACATAAGGATGAATCTACGCTCTCAAGTCATACTGCACATATATGCTATGAAAGTCTGCTGCTTTGTTTCATTTCGGTTTTAATTCGTAGCTTTGCCCATTGCCTCAGATGCGTTTCATTTCCCCCTCCCTTCATTGTCATTATGACAATGTCCTTCCCTCCATATGGTGTCTCAGAGAGAATGTGTAAGAATTCAGGGCAAATGCAAAGTATACTCATGAAACACATGGTGCAGAGACCTGGAAATCAAGTTCTTCCAGAGTTGCTCCCAGTGCTGATGAGAACTCCCTCATGTGATGTGGACAATTCATACAGGCAAAAGTTTTCAAACCCAGATTACCACCTGAGGATATTCCTATAGCCAGACTGCAGACCTTGTTTCTTCTGTTTCACACCAACAAGCTAAAGCGACTGTGGCAATGCTTGTCAGAGCTTCTCTGCAGTCCCTCTGCCTATTTCAGTGCTTTGCATAAAGACCTCTGAAGAGATTTCACTACTGCCATCTCATAGTCAAAATATAATAGAAAGGAAATCCATCTGTGCACCAGAAAGAAGTGAAAATACTCGGCAGCTATCAGAGTCTACAGGACAGCTTAATACCCTGGTTTGTTTCACAATACATGGTACTTGGCAGGACAAAACTCTTGCAGTCCTAACAATAAAATATCAGCTGATCCCTAGCTTTTCTACATTCTGACAAGCTCTGCAAAATGTTTGTTTGAGACTGAGATTTTTTTTCCTTCCTTTTGGAAACTGGCCCTTGAAAACACAAGGACGGAAAAAACAAGTGAATTCTGCTCAGCTGTTTGAGGGAGGAGTTCCTCTGTTTTTTAGCAAATATGTGGTTTCTCAGCCATACAGACTAGAAAATGCATTTAAGAGATAGGACTGAAGAGCTCATCTCAGAAAAATATATTTTAAATTGATCTCATGTGTACCCAAGCAGCTCTGTATGCTGTATATACACCATATTCTATAAAACAAACTTCTTTACTGTATTTATACAAAATTAATTTTTATTTAATGAGGAAAGCATACAAAAAGCTAGGAGAATCATAATGTGTTTGCAACTAGTTGTGTAAATACATATTTAATTGTGCATTTAATGTTGGAAAAAATTAGCCTAGTATAGACAACCACTGTCTTTGATGTTGAGACGTATGTGTCATAGGGATATATTTTTGAAAAAGAAGATTCTTTCTGGAGTATAATAATTGATTCTGTAAAAGATTGTTTAGCAAAATAGTAGCCAGTTGTAGTCAGTATTCAAAGGTCCGGAATATACAAACAGGGTGTTTGACTAGTCTTTCTTCATTATGTGCACCATACCCTCTCTGAATAAGCAGCTTGACATGGAGTAATTCCAAGGGACTGTGTACCATATGTATTTGTACATGCCGTATTTCCTCTCCCATGAAGAGCTTGTTGGCAACTGGATTTTTTTTTCCCATGGAATAATTTGACAAAATAATAATATAAAACATTCTGATAAAAAATACAGAAAAAAAAAAAATTGTAAGCAAAAGTAAAGAAATCTTTTGCCTGAAAATGAAAATATTTTGACATGGAATTACTGTCTTCATATGCCAAGAAAGATGCAGTTTGGGTGTCCCATGTCTCAGTTTTCCTCTAGATGGTAGTATACAATGATGAATGAGATCCCCAGGTTACCTTTAGTGTTCAGCCTTGCTAGGACCCTGTGGCACTCTGAGAGCTCCTTGCCATGGGGCACAGCAGAGCATTTCTGTTTCTTGGAGGAGAGGTGTTTTCTTTTGGAAAATATCTGTGGAAAGCATTTTTGATATTTTAAAGATTTTACTCAATATTAATCAAATATTTTACTTCCTACACAAACCAGTTTCCACTGATTTTTATTTTAATCAGATTTTTTTTTTTTTTTGCTAGTTCTGCTATTTCTATTTATCTGCTAGTCAATCTAATTAAGCCCATGCAATAACTGAGAAATTCTCAAAGTTTATGTGCTGGCTTTGGCTGGGACAGAGTTAACTTACTTTACAACAACTGCTACAGGGACGTGTTTTGGATTTGTGCTGGCGACAGGATAATACAGGGATGTTTCCGTTATTGCTGAGCAGAGCTTTCACAGTCAAGGCCTTTTCTGCTCCTCACACCGTCGTGCCAGCGTATTGGGCTAGGGCTGCACAGGAACCTGTGAGGGGACACAGCTGGACAGCTGACCCCAACTGACCAAAAGGGATGTTCCATACCATATGGTGTCATGCTCAGCGTGTAAAGCTGGGGGAAGAAGGAGGAAGGGGTGGATGTTTGTAGCTATGGTGTTTGTTTACCAAGTAACCATCACATGTGACAGAGCCCTGCTTTCCTGGAAATGGCTGAACACCTGCCAGTCACTGGGAAGTGGTGAATGAACTCCTTGTTTTGCTTTGCTTGCACACATGGCTTTTGCTTTACCTATTAAACCACCTTTATCTCAGCCTGTGAGTTTTCACACTTTTACTTTTCCAATTCTATTACCCATCCCACCAGGATGAGTGAGAGAACAGCCATGTAGGGCTTAGTTGTCAGCTGAGGTTAATCCAAAACAGTAGCATTCAAATGAACAATAAAATACAAAACCAGGTCCTGAAGAAAAGACCTGAGGGGGTTCTCATTTTAATTTCTCAGGAACTATTATTAAAATGTCCACAGAAGACTCACTACAAACAGAAAATTTAAAGAAACATTATGATCAATCATTCCCTACCTGTTTTGTAGTCCCAGGAGGTGAAGGCTGGAGAAAGCCTTTCCAAGTGCAGTTGGCTGTTGCCCTTTCTTACCCCACCAGTCAAACTCTTGTAATCCATGGCACATCCCCGGAACTGGCTGGACATATATGCACCATGTCTGCTTGCGCTATTGTTGTTCAGTGATAACCAGTGATAATCAAGGAAGATAAGTGCCAAAGCAAAATACAAGTATTGGAAATTGATTAAAAGCCTGAAGTAAAATGCCATGTGCCAAATTATATGTGCATACCTGCATACACACACATTGCATATGCAAATGCATTTGTTATTTTATATATAATATTAACATTTATATTGCTTCAATTACCCATCTCTTCACCATCAGAGACAAATGCATAATCTTGATTCGATCATGTTGTACCATCTACCCTTTTATTCTGCATTGCTGGAATCAGTTTGTCTGTAATGGTAACTACTGCATTCACCTCACAGTTTTTCCCTCTGAGGGGTGTCAGTATGATAGCTTGTTGTTTACAGAAAGTCAGTACCTCTGGTCTGTCTCAGATTTCTGATGATGATTTAACAGACTGAGCTGTAATGCTAAGGCGTCAGCTTTGTTGCAGGTATCATATTGATTGCACAACATGTATAAAATAACAAACTTTCAACATCCTGTCCCAGCATGCACATGTACTTGTAGCAAACTTGCCCAGAACTAGTCTGACCAATCTCTGTTTGACTGCTTCAAAGGCCTGCAGAGACGCAAAAAAGAAATCTGTCAAACAGTATTATTGAAGTGTTGTTTTTATCGTTTCTCATAAGAACTTAACCTTCATTCCAATGGTAATTTTTCTTCAGGAAACTGACAATGAGCCCTCTGAAAAAGACGCTTTGCAGCCTGGACGCAATATTGTTGCTGCTGGCTATGCCTTGTATGGCAGTGCTACATTGGTTGCCCTCTCCACAGGGCAAGGAGTGGACTGCTTCATGCTCGATCCGGTACAGTAATGGTGTTAATCACATCGTCACTATCTTTTAGAACTTTCTGTGCTTGAGTTTACTTATTTTTGTTACTCCTTGTCTCTGTAAACTAAGCAATCTATGCAACTCTTGTTTTTTTCATCCACGTCCTGAAGCATCCCACCTCCGGCTCACAAGTATTTAGTAATACAGGAGTATGTTCTTTGCAGTATCTCTGGGTTTTTTTCTACTTGGTGAAAGAGAGTTTAAGTTAAATAGCAATTGAAACCTCGTTCATTCAAATCAGACTGCTGGTTTGCACACACTTAAGAAAATTTACTCTGAACATTGTCTTCAATTAGAGGACTCCTGCTTTTATCCTGTTCTTGCTTTTTCTGTCTGTAGAAGAACCTCAGCATGTTCAGTGCTTAGCCTGAGGCAAGGACCATTTTTTGACAGAGTTCATGCAGAGGGATGTCTGATTTCCTGAGTGCAAACTTGTTTCATGACTAAGTCCCCTAAGCTGCATACCCAACAAACACACAGCAGTACCCATACAATCAAACATGTGCCCTCTTTTGATGGCCAGCCCAGGAGCCCAAGTGTTATTGGAGGAGTTCAGGAGGGAGAACACTCATTTGAAAAAGAAGCATTAGATGCGGGCAATAACATTGGAGGGTTTTTTAATAAAAGGATGCATTATTATCAAAACTCCTTTCAACCTTTGTAAATAGGCTCATTCCAAGTGGGAAGAACTGCTCTGGTTAGAGGCAAAGGAAGAGAAGGTGGAAGTTGCACTCAAACTGCAGACAGCAACATCTGGGGGTAGCTAACCACACTCAATTTAAGATACTTAGAAAAGTAAGGCAAGAAGAGTCCAAAATCAGAAGGCAGTGTAATTCCTTAATTTGTAACTTTACAATTTGTGAACAGAGGTTCACAATCCATTTGCTTTCAGGGCTAACTGGTGTTCCTTTGATATGCTAGCTATTACAGTCAAATTGATTTTTGTTTATAGTACCATTTTGAACAAGCTTTCATGACCTTAATGTAGATTCTGTGCTTTCTGCTCTGTTTGAAATATTGTGGAGTTACACACAAGACTGCTGCTGAAAGGACCAAGCTGTGCTGAAGTTTCTGCCATCTGTAGTGTGACAGCTGTTACAGAAAGTCAACAAAATTTTCTGCTGCTTGCTAATGCCTGGTCTATACTGTTCCTCTGTAGGCTCTTGGTGAATTTATTTTGGTGGACAGAGATGTTAAAATCAAGAAGAAAGGGAAGGTATACAGTCTCAATGAAGGGTATGCAAAGTATTTTGATCCTGCAATGACAGAATATCTACAAAAGAAGAAATTCCCTGAGGTAAGGAAATATTAGCACCATACTCAGTGTACTATGTGCTGGTAAGGACTGCATTCCACACAGTCCTGGTGGATGGCAAAGGATTCGAAGGCCTTGATGAGTTCAGTCCTATGTAACCCTTTTGTGTCATCACGTCCATTTGGGGTATGTATCTAATGTGGGCTTTTCTGGTGCCTTGACAGCTTTTATAATTTAGACTTCGGTAAGTAAATTCATAGTTTGTTCATCACTGTGTGGAGGAAAATGGGCTATGCATGAAGAAGCATGGTTTTCAACAAAGCTCTGATACTATGGCAGCAAAATGTGGGAGTACCATTATTTTCTAGTTTATCTGAATATGCAGATCAGTCATATGGGCAGCTGGGCATTTGGGGATAGATTCCACATGCAGCCCAGGTAGTGCTTGCAAGGATCTGGGTGACATCACCTTCTTTCTGTACATGCCTGCATCTGTGAAATGCAATATCACTCTTGCACTGGTTTTTTTTCCATCATATGGAGCACAAACCTGCCCATAGGCTTAAAAAAAAAAAAAAAAAAAAAAAAGGTGTGAGGCACAATTTCACTGTGTTCTGTTATTAAAAGGATTATACTGTATCCCTCAGAGAGATAAAACTGAGAACATCCTATGTCTGACAAACTTCCCTGTAGGAACATACAGCTCTGTATGGCGTTTAGTCAATGGTAGGAAGATACAACACAAGCTCTCCATGTGGAAAGCTGGAAGCTGCCTAGAAAGCATGGCTAGATGACCAGTAAGTCATAATAAAAAATGGTGATGTGGAACAGCTCAGGGATGAATTTTGAGAGGAAACTGGTTTTAATGATCTCATTTATAAAACAAAAAAAAGTCACAGGGTTATTTTTTAAGCTATTAGTTGTTGAGAATACTTATAAAGGGTGCATGAAAAAATCAACATATACAGTAGAAAACTTCAGGGTGCTGTACAAAGAAATGTAATGAGTAAGATGTTAAACCATAGCCTGGTGGGAAGCTCCTTCTAGTCTGAAAATCTGATTTTACAACATTGGATATAACTGCAATGCTGACCTCTTATTAAAATGTCTTTTCTGTATTACCTTGATTGTAGCTACAAAGGATGTCACCTCAGAACATTAATTTTGAGTATTTTATGTTATTTTGAATCTTCAAACTCTACTTTCAGTTTGTCAGCGCGAAAAGCAGAAACACACGACAAAACTTTCATACTTCCTGAAAACTAATCCACCTGGGAAAGAGAAGATCTGTCCTTCTCATTATGCTCACATTATGCTGAGCTATGTATTTGGTATAATGCACTAACACTGGATTTATTAATTGGGCTTTTGCAAACCAACCAAGTGCTGTTTAAAGTAAAACTCTTAAACTAATAGTTAACCCCAGACAACTACAAAAAGAGTGAAAAAATCTCGGACTCAGTGGAAAGACCAGGTATCTCGCCACAGGCTCAATGGCAACATCTCTGTCATGTGATTCACTAAACCCTTATGTTAGGACATGGGGGGCAAACCTCATTTGCAAACACTATTTTATCTCAAATCTATGCTTCATTTGAGGAAAGTCTATTGAAAGTGTAGTTGCACTGATGCAACAGCGGTTGGTGGAAGATGTTTTTGTTACTTTAAAGCAAGCAGCACAGTGATACATGGGTTATTTGAGGCAGAGGAAGTCTCCGCAAGGGTGCTATGTAAGCACATTGCTTTGCTGCTCTGAGATGTCTGCATGAGGAGGGCCAGGGCACAAATGTTATGGCCACAGAGAACAAGGAATTATGGCCACAAAGAACAAGGAAGTGCCCTGCCCATCTGAAAACTTGTTATGAATGTGAGTTTTGGAATCAGCATAACTACGTTCCTTGATTTAAAAGGGACATTATATTTGCATTGTGGGAGGATATGAGAGAGAAGGTGTAGCTACTCTTCCGTAGGAAGAAACCTGCTTCCTGACAGCAATATGTAAACCTCACCAGCTACAGATACACTGGTGATCAGATGGAGCATTGCACAGCTTTGGTCTTTGTCTTCTTCCCTTCAGTATGTAGAAGGTCAGTGGGAGCTATCTGCTGGGTAGCCCCTGCCTGTGACTTGAGGAGGAACTGATGTGTGGGGCATGGGGAGCCCCTTCTTACTCGGGAGGACCACTCTCAACCTCTGACCCTTCCGGACACTAAAGGCCAAAAGACTAGGCATTGATTTCACCTACTTGTCACTTTCTTATCCATTTTCCACCTTTGATCCTACCTCTTTGTCCTTCTTTCCTGTGGTTCTTGGTCAACATGCTGTTCAGATGACTCTAACATTGCCACAGGAAAATGAAAAGTTAAAATAAAACAGATGAACAAAGTAGGATGCTGTCCACAACATCTCGCGTTCTATATTCTTGTCATTGGTGACCAAACATTACAAATCAACTATTTATGTAGAGAGGAGAGCTCTTCCCTTGCTATCTAACAACAGCATCCCAGATCAGACAGTTTGGACTGCAAAGCCATACTGACCCTCAGAGTTTCTTGTGGGCCACCATTCACCTAAGGCATCAATTCTGAATTAAAAGCACTGGGAAAGTGATGCTGTTCTGCAGGTCAGCTGTAAGCCTCCTACCATTGCCATGTGGATGTTAGTGGGAAAAATTTGTCTAGACACATCACTTCTAAAAGCAGAGTCCAGAATTTAGCAAATTTTTTGTTAAGCATCAATCACAGAATCTCCTGCTTCTTAAACAGCTTGAAGAGCAAGCTGTTGTTTGCCAGACTGACTGCAATACAACACGTTTACACCAGCCTGTACTATATAATAGGCACTGTTGGGCCATAAACTTTTTCTGCACAAATTTCACTCTAACTCCTTCACAAATTGAGTTTTTCCTCCAGTAATGTTTGCAGGACACTATCCTCTAGCTGTCACTATTTCACTGATGATAGAACTCAGAAACACACTGTGGGCAATGACATACTTTACTATTTGACCCATTTTTTTCTTCACTTTAGAAAGTAGACAGTCACAAAACAGGTTGAGTCTTGTCACAGTTTGTTTATTGAAAGCCATGCAAAGGAGAATCTCTGGTTAAGGATTTGTCTTAGCAATGCCGTCTAAAACTTATCATCAACAGCACATTGCAGCATGAAGAATTCTTCTGCCATGCAGTCCAGCCATGCCCAAGTGACATAAAAGGACTAATAAAAACATAATGTTTTTGTCACCATAGCTGTATGTGGAATGAGGGATGCAGGGATGCTGCTGTAGTCTTCAGAAAAGACTTCCCTCCCCCCCCCCCCAGTCATCGTAGTTATGCAAGAAAAACATGGTCTTGTTCTGCTGTGGAGGAACACAGCTGTCAGAAATCATTAGAAGAAAGAAGTGAAAAAATTACTTCCATTACATTGTGAAGCAAAAGATGACAGGACCTATCTGCTATGAACCAGTTTTGTTCCTCTGGGTTAAGCAAAGAAAAACAGTGGAAAGGGTGAAACTAAGAGCAATGACAAGTCTACCCAAATGCCATGGACACTGGCCAAGAGAACATCAATATTCCCCAACTCTTTCATTAGCATCAGCTGAACCAGTGTGAAGTGCTCACTGGGCAAACACACAGCTTGCCATTACTCAGAACTCAGATGAATCTCTCTAGCATTCACGCTCTGTTATTTTGTTTGAGAAGAAAGTCTGGGCAATATGCCAACATGCATGCAACACCTTTCAACTCATCTGTAAGGCAAATGTATGAGTGACCAAACTGGAGAAACAAGAAAAAACATTTTGAGTAACTAAATGGACTATTTCTTCCTCCCATGAAGGTAGCTGGATGTTAAGGGAAGTGAAAATTTTATTTCGGTTTGTGGCTCAAGAGATATCCGTAACAGAATGGAGAGATTTCTCTTCTATATTTTTCTCAGCACAGTCTCAGCACTGTGTTTCTAGCACGTGAATTTCTGTCGGGCTAAGAAGCAACTAAAATTGTCAGTGGTTTCTCATCAGCTTCACATAACACTGCCCACGTAAACATAAGTTTTGCCAACGACCTACACACAAATAGGAAATCCAGCACATCCCAGATGTATCCGCTGACTTGTACACACGTGGCTCAGCTGTGGCCAGTAAACGTTATACATGTAGTTTGCAGACTTCTTATTTGATAACATCATAGAAGAAGTCCTTAGCAGTCTGTTTCACGGCCTGCTTATATTTGATACACTGTGACTTTTCTTAATGTTTAACAAAGTTTTCTTAAAATTTGCTTCATCACATTCTGAAATCACAAAAGAGAGCTCTTGTTCTGAGTGTATTTTTAATGATAATTTTAGACTGTAATCACATCTTTCCCTGAAAACTGTCTTTTCTAAAACTGCAAACTTCCTTTGGTCTCTCTTTAACATCACTTAAGGTGTTGGTTTTCTTTTACCTCAGACTTTTACAATAGAAAAGTCACAAGTGTGAACAGCTGTGAGATGGAGAAGCTATCATTAGAAGTCTTAATATGTAATTATTTGAGGGAAAACTGTGAAAAATAAGAAATGTTTAAGAGTATTGTCCTGTTGTTCCTGGAAGTAAGAGGGCCAGATTTAAAGAAAGCTCAATATGAAAGCTCCAGGCTGTACCTTATCCATCATGCATACTTAAAATTGTTTTCCTCTGAATTCTCAATAGTTCTAATGTGAACAAGAAGAAAGAATTACGGAAGACAGCACAAATACAGTTGACATGTGTTATTACCTAGACTGGGACAGTTCTCTGTTCCAATTTTACTACCAGATGTGTCAAATATCCAAGCCTAATATTTAGTGGCTTAGGACTCAAACTCTGTTGTGCTGCATTGTATTGTGCAATTTCAAGATAATCCTTTCCCATTTTAAAAGAGAGAAAATATCAAAACTCCACAGTTATATACAACAATTTATAAAATTATTCAGTTGAACAATTGAACAATTTTATTTTGAAATATATTTGAAAGTATTTTCAAAATAGAACTATGTTTTTCTCTCTGTTTTTAACTCCCACTTGTGGATTTTCTTCTCCAAGCTAATCTCATGACTTTTCTGGGAAGGGTGACTTACTTGTGATGTCTGAAGGTCTTGGAGCTGGTATTGCTGAACAAGTTCTTTATGTAGTTCTCTGGATCTAGTATCAGCACAAGGCAATCTCTGTAGAAAGTACTATGGAGCTGTAGATGGTTATAGGCTGTTCAGAAGAGAACGGTGAAGAAGGAGGGATGGAGGCATTGTCCTCTGTCAAGAATTGGATAGACTGTGAAGAGATGTCCCTGAAAAATTGCCATGAGCAAGTGGAAAACTTACGGGTAAGAATTAGAAACTGAGGCAACAAAAGGAACCGTGTGGTTGGCGTCTACTACAGGCTACCCGATCAAGGGGAACCTATTGCACAGCCTTACTCCAGATACAGGAGGCATCGCACTCACAGGCTCTCGTCCTGCTGAGGGATTTCAGCCACTCCAGCATCTGCTGGAGAAGTAGCACAGCAAGCTGTAGGCAACACAGGAGGCTCCTGGAATTCATGGAGGAGAACTTCTTAGGCCAGGGAATAAACAGCCCTATGAGAG
>JANVCC010010406.1:28305564-28411966 GCA_025345505.1 Todiramphus chloris collaris | reverse complement strand
GTGTAGCGATGAGGTCAGGAAGGCCAGGGCACAGCCGGAGCTGAACTCGTCAAGGGATGTGAAGAATACCAAGAAGGGCTTCTACAGGTACGTGAACAAGAAAAGGAAGGTTAAAGAAAATGTGTCCCCCCGATGTGCAAGACTGGCAAGCCGGTAACGACAGAAAAGGAGAAGGCTGAGGTTCTCAACAACCTGTCTTCCTTGGCCTTTACTGGCAATCTTTCTTTCCATACCTCCCAAGTTAAAAGGCCACAAGGTGGGGGACAGAGGCCCTCCCACTGTAATTGAAGAGCAAGTTCATGACCACTTGTGGAACCTGAACATACACAAGTCTTTTGGACCAGACAAGATGTATCCCAGAGTGCTGAGGGAATTGGCTGGTGTAGTCGCCAAGCCACTCTCCATGGCAGATGAAAAGTCGTAGCAGTCAGGTGAAGTCCATGGTGACTGGAAGAACAGAAACACTGCACCCGGTTTTAGAAATATTAGATAGGAGAACCCTGGGGAGTATCGACCCATAAGCCTCATCTCTGTGCCTGGAAAGATCATGGAGCAGATTCTCCTAGAAGCTGTGATAAGGCACATGGAGGACAGAGAGGTGATTTGAGACAGGCAGCATGGCTTCACCAAGGGCAGGTCCTGCCTGACCAAACTAGGGTTATTCTGTGATGGAGTGACTACATCAGTGGACAAGGGAAGATTAATGGATGTGATCTATCTGGACTTCTGCAAGGCGTTTGACACAGTCCCCCACAACATCTTGCTTGCCATGTCAGAGAGATATCGATTTGATGATTGGACTGTTCAGTGGATAAGGAAATAGTTGGATGGTCACATCCAGAGGGTAGTGGTCAATGGCTGGAAGTCCAGATGGAGATCAGTAACAAGTGCTCTCCCTCAGGGGTCCATAATGTTTAATATTTTCATCAATGATACAGTGGGATCCAGTGCACCATCAATAAGTTTGCAGATGACACCAAGCTGCGTGGTGCAGTCGATACACCTGACAGACAGGATGTCATCCAGAGGGACCTGGACAAGCTGGAGAAGTGGGTCCAGGTGAACCTTATGAGGGTCAATAAGACCAAGAGCAGGATCCTACACCTGGGTCGGAACAATCTTCACTATCAATACACGCTGGGGGATGAGGTGACAGAAAGCAGCCTTGTGGAAAAGGACTCGGGGGTTCTGGTGGACAAGAAGCTTTAAGTGAGACAACAATCATAGAATCATAGAATCATAGAATCATTATGGTTGGAAAGGACCTCCAGGGTCATCAAGTCCAACCTTTGTCCTAGCATTTCTCAACCACTACACCATATCCTCAAGCTCCACAATGTGCATTTCCAGCCCAAAAGGCCAATTGCATACTGGGCTGCATCAAAAGAATCGTGGCCAGCAGATAGAGAGAGGTGATTCTGCCCCTCTACTCACCTGGAGTGCTGTGTCCAGCTCTGGAGCCCTCAACACAGGACAGACAGGGACCTGAGGGAGCAGGTCCAGAAGAGGGCCATGAAAATGATCAGGTGGATGGAGCACCTCTCCTGCAAAGACAAGCTGACGGAGCTGGGATTGTTCAGCCTGGAGAAGAGAAGGCTCCAGGAAGACCTTAGGACATGAGGAAGTTTTTTACTATGAGGGTGGTGGAACACAGGAACAGGTTACCCAGGATGGTGGTGAAGGCCCCATCCCTGGAGACATTCAAGGTCAGGCTTGATAAAGCTTAGAGCAACATGATCTGGTTGAGGATGTTTCTGCTTACTGCAGGGGGGTTGGACTAGATGGCCTTTGGAGCTGCCTTCCAACCCAAGACATTCTATGATTCTATGTAGATTTTCTGTGACAGAGTCCCACTTTGACCTACTGCACCAACAGTTTTCCTAAATACCTATATGCTGTCTGCTACATCTAGCACAACCCTGCAACCAGACAGCTCTACCGAGTCCTTCTTAAACTGTGAGGACATGGTTTAAAGTTTCCCTTACCAGTGTGATACCAGCTCAGATCATTTCTCCAGAGCTCTCTGACACAAACCGCAGTGTGTCTGTGGTGGGGGGGTCACCACCTACAAAGCTCTTGTGATACTGGGCCACAACTTCCCTTCATGGTCAGCTGGCTGGCTGTTTGTGGGCATTCAGACAGCTGAGAAAAACAAGATGTAGCCTTTCTTTTCTTTTTCCTAGCCCCTACCTCCTCCACCCCCTCTTTTTTTTTCCTCACTTTTTTAAGAATCCAGAGAGTGTATTTAGTGGTTGGAGTGGTGAGAAAGGGGATGCACCATGTATTGCCATCAATGCTGTCAAAAGAAGCAGGAAAGCTGGCACTGAGCAGTGCTCATAACGAAGGTTCTCTGACTCTGCCTCTTCTTACAGAAGAAGGTTACACCTGATATTATTCCTCAGATACTCATCAGCATGAAACAAAATTGAAAATATGTGGAAATGTGAAGTACATGTAGGAACAGATATAAGTTTAAATATTAGTTCACACATATGCCTTGTGCATCAGTATTTAATGGTTAGTTGACATAAAATTACACATAAACCAATGCCAGCTTGATTTGCTATTACTTTTAGAGGAGGATGTAGAAAAGAAAGTATACTAGTGGTATTGTACTAGGTATATAACACACATGACTGTTCTTAAAGCACTTTTTACCTACTTGTTGACAAACCTAATTCTTATTTCCAATTTCAGGGCACATTTGCTCCTATTTCAGAAGTAAAATAAAAGCAAACTACCTAAACCTGATGGTAGCCAACAACTAAAGAAAATGCAGAAACTCCACCAGTCTCTAATAAATGAGCAGTTGTTCGCTAATTACTCTGACTGGAAACTAAGGTAGTCTGAACAGGCAGCCGTGGAGTTGGCCTTGTGACTGCAGTCACAAGATTGGGGATCAGAGAACAGTCTGGGGCTGGCAGGCTTCCCACCAGCCTCACAGCACCCAGCGTGCCTGTGCTGCTGCCCTGGGGCCAGCGCTGCAGGAGCTGATCCCAGACCCTCTGCAGTGGGAGCTCACCCTGCCCCAGGAAAGCACGGCAGCTGAAATGGAGATGCTGTTTGAAGTGTTGTATCAGACATGTCTTTGAGCATTTGTATCAAAAGTCAGTATTTTATTCTGTTTTCCACAAAAGATACACAAAGGCAGTTTTGCTGGGTTTTTAATAAAGCCAACTGATATTTCTGGAAAAATCAGGAAATACTTTCATTAATTTTTTTAATGGATGCAGTATTCCAATTACAGAGAGAGAACAAACAGCTCTTAGTTTATGTAGACTATATTAGCCAGTGAGGCTTAGTGGGAGGAAAGGGTGGCTGGTACCTACAGAACAGAAGAGAGGGATGAACACGAGGAGAAATGATAAAATCATGAATGCCTGCAAGACTGAAAAGATAAAACCATCTGTTTTCCAGGTATATCAAACGCCTGCATGTAGGTCAAGCAGGGAATAAAATGAACAGAGGCAGAAGATCTGCACACAAACAGTTACCCAGAGGTACTGAACCCCAGATTTTTTGAGGATACAATCCCTCTCATTCAGAGTTCATGTCATCATGGACAATACTCACAAACCCCAAATACTGCTGCTGAATACACTTTCAGGTTTTGCTCCCAGCTTTCAGAAAATACAGATATGGTTCAGAAAACAGAAAAATAAAAACCTCAAACCAAGCAAATTATCTGATTACACTGAACTGATTTTAATACTTCATGGAGATAGGTGACAAATAGGTTTTCACTGAGATCTACCCTGGGGGGTTGTGTTTATCTGATGCAATGATTTGCATCACGGTTTTGCAGGATCCTGTTCACTAGGAACCAAGCAGGTTTCTAGTAGCAGCTTTCGCAGTTCTGGCCCCTATGATCGATGCAGGGAGTTTGGTGACCCAGTTTGCAGAGTGTGTTGGCCAGGACAGATACTTTTTCACATGTTGGAGTGCTGGAGCTTGGCATAAGCCTTCTTGCCAGCTGCTGAGCAGATCACCTGGTGAATATTTTCTCATTTTGAGGAGATGTGTTCAGAAGAGATAATACACCCTCTCAATTACTTGCTCAGCTGTGCTCGGGCTGAATGTTCGAAGCCAGACAAATCCCAGCCTGAGGCATGATTGTTCACGGTGTCTCATTAATTTTGTATAAAGCTCAAATGCACAGTCAGCACATGCCCAGGAAAGAAAGAATTCAACTTTTCTCCCTGCCCAGCTACTGCAAGCACTGGCCTTGTGATCACATGCTGTGAAAACTGTTGTGCTCCGTGCTTGCTTACCAGGTGATGCACTCTGTACTTTGCCCTTTTGATTGCCTGTTGGTTTCCTGTTTTGTTCCTGTGTGGACAATCTTCTCCCTCTTTTAACAACTCAGCATAATTTATCATTCCAGCACAGGAAAAGAAAAAGAGGACAGCTCAAATGAAAAGAAAACAGGGAGGATAAATGGAAGGGAACAGGTCACAGGCAAACATAGATCTGAAATTTAAACTCAGTAAAAGAATGGGGATGTTTACCTTTTAGCGCTGGTGAAGCTATGCTGAGAGAAAACAAAGCCGAAGGAGGCAGCTAGCCTTCTCTCAGATGTACATACAAAGCTGCTAATCATCTCTGGCAGCTGGCCTCACTGCTTTTAGCCTTTTTCCTCTCCCGCTCCTCAGCCGTATGACAGTTTAGATTAAAACTAGGTGGGGAGGGAGGTTCTCTTGCTTTTTTTTTTTTCTTTTTTTTTAACAGAGCACCTAACAAAACAGGATATAAAGATTATTGAAATGTCTGGATATATTGCAAGGGAAATAACACTGCATAACAATTGCTGATGGGCTTCCTGTGAGCACAAACTTGCCTCTGAAATGCTCTATTATATTGTGAGAGAAATGTAATCAAACCTTGTAACACAGGTCCCTTCCAACTCTTCCTGTGACTAGCAAGCAAAATAGCAAAACGACAGCAGTATTTATTCTTACCCTTTCCACAAGGACATAAACAGAGAAAAGTTTTGTTCAACTACAGGAAAGTATTATCATAAATATCCAAAAGTCAGTGCAATTTCACATCACAGCTGATGTTTTCAGTATGTATTTCCTATTCAAAAAAATCCCTGCTGTCAGCCAGTGCTTCATGCTTGAATGAGGAAAGCAAACTGCAATGCTAGTAAACATGGATGAGCAGAAGGAATGTTAAGAGGGCTATTGAGAACTTGCATTCACAAATCTTGTACTATTGTGGTAAACGATTGTGGTATGTGCTTGGCCATACAGAGATGTAGCAAAACTGGGCACCTGCAGACACAGCAATGAACTGGTTTTTGAGAGTTCTGTAGGCATCCCTGTCTGGATTTTTTCTGTCATTTGTTACCAGCCTCACTAACATATTAGAGATAAATGTAGAGATGTAGAATCATAGAATTGTCAGGGTTGGAAGGGACCTTAAAGTCATCCAGTTCCAACACCCCTGCCATGGGCATATACTTCATTTCTAAGTGGGGAAAAAACACAGCTGTGACTCAGCAGCTCTGAATCCACCTTTATTTCATTTGGCTTTCAGATTTTAAGCAAAAGCAACTGTGTTCCAAGACATGTGCTACAGCTTCAAGGAGTTCTCAACATGCTGTTTCAGCAGCAACTTCCCAGACATCCTAAGTTGGTTTGAATGTCTAAACAGCCCAGCATTTATTTTAACAGTTTTACATCACTGCATCCATGCTACACAGGAAGCTTTCATTAGTAATATTTTATTATTTTTTTTAAATCAACATAACCATTGAAACCAGAATTTAAAATATTTCCACGGTGGTTCCTGAGATTGTGATTTTCCCTAGATGCAAAAAGTAATAGATGTAATAGTTTCAGAGGGCCTTCAGTGGCACTCCAGCAGAGCACACCTAAACCACTCTTGCCCTGAAGAAACACATATTAACATAGAAAAAGAATTTTGAAACAGAAAGTTAATTCCAGGTGAATTTCTAAAGAGCACCAGATGTCATTAAGCATATGGACAATTCTTACCAGGCTGGAAAATTCTCTTTCTTGCTCAGATCTCAGCTCAACCACAGTCTCTTCCTGGAGGCCTTCACAAAGCCAGTCTTACCTGGAACTGTCTTCTGAAGGCGGCTGTGGAAAGGAAGAGCTCACTCTCTGACTTTGCTCTATCTTTGACTGTTTTTTCCCAGATGAGGACTGCAGAAGGTAAGGAAGCAGGTATTAGAACTGCAGCACCATACCTGACATCACACACTGGTATTTCCAAAATATGTGTTTCCCAGTATCACTTTATCTGGAAAGGCTATTAGATTTCACTCAGAAGTAGGTTTTGGATCTTCCGCAGCTGATGAGAGCTGTAAGTGAACAAAAGAAGGAAGAGGCATTTTAAAGAGAACCCAATATATATTTCACAAATGCCTCTCCTCATGATTTCTTTGCTCCTTTAGTCACAAAGGTTTGTGATAGGCCTTCAACAGACACTCGCATGATAGAAACGAGAACTGCTGCAGAAATTAAGCTTAAGACAACTGGAAAATAAATCTTCATGTAACTTAGAATGAAAAAAGAAATAAAGCAATCATATTCTCTGTGAATACAAGTGAAGGTGGATTCTGAGACCTCTAATACAGCTAAACTAATCAATCCATGGATCAGATCTCCACCATGAGGCCAACCCTCTCCATCCCCAAAGATAAGTTTCAGGGTGGGTTCCTTGTCTGTTTTCAGATGAGACATATTGAGTATCATCCAGGTCCAGTTCTGTGAATCAACTTTTTGTGAATGAAATTTTGTGTCTGAGTAAATCCTTTCCTCCACATGCTTTAGGTGCTCTTACAGTTTCACTAATATTTTATTAATTCCCTGATTACAGAATGAGAGAAAACATCCCCATTAGAAATTTCTTCTTAACTAATACTGCTTTGAAGAAAGAATTGTTTAAGTCTTAGCATTTCCTGCTATGACTTCCCAGTAAAAAGAGTGAAGGGTATTGGGACTGACTGCAATTAAAAATGGGCACTCAATCTGTCATATACCTTATTAAAGTACAAAGAAAGCTAGAAAGCAGAAGCATCAGCTTTCATTATCACACTCATCAGGATATATTCAATTGCTTTGTTAATGGCCATATACTGTAGATAATCTGTGATACATAAAAGCTGATTAATTGGTGTTAAGCTTAAGAGATACATGGCAGGATTCCCCCCCCCCCCCCCCCCCCCCCAGAACATTAAATAGTAAATGCTGCCTAAGTAATGTTCAGAAGCTACAGGTTTCTTTTTTTTTTTCCAAGAGGATACTCTGATTTTCCTGTACCTCCAGTTGTCCTGGAATTATGTCTGTCTGTATGTTAACCAGTTAATCATTCCCTATAGTAAAACTTCTGATACAACTCATCACATGTTTGGCTTCCCTGTAAGGTTTCAACAGAGTAAGGAGTATTTAGTCATTGTAGTCCTTTGAAAATTACTTTCCTGCGTGGATTCTGTAGGGCAATAATAAACTTCTCACTGTTAGTGTTCAGAAATTGATGTAACATTAGCAAAGATGAAAAACAATGCACATTAAAAAAACCACAAAAAAACCCAAACCAACAAATTCCATTCTATTTAGCAGTCACAGATAGGATAAGATAACGACTGTTTTAAAAGGGAAAAGTTTCCTACATGACAGTTAAATTAGTTTCTCACTGGAGTTTGAAGAATAAGTGCTTCACGTTTAAGTAGAATCATGTATTTTCATGGTTTTCTTTGCCTCAAGAGTACCTGTCTTTAGAAACGCAAGACCAGCTACTGATGAATAGTTATTTATCAGGCAGACTGGAGAAACTGTTACTCTCATGAAACCTTTAGAACAAGCAGTCTAAGCAGGACAGCACACAGAACCCAAATGCAAAACTTTTTTCTTCCTAAATTTAAATAAAACAGCTCACTTTCACAATGAAGAGAAAAAGCAAGCAATGACTGCAGAGCTTTATCGCTGTACAGAACTACCATCTACCACGCATGTAAAATAGTGGCCAAATGATGTATTTAGATTTGCATAAGACACCCAGCAACAGTAGCTGTAATTTAGACAAGACAGGTCCTAAGCAAGGCAGTCCAAATAGGATGTTTTACTGATAATGTATGTGCATTAGTATCTTTAATATATCTTGCAATAAATGTAACTTCAGCCATCTGAAGGAATATAAACCCAAAGAAAGCACAAAAAAAAATAACTGGAACACAGTCATCAAGAAATTTAATTACCCATCACTTTTTTGAGAACCACTCAGGAACTATGCATCCACAAAGTGCATTTGCTGTATCTCCAGAAAGGAACAGCTTCCAAGAGAGATGATACTTTCTCCAACAGGACACATACCATTATAGAATCATTTGCTACTTTATAATAGTACTTCTAAAGTAAATTAAACAGCTCTGAAGAAGATAGGTCCACTGCAGTGGAATCACAAAACAAGATTAATGTCATTCTTGAAACGTAGGGGGTTTAAAATTTCTACCAGTGTGCCTAACTGCAACATACAAAATTTTCACGTTTATAGCATCTGTAAGACAATCCTGAGTGAAGCTGTTACTTAAGAAGGCTGTGTAAATACTGAGTTATCTTCATGACTGGACTTACCCTGTCCCCTTCTTGATTATTCCACTCAGAGAGGATGTTCAGCCAGAACAGTCAGCAAGTTTTAATGTATACAAATAGCTGTATCATCACATTTTATTTCTATAGAAGTCAGAGGGTGATGCCTCTTTTGTGAACTACATTTCTATTCACGTGCATATGCTTTGTGAAAGTTATTTCCTTTTCATTACCTATGTGTTTAGAAAAAATACCTTGTTTCCCAGCAACTTACCAGCCTTAGCCTTTGTAGCCAACACACCTTTCCCATTTATTGCAGCAGTTCCAAGTCCTCGCAGGCTTTGTACTGGGTCTCACTCTGCATTATATCTTCTGTCTTGTTTCTATCAATATAAAAAATGCATTAGCACCTCAAGTTCTACCAAGCTCACAGTAATGTCAGCTTTGGGGACTAAAAAGTGTTCAGAATGACAGCTACTGAATAAGGACCTTAGGCAGTCACTTCCCTGGAAGCATTTCAATCTTGCCTCTCACTTTGAATGTACAGAATATTGCCGTTTACTGATGAATAGAAGCCTTCAGCAGACCACCAGTTGAGGTCTGTATTAGTTTCCTCTATAGCTTCTACCAAGCAGGGTGGATTCTCTCCGCAACAGGCTTAGCAAGTCAGTCTATAATAGCTGAATTCTAACCTGTATTTCTGCTCCATGGCATGTTAAAATACCCACTGGAGTGAAGAAGGCTCTTTGAAAAAAGCTTCTAAGGAGATTCAGGCTGAAAGAATTCATCTCTAAGCATCACACAGAGAGTCACAACTGAACAGTAGCAAAGTTTTGACTTTTCTAAAGACCACAGTTTCCCCCCCCCCCCCCCCGTAAGAGTTTATGAAAGCTTAAAACTTCATTTACCTACAATAATAAAATGCAGTAACTGTAACTTGTAGTCCAAGCATTCCCTTGTGCGCATGGCTATTGGATTCTCAAGAGATACTGTGCATACAAACCCATGGGTCCATGAACTGAACTGCTGCTGGTTAAGCTGCAGAACTATCCTCCTTGCCCTCCAGCTCAAAGGCAAAGGAGGTGAGTCAGCACTCAAAAGGCAAGTCTTCCCCCCCCAGCAGCTTTTGATATTACCAATTCATCCTCCCCTGCAGGAACAACTGGCACCCAAAACACATTTACGCAACAGTATGGAACATAGTAATTATGTTTCAGCAGCACAGGTACCCCCAGAGGAGACAAACACACTGTGCCCTGTACCATCTCTCCTTAAAGAAAGTCACCACAGTTCAGTCAGTATCCAGGGATTAAGAGTGGCCTAAATTCATTGCTTTTTACTGATGTAGAGGCATGCATATAGGCTTTAGCTAGGATTTAGGATTCCTGTTTGATACAAGTCCCAAGTGGAAAAAAACACAGATCAAAAAGACAGGTCATCTGTACATACTGGAATTTAAGTGTTTATTTAATAAGTAAACCTTTGGGCACATTGCAATTAACAAAAAGAAAAAATACAAAGAAGAATCTATTAGATTAAGTAGTCAAAAGCCAGCAATATTACAAGCTGTTTACATACCAACATTTACATTAATTTAAAACAAGTGTCATGTCACCAACATGT
This sequence comes from Todiramphus chloris collaris, assembly GCA_025345505.1. Classification (NCBI taxonomy): domain Eukaryota; kingdom Metazoa; phylum Chordata; class Aves; order Coraciiformes; family Alcedinidae; genus Todiramphus; species Todiramphus chloris. The sequence continues at coordinate 28,401,788 of JANVCC010010406.1, read as the reverse complement.
AAAACATACTTCAAAAGTTTAAAAAAATCAAATGTACTTTTGAAGGATACAAGTCTACCACATGCGTGAACATGGGTTTGGTCATTTTTAAAATCCCCTCTTGCACTGAAATGTTCAGTCTTCAAATTATACAAGTGGATAGCTAGCAGCTGTTGCTATCCCACAGTGGTTCTTCCTGTCCTTGGCCATGTAGATATATCCTTTGTCACCCCACTTCTCACCCCAGCTGAAAACAGAAGTAAAACATTTGTTTTCACATGCAGAAGACATTTATTTACTCAGACACAAGTGTTTAAATTGATAAATGCTACCTTCCACATTTGTGGAAAAAAAAAAGAAAGCTGCAGCCAAACTAAAGTATTCTCCAGCAATGGAAGATATGACAGAAAAGGCATCCCAAGTTCACAGAAATACAGGGTGCAGCCACCCTCTTGCTAGGTGGAGACTTGTGCACAATCCTGATTACAGGTGCCAGAAGCTCAGACACTGCTCCCTACCACCTTCAAGGGAAGGCCAAGACTGCAAGCAGCATTTGACAGTGGTGCCCCAGTAATGCTGAGAACATGACACAAGCTCATGTGAAGTGCCTTTTGGCATTAATTTGTTTTCCCACCAAGCCAGGAAGTAACTCCATCTTGAAAGTTGAAGTGTTACCCTATTTCACCCAAGTGAGCAGTGCTCTGGTTCAAAAAACCTTACAGCCCCACAGCCTGGTTTCCTCCTGCTCCACCACTTCGACATCTCCTAGCTTCATGGGTTGTTCCATTACTGAGCCGCCTTGAATTAACTGAAAAAGCAGAATGAGTTTGCTGCTTCAGGCCTATTTTATTACGCTGCCAGCAGCATGAGTCAGGTTTAACTTTTTTCTCATACAATACAACCTGAGAACAGTCTCCAGGTATTCCACAGGCGCATTAATGAATGTTGTCTCCCCACACACCACTACAAAAACAAACTACCTTCTGTTCTCCTCAGCCTCCAAAGGGTACAAGGCAGAGAGAGATCTTACCTGTTCTTAACAATCCAGTATTTCTTCCCATCTACATCTTCCCCTTCAAAGCCATAACCTACAACCAGAACACCATGGTCCAGGTCTTCGCTGCTGCAGTCCGGTTCATAGTAGATACCTGTGGAGGTGTAAGTTCACACATTGAACAAGCTGATCTGCAAGAAACTCCTCCCCCTCACCATCAGCTTTGTGTTACTGAAATTAAATGTCACACAGCTTTTTAAGAGTCAGAGAAAGGAATTAAGTGAAGCACATCATGGCAGAAACGGAGAGACAAGTACACACATATGCAAGAGAAGTACAGAAAGTGTGGAGAACCTGGACTAGAATTAAAAGGAGTCCTATGTCACAACATCATAGTTGTTGGGTTTTCACCTATTAAACTGAAGGAGTATTCAAAAAAAAGAGTTTTCTGCATGCAAGTTGCTAACAAATCCCCACCTGACTGATAGAACTGGAATGAGGAGTGGCCTGCATCAATAGCAACAGATACTGGACCCACAGCTGCTACTGCTTTCATGAGAGCTCTTTCATGTCCTTGAGGGATGTCAATAAATCCAGTGTCATTAGCAGCATTGTACTCTGCCTTGTAGCGACAGTCCTCATCATCCTAAATAAAGAAAGCCCTCGTTATTACATAGTTCTCCACTTAGCACACAGGTGAGCACAGGAACTACCAGACATTCTATGACTTCAAAACAAGGGACTGAAGAGAATCCAATTGCTTCAGCAGTGCTTTGGAAGATGAGCAGAGGGAGAACAGAAGCTGTTTTTTAGTTTCTCAAAGGTACAAAAAGCCCCAGAGGACAGTGGTGCCCAAAAGGAAACCTTTACTGGGATGCAAAGGACCATCATACCCTGGAACCCTGCCTTCTTTGGTGGGCAAGACAAACCTCTTTTCAGGGAGGAAAGAAGTCCAGAATGCATTAATGGGCAATGGAAGAGTGCCAAGCATTCATTAATTACAAAGTAATCCAGAAATTGCTGAATGAGCAAGCACTTAAAATCCACAATTTTAGCCTGTCATAGTATGGAACTATATAATTATTTGGAAGTTATTTGTATTATATGGCCTTACATACAGCATTCATGTATTCTGTTCTGTGATTCTTTGCATTATCTTTTTTCACAATGAAGCCTGAACTGTTGGTGTCAGAGACATTTACCCTCAGAAGAGAGGCCTAGTTTGGCCATCAGGCAATGTCAAATTGAAACAGATTGAAGTAGGCACATCCCTCCCTTACATGTGTGGTAAAATATACTTAAGTTGCCTCTCTCCAACTACAGGAATACCAGAATACACCTCAGTTGTTCACTTTTTGTACTCAAACTAGACACTTTCTGTAACCAACTGTGATATCTGGAAGAGTCAAGATTAGTTAAAAAACTGACATTACAAGGATGCAGGTGATTAGGAACACAAATCCAAAGGGTTCTATACTGCTCACAACAAATGGCATTGCTATTGCACATTCACGCAACACAAAAGAAGCTGTAAGGAAAGATACTGTAGTCAGCAGAACTCTTCAAGTTGGTGAAAAGTCCAAATCATGGGCTTTCAATTGATACCAGCTGACTACTGCTCATTTGTTCTCTTGTGTCTGTTTAACTTCTGGTGGATAATTAGAGGTATTTTAAAAATCTGTCCATTATCTGCATTTATACACATTTAGTCCAGAATAGAACTTAAGGCATTGCCAAGAACTACTGTTAAAAAACAAACCACACAAGCTGTAAGAAATAGCTGGTCTATAGGTAGCAGCTACCTAATAGCTCAGTTATGGGAAGCTGAACTGCACCCCTACAAATGAGTATCACTGTTGAGAAGGGCTGGGTCCTGGTTTGGTGTGTCAACCAAGATAAGGCATGACATTTGATAGGAGGGCAGCAATGAGGGGAGGAATAAAAACTATTTGCTCTAGTTTTTCCAACTGCTCTGGTAAGATTTTGACTTGAGAGATCAGTGCAGTATGGGATTCCTACTGGGGCCAGCAGGCATTCTAGTTTTCTTAAGAAAGCTGAAACAGGAAGAGACATACTGATTACTACTTGGACATTTTCCTCTCCAGATATTAGTTTCTCAACACACAGCTTGTCCACACAAAAGATGTGACATCTGCAGTACAAGTTCAGCTATTACACTTACCTTTGCAGTGTATGGGTAGGATTCCTCTGAATCAATTCCCCCATTATCCTGCACATACTGGAAAGCCTGGTCCATAAGACCACCATTACAGCCCTGATTCCCTTCAGGGCGAGAGCAGTCCACCAGATTCTGTTCACTCAGTGAAACAAGTTTGCCAGTTTTTCTGAAGTGTTGCCCTTCAAGAGCTCCAGTTGTGCTGAAAGCCCAACAAGATCCACACTGACCCTGAAGTAAGCAATGAAATCACAAGTTACAAATCTGGACAGATGAGGCAATTATAGCTCCCTTACCACTAATCTAAACATGAAAAACAAAAGTCACAAGACCAGCTTCAGTTTCACACTCCTAGCATGTACAAGTGAAGATACTACAGCCTTTTTGAGTTCTTAGACATTTAAGTACAAAACTCCCAAAAAAATCCTGAAGGAATGCAGCAAATCCATTAAAATAGAACATAATTTAGTAAGGTTGCACTAGGCTTCATTAAATGAGTCCACTATTTTTCCTCTATGGAAGCAGAGGTAGCAGTCAGGAAGCATGGCCTGTAACTGGTTAGAAGACCACCATCAGAGATTACTACCTGGTCTTTAACTGGAGTTACATATCCCTTCTCTCTCCAGTCTACTGATCGTGGCACTTCCAGGAAGTTGGGCTCAAGAAACTGGGATCCTCTGTACTTTCTTTCCGACTTCTTGTGTGCGTAGCCATTCATCAGCTGCCTGAACTCCTCAGTTGTCTGAAGAAAATTCAAGACATGCAGTCACCGCCTGTTACACACCACTGTTTAGAACTGCTTGTTTCATGTCTCTATACATACCATGTCACCAAACTGATTCATTCCTAACTTGTAGCTGTGTTTTCCTAACGTGTGATCCAGGTTATGGAGTTCAATCATTTTCAGGTTCTTCTCCCACACCACTCTCCTCCAGCTTTCCTCTCTCTGAGGGGCCAGAAAAAAACGTACTTCAAGGACGCAGTTCAAACACAGTTCACTTGCATGATAATGTGCTTTGCTATGACTTGTACACTGAAGCAAAAGTAGACCACTCGAAGAGGAAGTCTGAACGCTGTCTAAGATATGGTCTTTCTGGCATCCTCGTAACAAAAACGAGGAGTAGAGTACAGCTCTGTCGATGTATAAACCCAGGAAAGGGACCTAGGAAGAGGGGGATTATCCTTCCCAAGCGCAGGCCATAGCCAGCATAAAAACAAAGCGGACATGACTCAGCTGGCAGGGCCCAGCTGAGCTCCCTCAGTACTTGCTGAGCTGAGCACGTATCCCCCAGCACTCACCTCATGGTAGTCCTTCTTGTGCCACGACTTCCACAGCTGCCAGTGGCTGTCCAGATCGTGGTCTGCTCTCGGAGCACCGGCGGCCAGACCGAGGCAAAGGCAGAGAGTGGTCAGACACAGATTCATGTTGGCAGACCTGCCGGGAGGCGAGAACAGCAGTCGGACAGAGCAGGCAGCCGGCCCCTCGCCTCGCAGCCCGGAGGTGGGGGGGGAGCCACCCCTGAAACGGGCCCGTCCGCGGAGACTGCGTGTCCCTGCGCTCCTTCACAAGCCGATCACAGGACATACACCCAAACCGCGCACTCCAAAGTCCTCCGGGGTGGAGACGTAAAGGAGGCTGACCGCCCACCCCCACCGAGCCTTTCCCGGGTGCTCCATGAACCGCCCCCGCCTCTGCCCGTTCCGGTGCGGGGAGCGGGGCCCCGGGCCGAGGCTGTAAACAACCCTGGGCGGCGGGGCCAGGGCGCGGGACCAGGCGGCCGGCAGCCTCCCAGGGAAGCGACTGGAATGGCGGCCCCTTCCCGGCAGGAACCGCCCTGCCGGCGGACAAGGACGGTGGAGAGGCCTGCGGGACGCAACCGCCCGCCCCGCTGCCGCCACTCTCACCTCTCTCGACCCCCTCTACGGCGTTCCCGACTCCCCAGCCTGGCGGTGCTCGCCCCCCGCTGTCCTTCTTATACCCGCCGCCGCCCTGCCCGCCCCGCCGCGCCGCGCCGATTGGTGGCCTCGCTGGGCCTCGCCCCGCCGGGCCGCGCCTCCCGCCTGCGCCCGCGGGGAGCGGGGAGTCTGCGGCGGGGCAGGGGGGAGGGGGGTGGGAGGCCGCGACGAGGCTAACCCTGCGACGAGGCAGCCCCGCTGCGGGGTACTCCTTGTCACCCGAGGGGGGTGGGCTCCGCCATCAAACTGGAGCAGCTCCGGTGGCCTGCAGGCGATGTGGGGCCGCCCCGAGGGCAACCTCGCACCGCCGAAGCCGTTAGGTTTGGCAGCGGTGGTGTAAATACTGACTGTGAGTCCCGGCAGGCTGGAGACAGTAGCAACACGCTAAGCGGCCTGGAATTTAACCTAGAAAGGACTTAAAGCTGGCAATTGGCACACTAAAGAAAAACAAGATCTGGAGAAAAAAAAAAAAAAAGACAAAAATGGCGAGGTGCCTGCAGGCACGGACGCAGGCCGGTCCCCGTGTTCCCATCGCTGGCTCTCGCTGGAGTCAGGCCGGTGGGACAGCTGCCATGCTGCAGCGACGGCCTGCTGCCTGGGCACCCTCCAGCCTGCCGGCGGCCACGGGCAGGCCTGCGTGCCTCTGCACCCTGTGCCCGCTCAGAGTGCTGGAAGACCATGCCACGGCCAGCGCCTACCCCAGAGAGCTGGTGCCATTGCAACCGTGCAGCAGGTTCTGCTACACGTGGCAGGCAGGGCAACTTCCCTCACGCTGGCACCCAGGTAGGCATGAGGGAGCACTTCCACAGGGCACGGTCCCAGTGGCATGGCGGTTACACCAGTACAAGGAATGTTTCCAGTCAAGTCCTTTTTATTCCCTCACAATTTAATATCTGAAAACTGCTTTTTCCAGCCTCGTCGGGTATTTGACCACCAGCATGGCTAGTGTTTATACGTGTAGCATCCAGTACCGTCTACTGGAAAACACTGCTTGTGACACCAAGAACTGCAGCACAGGTGAGATGTTACAGTTACACATGGAATCAGTTTGCATCTAACCAGGAGCGGATAGACTTTGATTTTTAACAGGGAACTTGCCGCTAGTAGTAGAATAACTGCAAGAGCTCTGCGAGGTTCCCCTTGAGCTCTTGTAAAGCCAGCATTGCTGATGGCTTTAGTTTGCAGACTTGAAAGCATGTATTTAGAGTGAAAAACAGGGTTTGTAGACTGTTACACAACAGCAAAAAGGAAGACATCATATGATACGTGCTTCTCCCTTTTTTGATGTGTTAAGACACAGTGTGTTGTTAAAATGAGTAGTGCATGTTTCCACGCCTAGATTATCCCAGGAGAAGTCTTTGGCCCAAGGAAGCCCCGCAGAGCCAGATGTGTAAAGAGGAGTCGGAGGGGTCGTCTGGTCTTTTCAAAGTACCCGTGCGAGTGTCCAGCCACTGAACTAGTGTACTGATTCCACAAACAATGTGTAAATACACCCAAAAATGGTGCTCCTTGCTTATTAAGTAATCATAAGCAAGCGTTGTAAACCTCTGAGAAAAGAAGATATTTTAAAGCTAAGGTACTTATTTAAGCAAAAGCTTGCATATGAATGCTTGGGACTGATCTGTCAGGATGGTTTATACTTGTGCAGCCATGCCACTTAGAGCAGGAATGTGAAACATGGAAAAGAAAGGACGTCTTCAAAATAGGACTGCAGCAAATGCACACTGGACGCATTACAATTTTTAGGAATGACTTGCCCATCATTGTAATATTTACTTGCTTTGCAAAGCTGTGTTATCAAATTTCTAGTGGTCTTTGGGGCTGAAATTTCTGAAAGTTCTTGTTTTACCTTAAGTTATTACACTAGTGGCTAGAGGCTGAGTGACCATACAGACATCATGGAAACATCTTCTGAAAGGAAGAAAAAGAATGTGACATGCACTTCAATAATCAACATTGCACGCTTGCACAAATTTCCATAATTAGTAGTGTGTGTAAGCTTGAAAAACTAAGGTAGATATCCTTGTGCTTTCAGCTTAACTATTTGTATTTTCAGTTATCAAACAACAATTTCAAGATCCACCTTTTCTAAGGAAAATAACCTATTTCCTTGCTTATAAAGAAAGATGAAAATGCACGCACTGGTAGGACTATGTGTTTACCTTTCCAGCATGAAACTTTTAAGTACCTAACCAATTCCTGTGTAAATACCTCAGGAGAGTCAGATGAGGTTCACATAGCTTGAACAACACAGATTTATTTTTTTTTTTGTGCGTTGTTTGTTTTTTTGGTGTGGTTGTTGTTGTGGTTTTTTTGTTTGTTTGTTTGGGGATTTTTTATTATTATTTATTTGTGCAGGATTTGAAAAGTTTTTACTTTACAGTTTTTTGCTGCTATTTTCTGTGCCTTGGGACTTCTGTGTCCTATTTAGGTTAGCTTTGTTTCTCCAATTGTATCTGATATCAACTGAGCATTGAAAGGCTACAATTATGTTCTCAATGAACTATGGACAAGGATTTCTTTTCTAAAAAGGCATGAGGTTTAGTTGGCTTGATAGGAGGCAAGGTCAAGATTACAGAAGGTCTTGCACTACAAATCACATGTCTGCTGCTCTGTAATGTGCCCTGAGATGCACCAAGACAAACCGACGGTTCTCCAGATGGTATGAGGTCCTATCACTGGGGAAGTTACCATGTAGTCAGCTAGCACGTGATGCTGCCTCTCCTGGTGAGTACTCTTAGTGCAAGTACACACACGCAAATGCCAGATACCACTTTCATGATGAAGGTAAGCTCACCCTACAAGTTTATTTAACATACTGTACATTCTTAAGTGAGAGTTTGTTGAAATTCTTCAAGGAGACAGGGATGCTGTCACCTTCAGCATGTCAGCTTTGGCTTGAACCCAGTCACAACTGTTATGTGGACATACTTCCCCAGGTATTTTGTGAAGGAAGCCTAGGACCCCAGGTGCAGAAACATAAGCATATGCAAGGGAAACCATCATGGCAACAGCTATGGTGAGAATCTGGTTGTCACAAGAGCACTATTTAGAAACCTGTGATAGGAAGCTGGCCTTGGACTACCTCCAACTCTTGGGTGAGTATTTCCTCTCCAAGAGCTGTATTGTATTGTTATCAACGTGAAGACTGCCAGCCACGCTGCAAAGACTGTTCACGACTTCATCCAAGGTAAAAATGTCGTACCACGTAGCTACTAGGTATCCTTCTGTCCCAGCACTGTTCCTTCTGCTCCTGTCTGTGCACCATTACATGTTCACGTGCCAAACTGCAAGCCCAGTATGTTGGTGGTCTGGTGAACTGTAGAGGGTCAGTGGCAGCTGTTAGAGGTAATAATTGGGCAGATACTGCTAGAAATAATTTTCTGCTAAACTGTGCAACCTTCTAATACCCTGCTTCAGTCACACTGGCCACAGCAGTCTTCAGTCTGTTGAAAACATCTCTGTAGGGATTAGCAACCATGTGGGGCTCTTGTGTGCAAAGCACTCCTTTCAGGTTAGCAGGGAGAAGCAGTGAAACCAGTATCTCCTTCAGTTCTTCTGCTTAAAAGCTCAGCTGAAGCCATGCTATACATCCCAGAGAGGACCTAGATAGACATTCTAATCACAGTAGTCACAGTCCTTTCTGTAATAACATAAAGATCAAAGCTTTGAAGAAAGGAGACTCTTGCTTGTTAATTTAAATCTCTCCTTTTTCGAGTGTAACTTTCCAAACTGCTTGGAAAAACCTTGGTTATGAGGAACTCCATACACGCAAAACTATTTTGCCAAAGACATACCACTATTTTATGACACAGGAACAAGACCTTTTAATAACTGGTCATGTTTCCATTTCGATAGCCAAAAGATTGACAACTACCCTGTAGCTATCTGGTCCTACAAGTTACCAGATGATAGAGGCCATGCATTTCTCAACAGTCACAAGGCCTTGCACAGTGGTGTGTTGCCTCTGCAGCTGGAGGGGTGAAGCATTTCATCAACATGAAGCTCAGCTGCAACTGTACATCCCAGCTATGCAACACAATCCTTCCGCTCTGGAACCCCTCTACTTACTCAAATCCAGTATTTCTAAAACAACTGTTTCATTTGGATGCCATTTACCCAAACAGCAAATACCAATTTTTGCATTACTATGAAGACTAAATTCAGGATCTTTATTCCTGCAATTAAAAAAAAAAAAAAAAAATCTAAACTAGCTTACTTAAGAAGCTACGTCTGCGAGCATATTTATTTATACCAGGTTAAAATCCTCCGGCTTAAATCGGGTTTCTATCATTTTGTGTTACTACAGCATGACTTAGGAATGGACTTCTACAGCAGCATGGTCTTACTATGGTATATTCTAAAGTGTTTTCAACCTTCAAATGCAAATGACAGGATTTAATAGCAAGCTTTCACCAACCAAAATTTATAAGATGCCACCAAAAAAAAAGAAAAAAAATGTTTACAGTCATAGTTCTGTTTAGGAAAATGAAACTTTAAAAAAAAGGGCAACTTTCTTTTCAGAAAAATACTAATGTTTTTCTTCTATGTTACAGCAACGATTCTTCTCACAGGAAAAAAGCACAGTAGATTTCCAACACCACCTTGTCTTTGACTGATTCAGAAAGCTGGGAGGATGTGAGAAAGTAATTATAGAACAGTTATCCTTATGCCATCTTAAGAAATGCTACTCACTTTAATACATGTTTTTAGTGCCAGTTTTAGAAAAAAATTTAGGAAGAGCACCTATTTTTTAATTTGAACGTGGCTGTTGGGGATCCTACCAAAAAAGCATGTGCTGTTTCTCTTCTTCCTAGCATCTCCATCAAAAGTAACCAGCCTTCCTTCCCACCCTGGGCATTCCTCACCAAATATCTGAGGTGGCTCTGGAGTTTATAATGTCCCTCTGGCATTAATGACGTTCATAATAGCCACTTAAGAATCTTTGTTTTGGATTCTCCCTAGGAAAAAAATTAGGTTCAAACTGTGCTTCAGTTGGAACATCCATAATTAAGTTAGTAGCATCGTTATTAGGTTAGAAAAGGAAGCAGCATCTGCTTCAAGGGAACATTGACAGGATTCTCTGAGTTTTCTGAAGACCCTGAAGATGGCTGGTGAGCAGTGACCCAACCTTTCTGAAACAGCTCTTTGTTTTAGCAGTCTTGTGATGTCCCAGAACCATTATTTCCTCACCGAAGTGCCAGATAAGAAACTGCATTCCAGATTCTCTGCTGCCCCACAAGGCAAAGGCAACTTCGTTTGCATCTCAATGTCTTACCTGGTCACAGGATTTGGGGAATGATGCAAGGGACTGATTGCCTTGCAAGAAAGACTAGGTGGGCATCCGACTATCGCCACTACTTCGGGGTTAGGGTTTCCCAAAAGCAGTATTATTTCCCTGTGAGGTTTTCTGATGATGTTACTTTTGTAGGTGTGGAAAAAATGAGTTGTTTTGGCTTCTTTTTCATTTAACTGGTATATTTTTAGAGAAGCTAAATACCGAGTCATTCCTGAAGTCAGCTTTGAAGCTTTGACCATGGTGTCATGTATTTAGAATTCCAAACTCTATTTGATTGATTCCTTATTCTTTACTCAGTGTCTCCTCCTGGTTTCTGGTGGGTAGTAATTGCTAAATTGTGTGAGATTTGTGATTTTAAAAGCTAAGGTGGGGGGTTAGTGGGAGGATGTGGGGAAGTGTCGTATTAAATTGCTGATGTAGAAGTCCACAAATATAGAATAATTTCCACATTGTATTGATATTTCTGTAAAATTCAAAGGACATTGCTGTTTTCTTCCCCATACTAAAAAGTTGGGGTTTTTTTTTTCTGTTTTTGCACAAAAGTAGTTACCAGTTTTCCTGACTTGCTTAATTTAAAATCTTATTGTCACGAATTGGAAGTTGCAAGTCCTGTCTGCATTGTAAAGTTCCTGTGACCAAGATCAATTATTTATTGCCCATCTCTACTCTAGAGATCACAGTGAAGGAAGGCATTTTAACAAAATTCAAAGAAGGCTTTGGTAATATTTCATGTACTATTTAATATTTGAAATAACATCTCGATTTAAACAGACAATGATCCAACATTTCTGTTTTGAAATGGAAGCAGTAATAAAGTTCAGAGAAGTATAAATCTTTAACTGCTGGAGTGCAGTGTTTGTGCTTCTGCAAGCTGTTGTAAACAGTTGCAGAGCATGAAAGAAAAATCTGTTTGTCTGCCTCCTGTTGCTCTTAGAGCAGTCGTGTCTAAAGAGCGAGCTGACATGCTGGAAAGCATTTCCCGTGATAAGGTTAGAGACTGAGAGTGATGTGAGGAATTATTTTTAAACGTAATATTTACAGGCTGGGCTTCATTAACAGATCATGTGAGGGAAGGTTAAACAAAAGCTGCTTGCTGAAGAGGAGAGAGGCAATTGAAACAATCAAATGCTGGTTTAAAGTTTGTTTTTCTGAAAATCAGGTCAGAGGAAAAAGAGACCCATGCATGTACTTTTGTGATAAGGATAGTGGTGACTCACAACTGCTGTTACTCCTGCTTTACAAACAGGAAGACTGAGGCAAAAAGAAGCAGTACTGCACTGTTGTGGCCACTGAAATAAAATCAACGAGCTGTGGATAAATCATTCTAGGCTCTCTAATACAGAGGTTAGCCATGGTAAATCGTAATGCATCATTTCCCCCTTCTTTTGTTAATCAAAATAAATCCAAGGGTTAGCTTGTTTTTGGAATGTGAATGGATGTGTTATAAATCAGTGCCATACGCATTGCCTTGCTTGTCTCTGAGAGCCAGTTGTAGCATACTCATCCCATTGAACACCTGATAATTGCTGCCAGATTTACATAATAATTTCGAATATTTTAACACCTGTTAACACTGTGGCTAACAGACAGTACACCAGGTCTTTTACAGGACCTTCCTGGCCACCAAGGAGCTGCCTGATTGGAATCTTCTCATTATCTGTGGAGCAGAGGTTTGTTTGATCTCTCCCTCTTTGATCACCCTCAACCTGTGTACACCCCAAAGCTTCAGGACAGGACAGCAGAAGGAAAAGGATTTGTGTTCTGGCTCCTCATGGGGCACTGAAAGCGAGTGTGCACAAGGACGTTCATCTGGATGTGAGATGAAGCTGGTTTAGTTAGTGGCCAGCATGAAACAAGGATATTTTAGGAACTGCATCACATAGCTGTAGTGTCTTGATCACTCCATGACAAGGCTATGCCTAGAGCAGCAGTCACAGAGCTGATTGCTGAATACTGATTCTCTGACTTTGTCTCATGAGCAGCTGTAAGTTTATGCAATTTCCTCTTGCTCTATATGGAAACATGCTCAGAGATTTTGCTAGACCTTACACTTAGGCTTGCAGAATAGCACAGTGTGTGACTGACACAACGTTCGTATGATCACTTCTTATCCCCATCACTGGAGCCTTCCTCTGCTCTTAGAGTAGGTAGGTGTTCTCTTGGTGTGCGGTCATGCAGTACTAAAAAGGGGTTTGGCATGGGGTGATCACTGTCATGCCTGTGGTAGCATACAGCTGAACTATGGCCAAGCTGCCTAATATTTGGGCCTGCTCAAGTCCTAGCCTCACCATTTGCATGTCAGCATCTTTTACTTTCAGATTCCCCCCTCCCTGGGGCTGGAACTCGGAGACTTGGGTATCAGCCAAGTAAGCTATTTTCCACACTTCAACCAACTCATTACCTACAATACCCATGATTTAATGCAAAAATTTGACCTTTGCCCATCGCTGGAAAGGTAGTGATGAAACCTCTTTGCCTAGGGGCTGTCCCAATACTTTGTGCCTGGGTTGCCGCCTTCTCCCCTGCTCCCTGATAGCAGTCCCAAATGCCTTCCATTAGCATGAAGGACAGACAGCTGAGCACACACTGCAATCCAAACACAGTGCTGGCTGATTCCTCTCCCCCACTAACTTTTTTTAACGATTTTATGTTTGACTAAACAAATAACTGTTCAAAACACAGTCTGAACAGTGTGGGCTCCTTTTAGCTTTCTTTTGTTGGCAAATGCTGAGGCAGCCATGCTGGGGGCGCGGGGGGTGCACAGGAGTCGTTGGCTGATGTGTCCCTTCTGGGTGCTGTGGGAATTAGTTTGTGTGGGTGAATGCAGCCTGCTCCAGCTACCATCTCTGCTGACAGAGGCTGGCTTTCCTTGCTGCAGGTTTCAGTGCAGATTTACTTATGCCCTCAGTCCTGATACTCAGAATCTAGACACAGGTACATTCAGTCTGTCTGAAAAAGATTAATCCCTGAATGCTTCCGTGGAGACAGACAGAAAGGAAGGGAGAAAGAAAGGAAGAAACATACAAAAGATGCGACACACTAACAGTCTAGAGTTTATCTGTAAAAGCTTATTTTGTGACTATTTGGACTATATGTACAGTGGCATATATAGATGTAATAGTTAAAATATTTTTATTATTTTTTCTTTTACTAGCAAGAAAAGTATTTTTGGAATTGCTTTTGGGGTTGGTGGTTTGGGGTTTTTTTTTTTTCTGTTTGTTTGTTGGTTTTTTGTGTTACCAGTAATTGTTTAATGAAATAACATATCTGTAGCTCTAAGAAAACATCACACACATTGTTTTGTGTATTGCTCAATGGGCTGAATTTGTACTGTCCTAAACCATTCATGGAATGTTTGTGAAAATGTCTAGAAAAAAGTGTAAACTATTAATGGAAAAACATACTTTAGTGACCTACATTTAGCATACTACAATCATTTAAATGAAAATGCTCCTTCATAATAGTATTATAAATTTCTCCCCTTGAAGCAGTAGTTGAAACTAAGATTACAGAATACTCTAATCAAATACTGGATTAGACTTGGTTGAGTTGTCCAGAAAGATTTCTGATTCCACGTAGAAAGCTGTTTTCCCCTCCTCTTCTTTAGTTCTCACTGAAAGACAAGCCAAGCAGAAGTGGCAAAATCCAGCTGAGACCAGACCATAACTTCATTCACTATTTGGCTACATTTAACAACTACATGTAAAACATTGTCCATTGCCCAGTATTCAAGGCACTGAATCACAAAATCACAGAATTTCCTAGGTTGGAAAAGATCTTTAAGATCATCTAGTCCAACTGTTAACCTAAGACTGAGGAGACCTCAACTAAACCATATCCCTCAGCACTACAGGACTCTTAAATACCTCTAGGGATGGTGACTCCACCACTTCCCTGGGCATCCTGTTCCAATGCTTTTCAACCCTTTCCACAAGAAGTTTTTCCTAATATCCAACCTAAACCTTGCTGGGCACAACTTGAGGTCATTTCATCTTGTCCTATCTCTTGTTACTTGGGAGAAGAGACCGCCTCCCCACCTCACTAGAACCTCCTTTCAGGTTGCTGTAGAGAGTGATAAGGTCTCCCTTCAGCCTCCTTTTCTCCAAGCTAGACCACCCCAATTCTCTCAGCCACTTTTCATAAGACATGTGCTCCAGGACCTTCACAAGCTTTGTTACACTTCTCTGGACACCTCAGTGTCCTTCTTTTAGTGAGGGGCCCAAAACTGAACACAGTACTTGAGGTGTGGCCTCACCAGGGCCAAGTACAGGGGATCAGTCGCTTTCCTATTCCTACTGGCCATGCTGTTCCTGATCCAGGCCAGGATGCTGTTGGCTTTCTTGTCCACCTGGGCACACTGCTGGCTCATGTTCATCTGGCTGTCAATCAGCACCCCCAGGTACCTCTCTGCTGAGCACCTTGCCAGCCGCTCCTGCCCAAGCCTGTAGCGGTGCTGGTGGTTGTTGTGGACAAAGAGCAGAATCTGGCACTTGGCCTTACTGAAACTTGCATCACTGTCCTTGGCCCATTGATCTAGTCTGTCTAGATCCCTCTGCAGAGCCTCCCTACACTCAAGCAGATTGACACTTCCACCCAACTTGGTGTCATCTGCAAACTTACTGAGGGTGCACTTGATCCCCTCATCCAGATCATTAATAAAGATATTAAACAGAACTGGCCCGAGTATTGAGCCCTGAGGGGTGCTGCTTGTGACCGGCCACCAACTGGATTGAACTCCATTTACTACCACTCTTTTGGCCTGGCCACACAGACATTTTTTTTTTATCCAGTGAAGCGTATGCCCATCGAGGCCATGAGCAGCCAGTGTCCCCAGCAGAACACTGTGGGAAATGGTGTCAAAGGGTCCAGATAGACAACATCTACAGCCTTTCCATCATCCACTAAGAGGGTGACCATGTTGTAGAAGGAGATCAGGTTTGTCAAGCAGGACCTGCCCTTCATAAACCCATGCTGACTGGGCCTGATCATCTGCATGTCCTGCATGTGCTGCGTGATGGTACTCAGGATGATCTCCATCAGCTTCCCCAGCACTGAAGTCAAACTGACAGGCCTGTAGTGTTTCTTCAGTTGCCTGTTTTTTTTAAATCAACTTCTAAAGCATTATCAAAAAAAGCTGGTAGGTACAGATTTTCTTCAAAAAATAGTTTGGAAAATTCAGGCTCAAAGAACTGTCTGTCTTTCCATGTCTGCTTTTAAACAGGAATTGATATGCACAGGTTTTTCAGTTATACCAGAGTGACT
This sequence comes from Todiramphus chloris collaris, assembly GCA_025345505.1. Taxonomy (NCBI): domain Eukaryota; kingdom Metazoa; phylum Chordata; class Aves; order Coraciiformes; family Alcedinidae; genus Todiramphus; species Todiramphus chloris. The sequence goes on along the minus strand of JANVCC010010406.1, from coordinate 28,386,122 downwards.
AGCACAGATATGTCTGCGCGTTTGAGCTCACTTGGACACAGGGAGAATTTTGTGCCTTGCAGATGACACTGTGCAAACCCAGTGCCACCGACGTTGTTTGTTCCTCGTGTGGTAACCTTGGCGAGGTAGAAGTCCACTTCCTCAGCTGCAGGTCCCTCTGCCACCAGCGGTCTTTCTCTGAACCTTTCTGCATGTGTCAAGGGTTGTGTGCTGACTGCTCCTCATGCAGCATGAAAATGAAGACAATGGACAGAGTTGTCAGAAGCAACTGATAGGTGGCTTAAGTGGAATGTGTGGGATTTTTTAACATTTTCCCTGGCTTTTCCTCTTCCACTCTTTAAATCACTTCATAGCCCTTTACAGTGTTCTTTTGTTTCTAAAATTTTTCAAAAGAAAAACAAAGAGCAAAAATAAGCTCTTCCTCCCTCCTGCTTCCAACATTTATCAGCAAGACCATTCACTCCGTAAAATTCAGTTCATCAAGTGTCAGTCTTACTTTATCACTATCCTTTGAGAGAAGCAGAGGGCAGCAGCCAGCCTGGGTACGGCGTTAATGCACGTTGTTTGTTTTCAGCTAAATCTTGTCTGAAGTTAATCAGAACAGAAGAAAAAGGAGATAATAAAATACCTCACTGTAATTGTATCACTACTAAATGTAATGCTTTGCACTGACTGAATGACTTCCTCTTCCATGAACATTAACTAATGATGCTTTGTTAATTAAGTCCTGTGAGGTCATGGGGGATCAATCCTGAAAATAACTTGGGACTGTTGTCTCTATAAAATCTCAGGACACTTTCCTAGCTAAAGTCTTCCTGCCAAGACAAATTCCCCCAGCTGCCAAATCAGCATGTGTGTCATTGCACAGTTGCCTAAACTTTAGGGGCAGAAGATGAAAGCCCAGTCCGAATTAAATCCACCTCGCCCCGATTAAATGTTAATATGTTCTTTGAAAAAGGCTCAGAACCATTTGTTTTATGCAAAACACTGGAAAGACTACAAGAATTCATCAACTGGGTTTGTAATTCATCAGCTCAGATCTAATTCTGCATCCTGAATCCATTACAGGCCTGGAGGAGAAAACTACAGACTGGAAATATCATGGTCCAGTGAGGTCTTGCCTGAGTTGTTGCTCTTTTTCTCCTCAAGCAGAGGAATCCTTGTTATTTGTTCTCACATACTATGGTAAAGGTACATTCACCTGCAGAAATCCACCTGCAGTGTGCAGTGGCTTTTTTTTCTGATAAGATTGCAGATAGCGGGGATGTGGGTGGTTCTTTACAAATGCTGAGTAGGTGAGATGTATCATAAGAGAACAGTTCTACCAGGAAGTCCCTGGACAACCTTCTTCTCACCTTTCATTATGTACTTGCAATTGTGTACCTGCATAATTTTCCTGCCTGTTGTTTTCCCCCGTGTTTCTGTTTTATTCCTCCCTCCCACTGCTTCTGGGAACAGACAGCATTATCTAACGTTTCTCAAACAACCTTTTGCAGTTACTAACCCCAGTGTTTTTCTCACAAAATTGCTGACTGTGCCATGAAGCAGGGACTCTTATAAACAGGGAATGGAAGCTGAAATTCAGCACAACTATTTTTTCCATTTTCCTGTTTTCAAAAGATAAGAAAAGATTCAGTTTCATATGAATCATAGTGAAGCACACAGTGTCTTAACTTGCATTCTTATGCAGGCTGAGCTCAAAGAGTGGCAGTAAGGTTTTCACTAGGTAGGCAATGAAGAATAAAGGGTGAGATTCATGCTTATCCTGCTCCTGCTCCGTTAGGCAGACCAGCAGTACCTTCTATTTATTGGGTTATTTTTCCCCCTGAGAATATGAGACCTAGGATGTCACATCATCCATGTGTCCATTTCCATCCTTCTGTATTTTTGATCACAGTAGGCATCAGAAGTCATCTATAAAAGGAGCAAGTCTTCAGCTTGCCTGGAAGGCAGCAATTTTCTAGGAGAGGAGAAAACCAAACCTGAGCCTCTGCTGGGGGAAAGCCAGGCAGACCACAGCTGCCATAAATAGTGCTCAGCAGCTGCTGGTGCTCCACAGTCTGAGCATGTACAGCTCCAGACTATCTGTGTCACAGCTTTCTCTTGCTCAGTGGGGATAGGAAGAGATACAGAGAGGAAAGGAGGAACAGGAGGAAAAAAAAAAAAGAGATCCAGCTATAATGAGAATTCATCAGTTCTGCATTCACACCACTTTTTTCTGCCATCCGTGTTGCCAGCTGTCTCCCCAGCTGGTTCTCTCGTTCACTTGCAGAAGATCCTATAGCTATCTCTGTGTCGCCACAGAAGACAGACAGATTCTTTAAACAATGATTCATAGTTATGAAGAGCAAGAGGGAGCACATTCCTACCTGCACTTCTTTTGTAAAGAAACTGGAGTGTTGAAGCCAAGGGGCAGTACCGAAGATTCAGTTTTTGCACTGCAATCAGGCAGGCTGCAGACAAAGGAGGAGGCAAAGTATGAGTTTTGCTTTTCCATTTGACTGTTATTGATTATGTGAAGTGTTCTGGGGTAAGTGAAATCACTGTAAAGATTGAACACCCTGCAACTACCAGATAGGATGTGACAATGTACTTCTCATCAGTAGCAGAAAACAATAATAAATGTCAACAGTTTTTCTAACCAAACATCTTAGAAGGGCAGTTAGTCTGAAAGGATCAGCACTAAAGCTCAACATGTTGCATGAGGAATCCATTATTTAATACGGATTTTAAAAATAGAACACTTTCCTGTCTCTATAGATGCCACTCCTAAAACACTTGTCAGGAACCTTGAACCATCCCATTTCTAGAGACAGGGAAAAACCATGCCTTGTAATATAATTCACAGAGGTGATTTCATATAATTGTATACTATGTACACCAAGTGGAATCGATGACAAGAAATGTTTTCCTTGTCCCAAAGCTGCTGTGAAGCTCATGCAGCAGTTTTTGCAGGTGTTACTCTCTGCAGTACAGAGTATAAAGATCATTAGTGTTATGTTCCAACTTACACAAGTGTTACAGCAGTTGATATATATATAGTTACGTACATCCAAAGAGTCCAAACTGAGGGCTTGAATATGGTGAATTGATGGTGATGGTATTGCTGTTTGTGCACAATGTATTTCATGCTAGAGGGATGCTTCTCAATCCCTAACGTTCTGTGATTCTGTGATTCTCATTCTCTTTCAAACCCTCCAGGTATTCTTCCCACAGAGGTTATTTGTGCTCACATGTGGAGAGGAGAAGACTTAAAGCATCATCAGCTGAGCAATTTCTTCATCAGCACTCTTCATGAGCAGAATGATGAAACAATGCCACTCACAGATGGGTTTAGCAGTCACTCACTTTACTTGTACCTGGAAACTGTCAGGTAAAGGCAGAAGATCAGAAATCCTGCTTTACATAGACCTTGTTACAGCCTTTTTTCCTGTGTCTTTGAGCCTTACTTTATATGATTTCTTGTCCTACAGACTCCATAGAGTTTTCTTTCGTCACTTGAAGAACTTGATTTCTTCTGAGCTGCCTCAGGCTGGAATAGATGCATTTTGTTATGTTCACCCCCCCTTGACTAAAAAAGGCATCCTCTGTGCTGTAAACATCCCTGCAAACTCTTGCTTTCCTTCCTCTCAAGCTGTTTCCCCTGACAGAAAAGTTCAGCTATCTACGTGGAGAGGAAAACTGGAAGGACAGCATGAGGCAGAAAATGTTGTGGAGAACAGTCTCCACTATCAGACCTTCTTCAGTAAGGAGCCCAAGCAGAAGGGGAGAAGTTCACACCCATTAACTTGGATGCACACATCACTTAGAGTGCTGGATAAAGAAAGGCATTATGCTTTTCCTTTGCAAGACAAAACAACTCCCAGCCACTTTTTGCTGCCACAGAAGTAGTGTACGCCTAGGTCCATTCCCATCCCACCAAACATTTACAGAGTCATTTAAGTGTGTTGAGCAGGGTCACAGCTAGCATGGTGACTTCAAACACGTGTGTCCACACATGACTTTCTTGGCTAGCAGCTACAGCAATTAAACAAGTTTTGCCAGTAGCTTGGGTCAGCATAGTCTTTTTACCATTAAATAGGTCACAACATTGTTTTTTGATTTGTGCTCTTGTTTACTGGATTCTCTTACCCCGGCTGACAGACAGCCTGAAGGCATGATGTTGCAAAGGGGCAGTGGGACAGCTGCAGGTCCTTTTATGAGAGATACATCCCTCCTGTTTAGGCACAGAGTTACTGCTACAATGAACGCTGCACCTCTGCAGAAGCCCCTGCACAGACAGATAGGAGGTGAGTGAGGGGAGGAGGTGGGATCAGAGCCTGTTGTGATCTTTGGTTTGTTGATTGTGCAATGTCCCCAGGCAGAGACTTAAGCCAGGGCAGCTGTGCATCTGAATGTCTCTGTGCACAAACACTTCCCCTTATTTTACCAGCATGCATCACATACAGGCTGTGCAGGAAATAGGATGTTAATAGATACATGGTTAGGTTGCAAAAAAACCTGACTGTGTGAAATCGCCACATTTGTTTATCTTACAGACTGGTCAGATGAGAGACCCCGCACCTCATTTCACAGGTGAATGGAACAGGTTGTGTCTCAAAGGGTGACAAGGGGCAAAATGAGACCATCTGTCTCACTTCCCAGTGGCAAGTGTACTGACAGGAGTCGAGGAAGGATTGTAAAACAGCCCAAGGAAGGAGGAATGTTGCAATGGGCATTTTGAAATAAACCTGTTTGTGACGTGCAGTGACTGTGGTGATATTTATGCTGTGATTCACATTGGAGTGCAGGACCTCCAGTTTTAGGCTGGATGACTTTTAGGATAGAAGCAGCAGCAAATACTGTTCCAATATTTGAGAATGAGAAAGAAAGCATCAAAGCTACTCTTGTCTCTGGGCCTGCAGGACTTGTGTAAGAGATGGCTGGAGCATCTTTCCACTGCAAGATGCAGCTTGCTCATAACTGACTCATGACAAACAGGGGTTTGCACAGTTGCCTATCTCTCCATATTCATTCACAGTCTCTATGTGGTAATTGCAATTACGAGAAACTCTTAGCTGACATATATCATACCACGCTAGAGCTCTTCAAGGATGCCCTCAGAAAGTCCTTTACATGACCTCCTGCTCCTCCTTGATGACAAGTCTAAACTTCCTTATCTGTGTCTATGCTAGATTGCCAGTGACAGCGTCTGCCTCTGTCTGTATGCTCCACGCACCTACTGGCAGTCTCTTTACAGAGGCACATGCATGTTATTCTCTCAGTGCTACTGATAAGAAAACAGCTACAGCCAGCAAGATGTCGGAGACTGTCACTACTTTGTATGTCTGGTTGTTGATACTGTCGGAAGACAGCTTGGGTGTCTACTTTTAGAAACTCGTAAAATTCCAGTGGACACCTGTCAGAGCTCTGTATGGTAACATTGGAAAAACAGCTCTTCTGAGGGAATCAAGAAGTCAGGCTCCTATTTCTTTACAGAAACACAGCACAGAGGCTTCTGGATACAGAATGGCACTCCTACTCCTGCCCTAAGAATATTGATAAATATCTAGTTAGTGAAAATGCCTGGCTGACTGCCTATTTTACCAGGGGAAAATGAGATCAGGAAAGGAAGTGTCCACAGATTATTTCCTCCACGAAGATCTTTGCTTCCAACAAAATCTTCAACATATGCACTTCTAAGTTCAATCCTCAAGGGTACTCAGTGTTTTTTACTACAAGTGCTTAAAATACTCGAAGGTGCTGTGAAAAATCTTCACAAAGGCTGGTTGGCTGACTGCTCTGCTACATGTGTTATTTTGTTGGTTTTTCCCTGTATTCAACTGCTAGAGCTAGTTTTGAATTGCTAAAAAACCCCACACCTTTAAACACTTAAGGAAAAAAAAAAAAGGGGGGAAGAAAACTAAAAAAGCAGTTTGTTCAAATAGAAAAATCCTAGAAGAACTGCTTCCTGTCCAACAACCCCTTGCTGGCATTTTGCCCTTCTCACCTGTTTTTTTTACTTGAAGGAATTTTTGTTTCTTTTCATTTCCATTTCAGACAAGGAAGATTACTTTCTCTCTTCTAAGTCAATGCAAATATATCTCAGATCCTAGTCAATGCATTTTTTTTTTACCACTGGCAAGGTAAAAGTTGCTCCTCTGCACTTTGGAAGTGGGTGTGTGAAAGCCAGTGTTATCCACACCGGAGGCAATGACAGGTTCCTTGCCTGTCCTAAACTTAACAGTTTTCCCCACATCCCAGCCTAGTCTTTCTAACTTGTTTATTTTGATGGGTCCTTACATTTGCTGTACACATGAAGAGGAGAGTAATTCACAAAAACAGATTCCCAAAGCCCTGCTGAATTAATGTTTTCTTTTAACCATACATAGTAAATAAAAGACAAAACCTATAGGTAAATAGAATTACAAATAGCTTTTTCTACTCCCTCTTATTACCTATACATACTGCTTAGAGAAACAGAGACTCTGGAGACTGTACAAAGGGCTCCCTGTCCTTTTCCATTTACATGCAGCATGACCTTCCCAATCTGCAAAACATCCCCCTCAGATAGACCCAGTGCTGACAGGAGCAGGGAGAGTTGGGAAGAGGCTGCATCACTGATACATCTGCATCTGATGCTGTTACACATGAAAAGCCCTCTTCCCTGCCAGCAGAGTTGAGGGGTGAGAGGAGAGGTGCTTTAACTTCTTTAGTGATAAAACATGGACCACTCAGAGAAAAGCTCATCTTAATCTACAGTTACAGTTTGTGATATCTCCAGAGTCTGGTATCCAGCTTCCATACCTGGGAAACCCACTATCCTAAAGCAATACACTGATCCTTGGTCACACCTGACCTGGTGTGGGGACCAGGTTGTCCTCTCCTCTAGCTCTTGGGGTGGTGCCTGGAGCATGGCCCCTGCAGATGACCTGTGTCATCCACAGCATGGCATTCCCTGCTGCTTTAAAGGGGAAGAATGAATAGATTAAGTGAACACCATTCTTCAGAAGTAGGATCGCAGAACATCCTTTAAATTCATCAGGATTTGTTAAAATACGAGGGAAAGTGCTTCCTGATTCACTTACAGATTCAACACGGCTTGTTGGTTTGTTTTTAAAATGCTTTCTCAGGCAGAGTGACCTAGACTTAAGTCCTGAAACCATCAATAATATTTGGTGTGCAAGAAACAGAAGACTGAGCCTTGATTTCTAACAGCACTTTGATTTTTAATTCAGTTTGCTCATTATATTGGTTTAAGAAGCAGCATTTACAGTAGCTGCTGCATATCTGTGTATTCAGGGATTGTTTTCCTTCTTTTCTGACTGAAAGGAAAGCAACAAATCCAAATGCCAATAGACTAAAAATATCCAGTCAGTATAATGAAAGAGATGAAAGGGGTCAGATGACACACAGATCAGTTTTACTCATAACTGTTTAATGGCAAGCAGTACCGTATTTCTTCTTCCTGTTCTCTGTCTCTCCATCCACATCTCTAGCTAGCCTCTCTCTTCCTCATGTTTGTTCTGTTGCAGCACGTAAAGCCCAGGTCCTAGGTGGTGTGGGTGGCTAGGGTGGTATGGCCCATATTGACATCTCTGTAACAGCGCTGTAGGACCGCAGCATGGCCTGTACACCTCTAAGGAGTTTAGCAAAAGTAATGGTCATCTGAAGGCATAGAGCTGCTGTGGCACTGAGACTTCAACCAGTTTTAGGCACATTCCCTGTGCTGAGCCTCAGCCCAGCTCTCGCAGGCAGGGCGGTGCTATTATCTGCTTGCACATCGCAGAGGGATGGGGCAAGGATGGACTCTGTGACTTCAGCAATGCCACAGGAATCCTGTGGCACAGGCAGGGACACAGCAGACTCCCTTTTCCTTGCTTCAGTACTAACTGTGACTTCATCATCAGATGGACCAGAATTAGCCATACCCAGAGAAAGTTTGAGGAGAGAAGGAAAGGGCTGTGGATGTCACTCTTCATTTGCTAACAGGAGTAAACAAAATTGTAATTCCTAGCACTTCAGGGATGGCTGTGAGTTAGGAGAGCTCAGTCCCACAGTGGTGCACTTGCTGTGCTGCCCTTTCCTTCACAGCGCAGCAGAGCAGAGTGGATGTAACTGGTGCTCAGGGCTGGCTTTCGTGGTTAGACATCCCCCAGCATACAAGCTCTACCATGTCACATTTGCCAGTCTTCCTGGATTTGGGATAGCTGCCGGTTCCCTATAAGAGGGTAGAGCACTGTTTTAATTTACACTGATCTTTTTTTTAAGTGTCTTTTTTGCCAAGGGCCCCTCATAACTGGACAGAGTTTTACCAGAGCTTGTGGAAATGCTTTTAGCTAAAAACAAATATTGAAATTTCAATACTTAACCTCTATAAAATAAAGCTTTACAGGTTTTGAAACTATGTCTGTGGTTTACCAAGCAGTTTAGGCTGATTTGAACCAGTGTTACTGATGAAAAAAGTAATTCTGGCCCTTCCATCTCTTGTGACTTCTCCTTCTGGCTCTAAACTGTTGCAGCAAGCTCATTGGACTGCAGACAAAGCCTTCAAAACAAAGTGATAGACTCCTGCTGGATCACTGCTTTGAGCTGGATGAGCATGCCAGGTACTAGTGTGAGCCCAAAAGACTGCAAAGCAAGAGTGAAGAGGATAGGACTTCCCGTTTCAGTGCAACACAGCTTTAGGTTATCTTAAATGGGGAAATGGACTGTCCAGTCTTACAGCGCTGAGACTGGAGCGCTGACCTGAGATATGGCAGAACTTGGTTAAAGTCTCTTCTGTGTCAGGGTGAGCAGGGATTCAGACCAGCCAGTGTCAAGTTCACCTACCTTTACATACACAAACTCTCTGTTTATCTTTCTCCTTTGTTGCAAAAATACACTGGATTAAAGTAAAGATAAAAGGAAAAAAATGTAAAATGTCAGAAACATGCTGCAACAGGGTATCTCAGCCCCGTCAGCTGTCCCGAATGTAGTTACAAACACAGGTGCACTCACACATACCAACTATCCTTCAAATAAGAGACATCAGCCTTGGACAGATCTGTTGATCACCTGCCAGCAGTTGCCTAACCAAAATATATGGACTAAAGCTTTGAATTGTGGCTATTGGCCACAAAGAGCACCTGCTCCTCACTCTTGGCCTCAAACCCATAGTTACCTTAGCTGCTGCGTGCTTGGTTTTGTTTACTGTTTTCCACTAAGCTCTACAGTGTTTTTCTTTTCCAAGAGAGCTTAGATAAGGCTGAACGCAGCACTTAATAAGCTGGCAGAACTGGACAACCTCTTGCAATAGATATAAAGGGGCTGTGCCAGAACTGGATGTACAGGGCTCTGCAGGAACCCACAGAACATGGGCTGGCTTTAGAAAGAATGGTTAATCTTGTTTTCCATGTGCCTTCTTTACCAGGACTATGGATGAACCAGGGCCTCTCTCTCCCAAGACCCTGGCTGCATCACAGGGAATAATGCAAATTTGTCACTGCCTCCTGCTGCCATTTAAAACTCTGCTCCCTACAGAAAGCAAAGGTGAATGCCATCAGTATGTTTTCTTATTTGGCTATTTCCACACTTAATTATTCCATTTTCACTCCCAAAAATGTTTTATTTGCTCAGCTCCTTGGAGCTGGCAATCCCAGATAGGCTTCAGGTAACGGAGGTTAGGAGGAATACATTTATCTTCCCAGATTTGAAACTGTCTCTGAAATTTGGTGCCCCAATAGACTAAAAGTCAGAAGGAAGGACTATAGCTATTTGTGATATAGCAGAGTCAGATAGCTTGTGAAATTTGTTCCTCATGCAAGAACACCAACCTTTTTTTGACCCTAGACTCTAATTTTGGTCCTTGGCATCTGAACATTGCACCTTTGATCAACAGCTACTAGTACATAACATCCCCAACCATTTGGCAAGGTCAAGAAGCCACTGATTTCACACTTTTCCTTATTTTTCACATTCCCATTCTATTTTTATTACTACCCCCCTTTCAATAATTAATAGAAATAGTTGGAGATAACAAAGAATATTGAAAAAAGTCTCTCTCTCTCCCTCCCCCTCTCCTTCCTTGTCCCTCCATGCCTAAGTCCAGGACAGTCCCTTGGCCGTGCCAAACTACTGTATCTCTGATCATCAGGCATAAGATGGTGACATTCCTCCTGGTTAATTCTGGGAAACATGTCAAGAGTCTGAACTTGCCTCTACCATAATACTATATGGCTGTGTCTGTAAGTAATTTTTACTGCAACGTGATTTGGACAACATCTCTCATCAACAGTTGGACTGATTCAAACACTAACAAAAGGAAGGACATCCTCACAATTAAGCATGTGTCAGATGAAAACTAAGTGGCAGAGGCAGTTTAATAACCTAGCACCACACCCTGCGTGATGGCAACAGAGCACGTCAAGGAGTTGCTGTTGTTGGCAGTGCTAATGGAGGCCGTGTCTCAATTACAGAAATGTGCACCTACACAGTATGTCTCCAGATGGGATTTGTAAGTGTTGGGAAGCACCTTCTGGTCCACAGTAGAATGTTTTCTGCTGGGCGATGAAAGGAAACATTTCTACCAAGCAAAGGAGAGAAGTCAGACTCTTGTTTGGCATGGGAGACAGTGCTCTTGCACAATGTTTCCAATAAGCAATTCCAGCACAATTTCTTAATATTCATATTTCAGAATATAGCAGAAATTACTTATACTGCAAGCTTTTCAGACTTTGTTACATTACCTATGTTTGAAAAAAACAAATGACTTTACTTGGCAGAGTTTTTTTCGAGACTGGAAGTTGCAGAAAGAATCAAAACAGCTTGTTGCAACTGAAATGACCTTACTTCACCTAATCTTTCAGCTTCTCCAAATCATCATTACTGCTGTTTGCACACTTTACTTTTTGAGGCTCACCTCAGCTGAATAAACAGTTGTGGGCAGATAACAGGACTAAAGCAGAGAAACGTAAGCCCTTGAGTCAGACTGAGACCAGGTCTGCAGGTCAGTTCCTCCAAATTAACAGGTGGACATCTTGGCTTCAGTTTATGCAAAATGTGGCTCTGGGTTTGATGGATATTAAGAATAATGTTGCGGTGGCATAAGAGGTCCTTCTAGGTCTGCCTTCCTGTAGAAGGAACTGCAAGCTTCATGCCTGCTGCATGTGCATAGATCTACAAGACACTAAATACCTGTTTGGGAGGGTAGTTTTCATTCATTTCTATTGTGCAGAGGCATACAGAAATCAGGACTCTGCTGTGGCAGTTGCTATGTAGATGCATAACAAAGAGCTGTGGCTCCAGATTGGCAGTTAGTTGAAGGAGATTCTTCCACCAGGTTTTGAAGCTAGTTCTTCTAATGACAGAAGCAATTTGCATATTACTTCATTTACCAAAGTAACAGTCGGCGGCAGTCTCCATTAGTAGCTTATGTAAGTAGCAAATTGCTGTCAAATGTTACATTTCTCCATTGGGGAATTCTTTTCTTTTAAAGATTTCCTTGAAACCACATCCTAAAAACAATGTGGACCAGAGATGGAGACGATAAACACTTGTTGAAAACACGTGGTTTCCAGTACTTGTATAGAGGTTGGCTTCACTTCTAGGAATGAAAGAAGAAAATTGAAGTCCAATGAACACTGAACAAGACAAGAATGCTCCTCTTACTGCTTTATGCAGTAGTACTGGGCTTTATACAAACACACAGGAATGTGAAACCTGAATTTGGTGTGATCCCTTTGTGCATATGAAACCTGTTCCTGAGCTCACTGGTGCAATGTGGAAGATGCTTCAAGTCAATCACATCATAAAGAAAAGCATAAGAGAGTTGCCCCTTTATTCACCAGATGTGATATCTGTCTAGCATTTGCTGATAAAGTTGCAGATGGGAAATTCAGAGAGATCACATTCATACTGTATGGCTGAACTGTGCTGGAGTCAGGGTTACGGTTGGACTGACAGCAGAGAGAGAGGCCCTGGAACCATCATGTTTATCTGGCCAGTGACAGCAGCCACCACATCTATTCACTTTGACCTGTGCTCTTCCTCTGTGCAATACCTGACTCACCTGGTGCTACAGATGGCATTTCACATGATAGCAACGTAGCACTCTTTTCTGCATTGATAATTTAAAGCAGAAAGGCAGGTCTGGTGAGGTAATTGTGAAACTGCTGCAGTAGCATAGAAGACTGGAACGTTTAAATAACTGAATACCCTTACTGAAGAAGAATGCATAAAGCAAGCCAGAATTTCTCTCTGACGCTTCGTCTTTTCTCGGTGGCTATGGGAGTTCCTACAAAGCTTTCTTAGCCTTGATAATAAGAAATAGGATAACTGCATGGTGTTAGGTCATGGCTGGGGAGGGAAGTGGCTCCTCCCGTAACATTCCCTGACCTTCTGCTGAAAGATACTCTCCCTGTTTTGTTAGAACAAACAAAGACTGGGCCTTGGACGGCACTTTGTGGCTTTGTGTTCATGTTTTGCACTCATCTTGTACACCCAAACTGACATAAGTAGATTAGGTTCCTTTTCATATTTCCCTGATACGGCAGCAACAACCGCTTTGGAAAGCACTTCTCAGACAGGTAGTATTACCTGGGATAAAAAGGTTTGGAAATCATTCTCTTCCCAGAAGCACTTCCAAGATCTGGGCCTTGATTCAGTTCCTGAAGCATACATGGAAACTGTGTTAATCCATTCATTTAAACATTCATGAAGCTTCGTTCTGAACTTCTATAAGCAGGCTGGTACTGCAGGTCACTGCCTCCAGCTTCTTCTGAAACCTCTACTGGCACTTGACTGCCAGGTCTAACAGCTGCAAGTGGTATGTCCTTTTGACTGTGAGCAACCCAGGAAATTTAGCCCATCCTATCTCAGGCTAATTTTGTTACAGTGACTCACCCTCTTTCCAGGCTAATTGCTACAACATTCTCCAACTGCCAACACAAACCTCAGGGGTGTGCAGAATATTTTGATACAAAGTGTTCTAGTTGTAGAGGATGGTGGTTTAGTTCCTAATGTATAAACACAGAATTGACAAAAAAAAAAAAAAAAAAAAAGCTTTTAAAGTGTGGAAATGCCTCCAAAGTAATCTCTTTCCTGCTTCTTCTTAAGATACATACCTTAGGAATGATGAAATAGTCCACACTATAGGCTTAAGAAGGTAGTATCTCCTTCTGTCTTGTAGGCTGTCATGTGCACTGACACATTGTCTTTGGCACAAAATTCAAGACCTGTACCCTCTGTTTTCTACAGTAATAAAAGCTTTGGCAGTAGTTGATTGCACTCAGCACTCTGCAGAATATATTTTTTTCACATTTGCAATTAACAGAACTGAAAAAAGATGCCAATGCTACAGAGTTGCAGTGCTTTAAAGGTTAAATTCGTGATAGCAATATTTGCTGATGTTATACCAATGTTCCCAGCAGATGACGCTTCTCTCTGCACTCCCTTTGCGGAGCTGATTCACTCTGCTACACACATTTTGGCTTGTAAGCAGTCCTGTGTAGGGGTGTGCAAGTAAGACTGATTCATCTCTAAGGGGAAACAGGTTGTAACGATTCAAGTATACTTCTTTGTGGCCAGGCTTAAATAGCAAACTTTGCAATGCAATGAGAAGCTCAAAAAGTGAAGCACACAGTGACTGAAAAAGTCATACACATGTGATCTTTCACCAGCATCAGCAGCCCAAAACCCCTATGCAAAAGCCCTCCCTTCTCTCCCATGTTTCCCTGAAAACAGCTTTGAAATCACAACTTTATCTTCCCTTCTGTGTACCGCATGCTGGTGTCTCACCCAGTCCTTAGGCAGTTGTGTCAATTCCACCCCCTTGGTCGGGTAACCCCCCTCACCCCACCCTCAACTGCTAAGATGCTGCAGAAGCATCCTGACTACATTTCCAACCCATATGGTCTGAAGCTTCTTGAAGCCAGTTACACTTATCTATGACAGTGCCTGAGTCTGTAGGGAAGAGCCTCATCAAGTTGTACTCTTCGGATCCCGTGCAGATACGTGAGAGTCCATATCCTTGAACCTGGTCACAGAGACACTAGAAATGCCTGAGCTATTACAGCAGGTACTGCGGTGTTTCAGCAGGAGCAGGAAGTATGGGCTGTCAACATCTCTTTGATAGCAAATCCATGTAAGATGCAGTTAGCCTAAGCACCCACTCCTGTTCAAGACCACTTATCAGCCTGCACAGGATTCTTCCTAGTCTTCACAAGGAGTTATGGGTGCATATTAGTTGTGTAGGTGTCCTAGGCTTAGTGACAAGACGACCCAGAGTTTGGGCAAGACAGTCCAGGTTTGCCCTGTCTCAGGGCAGAATTGTAGGTACATCCAAGTGACAACATGGTTGCATTCTGAAGAATGAGCTTTAAATATGCATGTTTTGGATTTGGACCTCACCCAAGGCAGTCTGGCTGGTGCAGAAATGATAGGTCAGTTTGCTTAATGTAACCCTGAACCACATCCATCACGATCCTCATCTGCCTTTGAGGCAGCATTAGCTGCTGGCCCACTGTTCCTGTAAAGCTTGTTTTGATAAACGGTGTAACCACACAGAGGAATACTATCAATCCTCCACTATATGGAGCTCATCTGACTTTTGGAGACCTAAAGACTTCTACCTGCAAAGTCTGAGTCTGGGCTGCAACCCTTTTGAAAACCAAGTACCTCAGGCACTGTTAAAACTGATTTTTTTAAAACTCATTTCTACACGCAACATTGCTTTCCAAGTCAGACAAAGACTGAAAAGATAACAGGGTGAATCTTTGGTCCTGTTTAATGTTTTTTGTGACTCTCTAACAAAAAGTCAACTAGAAATAAATTTTATTATTGTACCCAGTGCTTTCAGGCCGTCTTCAGGGAAGATACTGCACTGCTCCATCTTCTCTGACCTAAAGAGAGGTTTCAGCCAACAGCATGCTTCATTTACTTTGCTTGAAGATACAACTTGGCCATTTCTCCTCCATTTCACTGGCAAAGCTGCAACACTGCATCTTTGGAACACAAAGGTTGCAATGAACTAACAGGTAAACTTCTTGTTGGGAGCGGGCAATACCAACAGCACAGGTTTAGGACCTGGAATTGGCCCCAACACAGCCAGCTCTAAGAGTTTCACCATGCTCTTTCTAGAGACCTGACAATTAAGGAAACTGTTCTGGCTTCTTTCGAAGTCTCCTGGCTCTGTCAATCTCTTGACATTTGTGAGTTGCTAAATCCCTCTGGTTTCCTAACTCTTTCTCAATCATTTGAATCACAAGGATCCCAGAACCTGTGGCTGTCTCCAGTTTACATCCTCTTAAGGCAGCAAGAATTATATATATATATCCACCTCCACCCCAAGGTCACCTCTGGATGCCCGTCTTGTCCCACCCTCAAAATAATTTCCATGTATCCACTTAGCTGCTGCGGCTTTCCAAACTCACCAGTCAGGTCAGCAGCAAAAACTCCCACAGAGCAGTGTGAAGCACTTTCCCATACTATGCATGCTGCTGCATGACAGGGAGAAAAGACTCCTCTTGGAAAAATGGTTTGCACCAAAATGCTCACCTCCTATTTTCTTCTGGTTTCTTGAGAATTTGAGTCCAGATGTCAGTAACATACATTTATAAAATGCAAGATCATCCGTAACCCATCTTGGCCTTGAGCAACTGTGTTGCAAGCTTCAGAGTTTATCTATATTATGGATTTTGAACATTGCAGCTAATCTGCTTTATCCTCAGAACTGTTTCAGAAACGCTGCTCTGAAGCTACAAAGAAGTGCAAAGACTGTCTCCAAAGGGTTCGTATTCAGCTTTGCTTATTTCACTGGCAGGAGCTAAGCTTAGCATATTCCTTGTAGGGGCTGTATATAATTTAAATTTATGGCTAAACCTTTTTGATCTTGCAAAGACTTGCATTTCTGGAGTGAGTCAAGCAGCACTGGTGCATTCTAAACAGTTCTAAAAATTGGGGAATAAAGCTCTGCTCCTAGTTGTGTTCACAAAGGAAAACAGGAAATCAATAAAAGTGATGAACCAAAGAGATGACCACTTGTGTTTTGCTAAGCTTTTTCTAGTCAAAATTGCCATTTAGGAGAATGATGATGCCTGGTTTTTTGTTTTTTTTTTTTTGGTCAGTGGCACATGATTTATATGAAAGCAATCCAAAGATGTAGTAAGACTGTGATTCATCTTCCTGAAACTATTACTGGGAAAACTGTAAATAATGCAATATGCTGTGACTGCCATTCAAAGATCCATCATAGCATCCAGTAAGTAATATATACTCCCTGCATTTTACAGTAAATGGGAGCAGAGAATTGTGAAGAACACGCTGTTGGGAGAAGAGGGCAAAAGAAAAAAAGAAAGAGACTACTCCATGAGTGGTGGTAAGGCGATCACACACCTTTGAGTGCCCAGAAAGCACCTGGGGAGGCACGCAGTGCAGGAGCTACTTAGTATGTCAAAATCTTGCCACTCTACCACAAGCAGTACAGAGGTGAAATAAATTCCAAACTGACAGACACCACTGACAGCCCTGCACTGGAAAAGCATCTCACAGTAGTCTCTGCTATCAGAGAAGAAAAATTAAGGTTGGAAAAGACCTCCAATATCAAGTCCAACCTTCCACCCAACACCTCCATGAGCACTAGACCATGTCCTGAGGCATCGCACCCAGCTGGTTTTTGAACACCTCCAGGAATGGTGACTCCACCACTTCCCTGGGCAGCCTGTTCCAGTGCTTAACTACTCTTTCAGTAAAGAAATTCTTCCTAATATGTAACGTGAACTTCCCCTGGTGCAACTTGTGGCCATTTCCTCTTGTTCTGTCATAGTTATTAGTCAGAAGCGTCCAACACTGGCCTCACTACAACATCCTTTCAGGTAGCTATAGAGAACAATAAGGTCGCCTCTCAGCCTCCTTCTGGCTAAACAACCCGACCTCCCTCACCCTCTCCTTAAAAGACATGTTCTCCAATCCCCTAACCAGTTTGGTTGGCCTCCCCTGTACCGGCTCCAGCACCTCAGTCTTTCTTGTACGGTGGTGCCCAACACTGGACACGGTACTCACAGGACTTGTGATACCTGTCCCACTCCTCTGCCACCACACTGACTCAGTGAAGGTAACTCCAAGTCTGATGCCTGAGGAACAGGGCTAAAGAAACCACCTAGAAAAACTATATATAAAGTCTTATGAGAAAGACCCCCCTCTACATAGAGAATAAAGGCTGTGAAAAGCTGGGCGCTTCCTGGAGCAACACTGAGCAGCAGTGGGAGATGCTGACCACAGTTCATTAGAGGCAGAGCATCAGAGCACAGACACCTCAGGGCAGGACTGCTCATTAAACATACTTCTTACTGAGGACTAGACTTAAAAAAAAATGTTCAAGGAAGTAGCTCAGTAATGCCAGGGAAAGGATTTCATAAGGCAAGGGCAAAACAGGTAAAGAGAGCCAGTGGGAAATGGCAACTAGCATTTTAAGAGTGTGTTTAATTCCTGTGCAGCATACGCCGGGAAGGAGGTATTGTCCTGAGCTGCCTGCAGAGAGTGCCACACAGAGACTGTGCAGCAATGCTGAGCATTTAAATAAGCAGCAGAAGCTTATGAGGTCCTCATTAACGTAAGGACCTTATGTGATGAGGTCCTTCTTAACGTAAAGGACCATTACTGCAGCACAGGCCCTAATGCAGCGTTCTCCCCCTTTGCAACACAGCATAATCTGGAGGATTCCCGATGACAGACTGGCATCTGCTGTTTTGGTTGCCATTGTAAACAAGCACAAAGGAAAAGCTATGTAGCAAACCACTTTGGCTTGCCATTCATCAAAATGAATGCAAATCCCTCTTCTGCACAGGGACCACCTCTGCAGTAAACAAATAAATAAATAATCCATACAGCATACTAAGAAATCCCCCTGAAGTGAAACTGGAGGTTCCCAGAACTTCAGAAGCCAGGCACTGCCTCTCTGGGACTGCAACTGTAAGGAAAAGAGAAGTTTCGGTCCTTTTCAGATACAGAATGTCAACAAGGATGCAACAAGCAACAGTTTATTTGTAGAAAAAATCCTTTAAAATTTTACTACATAGTAAGATTAAGGAAAAAAATAGTATTAATATATGTACATACAATATATATAAACAAACACACATCGCACCATTAAAATTACATGCTTTTTAAAACAGAGAACGGGTCATATTCCCTCATATCAATTTTAAAGTTATCACTGCAAGAAACCTTGCTTCCTTTTTGTTTTTATCCCCATCAAAGTTTTCAAGTACAGGAAGTAAGTAATGCAGGTTCTAATAGTAGAAAACTTTTGTTATACACAAATTACAGCTGACAGCTATACAGTATTATTCTGCAGTATCCAACACTTGTGGCTTTTTGAGCTCTATAATGATACGAACTTTTACCTGAGGTGCATGGAAATAAAGAAGCATGATAATTGGCAACTTTAAGAGATTTTCACATTATGATTTGACTGTAATCGAAGTCGATTAGGTATCACAAGTCTATATCCATAGTACTGGCACAAGAATGCTCTGTCTTAGAAGTGCAGGAAAAATTAAAAGGCAAGCACCACTTGCAATGATAAGCATGCAGACAATTTAAGTGAAACAGAGGTAGCGTGTTCTTGTAACTCCAGCAGGGTCATTCAAATCAACTGCACCCTCCCTTCTGCAAAAGGCACTCGCTTTTTCAGCAATAAACAATGTGGTTTTAAATTCAGTCAGACTGACCACAAATGGTGGATTTCTCTCCTTGAAAATATAAAAAAAATGTTAAGCAGAGAACACGAAGAAAAGAAGTAAAATGGGTGTAAGAAATACACATGTCAGGTAATATGTGCTATTCCTCTCCCCCTACTTTTTATGGGGAGATTTGAAATATTTTATAAAACAGTTGCAGTACGTAATCCAAAAGTTAAGACTTTCCAGTTAAAATGGCAGTATTAAGCAGCACATTATGTATAAGGAATAATTTTAGAACACCAGTACACCAGCCTTTTTAATAGCTAAAGAGCAACAATTCACAGTTAGAAGTAGGAACTTTATGCACAAAACGGTGTTGCTGGAAAAGGATAAAGATCCTCTGATGTAAAACCCCATAAATGAAAATGCACAGACACTCTTGCACTGTATCTTTTATCTTTTCTGCAGTTTGAAAAGATGTCCATGCAACACACCTACTCTTACCGTGACACTACAGAACTAATTGAGTTATAAGATGTGCCACTGTTGCAACTGGAAGCGTAAGCCTCTTGACCATTAGCATCTAGATTTATTTTGAATACAGAAGATGCCTTCAATAAAAAGTCTGCTGCATCTCTGCGACCTAATTCCCTCAGCTTAGACATAAGGATACCTACAGTGCTCTCAGGAGCATTACTCCACTCCTGCAGAAGGGCATGCACTGGGCTTGACAGAAAGTCATTTTGTGTTCCATTATTTGTATTGTACTTTGCAACAAGATCAGGGAGGCCCAGGTTCATGGCCAGAAGGCACCAATCTTTGCCCATAGGATCAGGTGGATCCAAAAGTCGACTTAGTTTTCTCCTGGTAAGTAGATTCAGATCGGAAACATGAATATCCATTCCTAGGCTTCCCTGGGAGTAGACATCAAGACAGCCAAAACACAGTATACTACTAAAGCTCTCTTTATATCCCCCCATAGTGTTAGTTAGCGATGTCTCCTTCTGACTCTGTGCGCGGAAAAAGTCTCTAGGCTGGTAGACCATTACTGGTTCATGATGTTCCCTCAGCTGCTGAGGACTAAGGTAGTATTTCCCAGTCAGAAGGCCTGGTAAGGTTGTAGTCATTAAGTTATCAATGGTGCTGCATACAGAATCCAGAAGCAAACAGCACTTGATCTTCTCCGTTTCCAGTCCTCTGACTTGAACCTCTATACCCTGACCATGGTTGACCAGCAGAACTAAAAGCTCAGCTCCACGATTCATAATTTTTGATCCATTTACCCAAAGACGTATATCAGCATCTCCCTCTGTGCTTTGCTGATGAATCCACCTGCAGAGATTCACCTGAACTTTATGAAAAATTCCACAAGGAAATGGGGTAAGATGTTCCACAGGAACGATTCTAACACCACCATAAATCAGCACCTCATCTTCCTCATCTGTCCAAGACCTGTGGAGATTGTCAGTCTTTATGAGAGCAGGAATATCCACCATTGTTCCACTGTTAAGATCCCTTGCACAAATATCCATGGCATCCAAAATCTGTATCAGCTCTTCCACATCGCTATCTGTCACCAGACGCTGGATATCCTCTATAGTATACCGACCTCTATAGTGATGGAGGGCTTTTGGGTTCTCCACTGACAGGATTTTTCCAAGGACATTTGAACAGAGCCAGCGAGGATCCAGAAGCACAACATCTTGGACAGTTTCACTCTGCATAATGTTAATCTGTTTATAAATATGAAAGTTACTATTTACATCCTGTGAACCCCACCTTCTCTCCTTCCTAGCTTACTGACCCAGTGATTTAATTAACACTGCTGACAGAAGAAAAACAAACGGTGCATTTTTAATTTCTTGCAAGTATTCAGAACAAAGAACACATCTTGTTGATTTCCACTAGTAACAAAGCCTTTAGAGCCCAACAGCTGTAAAGTCTAGTCACGCCCTGCAAGCGATTTATGCAACGTGTTACCCTATGATCCAATTTCTAATGAACACGTTCAAAACTTCTCAAGTGCAGCGAACACATCAGGCACTACTTCATTTAAGATCATAGCGTACTTATCCTTTCTGGGTATTTTATATTATTACAACTATAGCAATAAACTGTAATTCTTTCTATCTTAAAGAAAAAATGTTGAATGACAGTAACGATAACAAATAGCATTATTAACCAATCTCTAGTTCTTACGATGTCTTCAGAGAGAGGAGAAAAAATCCAAACTATAGACGTTTGCTTAACTCTCATTTAGCAATGTTCTACCAGAGCAGTACCCTTATAAAGCAGAGATGTAATTCAGATAAACCCACTTACTTCTCCTATGCTATGCAACTGCTGTGCAATATGCCGTAGGTCATCTTCACTTGCTAGGGGGTTAAGCTGTTCCTGTACATCGTATACAAACTGCTGCAAGGACATCAGCTGGTTGGGTCCATTCATTTTTCTCCATGAAGGCAGTGTGGAGATTATTTTTTCACACAGATGAGTCATAGGTGGGCAAGTCTTACAAAAGCACAGAAAACATCCATTTGTAATTCTACTCTGATGGGAATAACAGCACTATTGTAGTTGTTCTATGTTTGTTTGTTTGTTTGAATGGAGGCTATGAGATCTAATGCATTCATGATGTATATTCATGTCTAAAGAGCTCCCCTTGTGACAGACCCTTACTCTTCTATCTGGCATGCTCTTGCCATAAGATCTATCTTTTCTTAATGAAGTGAATTCTAGAAACAACTTTTTCACTGAAATAAGCAAACTTTCCAAATATCACCATGGTTACAAAGGGAATCCTGACATGTGGAACAAAGTTGGGTTTATATAGTCCTGCCTTGTCAAATGTGCTGATCACTTGAAACAGTGACTTCAAAATGTTATCAACTGCCTTCCTGCATCTCAAAGTTAATCTCAGAAGCTGTCAGCATTTAATTAAAATCTGTACTCATCAGTATCTCTACAGGACCAATTTACTGTAACAGGTGAGAGACAGCAGGGTATTAGATCAGAAGTAAAGGAGGAACTTTTATCTATTTATTTGTGTGGACATAGCTGATACCTTCACCCTACAATCTCAAGCCACAGCGTGCACTCCTTATGCATCAAAGCCCTCTGGATTTGAAGCTAGTGATCGCAGCTACAACAAAGCCGTGTCAGAGTAGAAAAGCTAATTAAATCAAGAGACCACTGGGAATGCAAATTAGGATGAATGTCACTTAAACACAAACATTTTCCTCAATCTACAGAATGAACTGAGTAATAAATTAACTTTTAAATAATTTAGTAAAAAAATACCTATCAGAAGTAGCTGCAGAAAGTCTAGTTGTATGTAAAAAGTAAAATGGCCTTTGGTATGAAGAAACTGAAATCCATTTAGCACAGGTTACATAACAACTTGACTTTGTCACCTTCAGTATGGAAGTCTCCATGGATTCATGGTGATAACATCAAACCATGGTTATTTTACCTTTAGTCTCATATGAAGGTACCTACACACACATACACAACTCCAAGCACATATTTTACAGCAAAAAAATGCAGTAAAAAGTTAATGCATATTCAGTTCACATATCTATATTGGGAACCATCTTTCTAACAGTTGAGGAAACCATTCTACTTTGTTGGTTTTGGTTTTTTTTTACCAAAAAAAAAATTTGCCTGAGATATATTCTGTTTCTCTGCAATACTATGCTGATAAAGGAAAAAAAAAAGAAAAAAAGAAGGGCTAATACTGGAATCCAGTCACTGTTAATTCTCAGTATGAAACTGGAACTTTGAACTGAAAATCTCAAGAAATTTCCTTTAAAGATAGATCATTTTGGTGACCTGTACAAAACACATAGAATTTTGAAAATGCTGACTAAATCTTTGATGTCAGAAGTATGTTGTATCTCCAGGTCTGTCACGTAAATTGATAAAAAGTTGGAAAAGGACTGATTTCTTTAAATTTCACACTGCAAGCACTAAATTTACAGTTAATTATTACACAAGATTTTCACATTTTAGCCGGCCCAACCCAGACCATTAGACGTTACTTACAGAAATTATCTGGCTTCTTATTTCTTGCAAGTGATTTCGGAGAAGCTTCATATCTTTAGACCCAGATGCTCCAGCATCCATGACAAATAACTTGTCTGAAATATGCAGATCATTTCCAAATCTAAAAGAGAAGAGTGGGCAATTATTTCCTTCGTGCAAAATCCAGTTTTATTTCTTAATTCAGCTGTGATTCAGTTTTAAATTTTAAAAGAGCTATTTTCCTTCAAGGCATAATGAATAAGTTTAAATACTGATTATGCTATTTTATAAGCACAGGCACTATAGCTGCTCTCTAATTTTCTTGAAAATAAACAAAGATATTAAGGGAAAATTGTTGCATTTTCTAAGGAAAAAGGCTGAAGATGTGTAAGAAAATTACAGCTGCATCACAGAACTTGCAATTACAAAACCAAACATTTCACTAGACAAGAGACAGCAGGAATTAATTCTTTTTAAGGTCTTTGTATTGGCTGTTTTCTTTCTTGACAGTTCAAATAGTTCAGTTGTTACTGTTATTGACACCAGGTCTCTTTCTCACTTCCTTCTGACTTTTCAACTGCACATACCTGTTTTCCTAGCTCTGGACTGATTAGCATTTGAAAGGATTCCAACCCCAAAGATTATATACACGTATTTTCTGTTGGTTTATTTCATTTTATTAAGACACTGCCCTGCCACTACTGTGCTGAAATTTCTACACCTGTTTCTTGTGCATTCCAGATAAGCATCTATGCTCACAGTTATTCATGGTTCTCTGTGCCATGTGTTACCCACCCATTTAAATGCTCACTGAGAATAAAAATTATTTTATACAATAGTACATTTGTGAAAAATTCACCATTTCCAGCTACAATTATCATGTTTTCCAAATAAATGCTGAAGAAGGCTAGAATTTTCCCTAACTTCTAGGTACCAACTTCTTGAATGACCTTGCCACCTGCGTGACTCCAGAATGTCCATCCAGGCTCTGCACAATCTATGTAGGGAGTACCTCCAGGCCTTCCTTGAGTTTTTTCCCTACCCACCCTAAAGCAATTCGGAGGAAAGTTTGGACTAGATGACCTTGGAAGTCTCTTCCAACCAACGACATTCTGTGATTCTGTGAAAGGGTGGCTCTCCTGTAAAGCTTCCTCTTTTGCACCCACATTCTGCAGCTGAGAAATGCCCACTTTTCTGAGACTGGTGTAAAACCTGAGAACCAATATGTCAGACAGATGCCCGATACTGGCCTTTGGATGAATCCCAATGTTTACAGGGTGACAATTCATAAGCCTCAGCTCATTTTTGCACTGCTTGGCTCATTTTAGCTTACTCACGGCAGCTCACTCAGTATAATATTGGTAACTTTTTCAGGTTTTGCACATTATAAGCTTCCTGAACATACTCAAAATATTATAATATCATAAAACTTAAGCCACATAAAACCCTTTTTCACATTCCTATGCATTTACATAGTTTTTATTTCCAAATGGACACGTTTAAACACTACATATAAATACACCTCCCACTTACCTGTTCCTGATTTCTTTCAACAACGACATATCTTTGTCATACCAAAACTCTCCCCCAACAGGCCGAGGAAGATTCACTATGTCAGCATGTGTGGCCACCAAAACAACATGCAGGGGATTTTTCAGCTTTCCACCAAATGCTAGAAGAGAAACAAGAGCATTCTCTCACCATGAGACATGCCTATGGAGATGGTGCCTCACAGAGCCAGGGAAGTAGTAATACATTTCACATTCTTCAAACCAATCACTTTTGCTGTGGATTTACCAACTCTAAGCATAGCCATACTGTGCTTACACAACCAGTGCTTTGGCTGTTATCTGCCTATAGGATTATCTATATAATGTCTGGTTTGAATAGCTAGACTCTTCAAGTAACATCAAATACACTGATATAACATGACTTTATTGTTTTAACAAAAACAATAAGTAATACTAATAATATATATATTAACTGCAAACTATGATACTGTAAGGAAAAATAATTAAAAATAACAGCTTCTTGAAAGGGTTTCTCATAATCTTTGGATGGTCCTTAGTACTAAAGATGCAGAACAGAGGAATATAAGTAGAACATAAAATGTCTACAACATTCATATGTTGGTATGAATGCTATTTTGCAGTACTTACACAAACAATGACCTCTCACTTAAGTGAGAGTTAAGTAGAAAAGCCTGGCAGAAACCATGAAAAAGAATAAGAAAGAAAGAAAGATACAAATGGCATGAATGAAGTGACAGTACGGAACACAAGAGTTTTCAGTATTTTCTCAAACTACCTTCCAGAAAAGCAGAGACATCATTAGGCTATTTTTAAAAAATGACAGTACATGCAATTCTGCTGTTCTACCTGAAAAAACTTCACATCGGAGAAATATGCTTACATCACTACTCAGTTTTAATCAGCTAAGAGATAGAGAATCTTGATTCATTCATCAAAAGCCACATTTTCACAAATTTGTGCATAGCATTACAAGGTAAGTATTGGCAAGTATTTTGTATTTTTTTTGTTGCTTTGGCAACTGAAGGACAAAATTACTGGAAAGTAATACCAAAAGTTTAAGTTCTCTGCTAACATCACTTACTACATATTACTTGAAAGATTTATAGTAGTACAAAAATGTGTGGGTACCCAAACTGAGCTGAGCTGACCAATATAAACACCGATTCAAATAAAGTATCTAAACATACTGCTAATTAGATCAGCAAGAAGAAATGATTAACTCAAATTTTATCTTGGTCAAACTAAGAACTAAGTTTCCTTGCTAGACTGAAGAGCTGTGAAAAGCTTTCAGCAATTGCAAATTAACTGTGTTGTCTACTTTGGTACTTTTCTACAGATTTCTGAGCTTTTACTTTTAGTAATAATTTAATGTTGGTTAGATCCAAATGCTTACATGCTTAACCTCGTGACTGCATCTAAAATGCAGAATGAAAGTCATGCAAATGCCTGAAATGAAAACTGAAGGTCTGTCTTGGCTCATCATTATTATCTGTCTGAGATAATGCATACAGAATCAAGCAGAACACAAAAAGAGAGGGGAAATAATTTTTGCACTATGTAAGTATTAGATAAGCTTGCCTGGTGAGTCCCTAGCAGTATTGTAAATGTTCACAAGCATGGAGTTATATTTGCTGGCTGGAGTAACATTTCAGTTCACAGAACCAAGACACACGTCAGAGCTTGGTTCATCCCCAAAACTGTCACAGTTTGCACACTGATGCTGAGCCACAAACATGAACAAGGTAGATGTTATGTGTATCTAGACCCACAGATATTTTAAGGAAAAAATAAAAAATAAAAAAAGGTCTTTAATTTCTTTGCCTGCCAAGTAACTTTTAGTTCATTAGAAAGCTTAAAAACAGAACAAGTAAACTTACTTACTTAAAACTTATGCAAAGTCTGAGCATATGTGAAGTGAAATCTGCTAGAAATACTGGTATTTGTACACCCGGAAGCACCAAATACTTGAAGTTCAAATGCAACTCTAGTTAAACATGTTTAAGTTGCACGTACTGGGAGGTAACACCACTCCTGCTCTCAATGACAAGACTCATCTATCCTGGGAACAGTTAACTGGGGCTAGATGTAAGCAGAATTTAATGTATCTGTCTAAAACTGGTTTTAAATGGTTCCAACCCTTTAAAACAGTTTTCCATGCAGCTTATCTGACATAAAACTTCACCTGCCACTTACAGATATAAATCCAGGTGCCACAAGAGGCTGCACTGAACTGCATGACCCTTTGCAGTTGGACTACGAGCTGTGTAGATCTTTTCATGCTCGTTCCACAGATACATTTTCCTTTCTCTAAGAAACCTTGTGTAAAGTTTGTTTGAATACATGGGAATGAAGATATGTAACAACACTCAACACAGAGGATGTACAAAATTGCAGAGAAACACAAGAAGCTTTATTCTACATTCCCCTAATATTTTATTAACAGGTAGAAGAGCATACCTATCGGCTCCTCGACTGGGACTAATGATTTCAGGAAACTGAGCCAAAAGGTCACTTGGTTTAACTGGATTTCATAAGGCTCCTCAAGACTAAAAAGCACTATGTGAATTGCAGTGGGATCGTTTGCAGCAAAATAATCGTAACAGCAGAAATACACAGGATTCCCAGAGAATTCCCAGATGCTGAAATCACCAACTCCTGAAAGAGACAGACGAGATCACATCTTTCAGCCACGGAAAGTCAAACAAATGAGTTAATCTGATTTAAACTTTCACAAAGATAAATGGTATGCATGTGAGAAAGCAAGACTGCAAATGCAATCACAAACAAAAGGAACAGGTTTCAGTCAGTCTCAGATGCTGAGAATTTGAGTCCTCACAATCTGTTCCTCTCTCATGTTCACTTCCTTAGGGCATTCAGCTGGATGCTACATGGAAGCACCTGTGTGTTAAACGCATGCAGTATACCACACTCAATTGGCCTTTGATTTGCAAACAGTAATGGATCTTGTAATTCCCTTGAAAAACAAGAATAATGGCTCCCATTCTTTTCCTGCTTGCCCCAGAGAGATCAACATTTTTATTAACTTTTCTTCTTAACATGCCACTGCTTGTATTTAAAAAAATCTAAAGGACGTCCCCAAGGAAGCCACTTTGCTTTACAAAACTGTACTAGTCACATCATGTTTGTAAGTCAGGATTCTTCAGAATCACCATATCAGCACTGTGCTTCTTTTTGCCATCTCCTTCAGCTTCAGGTGAGAAAAGTATCAGTGTGTTGCACTGTACGACACTTCACAGACGGACCATCTGGTTAGGGTGAAGTCTACTGCACTTGTACTACCTCTATTTAAATAAATGCTAATTAAGATGCACCTCAAACTTCTAGAAGCCTGAAACCTCAAATCTGCTGTTATGAGTACAGATACTCAGAGTTCACCCATGTGCACACTTTCATACTATATCAAGACAGCACAGAGAAAGAAAAGAAACCTCTTCTGACAGTCTGTTGCACAACTTTTCACTGCAGAACTTGACTTAAGTTTCAAATTGCACTGAAAGAGGAAATAAGCCTGGACAAAGAACAAGCTTTAGCTACATGGCAAACTCTTCAGCACTGAGGACAAATGTGGTGTCACTGCATGTTAGCGTGCATATACTGCATTCATAAATGGGTTTCTCTCCGAAATAAAATCTTGATTAATCCTAACTCAGTCTCAGAACTGCAGCTGCTAAGGCATGCAAAATATCTGCCTTATGAATAATAGATCAGGAGAGATCTTATCACCTGTATAACAATTACAATGGCTGGTGGTGTATACGCACCCTTTGTATGGTCTTCACAGTCAAAAGCCATATATGTACTTACAGTAACTTCTCTGACTGACCCCTCTTACTGCTAATTGGTTTCAATTGCAGAGCAGTTGGCTTCCCTTCAAAAATAAAATGAAGCCAGAAGCTGCACTCACCATGCTTGGTGAGCTTCAGGGCTCTCCAAACATGCTCTCCCGCCCTGTCATGGTATAAGGATGGTAGTTCTTTCACACAGCTGGGAACCACTTAGGTGGTGAAGACACTTAGGTCAATGAGACCAGATTAAATCTGATAAAAATTGACAAAGGACATGCAGAGGGAGCCTTCACACTAGTAGCTGGTTTGCCAACCCACTCCTATTATCCCAAATCCCTCCTGCCCCAGTTATTCACTTCAAAGACATTTCTATGTGATGCTATAAGGATCTGGCACAGTGAGTACTACATGTATTACAGGTACAGAACTTCATGCAGATTTACTTTCTGCTTAAACAAACCAAACCCCACCAGTGGTGGATTCTCAACTACAATTGCTACCATACCAAGTCAGGTAATTTTTTTTCTATTTTTATTATTAAAAACAACATGACATTAAGTATCCTGCAGCATTAAGGCACACCAGCCCAGGGATCTGCTTACCATGCAAGCAGGCATTTTGAATGTCAATGGCCTTGGTGGACTGGTCATCAGCGGAGAAGTGAGAGTGATGAGCAGGTGAAACAAAAGCTTCCAATACCCCTTTGGTCAGGCCCGGCTCAAACATCATACTACGGCTTCTCACACTGACATTTTCACAACCAGGATAAAGGTTCGTAATGCTTACTGAAACTGGGTCAGGGAAAGGAAAATGAGATTACAAACCATGTGAAAATCACAACCAGATCACTTAAAAACAAGTATGCAAGGCATAAAAACTTATTTAAAACCCAAAATGCTCTTCAAAAAAGGAGATGACTACTAAGCTGAGAACTTACACTAATGCATCCTTATTCTGAATGATGAGAAGGAAAATATTAGAATGATCCTGTATAGCACTTACTGCCCTGTAGCAGATATACCACTGGGTTGGAAGCACAGAAAAAAACCCAGTAATTTGTGAATGAAAGGTTGCAATAGTTAAAGTTATTCTATGTTGCAAAGATACACTGCTTTCTTAGTGAAGGGCTGCAATTTCACAGCGTGGTCTATTTCTAATGGCATGGAAATGCTACATATTCACATAGTTCATTCCTCTAAGGAGAAAAACACCATCGTGTAACAACTGGTTCCTGGGAGGTGGGGGAGCAAAGCAGAACCGTAACCAAGATTATTTTACTAATAAGCAATCTGTAAGAGTAAATCAGAAAGGGTTTTTTAAACTGACTTACACCATCTAGTGGAGAAAGTAATGATTTCTTTCCTCCACTAGATGCTGCATTCTAGTATTTGGGTTTTAATACAGAAAGAAGCTATCTGTCAGCTGTAAAACTGTACTTTCATGTTTGATCTTCTAGTATTTCATCTTCCAATATTTAAATAATAGGCTCTTGTAAATAAACAAATGGTGAGTTCACACACTTATTTTTACAGAATTTAAGCAAACCTAAGCATGTGACAAGCACATGACCAAATTGTGCTGCTTTAAATTTTCATCTGATTATGTCACTCAACCTATAAGATTGTTTCCATGTTATATAAAGATTTTCATCCAAAAGGAACTGATACGTTAACAAGCAAAACCCCAAACTCCAACATCAAAACAACACAACACTAGCTTTGTTCACAGAGAACTGCAGAAGTTTCAAGCATACATAGCACTGCACAACTTTCTGGCTTTATGTACTAGGTAAGCTATTTTTAAGTGCGTGCTTCAAATTCACCACTTTTTCTGTAATGACTTGACAGCATGACTGTCAGTCTTGCCTGATTTTATGATGGTGAGAACATGTAACAACTATTCTCTTGTTCTCATACCAACCAACATAAAATCATCTGTTGTCAGTCAAAACCTTCCTGCACTGGCTCCAGGAACTGATATTCCTGGAGTGACTTACCTGCCCTTGTACAACACAGTAATTTAAGATAAATAAATTAAGAACTTCTGATTGATTAATTTAATCAATTCCTTTATTCACAGATGTAAGCCCCTTGTGTTAAGTAAACAGAAAATGCAGTAACAATCTCTGTGGCAGGTATCTTGTCTTCTTAAGGTACTGCAAGTACCTTATAGCTTCCTCAGGTGACTAGAGACAAAGTAGAGATGGAATCTCCTGTTAGCACTGTTCTAACTTTACTTAAAAATGATGAATGAAACCTAAACCTGCAAGCATCATCTAAAGGTTTTTAAAGAATAAGGCAACCCTGACCTCATCTAGAACTTACGTAGTAAGACTATTTCTAAACATCAATCTAAACTTGAGCACCTCAAAGTGCCTGCTTAGCTTGTATACATTGCACAGCCTCTCAGTGCTAGAGAAGGGACATGGTCAAATAGTTCACTACTCTTTTCCTGTGTCCTTCAACAGCTGTGGGTTCTTCCAAAGCTGGGCACAAGTGTAAACCCAGTCAGTTCCTCCATGTTGTGAAGCTCTTTCCACTTCACACAGGCCAACTGGTGCTACATGGTAAAATTTCCCCATTATTTGCACACATTTACTTCAGTTTAGAAAAACTCCACGTTTACCTTCTTTGGAGACAATTTTAGACGCTTCTAACTAGGCTAATCCACTCCAAGGCATCAGAGGCAGTTCTTGTCCTGGTTTGAGTGAAAACAGAACTAATTCTGTTCAGTAATTTTACTTTTCAGCTTGGTTCTTCTAATTAACTGCACTGTCTGAAGGTAGCAGCCTGTTCTCACAGACAGTGCCTGCTTCTAGCAGTGCTAACACCCCATGTTTAGAGTTACTACCAAGGACTGGTGTGCAGACCAAGGCCACTGCTGGGTCTTGTGTACCACATTGGGGGTGCAGAAAGTGAAAGGCTGCACCTGCAGGGAGGAGCAGACAGGACGGGTGACCCTAAACTGACCAACGAGGGATTCCAGCCCATACACGTCACGTTCAGTCTAGAGCTGAGGGATCCAAAGGGTCTCTGGGCTCTTCTCTCCCCTCTTGGACTGCTTTGCCAGCTTTTGCTTGGCTTGGCTCGGCTCCTCTTTCGGTTCCTTCCTCAGAGCACCCAAGGAGGACTCTGTCCATTCTGCCTTCGATCCGGTCTGCGTGTTCCTGACCCCAGTACCAGAATCCAGCTCCTGAACACAGCTCCCATCTGCTGCGGGGCCCAGTCTGGGACTCCCCAGTGCCTGCTCCACAGCATCAGTGGTGACGGTGATGGAATTACCATCAGGGGGGTTGGGTTCCATACTGGTTTTGTATAGATTTGTATATATTCCATTTTTATAATTATTAATTTCCTTTTCATTAAAGCTGTTCTAGTTTCCTTTTCTGATTGCTAAGTCTCTCTCCCTTATTCCCTTTCTCTTCCCCTCTGGGGAGGGAGGGGGGTTAACAGAGAGCGTCTGTTACAGGTCTAAGGGGCTGCCCTGACCCTAAACCGTGACAGTTCTGAATCCTTAAAGATCACATAAAACATTCAGCAACTCTTTCAATTTTGCACAGAGTTTATTGAAGCTACTCAAACAAAAAGGCTGACAAAACATTATCTCCAAAACCATGACAGTGAAATCTGATCATGATACTGGCATTCACAGCCTAGGACTTCTTATGAAAAATAAATGCCAGTGTTCACAAGCCCAGTCCTCCACGCTCTGAGTTCACTTACGCAGCAAGTGAGTAAACAAAACATTAACTACTCCAGCACCCTCCATATCTGCTACTTCTCTTCACTCTTACTTTAGGTAAAATTCTTTGCACAGGGATGCCACTACCCTCTCCACTTTGTTTTAGCTTTTTACATGCTCAGCCCGTCCTTTCTTTTTCAGTGCAGCCAACAGCTCTTCCTTAGGAGCTTCACAGACAAAGAGGAAAATGTTTTCTTGTTCAAACATTACAGCTTTTAAGCCATACCTGTAGGTTTGGAAGACAAAGGAGATGGGGGAAATCTGGTTGAGTTGGTGGAGGAGAGCCTAGGTCTACGTCTTCGGAAAAAGCTTCGTATCAGGCCGCACTTGAGAGACTCCACAAGGGTTGTCTTCCCAGAACCAGAGTGTCCAAACAACTTCAGTTTGATCCGGGGCTGTGGATTCTGTGTGTGCCGCAGCTGCTGGATAAAAATGCCCCGGTGTGTATCCTAAAATTCAGCATAAAGAAGAAATTAGAACATGTGGCAGAGAGCTTCTGCCTCCCAACAGACTTAAAATACAAGGTTCAGATAATGCTTTCTTGCCAGGCTGATGTTCATCAGCATCAGTTCCTCCATCTGCTTTACCATGCAAGTGATCAGTTACTGGCAGAAGTGCAGGGACAGGTAGACAAGGCATGGCTGACTGCTTGCTCTCAAGAGCCACCTTGTGAGTCTTCATGGAAAATCAAACATGACTTCAGGCTCAACATCAGTGAATAGGATCATTTTAACCTCTGATGGAGAGGGCAAATCAGGAAAAATCAGCCTCTTTCAGTACCAATTCTTCTTACCTGTCAGTCTCAGTAGCATTACCAATATCCACAACCTTATACAATACACATGCAGCATAGAAGAATTTTTCAGGGACAGATACCACCTGAGCTATCTGAAAACTTGATGTGAATTTCCTGTCTTCAATACATCAACTTTTTCTGTATTTCTTGTCTTTGTCAGAATTCTCCTTTTCCCTCTCCCTCTTCCTCCCATTCTGTTCTGTTTATTTCCACTTCAGTTCTTTGTAAGATAAATACTACTTTTCCCAGACCACTCTTATCTCCCCTTTCTCCACACACTTATTCTTTACTTTAAAGGACTTCTCACATACTAGTCACCTTCCATTTTCCTGCACCTCTGCTGCATGGTACATTCTCCAGACTGGTTTCCCTACCATGCCTCAAGATACCTGCCTCCCTATTTAATTTTCCTCTCACAGTTTGCCCTCTGTATGCGTTTATTGTCTCTTCGACAGCTGCAACCTCATACTCCTACACAGGTTTTCCTCAAATCCAATCACATCTCCTACAGGAAGAGATTTCCACTTTAAGCTTCCCCATTACCCCTCCATATCTTGTCTTGTAGTATCTGAAATATACTACTTCTGTTCCTGCCAAAGACAGAGCTGTGACTGAATAAACCATGTACGTCTTTGCCTCTTCCTGGGCAAAGAGAACTCAGATATGGATGCTCTATTTCCCACATATGCTGAGCTTGAAAAATGAACAAGGGGATGCAGTGCAGGACAGCAAACTAGCAAATGTGCCTCACCACACAAAGACCTGTTTTAAGGAAACAGAGCAGAAAGATGAAAGGGCAAAGGAACTAGCATCACCTTCCCTTCCTTCATTGCACCATTTGGACCTGAGAGAGGCTCTGTTGTTTTGCATTAAATAAGTTCAACATGTAGGATGAGTCATTAAATGAGCACCTAGAGACTCTGAAAATTATAAGCTGAAAAATTTGACAGAAATAGTAGTGCATATAATTTAGTCCCTTCCTTGCTAACAGGCATTTAAAAAATGTTAGTCACGATGTAAATACTGAACTTCCTCATACCTGATACTGAATCCTCTGCAAAAGCCACTATGACAGTAGGTTCTTCACGTGTGGGCTATTAGGGACAAAACTCTCCACAGTCACAAAACCCAAAACAAGTGTCAGGTACACTCTCTACTAGCTGATATTGACCATTTTGAGTAGTACTAGAATATTTTCAGTGGTTTGATGGGATCAGTTATTTTAAATTGATCAGATTCTCAGTTGTAAATTTTACTCTAATGAAGTATATAATTATTTCACATTTTCCCTGTATGTATAGGCAGGCTTTCAACAACTAAGTATACTGTGTTATCAAGAAGACAGTTACAGCTACTAACATCTCTTTCAGAAGAGATTTATCTGACCTTCTCCCTTTTGTTCTAGGTTGACTTGTATTAGTTCCGTATTTAGATCTTGATTAAAACACATGTGTATCCACCTGCATGCAGACACAGGCAAGGGTTTGGTGCAGGGATACAACTGCATAAAATGGATCCCGTT
Organism: Todiramphus chloris collaris; assembly: GCA_025345505.1. Taxonomy (NCBI): domain Eukaryota; kingdom Metazoa; phylum Chordata; class Aves; order Coraciiformes; family Alcedinidae; genus Todiramphus; species Todiramphus chloris. The sequence goes on along the minus strand of JANVCC010010406.1, from coordinate 28,352,064 downwards.
ACTGCAAACATTTATAAATGCTATCACTGCAAAGGAAGCTTGAACTTTTTGACATCTTCACTGATATATTTTACTAAACTAAAAAGTACACATTTACTGGTAGGACTAGAGGACATGATTCTACTTACACCTTGGCAATGCATGGTACACACTGTCTTCTACTGCTGTTCTGAAATGGTAATTTATTTCAGTTTTCCACAGACCTATCAGCATAATTATAACAGGATTGTTTTTATTGGTTCTTGCCTGTTATCCCCAGGCAAGTTGTCCCTAATCTTAATGGTATGAGCGATGCTGCCTATCCAGAATAATGAATTTGTTATCAGTTGTATCAGACTTACTGCTTTACAACAAACCCAGATCAGATTTGTGTTCTTGTTGTCAGAGGATTTGGAGATACTGAAACTGCAGAATTCAAAGAAGGCATTGAGAACTTATGCAACTATTTCATATCATACTGGAGTTTCCAAAAGGGGCACAACCCTCACCTAACTAAAATGGTAATGGCGGGGAATTAAGTCTGCTTGTGGGATCACAGAATCATAGAATAGTTTTGTCTGGAAGGGACCCTCAAGATCCTTAGTCTAACCTTACTCCTAGCCCTATCAAAAACCACTAAACCGTGTCCCTAAACACAACATCCAACTGCCTCTTAAACTCTTCCAGGGATAGTGGCCCCACCACCTCCCTGGGCAGGCCATTCCAATGCCTGACAACCCTTTCCCTAAAGAAATGCTTCCTAAGATCCAGCCTGAACCTCCCCTGCTTCAACTTCAGGCCATTTCCTCTTGTTCTGTCACTTGTCACCAGGGAGAACAGACCAACTCCTGCCTTGCTACAGCTTCCCTTCAGGTAGTTGTAGAGGGCAGTAAGGTCTCCCCTCAGCCTTCTTTTCTCAAGCCTGAACAGCCCCAGACTCCTCAGCCTTTCCTCATACGACACACGCTCCAAACCCTTTACTAGCTTTGTAGCCCACCTCTGTACCCTCTCCAGCACCTCAATGTCCTTCTTGTAGAGAGGGGCCCAAAACTGGACACAGTATTTGAGGTGCAGCCTCACCAAAGCTGGGTACAGAGGAATGATCACCTCCCTGCTCCTGCTGACCACACCATTCCTGATCCAGGCCAGGATGCCATTGGCCTTCTTGTCCACCTGGGCACACTGCTGGCTCCTGTTCAGGTGGCTGTCAACCAACACCCCCAGGTCCTTCTGTGCCTGGCAGCTCTCCAGCCACTCCTCCCCAAGCCTGGAGCGCTGCTGGGGGTTGGTGTGGCCCAAGTGCAGGACCTGGCATTTGGCCTTATTGCAACTCATGGAACTGGTCTTGGCCCAGCGACCCAGCCTATCTAGACCCCTTTGTAGAGCTTCCCTACCCTCAAGCAGATCGACACTTCCACCCAGCTTGGTGTCACCTGCAAATTTACCACGGGTGCACTCTATCCCCTCATCCAAATCACTGATGATGTTAAACAGGAGTGGCCCCAGTACTGAGCCCTGGGGGACACCACTTGTGACTGGCAGCCAACTGGATTTAACTCCATTGACCACAACTCTTTGGACTCATCCATCTAACCAGTTTTTCACCCAGGATGTGCTAGTTCTTAACAGTTTATTTTCTGGTTTCTTCTAAATACATTAGATGCTTTGCAAGGCACTGTCAGTGACAGGATAAGATCAGTGGCGCAGACTAGCTTAGCCATTATAGTTAATATGTACATAAAGAGACATCGTTCCATTAAGGACTTTTGCAATGGCTTTTTAGAATGGCTTTGATGAATATCTTACCGTATGATTTCCCACGGTCAAACTTTTCTTGGTATCTTAAAAACATGGAAACCTCAGTTAAAATTCATGCATTCCTAACCTTTTTAAGTCTTGCAAGCAGACTGGCGACATGGTCGTGCTGCTCTGCTCTGGCGAGATCTTCTGCTGTTTTCCCATCCTGTTAAAACACAACTTATTAGTTCCTTCCCTTTGCCTACAATAAAAAGTTACGTGCAACACAGCTCAGCACTAAGAGAATTGCTGTCAGATGCAAATGGAATAGGGAGAAGAAAAAAAGATGAACCAACAATGAGTAACAAATACCCCTCATCAGAATCCCTGGTTTTTGAAATTGTCAAGAAAAATATGGTACAGTGCAGAACAAATGGTAATTCTTTCGTAAATTGGCATCTGTATGCCACTGTAACAGGATACTTTGAATTCAGAGCCTGAGAATCAGGCTAATACTCCCCCACCTGAACTCCTCAACAATTAGAGGATGATGGCAATTTCTAGATAGTACATACTGAACAGATCTAGAAGTTTAAACAGTTATCAAAGAGAGGACACATCAGTGTATTCACCGACATGAATAGCAGGTGAATTTCGTTCACTTATGGATAAAGAATGACAGTGGTATATCAGTCTCTGGAGGTTTCCAGAAAGCAACAACAATGTAAGAGATGTGTTTAAATTGTATCAGCAAATTTAAAAGGAGAAGCAAAGCTTTCTTCAGCTTTCTTGTGTTGACATTTAATCACTCATGTTTCACAGGTCAGCAGTTTAATATTAAATAGGCCGAAAGAAAAATCGCTTACTACTTTCACACTTACAACTACATCAATGCTATCATATTGTTTTAAATTTGGTAACAGGTGACTAATTTATTAAAACTTTGTTTCTTTCAGTCTCTCAGATAAGAGCTTTCAATTATTAAGAAAAAGTACCAGAAAACAAAGACCTCTTTCTTGAGTTTCTATCCTTGATGTTACTAGCTTTTCATGTGAAACCTGCATTATTTTAAGCAGTTCCTGAGACTACTGTAATTATTATCCCTATATATGAAATAAGTATCTTTGACAGTTGTCCACCTACAGAAGCCATTTCCAGGTTTCCATAAAAGCTGGTATGTATTCCAGAACTCTGGATAATTCAGACACAACTGGAAGAGAACATTAGCAAGAAACAGCTAAAATTGTAGTTGATGGTGTGAAGTGACTAAATCTGCACTGATACCTTACACTTAAATTCCTTCCATAGTTGACGAGTAATTGCAACTTTAGTAAAGAAAAATCTGAATGTATTTTTAAAAATTTACTTTCCTTAGAGATGCACCAAAAGGGAAGAATCTCTTTGTCTGTGCTGACCCTATCCTAACAAATCCCAGTTAATCCTGAATGCCTGCTGTATGAGAGGAAGATTGGTCTAGTGATCGGACAGATAGCCTGCCATCAGGAGAACTGCTTCAATACTTCTTGTCCTTCCCAAGTTTCCAGTCTTGGGCACATCTAGGAGAAGAGAAATTCAAATGAAGGAAAAACCTTGATCCTCTTCCTTTGGTAATAGGATGCAGCCTTCACTAACTTAAAGTATGAATTTTTTCCAGATACACAAATCTTTGGCCTCCTCTTAAGTCCAAAGCAGGACAGCTACATATTAGCCCCGTACTCATTCAGAGCACTGTATGTTCCTGTCGCATTGTAAGGTTGGAGATGGCCTGGCAAACTCTAGCACCAAGCATGTATGCAGTGACAGATTGCATGGGCATTATCTCTTTGAATCAGAGCAGGTCCCACACCCTTGGGTGGGTATGCCACAACTGCGTGGCATGGCTTGGGCAACTTGACACCTCTGCTTGCTGTGTCTCATTGCTCCATGGAGTTTTGTTCCAGCTTCAAGTCTGGCTTTGGCTAAAGAGCTGTACTCTGATACATCATTGGTTTAGTTCAGTCACAGTCACTTGGGCACAAACACAATGGAAATAACCACCTGGTGAGTATTTGGCAAGGAGTGTGGATGTCAGTGGCTCAGCCAGAGCCTGATCAGTGAGCATGATTACAATGGGATGGAGCTGGCTGCTCCTAAAGCTGGAAAAATGACAACAGGAATGGTTCAAACTGCTAAAAATCTAAGCAGATGTGTGCACAGAACAAGCCTACCTATAACGCTGGGATGGTACTGTCATGACCCAGAGCTCCCTGCCCACTCCCTAACAGGTTCCTGAGATCAGCTGTCTAATCTTGGTTCAGACTGCTATGAAGAAAGAAGATCTCTAAAGAAACCACACCAGGGGCTTTTGCACTACCTTTTGTTCAGGCTTTGCGCTTTGGCTGAGGCTTTTGATCTTGGTCCTCACCTGAGAAAGACTTCAGCTATATGCCTACATATGGCCATGTATCCCACTGACTCAGCCCCTAAATTCCAGATTTGACATTGAACCCGTCTCTTCACTTACAGTCTGGTGATCATTAGACCCTTGGCTGACCATGGTCACCAAGCCCAATTCCTGATCTTGAATTAACCAGACCTGCCTCATTTTTACAGACTTGTCTGGTGACCTGGACTCTCAGCTGAATTTGGTTGCCATCACTGGACCTGCTCTCCTTGCCTTGCTTGGGTACTATGGGACTGGGTCCTTGTTGGTGAGGATACTGTACCTGTCTTGTTTACTCTTGGATCCTACCTCACTTTTCCTTACAGAGCCATGCCTTAGCAAGGGCATTGCCTGACAAGCATAATTTTTGAAGTCCATGGTCATCAGACCACATAGGAAACAAGACAGGCAGAAAGTCCTGTGGAGTAGGTGAAGAGCATGGCGAGCACATTGGCAACAAGCACCAAGTACAACAGAAGGAATTCTAGGTTGAATTTGCCCCCAAGAAGCATTTTGAGATGTTTATATTGACAGATGCTAGCAGTTCAGTTCATATGTCTGTTGAAAATTTATAATCAGATCTGGAAGTTCAATTTACTGATTCAGGTAACAGATGGCAAAAGCATTTGCTTCTATGAAAAAGAAATTAACAGAAAAATGTTCCATTTTTCAGCCTAAACCATGGACAAGATGAGTCTGTTTAATTCTCTGGATGTCTGCTGCAGGATGAACAAGAATGAGAAAATACATACACAAGCGAAATAGCAAACAGGTTGCAGTAAGATATTTTCCTGTTTGAGCTTTCTTGAAAAGTACAGATTATCTATACACTAAAACAGCAATGCATAAGCAAAGCTCGGTTACAGGATCCATGAAAGAGTATTTCACAGCTGGCGGTAATATTTCATGACAATTGCTGACTGGCTTCTTTGTTGCAAGTCAGACAGCTATGTATGCTTGCAAGAGCTGATTCTGAGTTTAAGTGGCCATTTGCCAGCATCATCATACAGAATTTTAAATTAATCTGGTGATTTTAAACTTGGTACAATTTTAGAAACTTCTGTGAGGAGACACCAAAGAAAGGGTGCCAGCTAGCATGTGAGCACAATATGCTTTCTTTGGCAATATTCAAACGCTGCAAATTATTGTATACTTGAGGAACATAAGGTTTTGTAAGGTCATTTAACAACATTCATGCAATCCAATACAAATTCAAGTTAGTCCTAAAATGGTCATAGCCTGGGGAGGAAGCCGGGAAATTATACTGCAGCCCAGTTACTTAACAGTGCTGAAGCAGTCGACTCCTCAGAAATGGCATTTTGAGAGTAGTAAAAGGTAATTAATTCTACTGCACTGGCTTGGAAATGATTGTTAATAAGACTTCTCAGAAGTTTAACATCTACCTAGCAAACTAATGCAAAACTGAAATTCTACTGAAATCATCACACACACTTCCTCCCTTCCTCTCCTCCTTCTCCCTTCTCTCTGCCACAATACTGCTGGAATAATGGATAGTTACGCATATTCAGTCTGATTCTCCTGCCAGATATAGTATCAGCACAATTTACTTTGTCATCCTCCTTCAAACCAATTTGAAGAGATAAAAAGTACTTTTATCTTGGAAGGATGGAGTCCACACAGGCAATTATACCAATGCAGCTGTCATGACATAAATGAAAAGCTACAGCTCAAGAAATCCCCCATCACCTTTTTATTATATCTTATCTCTACAGTATGCAGTAGTGAAAATACAGATACACAGAGAGGAGAGACAAGGGAAATTAAAAAAAAAAAAAAGAAAAAGTAAGAAAAGAGACAAACACAGGTGACAAAAGAAAATCAGTAGATTCTGTCCACTGCATGCACACTTCATTATTATTGATTAACAGGGATCAGGGCAATCTACAATTGTGTAGTTATCAAAAAGTCACTTTTAGATGCTAAACTTCTTTAAGCCACAATTCCAGGACTACTGTCATTCTCCTGCCAGAAGATACATTCTTAAGAGGAAAAAAAACACAGTGCTAAATGTACAGGAAAACAACTACAACAACTGTACTTTCTACCAAATGGATAGAGCACTTGAAACAGAAGTTTCCTCCTTTCCCCCTCCATTTCACATGTCTCCAGAATACTTTGTTAGGAAAAGGACTTTGAAAGACATGGACTCTAATAAAATCTAATCAAAACATAACTTCAATATACTAAGCAATCGTTATTTCTGAACAGAAGGCATTGGTTAGGGTGAGTAGCAATGTAAAATGATCCAATGTGTCAGAAAATAAAACATGGTTCGTTTGTTCAAAACACAAGTAATGGTGTATGTGATAGCTATAATGTACTGTGTACACATGAGGTCTGCAATAATGAAAGACCTTTCATTTCTCCTGTGGATATGTCAGCTAGTAGGACGTTCCTCACCTTAGTGAGAATGAAAAATACTGTCAGTGGTGCTAGCTGGAAGCAGTGGTGCTGACTGATCTGACATAAATGATTCGTTTTACCAAGGATATTTGCATGATAGTTCACTCATCCACGCACCCACACATCTCCCACCATGAAAATAAAACTTTTAATCTCCTGAAAGCACGAAAAATATTTAAGATATATACAATACATTTTCACAGTAACTGTATGCGACGTGAAATGACACACATCTTAATGACAGCGGCCCACTTTGCTTACAAAACCCACAATGCTACATGTATTTCTTAGATGAGAAGTTCTTAGGCGTAGGTAAAGTGGCAGCTGTACTGTACCTTAATTGGTTTCAAATTCAGTTGTAAGAGGGGACCAAGCGGACACCAAAGAATGCTTTTCAAGCTGTGGACATACAACATCCTAACATTGTTTTCTTTTTTAATTTCAGAACGTAATTATCTTAGCCCGTTGTCCTTCTTTTTCACCCCCCCTCTAAGAGCTGAATTAGTTTCTTACTATCATGATGTAAAAAAAAGCAAGAAGCATAACAGTATCTCTACTTACAGAGGTTAAAGCTTCTACATTGGCACCAGTAAGACACAGGAACCGGACAACATCAAGAATACCATTGTTTGCTGCCAGATGTAAAGGTGTTCTTCCGTACTAATATGGGGGGAAAAAGTGTTATTTTGTCATTCAAAGAACTTTGTTTTTAATTTTATGATTAATAATCAAACATATTGTACCATTATACATACTAATACACAGCAAAGATCTTGCAAAAAGTACTTCTGATTACAAGCTTAAGCACAACTGCTTAACGCTCAGTTAAAAACAAAGGCTAGATTGACTAATTAAAAAGCATGTAACAATTTTACAGTGAAATCCTTCACAACTGTGGAGGAATCCTTCAGAATCTTTTTGGCTATATTTGAAAATGTCTTTCTAATTCCTAGTACACTTAATAGCATTTTGCTTAATCAAATATGAACCAGTTATGCAACACTAAGTCTTTAACCTTTAAAGCTCTGGATTCTATTTCAATCCAAGTATTACTGAAGATTACATACCTCCAGTCTCCCCCTTCCACCCATTGGAATAGAAGGGATGAATGCAAGAAGACAGCCTGAAGAAATTTGTGCTTTTAATGACAGAGGGAGAGTGCTGTAAGTATTGCTTTCCTAATTTTTGCTTATCCCTGTACATCTCTCCCCTGAAAACAGGTCCTCATGACATCCACCCACTTCATGTTCAGGGACTTTCATGTTCAGGGACTTTCATGTTCAGACCTACTAAGTATCATTACCATACATTCTCTACTTTTAACTCTTCTTACTATTCACATATTTTCATGCTTTCAATACCGTGCTCCCTGTTTCAAGCCTACATTCAGAAATAAATTCACAAAATTACTTCACAAAAGAGTACTTGAAAGCGCAGTTAACTTCCTGACAACTGGAAACTGAAAAGATACCCATGTCCTCAAAACCCTACACCTCAACTCAAATGGCACTCTGGCTTGTATCAGAAGTAGTGTGGCCATTGTTGCCCTGGTACACATCACCAGTGAAGGTGCACCTCAAACACTGGGTTCAGTTTTGGGTCCCTCACTACAGGAAAGACATTCAAGGGCTGGACTTGTGTCCAAAGAAGGGCAACAAAACTGATGAGCGGTCTAGACCACAAATCTTATGAGGACCAGCTGAGGGAACTGGGGTTGTTTAGCCTGGAGAAAAGAAGGCTGAGGGGATACCTTATTGCTCTCTACAACTACCTGAAAGGAGGCTGTAATGAGGTGGGGGTCAGTCTCTTCTCCCAAGTAACAAGGGATAAGACAAGAGGAAAGGGCCTCAAGTTGTGCCCAGCAAGGTTTATGTTGGATATTAGGAAAAACTTCTTCACCCTAGTGTTATTGAGCACTGGAACAGGCTGCTCAAGGAAGTGGTTAAGTCCCCATCCCTGGAGGTATTTAAAAGACATGCAGATGTGGTACATAGGAATATGGTTTTGTGGTGGACTTTGCCAGTGTCAGGTTTACAGTTGGACTTGATGTTCTTAAAGGTGTTTTCCAATCTAAATGATTCTGTGATTCTATGATTCTAAATAAATGCCTGTGATATTCTATCCAGTCTGTGGAAGAAACAAACAGTGCCTTCAACTGGTCCTTCAAACAGTATTATGACAATGCCAGATGTGAGGACCAAGGATAAACGGTCATTATGTTAATGCACTCCTGTTACAGAGCTCGTTGCTGAAAGAGGACCAGTACAAATAAGGATTCACTATTTGGTAAGATCCAAACTCACCCTTACAAATAAAGAGCACTCTAAAATACATGTCTCCTAAAAGAATAACAGGACACAAACTATAATGACAGCTTCTGTAGCCATGATCCCACCCCAGCTGAGCACTTGCAGGCTGATTATTTTTTCTAAAGCATGCTTGTGGCCAGGCCACTGATCCCAGCCCAGCATTCTCCATTAGAAGAGATGCTAATACACCCCTGTGCTGTATTAACTCACCTTCCCCAGAATGTGTTCTCAGCTGTGGATGTGAATTTAATTGCCTATTTAATCAGGTTTAAGCTTAGAGGCAGGACTCAGCAACTCATTATTTAATTTTTTTTTTTTTTTTCACTTGGCAGCTGATGGTTTTAATAATTAAAACCAAAAGTGACTGCACTGGACAACCCTCAAGTCAAAAGCCTCAGAACTTTCTTTAGCTGGCTAATACAGAGAAGGTCAAAGTATATACTTTTCCATAAAACTAAAGAAGCTACAACATCTGAATCAAAAAAATTGGAGACAACAACATAAAAGATTCCTGTAAGTAACTTTTAAACTTTCTAGCATATGTAAAATTCAAAAAGGGTAGAGAAATGTATTCAAAGCTAATTATCAAGCCCTAAGCACCATAGCCTTTCAGCAGAGTCCAATGGCTGACCTGAAACTATTCAAACTAACTAAAGCCAAGTTTCCTGAAACAGTTACTTTTCTCTTAAAGATCTCTAGGATGGAAATCATAATGCTAAAACCATAAAGCATAACATGCAGTTATCCCATAAACAACACAGCATCACCAAACAAAACAAGCAAACAAGGTCCTAGTATCTCAAAGATTAGGGACAGGCTACTAAACTTTAAATAAAAGTTTCTTTTTGTTAAACACACTGTTTCTTTTTGGAAAGTGCTTGCAACGATTATGGATAGTTCATATTTTTAGCTGGCAGCAATCCAGTGATATGCAATGTAATCAACAACAAGCAAAGCACCTTACTCGGACTGCTGACTGAAACTTTTAAAAATAATTTTACATTTAACATTTTAATTCTGAGATTTCCTGTACCCTGACAGTGACAATCTATTTAACAGATAAATTAAAGCTATTCTGAAATGTGTTTTATTAGGATTTATTTTAACAAATCAACTCAATGCACAAAAACATAAACTAGCCAATATGACAGTTATTTTTATAACTGGGAATAGAATCTACAGTTAAATCCCTTGTTAGATGACAGTGCAGATCTTTTAATATCATTTGGAAGAAATCAAAGATTTTTCATAAAAATGTACCAGTCTGCAATTCTATATATAAATTACTGTTATTAAATCATATCAAATCAAGGCCAGCAGCAATGTTCTTCAGCACCTAGATGTAATCTGCACAAAGCAAAGCTATGCAGCTAGGAAGAAGATTGGCATATACTTCAACATTAGAGTCGAGTGGCAAAATAAACTGTAATAATTCACTTGAGCTCTTTCTTAATTGACCTTTAATCATCTATTCATTTGAAACAAACGGGTAAATTTTCCAGGCAAGCAATTTAATGCTTTGCATTTGGACACTTTAGGAGATGAAAAAAAAAAGAAAACATTTTTCATATAAGAGAACTGGAAAATAAAGGTCATCTAACGCTATAAGTGAGCTATTAAACAAAGTAGTTCACTACTCATATCCAATTTACCTTATTAGTGACATCCAAATTACAGCTTGCTTCACAGAGTGCCATCACAATAGGAACATTCCCATCTTTGCAGGCCACATGCAAGGGAGTGTTGCCATGTCTGTCTTGGAAATCTACAAAACATCCTTGACTGATGAGAGTTTTAACTACTTCTATTTGACATCTTCTCACAGCAAGGTGTAGGGCTATATGACCATCCTGAAATCATAAGACAGCTTGTGAGGTTTAATAATGCTAAAAATTGAATAACTTTGTGGAGTCACAATCATTTCATGTAACTGGGGGCATCTCCTTGCCTCAAGAATCACAATGATTTTTACTTTTATTTTCAGGCAGGAGGCATAGAGATGCACAGTATCTGTCAGGGCAAACCAGCTATGGGATGAAAGCAAATTTCTATTAAGCCACTGGGCTTTGCAGTGGAATGAATGAAATGCAAATACACATTCTTGACTGATGACTTCCCTAGGAGGTGGGGGAGTGACCAACTGTAACAACCAGCTGAATATTGTAAACCACTCTAGTGGTTACTGGCAGAAGTTACGTGATGAAAAAGTCATGTAATCTGCTTAGTGATCAGTAACTTGAAGAGACAGAGCTTTCTTTCTCTGTGGAACAACTTAAAAAGACAATGTGATCAGAAAAAAGAATCTAGAAGCAAAAACATTTTCCTGAACTTGCTTTGGTAACTATGGGCAATAAAGGCAGCTTAAAAGGACAAACATACCAAAAGCACAAGCAATGGAATGAAGAATTTATTTGTTGGGATTACACCATGAAAGAAAAAACACAATTCTGAACCAAACAGAGTTGTATTTTTAAATAGTTGTAATTTTATTATTGGAAATAGGTGTGATTTATGCAACCCATAGGAATCAAAGGCAAACAGTAAATCCTTCTTTCTCTCTTAATAGTTTCTAGCCAACTACGGAACCCAATGTTCTGTTTTTCAAAGAGTGTTACTCATAATGTGATAACTAATAAAGTGATAATGAATCAGCAAAAACGCAATCCTGGAAAAATAGCAGTGGGCAACTTTAAAGACTACTGCAGTTATCAGTAGTCTCTATGTGAACCATCCAGAAAACCCACGTCATGGAAACAATGCTGGCTTGAAGCATTCAAAGGAAGCAATTCAGATACACGGCTCTGTGACACCTGTGATCTCTGGATATAATTCCTGACCAAAAGCAACTCACACTAACCTTGTCTGTTGCATGAAGGTCAGCCCTGTGTTCTGCCAAGCATTCTACAATATCATGGTAACCCCTAGCAGATGCCGTCAGCAGTGGAGTCTCCCCTTCTTTGTTTTTAATGTTCACATTGCAACCAGCTTCACAGAGTGCTTTGGCAACAGAGTAGTAGCCGTGCCAAGCAGCACAATGCAGTGGGGTTTCTTCTTCCTGTCAACACAGAAAATAAAAGAACTAAACAACAGAGCTGAACCAAATGTCAGGAGGAACAATTCCCCAGCTTAACTTAGAAAGGCAGATGACGTAAATGAAAAAACAGTCTACTAAGTAAGCCCTATAAAAAGGTGTTGTAATTTCTAATGCTGACATTCTTGAAGAAAGAATAATTCCTGGTGATATACCAAGTGATTATGGTAACACTAGATTTTCATCATTACCTGGATTCTGTGAGTCTGTATTTCTCACCATAAAACTATCTACTAACAATACCTTGTACGTCAGTGATCTTAGTTTAGATGTTTCCATGCTCCCGAAGCTAACTATCTTGGTTCTCTCACTTGAGACTGTTCCTCATTCATGAGCAACTACTGCATCCTGTGTACTAAGGGACTAATGCAGTGTTTAAAACAGATCGCTCACCAAGGAGATGCAAACCCCACTAGACTTGCAGTTTGAGGCAGATCACTCTGCCTACCATGTTCAAAAGCACTTCCTAATGATTCAGGAGTGTAGGCAGTGACACATATTTAGAAACCTGAGACCTTTAAACACACATCATGACAGGCATTTGAAACTGTAGGCATTTTGAGTTGTGTCTGAAGATCTAATTTGCTTTTAGACCCGAAAAACTTAAAAATGCTCACCTTCAATCTCTTTGTACTTCACAACAGTCATGTGGAACATTATTAAGAAACTCAAGTGTTTTACAAAAATACACTATTGAAAGTAGCCCACTGAAAAGCAGGGAGGATTAAAACCCACCAAAAAAGTAGTTATATCAAATTCTAAGAAAGGGCATGTCCTTTCTGTACCTGGTAAATATCATTGAGGAAACAATGCTGATAATAGTAAAGGACGTTGACTGTATTCAAGGTTTCTGTAAAAACCTGAGGAAAAAGAAATATTCAAAGAGCACTTCCTGTGTGGTCTCTTGGTGTGCTGCTGCTAAAACAATGTAAAGGTAGTCCCAGAGGATGTACCACTTTGGTAGCCGTGTAGAATTCCCACAGAGGGTTAAATTTGGGTCAAGTGAATGCTTTTTTTTCTGTTAAGCCTTTTCTTTCCTGTTTTCTCACTAGAGTTCAGAGCTCTCAAAGAAGCTTTCCTGAGTCCTCCTCTCATTTTAAAGATGGGTGCTTGATACTTCAGAAAAGTCCCGTGATGGCTAAAACCAAGCTGAAGTCAAGACAAATACTAATAAAAAGCTTTAGCTGAACTCACAGAGCACACACCACCACTGATAGTATCGTGATGTTGAATTTCTCGATATTCAAACTTTCCTTTTCAAGAGAACCTGTGTTTTCTAACAGTAGTTAGTTCATGTGCACTGTGTTTCGCATAGTCTCCATTTATCAAGAGGTATTGAAACCCTCAGAATTCTGTTATTTTCTTAGAATGCAAACATGACAGAGGCTACAAGGCAAGACTAAATGTTTTGACCACTCATACTGAAGCCATACTGAAGGAAACCAGACAATGTCTATGACTCACCTTGTCTTGAAAGTTTGGATTGGATCCGATGTTACAGAGAAACTGCACCACATCCACATGCCCATACCGAGATGCGACATGAAGAGCAGTCTCCCCAGACTGCAATTACAGAAGAACATGCCAGTGTCACTTCATTTGTCATCCCTAGATAGACACCACCATGTACAGCCTGAATGCTTGTACACTGCACAGGCTACTCCTCCCTCCCCTAACCCAGCGGCACAGCTGCAGGCATCAGCTATCTCCTGCTTACAAACTGTAGCTGCATGTGACAAAAATACCTGACAGGTTATTTCTTCAATCATCTTCCTTTTTCAGAACCTACTTTCCTACTCAGTTTGTTCCAGGTCACAGCCACAATGGGGTTTCTGAGCAATATGAGGAAGCAGCTGCATGTCCAACTGTTATTGAAACAGATATCCTGCTTCTATTGATATTATTTCTATATGCCCCTTCTCTGCCCTGCATCTACAAATGGAAGAAGCTAGCCTAACACCTTGGTAATGCTGGCATGTTTTGGTTATTACCTGTAATAATTTGCAACCTTTTGATAAAATTGTATGAAAAAGAAATAGTATTTTTATTGAGAGTAACCTCTTTCCTAGTAGACAAACTAGGAGTTGCACACTGATTTTTCTGATGTGCCTTGCCTCGCACCAGTTCCCTCAACAAAGGAAACTGTTTCACAAATATATTTGCCTCTTTACTGGAGCTTTGGCTAGTATAAAAACATTGCTAAGGTGTAAGATTTTAACAGTAACTAGTTTCTGGGGCACATGTTGTTCAAGTAACACTGAAAGAGACAAGGTAAGTGCTCCTCAGCTATGAATTGTTAGGCTTCATTATACTCAACTTAATAACAGTCAAATTTACTTGTCAAGACAAAAGTGGTTTTCAATCAAGAGGAATGAAAAACAGAATCACAATTTTGCCCTGAATTCCAACGAGAAATCTAGTATTCAACCAAAAATTAATTTAGATTTGTACTTCCCCACCTAATTGTCATGTACTCGCCACATTTAATAAGCATGCATGGTTAACAATTGTCAGCAAAATAATCAGTACATCCAGATACTTTAAAGCTGTGTTATCATAGCCCTGTATGTCAGCTTATATAAAACCATACTAAAAAAGCCAGTCACATTCTTGGAATTATGGCACAGCTGAAAATCATTCCAATTGAAAGACACCCCTCTTTGCCAGGATAAATCCATTAAAAAAAAAAAAAAAAAAAAAAAAGGCTCTCTGCATGAATGACTTTTTTTTTTTTTCCTTACCTTATCTTTAACATCCAAAGGACATTTATTATCATTGAGAAATTTCAGTGTTTCTACATGACCATGTCGAGAAGCCCAATAGATTGCATTAGATCCAGCCTGTCAAAAATATTTGATTACAGATGTTATTCATCAGTTTAGAATCCTAATTCTGGATTTTCAACTGCAGTATACATACACTTGATGTTCTTATAAGTTTGAACAGCTGTTCAGTATGTATTTATTTTTAAATAAAACCTTCAAATTGTTTCAACAACCCCACATACTAACAATGACACCAAAAAACCCTCCATGAAAGGACAATTAACAGGATCACAAACTGTTTTCATGGATAATCCTCTTCCCCCTTTGTAAGAGAGTTTTTTGGAAAGAACAGTCATGAGATAAAAACATTTCTTCAGATTAATTTACCATTTCTTCGAGAAGTAGACAGTGCTTCAAGTTTGCTTTAAATGAACCCCAGACTGTTACACTGTACTTAGAAAAAAAGCTTGTTGCAAAGCATACCACATCACATGAGTTTCTGTTGTGGTGCTCCCCATTGCCAAAATGTGCATTTATCGTTCCATATTAAATAAAGTTCACCATTGTGATTTTAGGGCAATCACTAATTTGAACTAATTGAGGCAATTTTGTAAGCATGAGCTACATTTTAAGATTAATATCATTCAAATTACTTCAGCTAATAAAATGGTCAAAATCAGAGGATATGCACTGGTAGTAAATTACATTATTAAAGATTTGTTTTTATCTTTTTGACAGAAAATGGGCTCTACGGACCAGATTTTTCCATTTCAAAGACAACTTGGTCTGAACTGCTTGTTCTCTGTTAACTGTACTGAAAAACTTGTACAGAAAGATGACAGAGCAGAACCCTGACCTTATCTTGAACATCAATACGGGATCCACGCTTTAGAAGCAGCTGAAGCATCTGAATGTTTCCACAGCCTGCAGCAATGAGTAGTGGAGGTGTTCCGTGCTAACAGTGAAATATAAAAAAGAATGATATATATGATGTATTTAATGTCTGAAGGATTAAGAAAAGAGCATGGAATAGAAGGTAGGCATTGAATGGCATCTCTGGATTTCCAGTTTCAAATTAAGTCTTCAAGGAATACAGAATAGAGAATAATTTGTCCCTCTGTCCAGAAAATTTTATTACACAGCAATCTTCCATGTTTTTGGGATGAATTCAAATTTACTAAATGATATACCACACATTAAAGGCACACTTTTCAAATTAAGAATATTTATGTTAAACTCCCATTAGCTCAGTTTGGCAGATACATTTCTCCTTGAAAGTTCTTTTTATCGACAGTTTAAGCCAGATTATCTGAATTGTTTGCCACACTACCTCAAAGACATAAGCCATGAGCAATATATGGGAAAGTCAAATGGGATTGCACCATTAAAATAAAACATACAGTGATTACTTGAAAGGTTCATGACTGCATCACAGTAAAATAATGGACACTTTTATAGTGCTCTTAATTAATATTTCTCAAAGTACTTTATAATGAAGGTCAGTATGACCAGTCAAAAAAAGAGAAAATTAGAGCAGAGATGATTTATTGAAGGTCAAACAGCAAAGCCAGCAACAGAACTTTGGTCTCTTGGTCTAAGTTACAAGACTTCCATTAGTGTAGCAGCAGTGCACTGAAATACTGTAGTAGGCCAGTCATTTAATTTCCAAAAATCAACCACACCTTCTAACATTACGTTCATGTGACTAGTTTATGCAGTATGGGATTTTATGTCTAAAAGTGCTTTGCAAAGTCCATTTTTTGGCAGCCTGGCTATTCCTGTATATTCTGCCATCTTCATCTGCCACAAGAAACAACAACTGCAAACAAAAGCAAAGGTTGCTATCTGGTGTATCACAAATTTTGACGACAGATTTGATTCTTTCTTAAAGGGCCCAGGCAAGAAAAAAATAGTGTCAGGCTCCATTTTCAGGTAGTTTGAGAATACTGAGCACAGAACATACTAAATTTTCTCCTAAAGAAAGGCAATTATTTCCCATCTATGTGTCTTTTCCGTTTCATTTCAGGTGTTACATTTCTATTTTACACTCAGGTTGCTCTATTCAACAGGGTGATAGCTAGTCCCCCACGCACCCCAATACAGACCCACACTACCTTGTTGGGTTGATTGACATCATAATTTGTCAGAGATCCCAGAAGGTGCTGTAACCCAGGAACATTGTCATCATTGATGGCATGAATAATAGCTTTCATCACAAAAGAATCTTCCTCATCCTTGTAATTTAATGAGAAAGAAGAGAAATTGTTAGCTTCAAGGAAAAATTTTCTATCAACAGCTGCCAAGACATTAAAAAAAAAAAATTAAAAGGTAAAATTTTCACTCTTTCAGAGTGCTTCAGCTACAAGTTGTAGTCTTCTGTAAAGCATATGGCTAACATATACACTGTAATTGAAATCCACACCACACATCTCCCCACCATCTTTTCTAGTACAATTTGCTTCCCTCTTCTTCACCCATGAACTCACTGAGATTCCAAACAGTTTTCTTTTATTAGGTGTACCTTCTTCTTCCTCCTAGGACTTTAAATGGATGCAAAACTTGTATGAAACAAAACTAATTTCTTGCGTATATGTAAGCATTTAAAAAAACAGAGGGTACACAAATACAAATACAAACTGAAGTATCAAGTTCTGTGCCATCCAGGAGTATGATACAGTAGAGGTACTTTGGATCAAGCTTTCATCGATTGAAAAGGACCAGTTAAAAATCTGGGACATGAGCCTGGATACCTCTGCGGGTGCAACATGCACTCAAAAGTCAAAGAAATGAAATTTACTGAGCCCGATATCTGAACCACTCTTACCTTCACTCACCTGAGATTTCAGGTTTTTTAGAAAACTAACATTAATCTACAATCCTTTCTGTTGCAACACAGGTGTGAAATGCTGATCCAGTGTTAAAAGGCATACTGATAGCTGAGGTGGGGAAGGTAGGGACGAGAGGGCCAGACCGGGAGAACAAAGAGCACAGAAGCAAAAAGACAGGAGGAGAAAAAGTAGGAACAAGAGCACACAGTTGCACAGGATGGACATGGGAAGACAACATGGATTAAAAGGGCTTTGCAAAATTTGTGAGGTTTGATCCTATTAATGTACAGAAAAGATGACGTTACCTAATGTTACTTAGTTCTAAACATATTAGCATACATACTTTGCTGAACACGGAGAATTTGTGAAGTATGTATTAAAACCTAGAGAGAAAGCTAACTAAGAATGCTTTTGAATTTACAAGCATTTGTAATTACAAAGCACACAGCAATTGCTCCTGACTTCTTAAATCTAGTAGACATGTGTAATACCACAAACTGACTACTGGTCAACTTTAAAATTTCTTCCTCAAATAACTGCTTGTTGGAATATTACTGTCTAGCAATCACTGGATCTAAGAGGATCTCAATGAGTTTGAATATTCTGTTAAAGAAATGCAGTATTGTTTTACTCTACACAGTACGATGAAAAATTTAGATGCAACTTTTTCACATTATTCATAGCTACAGTATAAAAAAATCCTGAATCAAACTTCAAAACCACTCCTAGCACTAGCTATCAGCCTCACCATGGTAATTAATAAATTAAATATTGAAGTTTGTGTCATGCAGAAGATCAGACTGTGGATAACTGACCTCTGTAGTCTTAAAATCTATTTCTTTCTACAGATGAGATTGATTAATTATGTACTCTTTCAATAGTCTAGTATTTCAGAAAATGTTAAATTTCAGTGGTAGCAAAGCATTCTAAGCATGTAAGTACACACTTACCAGAGTATCATCACTCCTAGCGACACTCATGTTACTTCTGGACAAGAAAGATCTTGATAATCTTTGGCACAAGGATATTAAGCGCACTGATTGCTTTTTAAAAATAATAAGAAAAAAGCTGTATGTTAAAAAGAAGTCAAAACAGAATACTTGTGATGTTGCTATTGCAGAGGTTTTAAAGGAATACTGTTGTATTAGTAAAAGAAACTGGATTTTGACTTTGACACCCCTGATTTCCTTTTTGTATTGTATTCAAGCCTTGAATATCTTTTGACATTTATAATCCAAATAGGCTATTCATATGCAACATGTAACAAAGTTACATAACGTTTTTAAGTTGCTACTATTTCACCAAGCAGTTCAAATACAAAGCAAAATTAATTTGTACTACATCCTCATGTTCACATTGAGAACATGTAAATGTAAGTATTTTCAAGTATGTATACATAGAAAACCTAAACTGAGTGTAAATTCACTGACAGCATTCCTTTAAATACCACATTACAGAACAGTTTAAGGTATTTCTACACTCACCATTTCATTCTCGGGCATCATTCCAATACTTAAATTTTATAAATACCATAGACATATATCTATCACAGACACTAAGCTGTTGCAAAAAAAATGTTGTACTGCATAGCTGGATATTTTGTGCCTTTGGTCCATAGCTTAGTGAAATCATCCTATTTCTTGACATCTGTGACAATGAATAGAGCTCTTTTTCTACTAATAGTAACCTCTGTTGTCTCATGTTTCACCTCTCCTCACAACATATTTCTCATGCAGCAATCCTGCCCTTGCTTAATATCAGTGTGAATTCCCCAATGTGCAGGATAAAGGAGGAGGGATATCTTATCTTGATGAATTGCTCCTTGCATAAATGCTTTCAACTAATATCTTGCCCCACTTCTGGAAAGATTAAGTGATGCCAACCTGTTTAGTAGGCATCACTGGATTATGCTGGATTATGCTGGGACCCCAGAAAATCACAACCCATCTATCTGTGCAGCCCCAGACGAAAGATCCTTTTTTTTGTGGTTTGAACCTTGCTGGCAGCCAAACATGATGCAGCTGCTCAATCACCCTCCCCCAAAGGATGGGGAGAGAATTGAACGGGTAGAGGTAAGGAGACTCATAGGTTGGGATAAAACCAAGTTAATAATTGAGATAAATTTAAAGTAATGATGATAATGATAGTAATAACAGAATATACAAATGACTGATGTACAATGCAGTTGCTCATCACCTGCCAACTGATATCCAGCCCATTCCCACCTAGAGATCCTGGGGCAAAATATCCCAAAACCACAGTCCTGGAAGAGAGAGCCCCAGCTTCCCACCCAATGCTCATCTAGATACTGATCATGATGTTGCACAATGTGGAATATTCTATTGGCCAATTTGTGTCGTTATTCTGCCTATGTGTCCTCCCAGTTTCTTGTGCACCTGCAGACTAGTAAGGACCTGTGATGTTGGTAAGTCCCTGTCAGTATATTACTAACATTCTTCTCATACCAAATCCAAGACTGAATCCAAAATACAGCACTATTCTAGCTGCTAAGAAGAAAAAATAAGCCCTATCCCAACAAAAACCAGGACAAAACCAGACTAGTTTTTCCTTCCTCTCTGTTGAGTGTTGGTTTAACTACCGGAATAATTAATTCTGTGAGGCCTGATTAAGCAAAGTTTAATTTACTGGGATTATAGTCAGAAAAACATGCACCTACACTTAGAAGTGCCTTTTCTCTGACACCATTTCCAAGACAGAGGATGACAACATACATACATGCATAAACCAAACAATCCACACACAAACATTTGTATGCAGATCATCAACACAAAGACTTCTTCCCCCATACCACTATACTCAAGCATATAATTTATGCCAAATGACAGAGAAGGTTTCTTCTTTCTTCTCCGATCTTAAAGGCACTGAAGTTTCTCTGGAGCAGGTAACGCTACTGTGTTTGTATATTACCAACATTGAATGACGTACTTTCCATTTCCGTCGTGCTGCAAACTTCTTGAATTTCTCCATATTCACTGCAGATGCTTTTCTACTAAGTGCTTGCTGAGTGTCTTTAGGCTGTGCACAAAAAAAAAAAATCTCCTCTAAAATATCCCACAATTACAAGTAGAACATAGACTTCTGCTTGCATTATAATAATACTGTGATCATATAAGGACATAATTTTAACATCCACATCCCAGTGGGACATGCAGATGGAATTTCTTGCGAAAATACCCTAAAGGAAATCCAGACCTAAGAATATTTCATGCAATACTAGAATTTGTTTTTTAAACATAAAAAGTTAACAGCCAATAGAACATTCAGCTTTATCCTTCACTTCCCTCTGTGGCAGAGGCACTGGGTATCATCTCCGAGACAAACCCTGTGTTCTGGGAAGATTTTCTGTTTGATTTTAAAGGCAGTCAAACTTTGTTTCAGTCTCAGTTGTAATAAGCTGGATTATGCTGGGACCCCAGAAAATCACAACCCATCTATCTGTGCAGCAAATGCTGAGGCTGCACCCCTTGAACTTTCTCATAGGCTAATACTAAGCACCAGTTACCAGTTACATTTTGCACTCCCACACTTGAGTTATTTTTATGGAAAAATACAGGTAAAGATAGTGATGGGAAGGGGGAAAAAACTGTGCGACCAGTGGACTGGGGGGAGAATGCCTGGAAAGTTAAGATAAAAAGGTACATAAAAAGGTACAAAACAACATGTCTTATTGCAGGACTGGAGAACTTGGTCCCTGAGAGACAAACATGGACAACGCCTGCTTCAGCAGTTTAAAAGATTATTTCAACCTGTTCAACATGTTTCAACTGTTTAAGATTACCCAAACAAAAAAGTCAGGAAAGCACAGCCAAATCTGTAGTTTGGTGTATTGGTGTAGAAATATATGCCCTAGGATGCTGAACTGTGAACTGGAGCAGCTGTCACATGGGTAAGTATCCTGCTAACTAGTTCTCTGGGAAGTGGAAGGGAGTCAAATACCCAATGTTTATCCTCAAGATCTGGGAAATCAATGGCTCTGAAGAAGTTTACTACTCACATGCAGAATGTGATATGGCATTAAAAAACAAGCAGCAGGTATTACTACACCCATTAAGAATGATAGATCCCTCTTTCTCCCTCTCAACCTAGCAGCACCACAACAGCTCAATCCAAACAAAATACTGTGGAACACTGAAAGAAGTAGTGGACCATCACCTTTCACCAACTGCTTTCTTCAGTCTAAAGAGGAAGGGCAGAATAGAGACAACCATTTTTTTTTCCCCCAATCCAAATTAGGAGATTAGAGGATGAAAAATGTGAGAGGAAATTGGACTGGATTTAGGAAATATATCTTTCTCAGTGCAATGCTCCCTGAAGATTAGCTTTTTTGCCTGAGCACAGTTATAATCTCCATTGTGGGCTACTTTCCTATTGCTAACTTACACAGAGGGTATGTTAATGAAGTCCATATTCTGCATAGATTAGTCTTCATAGAGACGGCTTTCCAAAACAGTAATTTATATTATACAATTATGCCAATTTTCCTTCTTAAGTAACTTATAAAATGAAAGCGAAGTATGAAATGAAGAATGATTAAAAACAGGACAACAGAGAATTAATTACATGCTAACCTTAATCCAGGGATGCAGCAAACTATCTTGAATAGTCATTCTCTTCCTTTAATAGAACAAAAGATAGACATTTCAGATAGTAAAAAAATCATACTACTATATGTTTATTAAATTGACATCTCAAAATATCATGTAATTTGAAATACTAGAGACATAGCCTGCAGCAGTACATACACAGGAGAAACAACTCACTTTGGATCCTTGACTAGAAGTCTTCGTATAAAGTCTTTAGCTAGGGCACTGGTATTACTGAAGAATTCATCTTCAAATTCATAGTTGACAGCAGACACATTTGCTAATGTTTCCTGTTTGGTTTCTCCAAGAAATGGTGATGCACCACTTAGACTGCAAGAAAGACAAAACATTCCTCTCATTCCATGTTGTAATGTTGCCATTTCAACCCTCTGAGATCAAACAGCAGCAGAAAGTGAACATTTTTCTTTTGTGCTTTGAGACTGCAAACACACTTTCAGGAAGATTTGATCTAGCAGGTTAAAAAGCTTTGCTGTAATTTCAGAGAATGCTAAAGACACTCTGGAAAATCACCTGCAGATTCTCATGCTATCTCACTGTTGATTAATGGCCATTATTTTAATAATTATATTACTGCTTTTATGATCATTCAGCACGAATCATCATTTGCAATCAAAATGGTTTGACTTGTATGGACACCACCAAAACCCCAGAAGATAGAATCAGAATTAAAAAACCAGCATTTGAAAGAACGACCCACAGATTTTGGTACTTACAGAATATAAGTTATTACACCAATGCTCCTGGAGTGAGGGGAAAAAAAAAAAATATATGAGGGACAGGGGAGAGAAACAGATGGAGGGAGAGAGAAAAAAAAAAAAAAAAAAAAAAGAGGTTAGAACATAAGAATAATTATGAGAGATTTATTTCAAGTATGATCCAATAACTTACCACATATCTGCTTCAAGACCAAGAGGCTCATAATTTACTATTTCAGGAGCTAAAGGAGAAAGCAGGAAGATCAGTACCTAGTCAAAGAACAGATCTATGTCACTCTGAGCCTATATATGTCAGAGATAATAAGCTAAGATGCCGACAGATATACCTTAAGCCAAGTCTAAGTTGGAACTGAATGCTACAAGTTGCTTACTTAGATTTCAAAATGTCATGAATTACACACAAATTACACAGTCATCCAAACCAAGCTAAGCCACATACACTGTTTTGCAGACTGAGAAAGAATAGTTTGAAGAAACAACAGTTTTCTCACCAACAAACTCTGGCGTTCCGAAGATATTTTTGAATTCATTTCCAAAGTCAATTTTGTGTGCTAAACCAAAGTCAATAATCTTGATTCGAGGCTTTGGTACATTCCTGTCCAACAACATAATGTTTTCAGGCTTTGAGAAGGAGGAAGAGGGAGAGAAAAAGAGATTATATATAGGTATGCAATGTCTTCATACTTCAATACTGAACACTTCTCTTTACCTCCTTCAGCTTCTTGAATTGTGTCTTCAGCAGAAAAATCCTGTCTTTCTCTGTGATCATCTAACATATGCTAAAAACTATCTACAGTATAGTAGTATTTCATTTTGATGACATAGTGCTATGATTTTCACAGGGCCAAGACTTTACCTCTTGTAGGTAGAACTGTGGCAGTTTTCATGTGGACATGCTGTCTTCAGTAAAGACCACAGCCTCTGCATGACAGGCATTTGAGCAGTATCGGGAGCTTGCAAGAAACAAAGCCCTATAATCTAGAATTTGGGCTTGGTTAACATTACTCCCTGAAGGAGGTTTCTTTCACACTGCACAAGCTATTAGGGAGGCACATTTTGTTGCCGTTGGATCTCCAAGAGAAATTTTTGGAGTGGTCTAGGTTGCAGATTTTAAGGTTCAACATACTTACAAAAAAGGATAAAGAGCAGTTTCTCATGCCTTTTCTAGCTGTATTTTAAAGTACAGACTTCAGATTATTGTGCACCAAAGTTTTTCAAAACCAGAACAAAGTTAGAATATAAAGTGTTAAGAAGATAATCAAAGGAGCCTACTTCTACACTCCATCACTTCACCTAGCATACAGAACTAGCAACTTAGTCTCCATATTCCGTTGCATCCATAAGCTTGTGTGCTCTTGAACATTGCTGCAACTACATCCATCCTGCTCACATTGCTAAAAACTTCCGGTGTCATTAAGGACAGCTCTTCATCATCACCCTTCTTTTGCTTCTCTTGCCCAACTACAGGGGATGATACATGTAAATGTAATTTTCTTCCTTCCTTCCCCACACTTCTATTGCAAAATGTTATTGTTCTGCATACTTAATTTTTCCTATATACTTTAATTCACATATTCTCTGTATCTGTTGTAAGAATGCTTTGTTTTATTACAAGCATACTGGCAAAATTTTACATTTCATATTGTAAGTAATATCTTACCAGATTCAAAACTCTTTTCTCTTGCTGACTGTCATGCAAAGACCAAATATACTATGGTACGTAATGAGAATGACACTGGAAAAGTTATGTTTACCCTGACAATCATTCCCACCTCATCCCCAGAACACAGCACATCTTTCAGAGCTGCATTGCAATGTAATAATTATGCCTTGTTTCCCTATTGCAGACAGAGCTGCTGATGTCAGCTGACTTCGGGGAATGTTCAGTTGCCTACCCCTGGAAAAAATCTTACAAAGCAAAACATTCTGAAATCAAAATATCAAAAAAAGTAATAACTGAGTTTAGATACAAAAGCACGTTTTTTTCATTACCCAAAGGATGCAATTAACAGTTTTTCTAAAACGAAAAAAGCCCCAAAAGCAAAAAAAAAGAAGTTATCCACTCTCTCTGCTTCGCAAGAATCTTTGTGCTTAACTCTGTACTGTTTCAATTTAGTACCTATAAATAACATAAAATGTACACAACAAAAAAAAAAAAAAGTTAAAAAAAGGCATCCTCTTCAGAATGTTTCATGCAGATCCCATTTGCATTTTATAAAATCACAATCATCATTTATATTCAAGATTGCTTCCTCGGAAGCTGCCATTTTCTGTGAAGAATCTGACATTAAAAACAGATGGGAACTATTCATGGTTCAGTAATTTCCTTTCAATGGCTGAGCTTTTCCCCATCTACATAAGCTAGCAAAACAAAACCAAGGCAAGAATCTGCACCATGGCAGATTTGAGGCAGGTGTTACAAAAGACTTTTAACGGATGTTGCTTACAGTTGTCGAAGATTTTATCTGCTCAACGCACCTTAAGATCAAAGTGGGCAATTTGCAGAGAGTGCAGATACTCAACACCATTAAGTATCTGTTTGAGAAATTCTGTGGCTTCTTCCTCCGTGAGAGATTCTTTCTCAGCTAAGAAGTCAAAGAGCTCTCCACCTGCAACACTTGGAGAGCAGAAGCAGAGTTACTGACAATCTCACTTTAAACAACGGGTTGCTTTTAGTGTAGCTATTCTCAAACCAGCCCTGAAAAGGATTCAGATGCTTTAAAGGTTGTAAATATCAAAAGAGATGAAAATTACTTAATTCAGCACCCAGAATAGTTAATAACTGCCCATCCTCCACCTCAAAAGAATAAAATTAAAAGAGTCTTATTTTGAAACAAAAACAGGTTTATAAAACCAAACAAACATGGCTGGCTGTATCTAAGTTTAGATGCAGTAAACCCTGCTTACACTCTGTATGCACATTTAAAGGAACATAATTAAATGAGCGGTAAGTATATTTAAAACATAGTGATGTAATGGGATGTCTAGAAGATAGAACATTAATTGGCTCATACTACCAATAAAACATCAGATTTCCACCCCCCACATTGAAAAATACAAAATTTAAAGCTTACTTTGAAATAGTTACTGGTAGCTGTCCTACTATTGCGTTCTTAAATTCCTCAAAGCGTTCAACTCTTGAAAATATGTTTTATTCTTTGTAATAGTGTATTACATTTAGTACATATGCAGTATTTGTACTCTAATGTTACTGCACCCTTCCTCCAATGAAAGGCCAATTCTGCCCTTAAAACTAGTTCCAGAAAATGTTTTATCTACACAGACATCAAGAAGAGAGGTAAGAACGGAGGAGGGTACATAAGCAGTTTTAGCTTTTTGCATCTGAGGGAGAGGAATAAACTGAAGATGATCCTTTTCTCAGCTCAGTCTGGCAATGACAACTCTCAACAGAAAAAGAGTGAAGTGAATATGAAACATGAACTACAACTGTTCTTAAAAACCAACCAACCTGCTATCAGTTTAAGGACATACACTGAGATGACTGTCCACTGTGACAAACTGTTTTTGCTGTTTATAAAAGCAGCATCATTACCTAGAAACGTCTTAGAGACCACAAAGACGGTCATAGCATCCCCTGTATTTTGCACTGTATTGATACTAAAAATCATTCAGAAAGTACACCCTAATTTATTTTGCCTTTCTGTAGGGGAAAAAAACAAACCAAACCACTTACAATTTAAAGTTCTGATTATGAAAAATAATTGGATTAACATACAATAATATCTAAACAGTCTGGGCAAATTTCTGGAAATACATTTGACTTCTTTATCATGTCTCATTTTCAAGAGACTTAATCTGCATTATTGTAATGCAAATTGCAGGAAAAGTGTATTTTAATGAGTTCTTGGAGCTTTCACTGAGCTGTCTAGACGATAATGAGAGTATTGTTTTGGGTATTATTTGTGTTATAATATTTTCTGCATGAAAGCAATTATTGAAACAAAGTGCCATTAAGCATAAGAATTATAGACTGGAAGGAAGTGAGGTCATTTTAATAACCTTTTTTGTTGTTGTTTTAGAGATATTAAAATGGAATTCCTAATGACTAAATACAGTTCATTATTTTACATAAGCTGGTCAGAAACATCTTACAAATGGATACACACACATATTCCCTCATTCTTTTTTTCTGACTGGAAAAAGAGGGAAAGGTTTTCAGTCTAAGGTCTGTACCTCAGCAGCACTTTGCGATGATGAACAGAAACCTGAATGGTGACATAATGATGGCATTTGTCTTCATTCCCAATTACTGGGCTAGGGGACTTACCCATCACATGGAACTTGTTTCCACACATTTCCAAAGGGGGCTGTCAATCGCAGCACAGCCACGCCACGTGCAGCAGGCAGGCTCCCCAGCTGCGTGTGGGCAGCCATGGCAGTGGCCACAGCACAACCTGGCACCTTTAAGCCCTCAGCACGGTTTGGCACTGGGCTAACCACCACGCAGTCTGGTGAGCTAGCAGAGCGACTGCAACTTGCAACCCTGTGCTGCCCACTCTGAAGTCTAAACCAGACTGTGACAGTGTCACACAGGTATGGGTATGTTTTATGTCTGTTACAGCTTGCTCTTATTTCTGTTGGCACTTTAAAGACATGTAGTCTCTTTGAAACTTAATAGCAAACTATGAACAGCAGCATTGATTATACACTTTCCTTTGAGATCCAAAGATTGAATTCCAAAGGTTTATTTATTTTTGAGGATCTAAGAAAGACAAAAACTGTATCTGTGTAAAATGCAAAGAGCCTCTTCATCATCACCTTCTTATCTGCAATCATTCTATTATGTGCCATTTCATATCCTGAAAGTTAGACTACAAGGTTGATGTACATGTGTTTTTATGCATCTCAAAGACGTCAGATTTTAGAACAGTTAATTGCATGAGATCACACATAGCTCCCCTCTAGCACAACTGAGTACTATCCTCCTAACATTGCCACAGGTGAGCTGCAAAGACCCTTCTTTTATAATTATTCGTAGGCCTTGTAATAATGTGAAATGTTACCTGTATTTCACACATAATATACCTAGAGCTTGCAAATCTTGAAACTGAGGTCCAGAGAAACTAACAGGTTAAAATAGAAGTCCTTTTTTATTTCTCCTAAACTTGGAAGTTAATTACCAAAAGTGGTAGATTTTTCCAAAGTGCTGTGTGCTTCTTTAGATGTCCAAGTACTGCCACCCTAAATAACTTGTCAGCCTTTACCTAACTAGTAGGTGAGCAAGGACATACTGGATGTAACCCACTCAAAGATTTGCTCCAGAAGCAGCTGTACATCTGGTCTATGAGATTTTAGTGTGCCACTTCACACTATGCACCACGCCTTGAATGCCTAGGTCACCTCAGAGAGTGGGCCATTACAACTTCTTCTGTTGGTATCTCCTCAGTACCAGGGGCAAGCTCAGTAGCCCATCATCACCCTTTGCACGCTGCCATTGCTGGGAAGCACAGTGCTCAGCCAGCTTCTCCTGCTGTTTACTTTTTTTACCAGCAGGATCATAAGGCATGAGAGAAATGGGGCTTTACAGCAGCAAGTAAAATGTTAAACTAGAATGCACAAGGTGACCTGGAAGATCAGAAAAACACAGCTTCCCAGAAAGGTCTCTCTGCTTCAGGTGGCCTCCAGAGGCCCTTCCTGTATGTGAAGAGCTGCAACGCACAACCTCACAGGAGCTCAGTTATGCAGGCTGTCTGTCTTAGCTACTTCTTCACGCTTGTCAGAAAACTGCTTATTCCTTACCTTCCTGCTGACTCTGGTAGGTCTGATATTAAGCTGTACTATCACAGCTATACATAAACCCATAGTATCACTGCAAGGTAATTACTTCAACCAAGTCATAGAAGGTTAATACAGGTCCACACGCAACATTCTTTACAACTTTCACTTCCACAGTTAATTCAATTGATTATAGTGCCCCCAGGTCTACCAGCAGAGTCTGCTTTCACAGATTTCATAACCAGACTACGTATCTAGAATCACCAGAGGCATCTTGACTTGACTTCCAGATATAGCAGATCAGTAACAGGTTAGAACAAGACAGTAAAGAAAATGGCTACATAAGCTATTGCAGACTTCACAAACCTCCTAAAACGTTGTTGCGTGTTCCCATATAGAGCTGTGCCTCAGCCAGGATAACACAGTCCCGCAGTAAATAAAAACCGCACATTTTACTAGCTCACTGTTGCCTTCAGAGGTGGAGCCAGAAGCCAAGCTGAAAGCCCATTCCACCAATGTACCTGTGCATATCCCATCTCATGCACAGAGGCAATTTTAATCTAAAGAAGAAGGGGCAGACATCTCCACACATCAGACCCTATGACTGATCTTTTTGAACATCATCTTCTCTCAAGTACACTGTGTCCACCTCCATTACAATGCCTCAGGCTTATTTTAAGTTATAAACACCCTGTTGAAATCTGGCTCAAACCAGATCACTGTGCAAGGTTTCAGAACCACACAAGCTCACTCTCAGCCTGCTGCTGGGGCTCTACAGAAGGTCTCATGAAGCCAACGTCTAACAGACTACCACCAACCACCGGCTGGATACAGATTGGTTCCTGAAGGTAGCAGATACAAGAGGTTCACCAAACACTATTGTTTCTTCCTGTAGAGCACTATGGAGTATCTGTACTTAGTATCCTCTGAAGTGCAGCGCTTCTCTGCATTCAATTACTTTGTTCGCTGATAGGAATTACCAGACAGCTTTCTGAGCAATACATCTGTGCCATAACACAACTCTGATATCCAAAATTCTAGCAAGTAACTGATGGGCAAGAATCTATACCCCTTCAGATCAACAGACAAAGACAGCTGCAGTCAAGTCACAGCTAAATTCCTTTATGGCTGCAAAGTCTCTTTGTTCACATGCACATACTATTTTCCTTTACAGCATTAATTCTTTAATGTTCCTGTGTAAAACCTTTCTGTTTACCTTCAAACTAAGTTACAATTTTTCAGTCATAATAGGTTGTTCAAACATTTTGCTCAGTAAAATAAGAATTTGTTATTGATGGCGGTCACATCTTAATACTAAAGGATATGCTGCATTATTGACTATGTTATAATACAGAAAGCCATAAAGGCTGAGTATTTTCACTGTTATAATTTGACTACATTTTATATTGTTTTAAAGTAGAAGAGCACATGTTTTTAGAAATATTTTGTATAAGCATTTCCACTAAGAGCAAAGCTGGTATGTGTTGGTTCCCTGATTAGCAAGCTGGCTAATATTAAAGGACCTTCTCCTCCAGGCTCAAGATCAGAGCATCCTAAAGAGTAAGAAAGCTAGGAGACCTGCATGGTTGGGTGGTTAGAGAGCTAATGAATAAACCTAGGTGGAAGAAGGAAGTACACAGAACATGGAAGGAGGGGCTGACCACTTGGGAAGAGTAAAAAGAGGTTGTCAGAGGATGCAGAGATGCAACAAGGAAAGCTAAGGCCTCCCGAAAACTAAACCTGGAGAGTGAGGCAAGAACAACAAGACAGGCTTTTTCAAGTATGTAGGAGGCAAAAGGAAGCCTAGAGGAAATGTGGGCCCACTGCTGAATGAAGTGGGTGCCCTGGTGACTGAGGAGAGAGAGAAGGCAGAGTTACTGAATGCCACCTTCACCTCGGTCTTTACTGCTAAGGCCAGCTCCTGGGGTTCCAGTCCTGCAAGAACACAGAGGAAGACTGCAGGAAGGAAAATTTTGTCTCAGTTGAGGAGAATTGGGTTAGAGAGCAGTTAAGCAAACTGGACACCCACAGGTCCATGGGCCCTGATGGGATGCACAAGCAAGTGCCGAGGGAAATGGCAAAGGTCATTGCTAGGCCACTCTCCATAATCTTCAAGAGGTCCTGGAGAACAGGAGAGGTGCCTGAGGACTGGAGGAAGGCAAATGCCATCCCAATCTTCAAAAAGGGC
The DNA here is from genome assembly GCA_025345505.1 of Todiramphus chloris collaris. Classification (NCBI taxonomy): domain Eukaryota; kingdom Metazoa; phylum Chordata; class Aves; order Coraciiformes; family Alcedinidae; genus Todiramphus; species Todiramphus chloris. Next base: position 28,321,244 of record JANVCC010010406.1, on the reverse strand, counting down.
AAGAAGGAGGACCCAGGTAACTACAGAGTGGTCAGACTCACCTCCATTCCTGGGAAAGTGATGGAACAGCTTGTTCTTGCCACCATCCCAAAGCATGTGGAGGAAAGGAGGCTTATCGCAAGGAGTCAATGCAGATTTATCAAAGGGAAGTCATGATTAACTAACCTGATAGCCTTTTATGATGGCACAACTAGATGGATAGATGAGGGGAGGGCAGTGGATGTGGTATATCTTGACCTTAGCAAGGCTTTTGATATTGTCTCCCATGAAATCTTGCAGCCAAGCTTAAGAAGTGCAGCTTGGATGGTTGTGTGGTGAGATGGATTGCAAACTGGCTGAAGGACAGAGCCCAGAGAGTTGCGGTCAGTGAAGCAGAGTCTAGTTGGAGGCCTGTGGGTAGTGGTGTTCCTCCAGAGCTGGTTCCGGGTCCAGTGTTGTTCAATGTATTCATCAATGACCTGGATGAAGGGATAGAGTGTACCCTCAGCAAGTCTGCTGATGATGCAAAACTGGGAGGAGTGGCTGACACACCAGAAGGGTGTGCTGCCATCCATTATGACCTGGAGTGGGCAGGGAGAAAATTAATGAAGTTCAGTAAGGGCAAGTGTAAAGTGCTGCATCTGGGGAAGAACAACCCCATGTATCAGTACAGGTTGTGGGCTGATCTGTTGGAGAGCAGCTCTGGGGAAAAAGATCTAGGAGTCATGGTGGACAAGAGGATGCCCATGAGCCAACAATGCGCCCTCATGGCCAAGAAGGCCAGTGGCATCCTGGGATGCATTAAGAAGAGGTCAGCAGGTCGAGGGAGGTTCTTCTCCCCCTCTACTCTGCACTGGTGCGGCCCCACCTGGAATACTGTATCCAGTTCTGGGCACTCCAGTTCAAGAATGACAGGGAGCTACTGGAGAGAGTCCAGTGCAGAGCCACAAAGATGATTAAGGGAGTGAAGCATCTTCCTTATGAGGAGAGGCTGAGAGAGCTGGGTCTTTTTAGCCTGGAGAAAAGGAGACTGAGGGGTGACCTTATTAATGTCTATAAACATGTAAAGGGCAAGTGTCAGGAGGATGAAGCCAGGCTCTTCTCAGTGACATCCAGGTTTCAGGTAAACATAAGGAAAAACTTTTTCACTGTGAGGGTGACAGAGCACTGGAACAGGCTGCCCAGAGAGGTTGTGGAGTCTCCTTCTCTGGAGACATTCAAAACCCACCTGGATGCGTTCCTGTGTGACCTATCTAGGTGATCCTGCTCTGGCAGGGGGGTTGACTAGATGATCTTTCGAGGTTCCTTCCAACCCCTAACATTCTGTGATTCTGTGTGATTCTGTAATATTTCTAGGTAGAGGCACTAGCTCTCCAGATACAAGTAACATAAAGCTTTGGGTCAACTGCATTCTTTCTTGTAAAATGCAGGAGGGGGATGTGTTTGCAACCAACATATCTTCCTCTGGCAAAGAAAATACATTAAACCTGCAGAAAAAGGATTTGTGGATAGTGCTTTTGCAAGTTGCCAGGTCTTCTTAACTATGAAATAGAACTGATTGACAAATCTCAGCGGAAGTCATTGTGGGACCCTACAGTGGGAACTTAGAACCAATTAACCTTCAAAGTCACCTCCTAATGACTCAGTCATGTGACATGTTGATCACATTGCTCATACTGCAATAGCATTTAAGTGAAAATTAATCATTATCTAAGGTTTTCTGAAGGAAATTTAAAAAAACACAAACAAACCCCAAAACCTAAGCCCAAACTTCTTGTTTGAAGAAACTTAAGTTGGCAAATTGAAGATTACAAGGTTTACTTTGATTAGATTTCAAAACAACATAAACCACTAAAGTTAAAAGAATTCCAGGGCTAATTTTTTATTTTTTAAAGCAGATTCAGTTTGATAAATTATCTGAACTCCTGTCTAATCCAAAAGTTTCTTCTGTCAACTTGCAAAAGAAATGTTATCTCTAAGGATTCTGTGATCAAATGTCCCTTGTATGACTGCTTGTATTATTTCAAAACAGAAGTTGTCAGCTCAAGTCTAGACTGAAATACTTCTGCTTTATTTAAGGTTAAGGGGTTTTACATCCACTTCATTTCACTGCCTTTATGAATTGTGTAGTAACCGACCCACTCCTTAGAAGTATAAAGTGTACCAAATATTTTGAAAGAGCAGAATGGGGCTGTTATCTTGTTAGGTTACCCACCTAATGAAGAACAGATTTTTCTTTATCTAGCTGTCAGAAAAACTTAGGCATTTTATGGCATCAATACACTTGGTCATTCTCATTTGTCCAGTTTCTACTGGAGACACAAACTGTCATGAAATCCTCTCTTTAGTGTGCCTAAATTCTTCAGTTACATTCAACAAGAAGCACTGGCTGCAGAATGTCTAGCCAGAGAACACTGACACCAAAACCTGGACTAAGTTTTAAGCAGGTAAGTCCCAAAAAGAGGGAGACTTGAATTCTCTTGTGAATCTTCCCTGCACCCCAACATGGATGGTATTTAGGTTTTCATCACTGAAGTTCCCTAAGTGCCCAGTCTGGATTATGCACACAGTTACCAACACTTTGTCCCAGTGAAGCACTTTAATATTTTGATCTCACCTATGACTTTGAGATTTAATGTATGCAGACAAAGCATTTGAGTTGCTACAATACACAAGTGTCAGGTATTTTGCTCAGGGACTACAGAGCCCAGAGCCAAGCGCTCCCCCTCTGAAATGCACTCAGTGCATTGCAGTCACACTGGCTCTAGCTCTTTTCTTCTCAGAAAGCCTGTCAAGCCTTCATTCTTTTCCTGTCTGTATGTCCTCTGTGCATCTATCTGTGGGCCTGCAATCCAGGATTTTGTAGTCAAAAGGTGGCACAGCACCTACAAATTAATGTGGCGGATCTTTCTTACCTGCTGTTACATCCCAGTAAGCACCAAAGACCCAATCCTCCCCTCAAAATCCAATACAAGGCCACGCAAGAACAACTTGCCTATGACTTAGCTCTTTCTATTAAAAGACAACTAAAAATGACAGAAACTCTGTGCAGACTTCAAGCTTCTCTGTAAGCCAAGCTACTATGAATTTAGCAATTTAAAATAACTCCCCAATAAGATAGAAAAGGAATTTAAAGAGTTCATAATTATTTACTCTTCAATGAACAATTTGTGATACCACAATTTTTATACATGGACATACCATCCTCCCTTTACTCTGTTTTGTACTGGCTTATATTATTAAGGTACCAATAAGATGGCAACTCTCTCTGAGTCATCAGGACACACAGAACTAAATTTCAAAATATATGGGAACTAATTTTAAAGAAAAGCATAAAACCTAGTATGTAATGCACAGTCACTTTTAAGTTAATATCATTTCTCTCTTTCTTAGCTATGATAGATTTGAAAAAGCTTTCTTCTCCTTTTTTTGAAGTTGAATACAGGTACTTGTCATGAGGAACTATGCTATGAGACCTAATGGTCTTCAGTTATGATTTCTAATGCAAAAATGAACGTATGTTTTTTGCAGAGGGAAGTAGGAATAGCTAACTCTATCCATACCTTACCAGTCAGGAAAGAGTCAGCTATTGCTACCAAGCTATTTAAAAGCCAAGACCATCTCCATTACATTTGAGCATTCTAAGGAACTACTATGTAATTTAGGATAAAGGTGTTTATTCTTTGAAGTTACACCAAGGAACCATAACCAAGGCTCTGCAAAGCACCTTACACTGAGTAGATTTTGTAAATCTGCAGTCTAAATGAAGATGTAATAAAGTGGAAGGAAAAGCAAAATAGAAGAGACAGATTATGCATCCAAGGCAGCAAAAGGGGAATCAGGTAGGTGTAAAACATGCTTGAGGAAAGAAAATAATTACCACTGTGCAACAGAGGCAATACGTGTTTTCTGTGAAGTCTGACAAAATGATGGCTTCAGCAGAACCCAGTGCTAATAGCTTAGTGTTGCTAACATATTACAGAGAATAGTTACTACAGCTGGATAGAAAAAAGTACTATAAAATTCTGACTAATTCAATTATTTGTGTGATAGGAGAAAAACAAAAAAGACAGCTATTTGTCAAGGGTTGAGTCTGGGCTGGCTACTAAATTAATGATAGATGCTCTGTATTAACTTCTCTGCCTTCCCTGGAGGGGAAGAGAAAGGAGTAAGGGAAAGACACTTATGAATTGGGAAAAAACCTCAAACTGCTTTAATGAAATAATAGCAATAAGAAGAAAAGAATAAGAAAATAATTATATATATACAAATACATACAAAACCAATACTGAACACCTCCAATGACAGTCATGCCACCACAGAAGCCGTAGGGCACGCACGGAGGAAGTCCCAGACTGGACTCAGTGGCAGACAGGAATTGGATTTTGGAACTAGATTCAGGAACACATGGGTTGGGATCAAAAGTGGAATAACGGACAGAGTCCTCCATGGATTCTGGCCACTGAAGGAAAAAACCCTGACACTCATGATCTCTGAGCTTTACACTGAGTACGACATATATGGGATGGAATACCTTGTTGTCCAGTCTAGGGTCACTTGTCCTGTCCGATCCTCCCTGCAAATGACACTTTTTTACTTCCTTCTGACCCTTTTATATAGAGAACTCCAACATGGCACGCAAGATTTAGCAGTGACCCTGGTCTGCATAAAAGCACGTATAAGCAAGAGAACCTTTCTGCACTCCTTGGTAATAACTCTAAATATTGAGTGTTATTGCTTTTAGAAGCAGATACTGTCTGCAAGAATATGCTGTTTACTTTAGGTAGTGCAGCCACAGGAGACTTAACGGAGAAGTAAAATCACTGAACAGTGAGTTGGTTCAGTTTCAGCTCAAACCAGGACACTATTACAGTTTTAAGTTAGATGTGGTAGAGACAGTGTCTTCCAGTTCATACATAATGTGCACAACATTCCTCACAAGATGATGGAAAAGGCCACAGAAGAGGAGTTCCAAAGGTTGTTTCCAAATCAAGGATACATTTGCTACTAAGTAACACTTAGAAATAGGAAAATATGCCCATTTTCTCTAAATATACCACAAGACAGTCATAAAGTAAGGCTCTTAAAGGAAATCACATGCTTGTGTGACTGATGAATCCTTTAAGGAAGCATTTGCTTTTAGTAGTTTCAGAAATTAAATGTCTCGTGCATTTTCTTCTTATAGGTCAGGTTTCTAACATAAGGTAGTGTGGGAAAAACACCCAAATGCCTCTGTGGATCAAGTCTTTGCTATGCAGCTCTGTTTTGCATTCAGTGTTGTGAAGACCTTGCCACTACAATAATTAACTGCCCACATATTTCTACATAAAAATCACCACCTTGACTACTTTGTTGGCTGACATACTATTTGCTGTGAGGGAATTAAGTGAAAACTTTAACGGTCAGTCACTTACCTCTGAGAAACAACTGACTGATAATGCAAAAAAAATGTTTAGGAACCTGCATGCAATACCAAAACTCTTGCTGAACCAGGAGACAAAAATCAATACTGGACAGGCAACAGACACTGTTGCCCTGAGATTCTGAACATTAACATCTGGCAGCCACTGAAAGGGCAGCCACTGTGGCTTGATGTCTGTGGGCTGCAGCTTCTACCAGAAACCAGAGATACTTTTGCTTACTGTTTATTGTGTTACTATACTTGCATACTAATACAAAATCACTGTTCCTCTGGGTATTTGCTTTTTTTATGGATTTCTCATACATAGCTGAAATGTTGACTTTTATTTTCTCTCTAAATTCCAGAAAAATTTACACAGAATCCTGCCTGTATGTGGTATACTGTCTCATCTTGTAGCCATAAAAGAACACAAGTCCCAGGGAAAATGTTATGTTTTAATCAGAAGGGAAAATGGTCACTTAGGATGGATTCTGAGGACAGCAAAACAAGTTATTTAAGGAGCTTTCACTTTATTTCTGTTTGTTTGAAATTGCTCTGTAAGAACAAAGCATATCAGGGGAGCAGATCCCTAGGCAAAATTAGAACATTAGAAAAAAGGGATAACATATTTAAGCTTCTAAGCAAGCAATTAAAACAACAATCTTTTGCCTTTTCAATAGCTTTATATAATATCACACTGATGTTGAGAATTACAAAACATTACAGCAATTAGTATATTCAGTTTCAAAAGGGATCACTAGCATGTCATATTTTTCCTCCTTCGACCCTCTAGCTAAATAAATGCATTACCTTTGTGATAGCCCAAATAGCACTGTTTCAATCTGATATACTCACATAGCAGTTTGGAAAAGTAAAATAAAAAGTCTCCCACTGAAGCTGTATGTTATCTAAGCAAAACAATTAGCTAAACTGCAATGCAGATAGTTTGCTGAGCTTCACACTATCAAGCTCACAAAATATTAACACACATTGTGAGAAGCAGTATCTGCTTCTATTCATTGAACGTTAGTGGGTACACACAGACACACACAGCAACCTTGCTGCCAGAAGAGCTCATATCCCAGCGGCAAGCAGTGGGTGGCAGAATGGCCTGGTTCCTCCTACCATTGTCCGTGTCTACCGAGTCTTCCTCAGAGCTGTCAAGTCCAGGCACTGGCCTGATTTCATCTGGACAGATTACAGAGCAGAAAGCAAGCACTGCAGAAGTAGCAATATACTGACAGAAAGGTTATACAGAAAAAATGTGAGAGCTAGTATCAAGTGAGGAGAGGAAGAAGCATCACACTACTTTTGCTGTGTATTCATGACACATTTAAAGAGTTCTGAACAAAACCCAGGAGTAGTAGATATTCTGACAAGCATATAAGGAAGCTTTACTTCATACAGGATGTTAATTTAGCTATTAAAAAAAAAAAAAACTTGCTTAAATTACCCACAGTTGACAAACTAATGCAAGTGTATACTTCTGAAACTAAAAAAATAACCCAGACTACAACAAGTATTAAAGTAAACCGTCACATGCTGGACTTGAAGTTTAAAAGTATGTTCTAACATGACAAAGCAGTACTACGCATGCATATAGCATAAAAAGGATGAAACTCCAGAAGTTACTTCCCAGTTTTCTTTTTAAATCTATACTGTAAGTCTACACATGCGTTACTGAAAGCATGCCAACGCTACAGTATCCTTATATGGTTAAGTGGAAATATCATTTACCAAAGCTAGTAAACAGGAAGAAATAACCTATGTAAGAAAAATCACAGAAACAGCCAAGGAAAAGGCACAAGTGTTGCCCAAGATTCTGGTACCAAACTAATTGTTTGCACAAAATACTGATTCTAAAGCATATTTATCTGATACTGAGCAAGTATAGCATTAACACAGTGCCAGATGTGCGAACTAAGTAAAGACATGCATGTCCACCAGCAGACACTGCCAAATTGTAACGGGTAAGTAATGCTTAACTTCTAAACTTGCAAGCTTTGAGGAACTGGAAGCCAGACTTAAAATAATGCAGAAGTATTCTCTGCCAACATATTTACCTCAATCAATTAGATGAAAAATGAGAACTAAACCACGGATATGAAAGTTCAGTTTACATTTCAACAGGAGAGAACTTGGAAAATCCCATTCTCTGTTACGTGGGTTAAAAAAAGAGAACAGGCATTTAGTGACTCTACTTTATATCAACATAAAACACAGTAAAATTTGCTAAGCTAACCTCCACTTTGAATCTCTATTTCCCTCTGCTCTTATCTTCAAATTAGTTCATCTAGTTCCAGACTATTCTTCTGGATCCACAACAGCAAAAATGAATAAAGTAACAATCATAAAAAAAAATCCTAAATATGCTGTTTGTTTTTTCTTTAACCTTTGTAGTGCATTTACAGTGAAAACTATGTGTAGAAATCAAGAAGCTATATCTCTGACTTGGAAATAAGGAATCCTCATGCTATTATCTATCTTTTTTTGGGAGTGGTAAGTCACATCCATTAAATCACTGCCATTCTCAGAAGAAATGCCTATAAAACAAAGAAACAAATATTCTCTTGCTCCTCCCCAGGTTTCTAGAGCTACTTACAGTTCCAGAATAAGAATGACATCTGTTTTGTTTTCATAAACATCATGCAGCATGATCACATTAGGATGTCGAATCTCTTTTAGTATGCTGACTTCTCGCTCAATATCTTCGCGGCTTACTCCACGCCGGCTGGATTTTGTTCTCCGTTTCTTGATAAATTTTGCTGCAAATTGCTGACCAGTGCTTTTCTCACGGCATTTCTTCACTACAGCAAACTGACCACTGAGGTGAAAAAAACCCAAAAAAACCAAAAAACAAAACAAAACAAAACAAAAAAAAAAAAAAGGAAAGAGTGAAAATGAATGTTTGTTTCAAGGAAGTTTAGAATTAAGATTAACCTCTATTTACTGGGCTGGTGGAAACATCTGTAGCTCTGAATTACCAACTCAGCTAAAGTACATGACTGCTTTCTATGCAATCTAGAATAATACCTGAAAAAAACCCTAGAGCAGACAGAAAAGGTAAGCTAGGGTACTGCTTCTACATCACACAAATGTACAAACATACACATTTCAACATACCCGTAAGCAGAAGAGTACACTTGTGTAGACCATTGGATTTTTGACAAATATGTGCATCAGGGATTACTGGGGAAAAGTAACTGTTTCTGGATTTCTCCTTCCATGCTCATGTTGTGGATTTTTTTCTCTTTTGTTCTTCAAGAGAGACAGTCCTTAGTTTCTTCCAATCCGTACAATCTGACAATACTCACTTTATTCTATCCTCAAGTTGTTTTTTTTTAAAACAATATTGTGTTTCAGGAGACTGATTTGGTTTTTAGTTTTCAAAGCACTGACTAAATCCAGTAATATCAAGAATTACAATTACTGTATCATCTTGTTCAGCAGGAAGAGTTTGAAGGTGAGAATAGTACTGAGGCAGTGAGAAACAAAAACCTGAGTTACAGACCAAAAGAAACTCCAGGAAGCTGCTGGCTTGAGACCATTATCACTGTCATAAAAGCCTGTTGCTGCCAGATGTACACAGTAATTCAGATGAGAAATCTCAAGGAATCTAATGCTGAGTTAAAGAACACAATTTCTAATACTGCTGAGTTTTCCTTTGAAGTTTTCTTAATCTCTTGCTAAGGATTCTCTAGCAATTCTGGGTTTGGTTTATTTCACTGTACAAGAATTTGCGGAATTACAGAACGATACCAATGAGAAAATTTTCTGAAGTTAGCCTACCCTGTTAACTGACAAGTGGTGTCCCCTGAGATAGACTGAGAACACCAAGTATATCAAAGCTAAGCCTAGTAGGCTTGACTATCTACACAGTGATGTAACATGTAGATATGTGTAATTCAACCCAGTACCTAGAAGAGCAGCTAACCTGTATTAGTGGTTAATTAATTACAACTGACCATTCTCTAGGAAGGTGCATCACTCACAAAAAAGAACACATAATGACAAAGTGCCAAGTGAGTATCACTCAAAGCTATACACCTCATGCATGAACTCAATGCACAGTATTACTTTATTATTGGGGAAGGAGCATGTGCCAAATACGCCAACAAACTAAGCAATCACGGAATGCATGACAAAAAGAAAACAGAAAATGAAAACTGATCAGCAACAGTGCTATGCAATAAATGAAGATGATCAAATCCTGTAAGGCAAAATCACACTCATGACTTTTCGTATTTAGAGTGCTAACCAGCTGAGAATACTTTATGCTGATGGGTCATCACAGCCACCATTACTATGCTAACCCCATACAGAAACCCAGCTGACAAACTGTCTTGAACTGGGACATGCAGTTGGGCAAGGATAAATGACTGTCACTTGCAGAAGGCAGGACAGAGATGAAACCTCTCCTATGAACTGCCAGAAAGGGAGTCTAGAGTACTCACCACCAGCTGAGAAGCCTTTGAATGCAACCACGGGCAGTATGATAAGTAAAATCCAAGAAAAGCAGTTTTAAGTTTTGAGGTTTGGTTTTACTTCAATGTCATAATCACTATTCAGGTTTCATTCTTCATTTTGTCATGAAACCAGTTTATGGACTTGTGAGATGATTTTAGGTTGCATGAAAAAAATCCTTGCCTTAAATTCTTGGCTCCTCCATAATCCTGCAAAATGTTGTCAAGGGCCAGGTTCACCAGAACGGGCCCAACAAATGATTGTTACAAACTGCAGCGGACAGGACAGTGCTTTAGACCACAGCATATCTTCACACCAATGTCTGAGGGACTGTGTGCTGTGAATGGTCATACAGTAATTAAGGATTCTCCCTCCAAAAGTATTACGAGATCAATAGCCTAGTTGAAGTGTATCAGTACCAATGCATGCAGCATGGGCAACAAATATGAGGAGCTGGAAGCCATCGTGCAGCAGGAAAACCATGACACAACTGCCATCATGGAAACATGGTGGGGTGATTGGCACAACTGGAGTGCTGCGCTGGATGGCTATAAACTCTTCAGAAGGCACAAGCAAAGAACAAGAGGTGGTGGAATTGCCTCCATTTTTAATAATAATATCGGTGGTTCTCTGAGTGCCCAGCCCCCTGAGATGGAAGACAGGGGTAAGGAGTAGAACGAAGCCCCCATGGAAATGGTCAGTGACCTGCTCCACCACTTACATACACAAGTCTATGGGGCTGGATGGGAACCACCAAAGGGTGCTGAGGGAGCTGACAGAAGTGCACACCAAGCCACTTTCTATCACTTACTAGCAGTCCTGGCTATCTGGGGAGGTTCCAGTTGACTGGAGGTTAGCAAATGGGACACCCATCTACAAGAAGGGCCTGAAAGAAGACCCAGGAAACTACAGGCCTCAGAGTCTGACCTCGATGCCAGGGAAGGTTATGGAGCAGATCATCTTGAGAGCCATTAAGCAGCACTTACAGGACTACCAAGTGATCATGCCTGGTCAGCATGGGTTTATGAAGGGCAGGTCTTGCTTGATTAACCTGATCTCCTTCTATGACAGGGGGACCCACTTAGTGGATGATGGAAAGGCTGTGAATGTTGTTTATGTGGACTCTAGTAAAGGCTTTGATACTACTTCCCGCAGCATTCTCCTGCTGAAACTGACTGCTCATGGCTTGGACAGATGTACTGTTTGCTGGGTAAAAACCTGTCTGGATGGCCGGGCCCAAAGTGATGTGGTAGCTGATCACCAGTGGTGTTCCCAAGGCTCAGTCCTGGGGCCACTTCTCTTAAACATCTTTATCAATGATCTGGATGAGGGGATCAACTGCACTCTCATTAAGTTTGCAGGTGACAACAAGTTAGGCAGAAGCGTTGATCTGCCTAAGGACAGGGAGGCTCTGCAGAAGGATCTGGACAGGTTGGATTGATGGAATGAGGCCAATGGAATGAGTATCAACGAGGCCAAGTGCTGGGTTCAGCACTTGGGTAACAACAGACCCATGCAGTGCTATAGGCTTAGGGAAGAGTGGCTGGAAAGCTGTTTAGTGGAAAAGGACCTGGGGGTGTTGGTCAACAGTTGGCTGAAGATGAGCCAGCAGTGTGCCCAGGTGGCCAAGAAGGCCAACGGCATCCTGACTTGTACCAGAAAAAGTGTGGCCAATTTCTGAGCAGTGATTGTACCCCTCTACTCAACACTGGTGAGGCTGTACCACAAATACTGTGTTCAGTGTTGGTCCCTTCACTACAAGAAAGACTTTGAAGGGCTGGAGTGTGTCCAAAGAATGGCAATGAAGATACTGAAGGGATTAGAGAACAAGTCTTGTAAGGAGCAGCTGAGGGAACTGGGGTTGTTTAGTCTGAAGAAAAACAGGCTGAGGGAAGACCTTATCACTCCCAACAACTGCTGGAAAGGAGATTGTAGCAAAATGGGGTTCATTCTGTTTTCTCATGTAGCAAGTGATAGGACAAGCGGAAATACCTTTAAGTTGCACCATGGGAGGTTTAGATTGGATATTGGGAAACACCTCTTCACTAAAAGGGTTGTCAAGCAGTGGAACAGGCTGCCCAGGGAAGTCGTAAAGTCATCATCCCTGGAGGTATTTGAGAGATGTGTGTATGTGGCGCTTAGGGACATAGTTCAGTGGTATACTTGGCAATGCTAGTGGTTGAACTTGATGATCTTAAAGGTCTTTTCCAACTGAAGTGATTCTGTGACTCTACATGTAGGCTGGAAGACCTGCTTCATTTGCCCAGACTTGAGTCAGCTAGTGCTGAGAAGCCCTTGGACACCTAAGACAATGACAATGGCAGATAAGGCACTGGACCTCTGGAAGATCTATGTCACCCTAAACTGGCAGCAGAAGGCTAGACAAGGTACCTTAAGGTACATCAGCCCTCGTTGCTTGGTTCAATTCAACTCCAGAACAACTCTTCCTGCAACAGCAGCTCCAGGTTTGATTGCCAAAGGTAGGGCAACTTTGTACTGGAGTGGAACATGGTACTTAGGTAGTCACACTGCTTTGCAGAGAAGTGCAAAGGGGAGTCTTCTGACCCTTGCTTACAGGGGAGAAAAGCAGCAATCCTCTCACTTTCTCCCCCACAACATGTACACCTCCGCAGAGATATTCAGCTTTATTTAAAAAGCAAACAGCTTTTCAGAAAGTTCAATTCTGCAGAAGCTGCAAAGCTGGGCAGTAGACAGCTGGAGGCAACACAACTCTGAACAGACACTCACATGGACTAGAAGGAAGTTAAAAGCCATTGCTTGCCTTTTCACCACCTGGCTGGCTTTCAGGCCAGAAGTATGAACTGCCCAATAGAGGAAGAAAAATATTGCTACTTATGACTCGTCCATAGGACTGAATACTAACCACTAATGGCTAACCACTTTCTTATTGATGCTTCCCTCATAAATTTAGCAAAAGCTACTCCTTCATTTAAAAACAAAACAAACTCACAATGCAAACCAAACCCAACAACAACAAAACCCAAAAGACTAAAAACTAAATTAATCCTAACATCAGTTCTGGAGAGGCTGAGACTTAAATGTAATTCCTGCATATATGTACATATAATACATTTTTATATTTAAGAAGGTTTCATTATAGAAGTTGATCAGGGTTCAGAGTTATCTATGTTTTACTGACAAGGCATGTATCACTGACTTTTGGAAAATTCTGGTATGTGAATTTCCAGTCTTTAGCCCATGATAGAACTGTTCCTTTAGAGCTTCTTCAGTGAAGAGAGTAATGCATGTTACGCTTCTTTCCAAATAGAAAACATTCTGCAAGTCTTTTTAAACATGCACTGGCTGTGGATCTGTAAGCTGAAGAAAGATGATTTTTCCACAGTGTTATTCATATTTGAATTACACCATTCTCCAAAGCTACTTCATGCTTCCGATGCCATTAAGGCAAATGCTGTTTAACCTTATGTTGGCAATGGGTCAACTATGATGCTAGACCATGAGGCTGACCTACAGAAACAAAGGGGACCAGATAAGGAAAGTAGATCACCTCTCTCCTCCTCTTCTGAGTTATGTAGCTTTATTTTTTCAGACTTGCTGTCACGGTTTAGGGTCAGGGCAGCCCCTTAAACCTATAACAGACCCTCTCTGTTAACCCCCCTCCCTCCCCAGAGGGGAAGAGAAAGGAAATAAGGGAGAGAGACTTAGCCATTAGAAAAGGAAACTAAAACAGCTTTAATGAAAAGGAAATTAATAATTATAAAAATGGAATATATACAAATACATACAAAACCAGTATGGAACCCAACCCCCCTGATGGTCACCACTGATGCTGTGCAGGCACCAGGGCAGTCCCAGACTGGGCCCCGCAGCAGATGGGACACTTGCTTTCTTCTTAAACCACAACTACCTGTTTGAAAGATGTTCTCATCTATCACAATTCAATATAGAAGTGTTATCAAGAGACCAATACATTTTTAAAACCATTCTAACTTTATAGACTGGTCCCACCCACAGTTTATCAGAATATCAGGCTCCAGAACGCTTTGACATTGCTCAAAACTGGAAGTTACTGACTAACAGGTATCTAGAACAAGTGCCAGCTATACACCGAATAAGCTTATTATTGTTGCTGTTGTATTCAGCACATAACCCTACAACTAGTTGTTCATTATTAAATGCTGTACCTGCAGATCACACTTAAGCTGCAAGCAAAGGGGCTATTTCATACCTAGGATATCTAAGCCACACCATTTTACAATCCTGTCTAAACTCCTGTTTTAGAAGTGGAAGAGTGGCGTAAATAAAAGGGTAATTACTGGGCTGTAGCCCATAGAACTGCAGCAACAAGCTGTTTTAAGTCAGCTCTTTATGGGCTAACACATTTATATCCAGTAATATTCTCTCACCGATCCTGCATCCAGCATTCATTCATATAGTGTCTTCAAAGCCAAAAAAGCCCTTTAGTTTAAGTTCCTGTGCTTTTGCAGTTTTGATTTAAAGCGGGTGGGGTCAAAAAATGACTGGCATTTTAGGAGACAATTACAATGCAAAAAATAATACAGAAGTGTGTTACAAACTCACAATCTGACATATATTTTTTTCCCACGTGGCAGAATCAGGTTAAACAGCAAAGCAGGATGACAGCTTGACATAAGAACAAATACTCCTGCTAATAACAGTAATTTGTTTTGTGATCTTGTAATTCTTAGGCAACCAGCAGTTAATTACTATCCTAAATCCACTCTTTTAAGGACACTTGGCATGGTATCTCCACATCCAGTGATTTTTCGGACTTGCTTCAGAACAATTACTTATACCATTATCTAATCATTACATTTCTCCATCTTTTTTACATCATAAGTTGACACACACTGCCTTTTAAAATGCAGAAGTTATGCAGAGCAGTGATGGAATCACCAATAAATTGCCTGTACTCAACCTTTTATTGATCCCAGCTTAGCAGAGTCACCAAAAAAACCACTCATTTGCGTGAACTATGGACAGTTTTAACTACAGAGATGGATGTTTTAAAATTGAAAGGAAAAAAAAAAAAGTAGTTTTTTATTTTTTGTCAGAAGGATGGTCAGAGTGATCAGGGGTGGCAGACACCCTGTATTCTTCTCCATTCCCAGCCTTCTGCACCAGCTCTTCCCAGACAGCTACTTCTTCAAAGAGTGAAACTCTTGCCCCAAACACCCTCTGAAAGAGTTCCAAGCTTGATACATAGATGCTCAAATAACACCCAGCAATCAATGTTCTACTATTTATTGCCACAATAGAACAAGCATGGGGGAATTCTCCATGTCACCTTCTGAGGACTGCATTCAAAAGACAAAGTAAGGGGAGCAGGGGATAAGAACTGGGAAAAGACATTGATTGATATCAGAATAGTAAGATACCTTGTGTCACGGTTTAGGGTCAGGGCAGCCCCTTAGACCTGTAACAGACGCTCTCTGTTAACCCCCCTCCCTCCCCAGAGGGGAAGAGAAAGGGAATAAGGGAGAGAGACTTAGCAATCAGAAAAGGAAACTAGAACAGCTTTAATGAAAAGGAAATTAATAATTATAAAAATGGAATATATACAAATCTATACAGAACCAGTATGGAACCCAACCCCCTGATGGTAATTCCATCACCATCACCACTGATGCTGTGGAGCAGGCACTGGGGAGTCCCAGACTGGGCCCCGCAGCAGACGGGAGCTGTGTTCAGGAGCTGGATTCTGGTACTGGGGTCAGGAACACGCAGACCGGATCGAAGGCAGAATGGACAGAGTCCTCCTTGGGTGCTCTGAGGAAGGAACCGAAAGAGGAGCCGAGCCAAGCCAAGCAAAAGCTGGCAAAGCAGTCCAAGA
>JANVCC010010406.1:28269099-28305464 GCA_025345505.1 Todiramphus chloris collaris | reverse complement strand
TGTGTTCAGGAGCTGGATTCTGGTACTGGGGTCAGGAACACGCAGACCGGATCGAAGGCAGAATGGACAGAGTCCTCCTTGGGTGCTCCGAGGAAGAAACCAAAAGAGGACCCAAGCCAAGCCAAGCAAAAGCTGGCAAAGCAGTCCAAGAGGGGAGAGAAGAGCCCAGAGACCCTTTGGATCCCTCAGCTCTAAACTGAATATGACGTATATGGGCTGGAATCCCTTGTTGGTCAGTTTAGGGTCACCCGTCCTGTCCGCTCCTCCCTGCAGGTGCAGCCTTTCACTTTCTGCACCCCCCAATGTGGTACACAGGACCCAGCAGTGGCCTTGGTCTGCACACCAACCCTTGGTAGTAACTCTAAACATGGGGTGTTATCACTGCTAGAAGCAGACACTGTCCGTGAAAACAGGCTGCTAACTTCAGAAAGTGCAGTTAATTAAGAGAACCGAGCTGAAAAGTAAAATTACTGAACAGAATTAGTTCTGTTTTCACTCAAACCAGGACACCTTGGTACATTTCTGACACTTAGGCACTTCTTTTGCTGGGTTTAAAACTTGGTATTCACTACCCAACACTGAAAATGTGATATATTAAGTTACAACTGCTTTTACTATTTCTTTGACTACTTTCCTTCTTAAAATTACACTAATCCAACACAAAGAGACTTACATAATATTATTAGATTAGCCTGTGAAAGGAATTACAACTCAACTCTAGAGACATTTGTTTTCCTGAATAAAACAGTTACTAACAGACTGTGGACACCTCTGTCTTTCCTTACAGATCTTCAGCAGGGAAGTCCAGATGAACAGGTGATTTCCATCTCCAGCAGCATATCAGTTCCATCAATTACCACCACTATTCACATATTGCTGCTTCTGGTAATAAGGTTAACTCGTAAAACTCTTCAATGAGGCACCAATACCAAATATCTTTCAAAAAACAAGACTCCACAAACTATGAAGGTTTATAGTTACATTGAGTCTTTCTCCACCATCTAAACCAAGCAAACAAGCATTTTCTGTTTGGCTGCAACTGGAGGTAACCTCTTCATCTCCTTCCTCTCTCCTCCTTTATGGTCTTGCAAAAGACAACTGAAGTTTATGAGGCACCTGAGAACCACTCTCATGCCCATAATGCTTACAGAACCACAGTTGAGAGTCACCAGCACAAAGTGTTACAGTCACCCCACTGAGGAGATAAGCTATTATCAGAATCAACAGTGTGGGATAAGCTGTGGTTAACAGGTTAATAGAGCACTCTAAGCAGATGCAACGGGGAAGCAGTAGTGATTCATATGTACCATGCTCAAAATACAACCTACTTCTTGGAATGCAGCGCTTAGCTACCAGCCTTACACCTGCAAGAAAAGAAAAATTCTTCATAGATCTTGACAGATAAATAAACTGGGATACTCTAATAAAACAAGGTATCTTTCTAGGTAGAATTTCTCCAAATGTGCATGCGTATCTTCGCCCCACAGAGCACACATTAGGGAACACACCTGATCGCTCTTGTAACATGAAGGAACAGCACCTAATTACTTGGTACCAGAAGGAGCAGCAAGCACCTGAAGCCTGCTGTCACCATAAACATGTTTCAGCTGCACACAAAACACTTGCAGCAGGAAAAGGCACACTGGTCACAGTACAATAGAAGCAGTAACTTTGAAGACATGTGAAAAAAGCAGTACTAAAGAAATCTGGTGAAAGAAGAGTTAAACATAATACAGCACTTAAGCTGAAGAGAAAATACTCCCCTAAGCAGTATTCTCCTGACTAAGCAGGAGAATAAGCCAACTGAAATACGATGGTGCACCACAGAGATCATTGTTAGGACTGGTCTTTTCTAACTACTACTAATACAGGAAAGCAAATGCAAGGCTTTAGTTAAACTTGACCATGAAACTAAAAATAGTATAGTGCTGTAAGCACAACAGCAGAAGAGTAACACATTATTAAGTTGTGCAGTACATTTCCAATATGTACGGAGTTTAAATTAAGCTGTAGTGTATACCCATCAGTAAAATACATGTTGATACACTTCCCTTAGAAATATTTTAGAAAAGCAGTTAGGGCAAAATGAGCAAGGAAGGGGAAGCAGAGGGGAAAATGAGAGATTTATAAAGCAAACAAATACACTGACAACTGTTATTTTCTGACTTCAGAGTTCCTTGTTATGCACAGATGTGTTTGTACAGTTATGAACTGTGTTTCTTAAATGCCCTTTCCTAATTTCTTACTTAGAGTATCTTTTGGTGTCAAATTACCAAGTTTCAGAAGTACTCTGATCCCATATAATGACTCAATGTATGTGATGATAAAATAGTTTAATTATCTTTCATTATGAATACATCAAATATTTCATTTAATGTTATTTTACAAAAACATCCAAAGGACTTATTCCCTTATATAATACTTTAAGCAAAAAAACCCACCAATCTTCAAAATAATCTGTATTATTACTCTGTGAAATACTTCCAGTTAGAAAAAACTTTGCATTATCAGATACCACTTTTTGGCTGTATAAAAAAATCAAGTGAAACCTCTGCTGTACTACCTATTCTAATGCAGTTCGAACAGTGTTAATGTAAACTTAATGCAATTACTAAGAAATAGATGTAACAGATGATATCACAAGATGTAACAGTCAGAATGTCAGGTTTCAAGCACTGTAAGAAGCATATGGCTCAAGTTGACTTCTCCAGCATATCCATAGACTAAACCACCTACCCTAACTTTGTAAACTGAAGTCAAGTTGCAGAATGGCCCACAAAATGAAGAATCACAAAAGTAAGGAATTTGTTCAATCTGTTCTTTTCTCCAGCATTTTGTGAGCTCATGCCTCACATTTTTGTGGTTTGGTTATTTAAAAAGCAACTCCTTATGCCTTCCAGCTATACATTTAATTCCTGCAGAAATCCTCTTGTGCTGTCAGCCTCAGAACATTATTCTGATGAAACTGGGAGTCTCCATTCTGTTCCCTTCTGCAATTTCATTAGGCTGCTAACAGACTTCTCTCGATGTTTACTTAGCTAACAGATAAGTGACTTTTCAATCTTGTATTTTTTCTTAGAAACCCAGAGGAGCCACTAGTCCTAAGGGAGGACATAACAGCATACTAAAGAACTTTTATCTGTGACAGAGCACAAGAAAGATACCACGTTGCTTACTGTTTATTATTCTTATGTGCTTTACATTGCTCTGAGTATTTTAGGGGAATAATTACATGGGATGATGGGGGGGGGGGCACAGGGAAGAGAGGTGGGGAGAGAAGGTAGGGGAGGGAGAGAGAGGGAGATATGGAAATATACAGAAGACAACTTCTTTGTCCTTGTACATGTATCCACGTGTATCCAGTACTGAATGGGAGACTATTAAGTGTCTTCACGACACCAGTTTATCATAGTATTACATCACTTTCTGGACCACATATTAAAAAAAGCAAGTGATCAGTGGTGTGACTGACATTGCCAAGGGTCACTACACAGACCATTACCCATGTTCAGATTTGGTCAAGACAGCAATCCACTGAACACAGCCTCCCAGAACAGAGATTGCTGTTAAGCACAAGCAGACTAATCAGATGGCTCTGGCTGGTTCAGAAAAAAAGGGGATGAAGAAGGAGAGCTAAATTTGGAAGAGGTTGAAACACTAAGCACACCAGTTCACCTTCCCATGCCCCTTCCCCAGCACCTCACCTAAAGGAAAATGGCTGATCTGCTTGGGATTTTCTCATTCTACTCACAGAACTATGACAAAGCTTTTCCAATGCAGTTAATGTGAAACAGAAACTGTTGGAGCATGCATGCATGCACACACCTGTGCATACATTTGCTGAGCTGAAAAGCACTTATTAACTAGTACAGTCCATCACACAGGGATGATGGAAAGTGGACCTGATGTATCAGCAATTGGACAGTAAACTTCAACTGCAGATGACTGAAGAATTGTTCACATTTAGAAAGAAGTTGTTTAGAAAAAACGTATAGGCTTGATATTGTAAAGTGGAACAAAGGATGAGTGAAAAAAAAAATCCATCTCTTTCTTTCCTGCTTACATGCAATACATGTAAATGCTTTCACTTGCTCTGTGTACAGATAAATATGCCAGTACCTCTACATTACAACACAAGCATTGTGAAAACAGGATACAGAAACTAAAGATGACTACATGGTATTCTGTTTATAGTTTATTTTATACACATTATATGTGAATGGATAGATACTTGATATATTCAATCTTTGTATGCAGTAACGGAGTTGCTGTCCTTGAAAATGTTTTTAATCAGAAACATAGCACCTTGAAAAAGAAATTAAGAGTCAAAAAGCCTGAAACATTTGCCTCTTGCTGACGTACTTTGCCTGAGGGCAAAAGCATAGGGCCCTGGCCAAGTATGGCTGCTATGTAACCAAATAGGGTGCAGTCCTCTCTCTTACCTGAGGAGAGTACCTTCACATATTTTCCCTTTCAAGGAAGGCTTTGTTTCAAGTCAAGACTCTACACTGGATTTCAGTGTGCAAAATGTGTTCTGACTGGGAAAAAACAATCTCCCCATGAAGTTGCACATGTATCTGTTCTGTGCAATTTCTGAGTATTGGCATTATGACTTCAGAGTAGGGAGAAGAGTGGAAAGAATTACAAAAAGCGAAGTTAAAAGTGGGGGTTTTTTTGTGTGATTCAGTGTGAAAACAGTTCTGAAAACACTTGAAAAAAAAATAACAGCATAGGTTCTTTTTGAAAGAGTCCATTTGTATTTTCCCTATATAGTCCACCTCCTCGATATTTAATTAGATATGTACTTCAGTCTAAAGGGTTGTTAAGTACTTGAGTCACGATGCATCACACATTACAGTACAGTAAAAAGTAAATGGTGTTCAAGAACATTCTAATTATCCAAAATAAAAGCAAATATATTAAATTATAACCGGGCACTAAAATGAAAGCATGTATGGAAATTTAATATAAACAAATCACATGTATATAAAGTCTTCAGAGGTGATGTATTTCATCGAAGACTAATTTGTCTCTATTTAAAAGATACCATTTGTCTTAGTTCAAAGTAACAAGGAAAAATAATATGGGAGTTATAGTGATGAATGGACAGCTCTGTACAAACCAAATAAGAGTTTTTTGTATATGCAATACTTCAACAAATATTTATTATCTAACCTGAACTGCCACACAAAGCATATAATTGTTAGACACAGTCAAGGCTTACCAAGGCACTTCATCATTGTTTAAAAATATTGAACAACAAACTTTACCTAAGGCTTAATAAGAGTTAACATCCATAAACTCAAATTGGCAGGTAACAACTCAATAGTTGACAGAGATTTCATCAAGTCCTTCAAAAGCTGCCTGCTCAGAAGAAAATGTTTTGCAAGAAAGATGTATCTTAAAGTCTCTGCACAGCCCTTAGGCATAACTTCTGAAGCTGCCTAAGTCATGTATTTCTATATATTACATTATTTAGTCTTCAGTTCAGCTTAAATTATTTATTGATTTTTCATCTTTTTTAAGGGAATGAAGAACCTTCTATGACTCAGTTAGGGTCTGGAGAATGAGCCTTATGAGCAGCGACTGAGGGAGCTGGGGCTGTTTAATCTGAAGAAAAGGAGGCTAAGCGGAGACCTCCTTGCTCTCTACAACTAACCGAAAGGAGGTTGTAGAGAGGTAGGTGCTGGTCCCTTCTCACAACTCACAACTGATAGGTAAAGAGGAAATGGCCTCAAGTTACACCAAGGGAGGTTTAGGTTGTATGTTTGGAAAAACTATACCAAAAGGGTTATCAAAGTCTGGGACAGGCTGCCCAAAGAAGTGGTTGAATTGCCATCCCTGGATGCACTTAAAATCTGTCTAGAGATGGTGCTCAAGGGTGTGGTGTATTAGTGGTCCTGACAGAGTTAGATAATGGTTGGACTTATCTTAAAGGCCTTTTCCACCATAGCAATTCCATGTGATGCTGTAATTTCCCTCAATTTAGTTAACTGTAAAATGAGTTAAAGTTCTGTTTTCCCAGGTTGCCTTCAAATTCCTTACAGCATTAAAAAGAACCCTTGTAATTTTCTATTTTGTAGCTAATAAGAGTGATTTATACAATTTAGATGCAAAATATATGAAAAAAACCCCACACATAAAATCATTACCTTATGATCAAGACATGACACGGAATAACCTCATACAAAACATCATGTAAATGTGTAAGACTTAATAATAACAGATACTTCAGAAGACTTAAACTTCAGAAGACTTAAGCATTCACACGGAACACTTCAAACTACTTCTCTGGGTAGTTTTTCCTCTTTTCAGCACCAATATGACAGAATCATTTTGGGAAGCACTTGAAGACTCCTGCAAATAGCTCCCATCTGTTAAATGTAATACTGTGCTTGCTTTCTAGTGAAGGCCTCTAAATAAAATGTTTGGGTTTTTTTCTATAAACATACAGCTGTAACTGTCTTCTGAGTTTACTTGACCTCCTGATCCGAAGTAAGGGCAGGGTCAACAACACTGACAAGTACAAGATTTAAGACAGTTTGGAGCATGGCACCTCCTACCATCCACCCTCCTATCCCTTCTTCCACCCCAACCATGAACTGATTTCCTGTTTACAACACATCTGATAAACTAGGCTTGCTGTCACCAGGCAGCCCACTGTTGCAATGTGCTGAGACACCACTTATTTTGCTGGGTTGATAGTAGTCTTTCTTGGTCAAAGTTTTGCAATGAAACACTGTTTGCATGCCCTTCGCCTTTTTTGAAACACTAATTTTGAATAAACTTCATAGTTTCACAGGCTGTTTAGGTCTGGTGTCTACCACCTTCAGCCCTCTTTGTCCCACTCTCTGTGCTCTTTTAATATAATTGAAAGGATTCCTTCTCATTATTTTCACAACTGTCAGACTACTGTATTTATTTTCATAACTAAACCCACTTAATTCCAGATTTTCATGATCTCCATCTTCACCTCCTACCTTAGCACTCTCAGTTCCACCTCTCCTATACCTCACTAGGTCTAGCCATTCAAGCCACAGTGTCCAAAATATGGAAAAAACCACAAATTCCTCCTCTCTTCTTCCAAGTCTGCTCTTTTCTTTTTTGTTTTTCCCTGTGCTTTGACACATTCACCTGACTCCAGTGGGATGGCCAGATACTAGCGTCACTTCCCGAGGCAGAATTAAAGAAATGAATCAGTACTCCCCACAAAGTCTCTTCTAGGGAGAGAAATGAATCACCCTCTTGCTGCATATACTATGTCCTGAGCACAACACTTGGGTTCCTTCCAGACTGCCTAGCTTACCTTCTCAATAAAACGGCAAAGCACACCAAAGAAACACATCTGGAAGAACAAAAACACAAACCATGACAATTATAATTCCTTTCTGGATTAAACAGAGTGCTGCACCCTAAACGTGGCCTTCACACTTTTCCAGCGCCTTTAATGCTCAGTAAAGTTAATGTATTATGTAGAGAGAAACAACTGGTCAGAACCTATTAAGTTCTCAACTATGGATGTATGAAACAGGTGGCTCACAGCATCTTTGTGTTAAAACACAGTCTTAATTTTTTTCCTATAATCTAAATAGATGAATAAAGAGTAAACTTCAAATTAATAATGTAATACTTCTACATACCTCCTATTAAAAAATACAAATCTATTACTTTCAAAGTTATTTACTCTCTTTTAGATAGCTGAATAACATTTGTAATGAATGTTTTAAGGAATAAATGAAAAACAAAAACATATATGCTCAAAGTCTAAATCTAACTTAACAGCTAAGTGGCAGATGGCACATCATGTGGTTACCCATCAATCTGCAGCATTGGCAAAAGGATTAATCTACAAATCCTGCTGCATAACCAGCAACAATATAGAAATAACTGGCCCCTCCCTCCATCCCTTGCCTCTATATTCTCTCTTCTTCCCAATCTCAAATGCACTGAAACATTCTCTTTCTTAAGATATAGTATTTCAGTAAGCAATTCTTGGACATTTACCTATCCATTTACTTTCAGGCCAGGACAGTCCATTTTTAAGTACTGTACCATTTAAAATACCAACCTGTATTGAAGTTCCTGTATTTGCAAAGATGTTTCTCTACCAAGTTTTGTATCAAGTTTCACATCTCTTTACTAATTCCAATTCACTATTCTTACAGAGATGTAAACATAATTTCTACTGGTTTGCATTAGGTTTTTTAGTTAGTCTAAGTATTCATTATCAATAGTCTCATCATAACTGCAATACACAGAACAATTACCTGAAAACACAGCAAGAGAGTTTTCTTTTCACTTACTGCATATAGCTCTAACTTACAGCATGTAAATAAAGTTCAAAAGCTACTCCAAAGACAGAATGAGCTGGAGCATTCATATGCTCTCCTATCTGAATGCGTAGTACAGACTCAGTGCCTGTAGGAGAGAGGGAAGGGAAAAGACAGTGACAAGCATTTTTTTTTTAATTAAAAAAAAAAAAAAATCAGTTCTACACAAACTGCAGTAACTCTCTAACCTAATACGTAACTCTACAACCTCCTTCCTTACAGGAAAACAGAGCCTGTGACCTAGCAACCCAACATATGGATCTTTATGTTGAAACATAAATGCCAAAACATGCTGAACAGAAGATCACTGCTCTTTGTACTTCAATACTGGTTTTGTTTACTATGGAAATATTTCGTTTTAGGACTTTGTGCTACAACAACAATCACAGTGTACTTGTGAAAGTAACAGATGAAAACCACTGGTGCCAAAACCAGCCACTTTGCTCCTTTCATTAAAAACACAGTGTTCTCTTCCTTTGGTAGGGTTTGAAAGTGCTGTTGTGGAGCACTATAGAGATGACAAATTTGAAGCACGACTGCTGAATAATTACATGGTCTCAGGTTAAGCTTGCATTTCATTCGCATGAGTGCTTCTTGTGGAACAGGAATGACGTTTCCAGTTAGGCTTCCAGAGGAGGGAGAAACATCAAGTCTTTGGAGGGCTGATTAGCTAACTTTTTCAGACCCTAAAAATGAGAATAACAGCAGATCACTGAAAATTAAAAAGGTAGTATTAAAAAAAAAAAAAGAAAGCAAGCTTTATACTTTATATAAACCAGCTCACTGTTAAAAATGCATTTTTTCCTGAATGCTCTAAATCTGTGTTTTACTCAATGTAGGCAGAAAAATCACTGGGCCTTAAGAAAGATTAGGGACAATGTAGTGATCCAGATTTAGGGTCATTAGAGCAAAAGGATCTCTGGAGACAGCAACACTCTGCAACATCCAGAATTTAACTGATCTGAGGTTCAGACTTTCATACTTCCAATACTACAGCCTACTTAAGAGGTAAGTTCCTTGAATCACAGATAGTGCCATATTTTCAGTCTAAGTTGTACTTGGGATGAAAGATTATATCACATAGCTCCTACAGTTTAGACTTTCTAGAGCAAGCACCTTGCTTATGCACAGAACAGGGCTATGCTGCAAGGCAGCATGTGTGCAGGCAGCCATCTACCCAAAGCTGTCTCTCAGTGATATTCTGTGGGCACAGAATGCCTCCTCTACTCCAGCTGCATTTCTGCAGGTGGATGTTGTGCACAGAAACCCACCCCTGTAAGCTTTGACATAACAACACCTCGATTTCTTACTTCAACAGTCAGTATTCTGAACCGGTCCAAAGTCCACATGCCTACTTTGATGGCCTTTATGAAATCTATGAGAACTATTACATTGAAGAAAAGATCGAAGTGTTTCAAGCAGTGCATATACTTTCATTAATGCGAACAGTATGCTCAATGCATATCAGCAGTAAGAATAAAAACAACTGAAGAAAAAAAAGTGTTATAAGTCCATACCAGCATTACTAAAAAGAGCTATTCCCTAAAATTCATCTTCTGTGCCAAAACAGATATTTTTTTTTTTTTCTAAGTTTGGTTTTGACTAACAGGATGCCAGATTTGTAATTCAAAACAGTTGTGTATTTATAACCAGTAATGTTGCATTGGAAAAGTTTCACTTTCTACAGTAATTCAGCCAGTCTACAAAAGACTCACACACACCAATTCCAGCTTTCAGTGCTGCAGCTCTTTAAACTCAGATGAAGAGTCAGGCATCAGAACAAAAATGCAGTGACACTGACAACAGTGTAACAGTCACTGCAAATTGCAACTGAAACCACTTCCTCCGCTGTAACAAGGGCTACGAGCAAAGGAGCACAGAAACTATAGGAAACATTTTAGAATTTACAGCCCTAAGCAAGGGACGCTCCTGTAGATTTTTCCACAGCAGAACTGGAAATTGTCATACATACCCTGCCTTTGCCACCCTCCATCCTCTTGCTTTATATATTATAGATATGCAATACTCCACCAGAGATAAAACAAGTGGATAACCTGGTTAAGGGATGAAGTCTCAGCACAGTTAAAAAAACTAACAAAACAAACAACCAAACAATAACTCAGAAATTACTTTGTACAAGAAGCTCTAACGAATTTTTCCAGCAAGTTGGTACTCTGCAGTTACAGCTGGCAAAGAAGAGGGCAATGGGCAGTATCCCTACAGAGAGCAGTATCTGAGTCCATCCCTCAGCCATGCTCTGCTCTACAGTTATGAATGAGAAAGTAAGGGATTTGTGCTTTTTCCCTACTGCTACCACCAGCAGTGTGCTCCTAAGATTAAGTTCCTCATCTTGCCTCTACTCAGGACCTCCCTGCATCCCAGCTCCAGAGCGGCCCTCACAAAAAAAGCAGAACCAGTCACCCAGTGCCAGTTCAATATTTATGATAAACTTTTTCTGCATATCACTTCCCCTTCATCCTTCAAGAGATATTTTACTGCACCCCTTCTCCTGTCATGACTTCCTCAAAAACAGCATGAGAAATTAACTTCCTAAAAGCATTATTAACTCTTCATGCAATAGATTTCAGAGGCTCAGGGAGGAGTACCCTTGACATGCTGGAAAGATAGAAAGAGATTTTGGTTCATTTTAACTCTGCATCAAAGTTCTCTTTGGAAAGTCTTGGTCAGATGCTTCTGTATTACATTGTCTTCTAAAAAAAAAAAAAATGCCAACAAGTGACAGCCTGCCTCACAGAAGATGTATTTGTTCTAGTTACTACATATTTTTGCACATGGAAATAAATGACAGACGGTCCTGAAGTATTTCATTTCAGGAGCCACGGTCTACTTTGATTTTATACAGACATTTCAAGTAGAGACTTCAAATATTAAATGTCAGTAATTCCTGAAATATTCTTGTATACGTTGACTTCTTGACAAAGGTGTATTTCCCAAGGAGAGAGATAGAAATGACTCAAGCTCCAGGAGTGCAGGCAAAGGTCTAACATTTTTGATGCACTTTCTGTTACAAATCCAGTTCACAGAGGCACTTTATTTTTGCCTCAAGAACACAAATTTCATTTATGCACTTCCTTCCTTTTTCTCTCATAAAGTAGCATTCATCTGCATGAGCTGCATATGGAACAAGGTTCCTCTTATCAGAGGGCTGCTGTTTGTTTTACAGAGGCACGAATCTCTAGTAAAAAAATGTTACAACAGATGACCATGTGCCTCTCCACAGCTCTCCCTGTGCAAGTGAAATGGTTAAGCAGCCGGGTTTTCCTACTGCTAGCTACTAGTTTTTCAGCTCAGTACAAACTGTTTCAGGGAGGCCAGCACAACGTGCTCTCCTGTAGTGTTATGCTTAATTTTGTTCTT
The DNA here is from genome assembly GCA_025345505.1 of Todiramphus chloris collaris. NCBI lineage: Eukaryota > Metazoa > Chordata > Aves > Coraciiformes > Alcedinidae > Todiramphus > Todiramphus chloris. The sequence goes on along the minus strand of JANVCC010010406.1, from coordinate 28,293,756 downwards.
TTTTTTAATGTTAAAGTGTCAGACAAAGAAAAATCACTCTGAGGTCTGTGTTTGTGTGGGAGGTTCTCTCAACTTTTTACTTGGAGAAGAAAGTGAATGAGGAACCACAAGAGAGCAAGAGATCTGCATGGTACTGCATTTGCCACAACTCACGCTGCAGCATAGTCTGATGAAGAACAAGAAATTTTAATTGTCCTTTTCCATTCTGAGGAAAAGAGGTCTTTTAAGAAGGGCTTACTGTACTTGGTAAGGAAACCTATGCTGCCTGAGGCAGAGTCTGGCAAGCAGCATTTTCTTGTTTCACCTCCTGTAAAGGTCTCACACCCGGAGAGAGATGGCAGCAGTGGCTGCTTCTTAGGAGGTCAGCAGTTGAACGTGGCTTTGCGAAGCTGGAGGACAGCCTGGTGTTTCATAAGATGGCTCCCTCCCTATTCATGGCATCTCAGTAACCTGCCTTTGTGTTTCCGCTTCTCAGTTGCTCAGTGTGCAAATCCCTCCCTTTCAAATCAGACTCCTGTTATCCCTCTACCCCACAGTGTTTCTGAAACTATTTTGGCTGCTCAGTCAAAATCACCGAGTACTAAATTCACACTGAGTGCCAGAAAGCACTGCCTTTGTTCGGCGCGGATCAGGAGCTAGTGGAGCCACTGTAAGCGGGCAGAGCAGGGAGTCCCAAGGCAGGCCCCTCTGCCAGCAGGAGGGAGACAAGCACAGATGGGGTTGGTACCACCTCCAAATCACTCCCTGCCCTGGTGAGAGGGCAGCCCTCAGTGCCAGGGCAGCAGGCACCCCCCAGAACAGGGGGAACATCTGTCTCAATTGCCTTGTAGTTCTAGGCTATGGGGACAAAAAAAACCCCAAAGAGAGCAAGCCCAGACCCCTAGAATGTCTTGGTTTCTTCCACTGCCCTCATCTTCCTCGTGCTTGGAGGCAAAGTGCCTCACAACGTGTTAGGAAGGCAAGCGTGCTGGCATGCAAACACCATTCTGGACAGACTCACTGCAGAAACCACTGTTTAATTATGACAATCTGTACAGCATAGCCACTGTGACCAGCTGTGAGCAACCATATGTGGCACACTCCTCAGCAGTCACAAAAAAAATTAACAAAAGTCACTCCTGGTCTTGGTAGCCTGTCCAGAAAATGTCATGACACCTGAGCTCGCATCTGCAGAGCAACAGGAGCTTGTCAAAGCCCCTCCTTCACTCACAGGTCAAGCGTGTCTCCGATACTCACAGAGAGAGATGCTTTGGCCTTACAGCTCTGTGGCTGAACACCAACAATGTGCTGGAAGGAAAACAAGTTGGGGGAGGGGAGGGGGGAAGAGGAGAAAGCAAAACAAAAAAAAGATTGCCAGAAGTGGAGAAGCATTACATCACCACATAAAGACAGCTCCCTTCCTATTTCCTAGAGTTACACTAGTGAAATTTCTCTAGCAATTAATGAGTTTGCACAGGTGTTACTCCACGTGTAACCACAAGACTCTCTAGCTAGCAGAAACATCGCTGAAGTGATAGTGTGTTGGTAGCAACAGAGAACGAGAGCAGAGCTCAGCTGCCACAGCGTACAGCAACTACTGTTGGCTTGGCAGTCAAAAATAAACTTGTAGGCTTGAGACAGGTATCTGTCAAATGGAATAGGGAAACCACAAACACCTTCCCATCTGAAACTGTACAATCACACCCAGAGTCAGAAAATCTTCTGAATTACTTTTCATTAGCTTGGCAACAACAACAGACACATCAATGAGCCATAGTTCTTTCATAACACTACTTAACGCTTAAATTCACTTTCATTCTCGATGAGCTCACTAGGTATATAACTTAAGATAATCTGTTTATCGCTCTTTTGAAAGCTTTCTCAAAGCATGGAAATAAAAAACCCTTCAGTGTCACAGAAAGCTTTGTCTCAAAGATTTGAGTAAACAAGCCAAAATCCTGATTGGTGTGTGGGTTCAGGCTTCCACTAGGTAGTGAACAGGCATTGCTGTTCACAGCAGAGGCATTGCTGCCAGGTGCCAGACACAACCTTTGTCAGGGATGCAGACATCAACTGTCTTCACAGTGAGGACAAACTCAACCCAATGAAGGTTTCGCAAAAATTCATGTCCTTTGGAAAGATGTAATGCAGTAGCAGTTGCACAGGAAAAAGCAAAGTTACCATACAGCTGTAAACAACTAAACAGAACCATTTAATCTTGGTGCTACAAGAAGATGGCTATCAGAGACAGAATCATGATGGTAAGATGAAACTAGATGACAGAATGACTTGAAGCAGCACCCACATGAAAGATAATGTGATCTCTGCTGCTCAGGCTGTAGCTGCTACTGCTACCACCACCTAAGCACAAACACAGCTTTAATACAGCTTTCTTACGACTGCAAGTACAGGGGGCACTGGAATTACAGAGAGCACAAGGGACACTGTCGTCTTCTGAAGATGTTACAGAAAACCCACAACCATGTGGAAACAAGATTGCCACCAAGAAATAGCCACTCTTTTTCACGTCTCACATCATTTTTCATGCTATAATGCTGAACCTCCTCTTTTCCCCATGTACTATATAACTACAAGAAGACAGAACCTTCAGTCAGCACCACCAGGGTAGCACAAAAAAGGCCAACACTGGAACTCTAGAAGTGAAAGCAGGGAAGGTAGTAACTTTTTTGAATTCCAAAGTTCTGCTCCAAAGTTAAGGTCCATACAGGCCATACATCTTAAGTAAATAAGAAGATCTCATAAAATTAGCTTAAAAAGCACTACTATAGAGAACAACAGGAGACTTGTCTATGCAATTTATTATCAATTTTTAGTTTTCTCCACTCATAGTCTTCCCAAACCAGTACTTGTCTGAAATTCAGTTTAACTATTTTTCAAATTAATATCAAATACATTACACGTTTGTTGGTCTGGACAGCTAGCATGGTGCCAATTTTGCAGCGTATAGCACCGCAGAAAGTGTCTCTAATGCGTTCCTCCTCTGTCTTGCAGTGAAGCTCATTCAAAAATGGCTGTGTATACCTTACCTACCTTCCTGCATGCCCAACTATTTGTTCCTCTTGTCATATCTATTCTTCAACTAATCACACAAAATCTAAATATACTTGTAACCATTAGCGCTCAACAATCCAGTCTGAAAGATATTTTTTAAAATGTGTTTACACAACTCATGGAGGAAAGTGCTGCCACATGTCGTAGGATGAAATGGCAATCAGATGAAATTCTTCAAGCCAGTGTTGCCCTGTATCCTGCAACTAGACTTAGAAGGACCATGCTCTAAAACAGGCAGGCAGGAGAGACCTCAGAAAGGCAGGCAGACTAGAACATGAATATGTCAGAGTGTTTCAACTTCTTTTATAATACTTTTTTTTGAACAAGAAAAATTGTTTGCAAATTCTTACAGAGTTCTCATTTTCTACTCCATCAGTTTTCATTTGTGATAGCAAAACCTCTCACACAAGTCTTCTGCTTGGCCAGCCATATCCCCATCATTAACATTAGTCAGTGAAAATAAATTATGGGTGTTGAATTTGAAAGCTACATTTATATATATATATATTTTTTTTTTTTTTTTTTTAATATCCCAGCAACTAGTAGCTATTCAGCATAATTTTATGAAGTTTCAATTCCTTTAAGATGCTCCACTGAAGACTAAGTTGAGGTTATTTGTCATGCAATATGATGTGACTAAGGAGAGATTTACTAGGACTTACGACAGAATTGAAAAGATAACACTTTGTAACACTAAGTTTACAGTAGTAACACCAAGCCACCTATGTTAAAAGGTGCAAAGTTAACACCGAACATTTACATCAGCTTTCACTGCTGGCAAGGTACACCTAAATGCCACAGAAAACAAAGAAAAGGGCCACCTTTCAATGTCTGTGAAGGCCACTTCAAGTTAGAACAGTCAGAACACACAGTTGTTCCTGTAACTTAAAAGCCAACAGAAACAGGTAATATAATATGGATACTTTTTTACTATGTAACATTCTCATCCCAGAAAAGTATTGGTGTGCAGTCTGTACACCTGGAAATGTCATCACGAAGGTCTGTATAAACAACAGCAAGGTTGAATGCAGGACCAATTTTGGTGTCTCCAATTAAAAAAAAAAAAAAAAAAAAAACCACCAAAAAACCCCAATAAAAACCAAACCAAACCAAACAACAAAACAAAACCAAACAAAAAAACCTTATTAATTCAACTGCTGCTTCATTATAAGCAGACAAAAAGCCATGTTAAAGCCCCATCTCTGAAAAAGTTCTTAATGCACATATGGAAGGTTACAACATTCAGGTTCAGAGTAACCTCAAACCTAATGTGCAAAAGACTGTACATTCTTAACACCTAAAAATGAGCCTAAAAGCAATGCAGCTACTGCAAATGGCAAGGAAGAAACAGTAAATTGACATTTAGACACCTCTCAAAAGCACTTTAAGGTGCTTTCATTTACACTGTTTTCTCAACATCTTCCTACCCAATGTAAAAACACAGTTACCGTATCGTTTTCAGAATAAAAAAATTCTAAAAGGCTGCAGAGAAATGAAACTTTCTATCACAGTTACATATATGTATAAGCAGGATAAATAGTAATAATTAGCAATGTTAATTTAGATGGATGCTAGAATTCACTGGAAGATGTCTTCTGATACTGATGATCCCAACTTCACTGTTATTCTGTGACTGATTTTTAAACTGAAGTAACACTAATCCAGTAACTTCTGGTTAAAACAGCTATGACTACATTAAAAATAAAACAAAAAACCACAACCCAAAACCCACAGAAAATCAACTAATGAGAATTCGCCATGTATCAAGGTGAGCTCGTTAACACACAAGACAACCTTCTGAAGCAGTCAGGATGCCGGACAAAGATAGGCTAAGAGCATATCACAGATGAAGGAGACACTTTCAGAATAAAACTGAAGATGTTTCCAACTTTTCGTGACTGTGAACATCTTGAAAAATACCAGTTTCTGGGTGTTATTAAGGTGCATTTTGACACTTGCAGATGAAGTCAAGAAAAAAAATCCAAAAGGCAGCAGGAAACAAGTATCATGTTGAGACTGAATAGCTGCCAAAGTGCAAAGGACAAAAAGCAATCAAGACACAGATCAGAATGCAGTGATGTATTGTTTCTGATGGCATACAGAAACAGAATCTTGCTACAAAGAGGAAGAAAGAGAAGGGAGAAGAAAGGCTAGAAAATAATTGGTCTAAACAAAGCTACACATATAAATAATCATCAAATGCACTTAACGTGGTCTAAGCTTTACTGAGATTAGTCTCTTTCTGTGCAACCTTGAAACATGGGGAAGGTACTGAAAAGATAAGGGGAGCAGCAGCACTCCAGGTAGCACCTGATGCACCTCTGCTTCACCTTTGAAATAAGTGTGCTGTTCCACACTGCACAAGGACATTACATATACCTGCTGTAAAACTAGAGTAGATCTGCTCACATGTGCTCTTGTACATAGTGCATCTGATACATGTGCATTACCTACTACCCCCATGCAGCTACCTGCCACCCAAACACACATATGGGACATGTTATAACCACCAACAGGGAAATATTAACCATATCCATAAAGTTCATCCCTCTCCCTAAAGGATGGGTTATATTCTTAGTTCAAGAAGCATCATATTACATTATCTTGCTTTTTGCAGTGTTTCAGCTCTAACTGTAGCTGAGAAAACTGTTTCTGTAATATACCTCTTTTTCTCTACGCCAATGCATTTGTCATTCTTGAGATTGTATGAAAAATCACCAGCTCATAAACACTATTAAAGATAACATTACTTAGTAGATATAAGCAAGCTGCATTCAAATGAGACAGCTTAAAAAGCTTTAAAAATTTTGTAATTCTTCAAAACAATCCAGAGAATTGGGTAAGGGAAAAGAACTTTATTATTAAGCCATTTTATGCAGCTGAGTAAACACAGGACCTCTCAAAACATGCCAATTACAATATAATCTATGTGTGGGGTAAAGATGGAAGAAAAAACAAGTACAGAAACCCAAATACCATACATCCTGTATGTCCCCACAAGCAGACACAAAAAGTGCTTTTCCTTTCCCCTCCACCCTTGTTTTTAAGCATAATGCAAGTAAGTTTCCTCACAGATACATTCTCATTTACCTTTACCTCTCATTAACTCATGAAGTTGTACCACAGGAGGACATAAGGTTGTATGGTCAAGGACCTTAAGCTCTAAAACTTTACAGTAAAAATTACAGACCAACAGAATTGCATAAAAAGAATAATAGTAATTTGGAAAAGCACGCTTGACAACACAGTATAAACGTAACATTTGAAAGGTCAGTCATCTTTTTCCCCCTAACTTTTTTTAAAAGAAGTTAAAAAAAAAAAAAAAAAAAAAGGGATAAAAATGGGGGTAACTAATACTGGACCTCCCAAAGTAAAAAACAAACAAACAATGTATTTTGCATTTTAATTTTCAACTGCAAGTGGCAGTCACCTCTGCTTGCTTTCTCATCTCAAAAAACAGGGCCATGATGACAGCATGAAGGACACTACCAAGTGCTACAACAGATGAGCTTTGAATTCAGCAAGAGTTGCACAGTAATAGAGAAGTCTCCTATAAAGACACAATCAGTTCTGCAGGAAAATATAAAAATTAATTTAAGTAATTAATACAACAGCAGCTAGAAAACACCAACATTTTACCTTGTACCATACTTTGCATACCATTCACTTCAATAATCCTTAAAAACCTCACACTTAACACCAAAGGTCTTCTTATCAAGTGGGTTTTCTTGACTTTAGGCTACTCTGCAGTCTAGGAAAGCTCCCGCACCCCCACTCAATTCAGGATGTGTTTTAGTATAGACAGACATGTACAAGGAACTCAGAAGTAACTTCCATCTGCCTCACAAAGGAGACAGATAAAACATTTCTTCCCTTGACTCTCCTTTATGTTACCATTATGCACAGCTTAAACCGGAAGTGTGCTAAGAGAGTTTTCACAGCATAGCCCCGCATTCATCACTGTAACAAACAATGGCAGGAAACACAAGTTTCAACAGAGGGATTTGCTCTGTAGCACCCTACAGCTTCAGCTTTTTAGAGATGGCCCTGATGAGCGAGGTAAGTACCTAGCTAGCTAAGTACCACCAGTACTGGTGAGCAGGCTGAAGGTTTACAGCGAGGCACAGGTAAGGAAGGCACTGTGGGCTCCCTGGGTGTGAGCACACAGACATGAGCCAGTCACACTTCCTGTCTTCCCACCACGTTTGCTTGCTGCTGTGCTTTGAAGGTTTTCAGAGCACGGGTTCTTCATAGCTATCATTGCATCTCCTGCTTTACTTTGTCTTCCAGTCTTTTATTATTTATCTGTCTCCAAATCATGGGAGCATTTCAAATGTATGCCATGCCTGCACACAAGTCTTCAAAGGAACAACACACAGGAACACAGGTATTCTTTGTTTGGGGAAGATTCACGATTCAATCAGGCACAGATTGAAGTGTTTCTGTCTCTTTCTCAAATGCCATGCAGCATAAAGGATAAGGGTTTTCAAGAAGAAAAGGTGGCACTGATAATGGTATTTCAGACAATGAAAGAAAAAGAAAGATCTTGCAGCTGCTAAATCCTCCACAGACAGCACCAGCACGCAGCTCTCCCTCCCATCACTGTGGTCTTCTCCTCTCAAAGGAGCACATGACTTTAAAGAAGTTAAGACCACGGGGTTAGCAGACAATATATGGGATTTCTCCATGATCATACTCTGCTAAGCAATTAGGTCAAACCACACTCTTGAAAATTAGTTTAGCGCAGCTGAAGGTCAAGGGGGGAGGAGATGAGGCAGAAAAGGACTAGAAGGCTTTGTTTTAACTCTCAAGCACATACAAAGTCCTTGCCAGAAAGAGGAGTTGCACTGTTGCTAGAACTTTATAGCGTATGAAAGCAATATTCTTGGCAGGGAAAAACTGGCATCTGTGTACAAATACAAGAAGTGTTGTTCCAAGTTACAAACTGTACACAGAAACAAAAAGGAACTCCTTTACATCAATGTGCTCACCAGTACTGTCTTACTCTTTCTAAATTACGCATATGTCAATGGATTGATGTGGCTCAACAGTCAGGTAAATAAGCAGATTTTTCTTCCTGTCAACCAGAATATAGAGATATTTATGGAGTTCTGTGATTCTGTTTTTTTTGGTTTTTTTTTAAACAAATTCTCTTTCATGAGCAGGAATTCTGATGTCAGATTTTGTTTCTATTCACATTTGGGTTTTGGAATGCAAATCTGAATGAATAAAGTACTCTGGGTCTACGTTAGCAGCAGATGTTCAGAAGAGAAGGCGCACTGAAAAAGCTGGAAGCATTACTGAAGGCTTGAAAATTCTGTCCTCCCAGAAACTCGTAAATGACTGCAGATGCAAAGCAAAGACAAACCAAAAACTTTACAGATTGCTGTAAACCCACTGGATTATTTAATCTGCAACTAGGTGAACAAAGACTAAATTCTCCTTCCTGCTTTTTACAGTGCTTTGAATGGTTAGAATAGGTGGGTGAGAGGCAAACACCAGACAGGCAGAGACAAAACCTTCCCTGCTTCCTGTATGTATATAAACAGTTCAGATCTGTCTTTAGTTTCATATTATCTATCCAGTATTCAGTTTTACAGTCTGGGTAACACCAGACATGCATGCTTGTCACTGTGCCAGTAGACAAGAATTGCAAGTTATCAACTTCACTGAAACTCTATACAAGAGGCTGGAGCAACAGCCAGACACTGTTTTTTTCTTCTCTCTGATACAGTTATTGCCTAGGCAGGAACAGCAATTACAACGTTACCAGGAAAAAAAAAAAAAAAAATTCAAGCTGTTGGCTACTCCTTTGTATGCAAAAGCATACTATCTGTGTCTTGCTTTCTTTTGGATCTGTAAAACTTCTCACTGCTCAAGAGATAAACTATTTTTCATGGTTCCTTGTTGAGAATTCATTTTATCATACAATTACTTTTCACTTTTAAATGTAATCTAATATAGTTCAGTGTGATATGGCCTAAGTGCACAGGTATAATATACAAGTTTGAAAACTTCAGAGGTTTTTTTTTTAAAATAGTCTTCTCCATGATATTTAAAATTTAAATATCTCCATGATATTTAAAATTTAAAATTTTTTATTTTCTTTTCTTTTTAATATGAGACAATGCTGTACTGCAAAGCTGAAGAGCTCTTATCTTCCTAGTACACAGATTACAGCAGTGATAAACTTTTACATTCTCACTGTCTCTCATTTGTACTCTACAATTTGTAAAACATAACCATTGTGTCAGTATTCCATGGTTCTCTCTCAATGCACATTTCCAAGTCACTGGATTTTGACATGTGCATTGATAATGTATTGAGGACTTGGGAGTACTGTGTAAGGACTTGGGAGTGCTGGTGGATGAGAAGCTCAACACAAGTGTGCTCTTGCAGCACAGAAAGCCAATCACGTCCTGGGCTGCATCAAGAGAAGCATGGCAAGCAGGTCGAGGGAGGTGATTCTCCCCCTCTACTCCACTCTTGTGAGACCTCACCTGGAGTACTTCATCCAGTTCTGGAGCTCCTATTACAAGAAGGCTATGGATGTGCTGGAATGTGTCCAGAGAAGGGCCACGAGGATGATCAGAGGGCTGGAGCACCTCTCCTGTGAGGACAGACTGAGAGGGTTGGGGTTGTTCAGCCTGGAAAAGAGGTGGCTCTGGGGAGACCTTATTGTGGCCTTCCAGTATCTGAAAGGGGCCTGCAAGAAAGCTGGGGAGGGACTTTTTAGGCTGTCAGGCAGTGGTAGGACTAGGGGGAATGGATTAAAGCTAGAGATAGGTCGATTCAAGTTAGACGTTAGGAAGAATTTCTTCCCCATGAGGGTGGTGAGACACTGGAACAGGTTGCCCAGAGAGGTGGTGGAAGCCCCATCCTTGGAAGTTTTTAAGACCAGGCTGGATGGGGCTGTGAGCAACCTGCTCTAGTGGGAGGTGTCCCTGCCCACAGCAGGGGAGTTGGAACTGGATGATCCTTAAGGTCCCTTCCGACCCTGGCAATTCTATGATTCTATGAGTTCTGTCCAGGAGAGGATGAGGAGTGAGTTGAGAGTTTGAGGGTAAGAATTAAGGGGCAGGCTGGCATGTGTGATACTGGTTTGGGTGTCTATTACAGGCCACCTGATCAGGATGAGGAAGCTGATGAGGCCTTCTACAGGCAGCTGATAACAGCCTCGCAATCACAGGCCCTGGTTCTCATGGGGGATTTTAACTACCCAGATATTTGCTGGAAGGCCTACATGGCCAGCCATTCACAGTCCAGGAGGTTCCTCCAGTGCTTCGATGATAACTTCTTGATGCAAATGGTGGATGAGCCAATTAGGAGAGAAGCACTGCTGGATCTTATACTCACTAAAAAGCAGGGTCTGCTTGAAGTGGTGAAGGTTGAGTGTAGCCTTGGCTGCAGCGATCATGAGATGGGTAGAGTTCAGGATCTTGTGTGGTAGGAACAGAATACCAAGCAGGATCACAACCCTGGACTTCAGCATGGCCAACTTTGACCTTTTCAAGAGAGTGCTAGGGGAAATCCCATGGGACAGGGTACTAGAAGGTAAAGGGGCCCAAGATAATCGGTTTACATTCAAGGACCACTTTTTCCACATTCAAGATCAGAGCATCCCAGCAGGTAGGAAATCAAGAAAGGGAGCCAGGAGACCCACATGGTTAAACAGGGAACTGCTGGGCAAACTCAAGTGGAAGAAGAGAGTCTTTAGATTGTGGAAAGAGAGGATGGCCACTTGGGATGAACATAAGGTGGTTGTCAGAGGATGCAGGGAGACAACTAGAAAAACTCCAAGGCCTCCATGGAGTTAAACCTTGCAAGGGAGGTCAAGGACAAAAGAAAGGGCTTCTTCAAATACATTGCAGATATAACTAACACTAGGGGCAACGCGGGCCCACTGATGAATGAGGTGGGTGCCGTGGTGACAGAGGATACAGAGAAGGCAAGGTTACTGAATGCCTTCTTTGCCTCTGTCTATACCACTGGAGACTGTTCTCTGCAGCCTCAGACCACTGAGGCCCCAGATGAAGTCAGGATAGAGGAGACTTCCTTGGTTGATGAGGACTAGGTTAGGGATCAACTGAGCAATCTGGATATACCTAAGTCCATGGGCTCCAAAGGGACACACACATGAGTGCTAAGGGATCTGTCAGAAGTTATTGCTAGACCCCTCTCCATCATCTTTAGTAGGTCATGAAGAACAGGAGAGGTGCCTGAGGACTGGAAGAAAGCAAATGTCTCTACAGTTTTCAAAAAGGACAAGGACGACGCAGGTAACTACAGACTGGCCAGCCTCAGATCCATCCCCAGAAACGTGATGGAGTAAATTATCCTTGGTGCTGTCTCTAGGTATATCAAGGACAAGGGGGTCATCAGGAGCAGTCAATATGGTTTTACCAAGGGGAAGTCATGTTTGACCAACCTGATAGCCTTCTATGAAGAAATAACCAGGTGCATAGATGATGGTAGTGCAGTGGATGTGGCCTATCTTGATTTCAGTAAAGTATCTGACACTTATCCTCGCAGATAAGCAGAGGAAGTGTGGTCTGGATGATTGGGTAGTGAGGTGGATTGTTAACTGGTTGAAGGAAAGAAGTCAGAGACTTGCAGTCAATGGGGCAGAGTCTAGTAGTTGGAGGCCTGTATCTAGTGGAGTCCCCCAGGGGTCAGTACTGGGGCCAGTACTACCCAATATGTTCATCAACAACTTGGATAAGGGAACAGAGTGCACTGTCAGCAAGTTTGCTGATAACACAAAACTGGGAGGAGTGGCTGACACACCAGCAGGCTGCGCTGCCATTCAGTGAGACCCAGATAGGCTGGAGAGTTGGGCAGGGAGAAATCAAATGAAATATAACAAGGACAACTGTAGTGTTGCATCTGGGAAAGAGCAACCCCAGGTACCAGTATAGGCTGGACATTGACCTGTTGAAAAGCAGCGTAGGGGAAAGGGATGTGAGGATCCTGGTGGACATCAGGATGACCATGAGCCAGCAACGTGCCCTTATGGCCAGGAAGGCCAATGGCATCCTGGAGTGTATTAGAAGGGGTGTGGTTAGTAGGTCGAGAGAGGTTCTCCTCCCCCTCTACTCTGCCCTGGCGAGGCCACATCTGGAATATTGTGTCCAGTCAGAGGACTTTGGAGCCAGTCCTTCATCGATATGCAGTGTGTGTGTGTGTGTAAAAAAAATTCACTAATGTGGTGTCAGGTATATCACATGACAAGTATAAGATGTACACAACCGGTATGAAAGTGAACTCAGTCTAGAAACAGATGTATCATTCTTGTAAAACTTTGTAAACACATAAAAAGTGAAAACATGAGAAGGTCCCAGGCCTCAAGTCCCTTAACAGAAGCACTTAGGTGATTCTCAAACTACAGAATGCAAAGAACTAGGCATTATCTTACTTGCACTATCAAGGACTCAAGAAAATGCTTCATACAGAAGACAGCTTATAGACATGGTGGATTAAAATACCAATGTGAAGTCTGTGTTGAGATGTAGTGGCATTTAATGTATAAGCTGGGGGAGTATGTATTGGTGTAAAACTTCCCAGGCAAATGGATGTCAGTCATTTCTTATTAATGATGCTTGGCCTGGAGCTTCCTGAAATCCATTTGGTCTGAATAGATGTACATCTGCTACATCCTTTTCAGAAATTCTCTTATAATATGAAAAGCAAAGTACTCACACTTGTAAATAGTTCAAGTAATAACTACATGTATGATGGAAAGGAAAAAGCCAGAAAGAAGATGGGCTAACACACAGAAATGCACAGATTTTCAAGAAAAGTGCTACCCGTACTGACATTTATGATATTAAAAATGAGCTTCCACATACAGGTAATTAAAGAATTAATGCCTAAGTACATACCCATTTCAATACAGAACATAACATACTGTGTTAATACTTAAAGCCAGAGTTGAACTCTTAATGCTTCTACTGTTCTTCAGTACTTAATTTTCCCCTTCATTTGGGCTTTTCATGAAATTTGTAAACCTGCTCATAAATTAACATTAAATCATAAGTCAGTCTTGCTAAATGTTAAAACATATACATGACATACATCTGACTCAGAGCTGAACATAAAAGTTCAGTCATCACTTGCTCAGAAAACCAGGAGCCTGCGAGCAGAACAAATGTTTTATTTTGGTGATACTAAAGACCACTGTAGCTGCTATTTCATAGCAGCTTCTGTAGCAATGGGTTCTGAAGCATGCCTGAGGTGTGTGTTTGTCATTCACCTTGGGGAGGAAGAGTCTAGTGATAATGCTTATCGAATCTCAATTATGCCATCCACTCTTTCATCACAATGAGAAGCTTTGTTAAATTTCACCTTTTCAGAACCTTCCTGCTTTCTAGTATATAACCTATGATCTTCATGAGCAGTAACAATGAGCCTCTAGACAGTGTTATGTAGATTCTGACCCTGGAATATATATCTATGTTGAATGTCCACAAATAAAAATAAACAAATGCATGACAGCCACAGCACAGCTGCAACTATTAGATACAAGATGCTAATGAAAGAAAATGATGTTTTTTCAGTATATTTAAAAAATCATTTAATACGGTGATAGGTATGGATCATTCACCAAACACTTGCTAGAAAAAGGGTAAAAACTAATCACTGAAAGCAAAAGCAAGGATGGACTGCAAAGCCCCAAACAGGTTATGACTCATTTTCCCAAGAAACAATAGTTAAAGGTGTAGAATGCATTTCACCATGTTTCATTACTTCCCATCATGTACAAGAAATGACTGTAAAGTCCACAGGCATCTTACTAACCTTTCAGTACCAGAGCGCAAGGAGAAACATACAATCTCAAGCTTATACTCCACAGAAGATGTTAGAGTCATTTTTTTTTGCCTGGGAAAATTTCTGGGCTTTCTCCTCCAGTTATTAATTAGATGTTAGCTAAATACATAAGAAATTCACCAAGTGATATAATCTATAAACACATCCTTTAAGACAAAAAAAATTAAGCCAGTGATGAAAATGCTGCTTTTCCTTGACTGAAGACAGCTTTTTTGAGGAGACACAGCACTACAAACAAAGCAGTTCATATCACATACACAGATCTAATACCAAGGGACTTAGTAACTGTCCACATACATTATGGTTTTATGACCTATTTACAGACAAATAATTGTCTGCTTCCTCATCTCTTCAGCCTTTATTCACAACTACTCACTCTTCCAGACAAGCTTGGGCACTTAGGAATTTAGAACATTTAAAAAAAATATTCCAAGTTGTCCCCTCTGACCTCCATGCAAAGGAGGGCCTGTCTGGCTACCCTACAGCTGCTGCCGCAGGAGAACATACTCAGACTGTGCAGTCACCAATCTCATTGTCCAGGGTTAATCAAGAGTCAGGTTTTGCTTCCCAGGTCAGAGCAGCTCTTCCATGTGGTCTTTGCTGGCCACACCTGCATGATACTGACACAGAGCTGATGAGGCACAGGCTTTGCAGTGGGGCTTAGATTGAGCCAGCATCCATCACAACCTGAGGCTTCCCCATTCCTCTGGCCAATGCTTCCTCCCTGTGCCAAGCCGGTGGCCGGCGCTGATACTTGCCCAACATGCCTATGGTGATCAAGTTTAGGGAGCTCAATCTGTAATCCACTTCTGCTTCCAGGCTGCACTCAGGACACTGCCAGTGCCAGCATAGAAGAAGCATCAGGAGAATGCAGCTCAGCAGGTGAGGAACAGCATTGTCCCATTCTCTGGCACCCTAATTAGGCTGGGTTTAGCCACACTGTGAAAACACACAGGCAGGCCAGCAGGCAGGTAGGGCAATGCTGACCAGCAACTAACACACCCTTAGGAGGGGCACTAATGTAAAGGTTTCTTTTTAATGGAACCAAGGGGGCAGCAGAAGTAGACTAGTGTTGTAAGATATAATCTGGAATGGTTTGTTCTCCAAAAGCAACAAAAGCAGGAAAAGCAATCCTTCTTTTAGGCAGGAATGTGAAGCAAATAGTATCAGAAGGCCTTTTCAAATAAAAAGCAATGAGAAAAGATGAGACATAAGGAACTAAGTCATTCCCTGATGTGCTTTCCTCTCCCAGGGAATCAACAGCAATTCTGCACAGATGGCCCTAGTCATGGAGACGGGAAAATACTGCCAGATAATAAACAAAAAAGGTCGTAACTCCCATATCAAAAATGTTTGAAGTCTACACTCACAGAAAACAAAAAGAAACACAAAAACAAACAAAACAAAGCAAAAAACCCCACAAACAACCAAGCAACCAAAAAAAAAAAAAACCAACCCAAACAAGCAACGAAAAAAACCCTAAAACCAAAAAAAAACCCAACAAAACAAAACACCACAAAAATCCCCACACCAGTACACCCCAAATGATAAACAAAGCAGAAGGAACAAGGTGAAGTACCTATCTCTGGAATCACATCTGCATTCTCTTTGTTACAGGTAACAGGAGACAACTGTCCCAATAAAGGGATCAAAGTCAGAAACAAGAAAGGTACCAAAAGAAAGCTAAAACTTATTACCCTCCAAGACTCCCATGAATTTTTTTTTCCTTGGAAAATAATAAATGGCCAGTTTTGTTGTTGAAGCTATTGTAAAAGCCAAGTTCTTGGTCACAAAGTTGTTAGAGCAAAGTAAAAAACCCACTAACATTATTATCGTCTGTGGATAAATGGGAAAAACTTCACCCCTCAATTTCCATTAAACTTGGCAGAATAATTCAATTGTAAACCATGCCAGAACAGAATACAGTATTATAATTAACACAGAAGTAAGCTCCATCTAGTTGTACCTACATAAGTAAGCAAAGTAAGAACAGTGGTAAATAACACACACCACACAATCACACGTGTGATTGTAAATTTTAAGCACTGGCTTTCTTAGTCTTATTTAGAAATACAGGATTACAACAGACCATGTCAGCAATGAAGTGCAATCCTCTTAAACTGCAGCCAACCCTTTAACAGTGAATGAGACAAAAAATTTCAGAAAAAGAGAAAGAGATGAGGTGCCCCATACTGCTTCTCTATAATCACAAAACTGTTGAAAGTCACCAAAGACTTCAGAATATAAACCCCCTTTTGTCTGTTGTGAAAGAGTAACAACTTCAAAACACCACAGCTTCAGCGGACTATGTGACATGGGGAAAATGTTCCTATGTTATCAGTTCCCATGGCACACAAGCAGGTTCTCTAAAGGAACGCTTCTACAGTTACACCCACCCAGTACCTCAGGTCTTACAACAACTACTTACTGATACTCAAGAGAAAACTGATGAAAGGGACAAGGGCCCCAAAGCCAATTTACGTATTTGACAGAAGCAGGGCTCCTTAAAACATTCAAAAATACATTATTAGTTGCTCACAAATAAAGTGTAATAAAAGTATTTCCAGTACAACAGTTCAACTATGAGGCCAACTTAGCATCCTGTTTAAGCAAGAAGAACACAGATGGAACACTACTGTCCAAAACAATTTTTTTTAATTTCTAAAATTTCACTCCTCTACATAGTTCAGCAGAAAATTCAATTAAACTATTCCTTTCAATCAGTTTATACCCACAGTTACAATTTACACTGACTTTGAATTCTTTCAAGCTTTGTATACGTCCCCTTTTACTGGATGTTCACAAACATGAGATACCTTTCTCTTGGTTAACTACAGGAAAGACCGTCTTAGCTTCCTAATGAACAAATAGACATGTACCTCTGCTGGTGGATGATATACTAGGGAAGACTTGCTCTAGTAAGGAGTGGTACACCACCGCACTGCAAGGTCCTTGCTGCTGGTGGTCGATGCATGCATATGGTCTAGGCAACCGTGTAATGATGCTTCTTCCTCAACAGCATTGCATCTTGAAGCAGAAACTGTCACATTTGCTTGAGTAATCAAGAGGTAATAAGAGGAAGAAAGTAAAACATAAAACCCAAGAGAATAAGGCTGAACACCATCACGTCGATTATTCAATGTGGTGTTTTACATCAATTCCAGACAATGTGAACTCTTCTGGATTTGGGTGAGAAACATCAGCGTGTGCCACAACCTAAAAAACCCACCAAACTCCAACACAGTATAATACCATTAGTCCAAAAGGACAACATCCAAGGGTCAAAATACAGTTTGAGAAACAACAGACTTATTTGAGACTGAGCTCCTATGCAAGGCACTACCACACAGGAAACAGAAACTACTGAGCTGCAACTTTAACTGGCACCTTTCCTTTGAAATACATAATCGTACCACTAAGTTGCACAGGTTTGCTAATCAAGCCAGTTAAAAACAGGTCACCTTGCTATTGAATCCAGCTGTGGGTCTCACAGGAAATGTGCGATTTCCTCAAAAAACAGATACATCTCTCAATACCTCTGACCAACTAAAGCAACCATTCATCAAGGTTACTCCAGAACCACTGCACCTTCTGTGATTCTTCTGATTTCCAGCTTAGCCTCCTTATTGTCAGTTTATGTCTTCTGCTTTTGTAGTGAAGTGTCTCTTTATCTCTGTCCTTCCTATATACTTAACTTGATGCAGATTTATGGACGCAATCACAACTCCATGCAGGCCAAGTATTCTAGTGCCTTCAGCTGATCTGAGTGTGAACTTGCTGCCATAAATTAGATCTGAGTGGGGTTTTTTTTTTCCCCTTTGACAGCAATGCTGTATCCAAGAAGTAAACAAAACCCCAAAACAACAAATCCCACACAGAAACACACAGCAGAGGAAAGTGATACTGCTCTGACTGTGTCGCCAACCGTGTGGACTGAGCTTGGCACACAGCTCTCATGAAAACACAGCTGCAGCCTCCCTTTTCCAAAGCTAAAGGGGACAGTTTCTGTTCAGTACACACAGCTCCAGCAGAGGAAGTGATGTACTCGAACATCTGTAAAGGGAGATAACGGGAAGGGAAAAAAGAAAGCCCAAAAAATTCTCACAAACATAGAATGACAAAAAAGCAAAGCCCAGAAAGCCAGAATCAAAGTTTCAGCGCACCCCTAACATACCAGCTCCAGTACTGATCGTGCCTCACTGAGCCCAACTAGAAGAGAAATCACAGACAAGCATTTTTTATCTGCTTCCTGATGAGTTTAGATTGACAAAGATTTGGGCACTTAAACTGAAGTCACAGAATAATCAGCAAGCTTCAGTTTTAATTACACTTGATTTTACAAGACATACAAAGCAGGCATTATTCTCCTCCAGACCAACAAATACACTGAGCAGGACCAAGCAGTTCTACTCAAAAAGCACCTGCACCCTTTGCACTTTTCATGCAGCAAACCTCTCAGCCCACTGTGTAAGGCAGTACTACTATATGGTGACAGCCTCTTGCAGCCTGCACAATCAGCAGCTCACAGGTTATTATGTTTGCAAAAAGGAGGCATTTTGAAGCATGGCTGGCAGGTAAAGTGACTTGAGGTGCATAAGATTAATTCCTTCTACGTTGCTTTCCAGTTAAGGACCTTCTTTTCACGTAACCACCAAGGCCAGGAATTGCAGACCATCATGGAATACGCAGCTTCTGCTCTGAGAGATGAGAAGACTGACAGAAACACCACACAAAGGGTTCTTTGCTGTAGTCTGAATTTTACAATTTTCAACTCTTAAAAGAAATAAAAAAAAAAAAACATACAAAGACACCAGACAGGTTTCCTGCTCAAATAGCAGCTTTGTGGCCAACATTTTCAGGGTTCCTCCCCAGATCTGTGTCCACGAAAGACTCATGTAGTCCACTCAATTTACTGTAATTAATTAAAATATTCTACTGGAATTTGCATACAAGCAATTACAGAAGCAGTGATTTCCACACACACAGTATTTATGGTTGTGCCTGTATCAGTAATGCAAGAAATGGTACTGCAGAGGTTTGTGCCTTCTGCATCTTCATCACTTTTACCATTTTACCTCTGTATGAAAAATAAAGTTACAACATTCCTTTTAAGGGAGCAGTGGAGGTGAGGTTACAGCAAGAAAATATAAGAAAACAGAAATTAGAAATGTCAATGTATCACAGTTAAAAATTTTATACTTTACATGCAAAACATTTAGCTTTATCAGATCGTCTTTCACATTGCTCCTTCCACCTCCCATGACTTTCTAATTCATAGAAAAAAAAATGTTATGCTATGACATTATTAAAGATGGTTGGCATGTGTTTTAAATGTAACCATTCTGAAAGGAAGCATCACCTCAAAGGAATTTCACATCCTTTACATCTCACAATTGAGCTTGACAATAGTCAGGCAATTTTAGTACATCAGCTAGTTAGCACAATTAGTTTAGGTTGTCAAGCCTGGAAAGCACCACAAAGGCCAAATTCTTGTTGCCATCCGGGTATTTTTTGTTTGGTGTTTTTGATTTCCTGCCAACATAGGAGTGCAATGTAGTTACAATTATGGAGTGTGGATAGATGATGGATAGCCTTTGCCATTCTAAAAAGCAGTTTCTGAAAACCAGTATGCGATTAACAACATATACATACGTGCATATATATATATTTTTTTTTTTTTTTTTTCTGTCTACATATTCCCTGCTTACTACAGAAAACATCCTCCAGTGACCAGGAAAGGAAAAAAAAATAATTCTCAAATGTAAAAATGTTTTACAGATTGTAAATACACATTTGCACAACTCCCTATTCTCTCTTATTGGCATCTTCAGCATGTTATCCTACGTATTTTTCTCTCACAATTGATAAAGCAATTAGATACCTAGATAACATGGTTAGCTTACTGCTTTTTACTGTTACCATCTCTGCTTCATGAGCTACCACGCACAAACAGAATAGTTTCCAAAACTGCTGAGATTCATCGTATCTTTTATTCAACACCATGTTGCAAGTGTTTCCCTCGTGAGTCCAACAAGTCCAACAAGCTTTAAGTTTAAAATTGTTAGATATCTCTTCCTACTTTTTTAATCAACAAGAATCTAAAAAATGCAAACCACAGTGCAACACAACTACCATTCGGTAATTCCAAAACTTTACTTCAACAATCCACACCTCCTTTGGGAAGCACGTAGAAGTTTAAATTAAAAAACAAACAAACAAAAACCAAACATGGGCGGGTAGGTTGTGAAGGAAGGAACTGCTTATAAGACCAGGAACTAAATCCCTTCAATTCACATGAACAGACATGGTATGTATCTATATCATAGCTTTGTTCGGGTGTATCTCCCAAGAATTACTTAAGCAATGCTGCATTTCTCACAGTACTGTAGCAACTCCCAAGTAAGGCCAGTTACAAGAAGGTAAAGAACTATTGATTATTTTAATCTGTTTTCAAGATCTTTACTTGCGTGCTCACTGTGGTGAGGTTTTCAATACTGATGAACTCAAATTCCCGTTTTCTGGGCAGACTGAAGTGTAAAACCACTGCAGCAGGGTGTTTAAAATGCACAGTCACAACACCTGCAACTGCAGGCAGAATTAAAATTAACAAAATAGCTTTAGTAAATTTGTTGCTTTTTCACTAAAATCCCTACCGCCCTTTGAAATTTCATGGTTACATGATTACTTAACATATCTGTAGGTAGCCTGCATATGAACAATGCAAGTAATCACAAGTACGGTGGAAAAAAAGTGCACACATACACAACGATCAAGAGCACAATATACTTCTGCGTTCTGTGCTAAAGATAACATTTGAACCACAAATCTCAAAAGACTGTTTTGGTACAAAATCTTAAGAGAAACCAACTTGAACAGCCATGAATGTGTCGGAAGAAATTGTGTACAGACAAGACAAATAAGGGTGATTCTGTCAGTATCCACAATGACAAGTTCCTTTTTTCTTATTCTTGCCAGGTATAAATCAAAACAAACCAAGAATGGAACAAAATTCTAACACTTTGGTACAAGAATGTGGACTGTTTATTACTTTTTCTGCACAGGCACTGTGAAATACCAGAAAACTAGAAAGTGGATTTTTTTTTCAGCCCTGGCACACCATTATCCCTTCTCCCTGTTCCCAACAACTCTAGGTTTTATGTTAAGCAACACTTAAACCTCCTTTAATAGTTTCAATCAAAAATTTCATTTATACAACCCATTTACTTTCTTCAAGGTACCTTTCTTACATAATTTTCTTACTCACTTTTTTTTAATTATAGTTACTGTCAGAAGTATTATAAAGTAATAAAGACTGCTAAATAATTCACAAGGGAAAACAGTGAAGATTATTAAAATTTCTGAGGAGTTTCATCTTCACTGAGCTTTCTCAAAAGGCAGGCCAGCCTAAGAACTTCAGGACCAGTTCATTCAAAGAGCTGTCAGCAAAAACTCATCATTTACTCACCTTACTTGCTGCATGACTGCAGCTATGTAAGTGGAAATAAAACAATTATTCCCTAAGAGAGGGGAAAGAGGCTGATTTTGCAAAACAGAACCTTTCATCATTGCTTAGCTCAAGTATTAAATCACGATGTGGGATCTCAAATGAACATAAGAAATTCTGAAGTCAAAGGTGTTTTTAATATTCACTGCTTTCTGAGTTTTGAGCCTCAGGGTTGACATTTGCAACCATATTAGTACACACACACGTAATGGTGAGAAACCTACCTAAGGAGTAAAGAAGGAATGGAAAGCAATGGGATTTACAAGACAGTATTTCAAGCAACCCTAGAAATTTAAGTTTAAAAAGAAATTAAAAACACCACTGAACGAAACCATGCAGCTATCCTGAGATTTGCTTGGTTTTAGGACAACCCTTTGCAGTGGAATAATCCTGGTTTCTTGAAGTGATGCTGAAGTGAAAGCTCTGGCCCTTTTAAATAACTGCATTCCATTTTTAAAGCAAACACCCTGTCGAACATTTCACATTGGTTTTACTGCCCACTGGTATTTTCTCACACAAGCAGATAAAATTGATGAGGTTCCTAGTCTTCTTCACTTTTTTCTTTTTTTTTTTTTTTTTCCCCCCAAGGAAAAGCTAGAGCAGTGCTTAACATTCTTTTAAATTCTTAAAATATTACGCGTGAAGACTGCATGCCAAGCTTATACAGCATTAAGATAAATAAAAACAAACAGTACTATAATGCTTGGTCTGTAACTGATCACATTAATATAACAGTGTTCTACGGAATGCCATTACCTAACGTTCTTCCAATTTGAAAAACTCTGTTAGCAGTTTGGGGGTGGGTTTTTTGCTATATAACATTACTCAGTGTTTGCACTTCCCTGTACTGTAAAAATGCAACTCTTGGTCTTCAGTGTTGTGTTCCGGAGCCAACATGTGACTTCCAAAGCATGATTGTTTGGAAAAATCCCCCTATATTTAAACATTTCTTATGTAATTGGCCTAAGGGCAATTGTTCTATTTCATAAATATGTATTAGGGACCAAATATTGTGTTGACACTTTCTCTTTAAAATAAATGTAAGAGGTTACATAAATCTTAACACTTTCTAAACCATCTTATTGACATCATCTTCTCCCTGAAGAACTTAAGAGAACACGGTGACTTCTAGATATATTTTCTTTTATAAAGTAAATACGGTATGAGTGCCTGTAAGCACAAGCACAGCTTTATTTTTGAGTCCAGCAACCTAAACCTTAATTTCAGACCATTTTATGTGTTCTTGACGGAAAGAATGGAAATCAAATCAAACTGTTTTATGTATCCAAGCAAAATATTTAGGTCACACAACCTGAACTTATGGCTTGGCATGAAACCACCTCTTTTCTAACTAGTTATCAAATAAGTTAATAATGATTTGGTGTCCAACACAGCCTGTCATTCTAAATGTATGAAAAAGCCAACACAGAACACCCTGTGAAAATGAAAGTACACATTCATCACATACCTGTACAAGTCATGGCAACAAGCTTTTACATAAATGGTGTGAAGATGATTTTAAGTGCAGTCCAATGAACTTTCTGATAACATACGGTCTTTGGGGTTTTTTTTGTGTTGTTAAGAAACAGTGTCATATTTCCAAGATACCGCGTACATCAGTACATTGTTTGCAACATTTGCTATTACTGGATCCTTTTGCTGAAATAGGGTAGAGAGAGTAGACATGGAATCACCTGCCACACATGTCCTGTGGTAATTAAATACCAATTCCAAGCTTTGAGATTGCCAGGATGAACACTAGAAAAGGATTCTGTCATACCGGTGTGCTAAAGTGCCATCGGATTCCCCCTTCTTTAACAGGGGTAAGGAAGATGAAAAAGACACACATGTAACACGCTTCCATGTATCAACAAAGTGAAAGCTCTGAAAAAACAAGGCATAACTAAGAGTTTGAGCTTGGAGGAGATCTCTACGCAGCATTCAAGAATCAAGGTTCAAGTGTGCAGTGCTTCATCTGCAGCGCTCTGCTCACATCCCCTGATCTGAGTGCCAGCTCCAGCAGTGATGCCCATAGAGTGATCTTCACCGCAGTACTATTGATGAAACACAGTTTGTCTCACTTCTTTAACTGTGTTATTAAAGCAAAACCAACATGCAATACATGTCGAACCTTCATTACTACGCAAGCCAAACTTCTGTCCTACAAACTCATCACCTTTCCAGTCACTCGTCTGGCTAACAGCAGCAAGTCTTACAATTTCATAGCTGGCCCTCTAGCCCGAAGGCAGAAGGTCCACCTGTACGCACCACGTTACACCCCGATGCGTGCCGAGCCAAGAGGGTACCACTTAGGAACTGCCCGACCCTAAAATCCCACGGGGCCAGCATTAAAACAGGCAACATGCCGTAGCGTACAATCCAACTCCCTTTCCCATCTTTGGGAGGCAAAAGGCAACGCGGGGACACTTCAAGCGGCAGCAGCGGCGCCTGACCTCGCTCCTTGCCCCGCCGCGCTCAGCGGCTCTCCCGGCTCCCAGCCGCCGCCGGCCCGCACCCACCTGCCGAGGTCCTCGCCCGTCTCGTAGTGCTCCTCCAAGTTCTCCTGCCTGAAAACCGTCATGGTTGCCGCCGCCCGATTCAACACCTGCTCGGCGCCCTCATCACCAGCGCCCCGGAGCCGCCGGGACCGCCCCGCGCTCGGCTGCGCGCCCTGCGGAGAAGCGCGGAGGTGAGCGACCCTGCGCGTGGCCGGGCGCCACGCTCCCCGACGCCGGTGCCGGTGCCACCGCCGCCCTCCCCGCCCCCGAGGGAACCGGCACCCGCGGGTCGGGGGGCACCGCCCCTGCCCCGGCCCGGGCTGCGGGAGAAGAAAGCAGCGCCCCCTGCCCCCGCCCCTTCCCCGGCAAGCGCACCGCCGCCCAGCCGCCGCTCCGGGCGCCGGCGCCCAGCCGCCCGCCCGCCGAATTCCTCAGCGGCTCCGTTGCCCGGTCAACCGGGACGTGCCGCCGGCCCGGCGGAGGGAGCCCCCCAGGCATCCCCGCACCTGACCCCAGGGGAGGGCGAGGCGAGAGACCCCCCCTCCCCGCCGCCAGGCAGGGGCTTGCGGGGGCCGGTGGCTCCGCCCGGGGCCGTCCTCTCCCTCGCTCACCCGCTCGCCTCTCACCCGCTGTCCGTCGCCGCGGGGCCCCGGCCGCTCCGCGACCTGTGAGGCGGCGACAGCGCCGCGGCCGCTCCCGGCCGGCGCGCAGGCACCGCGCGACACCGCCGCGCGGGGCTTCGCCGCCTGGCCAATAGGAAACCGCCCGCCGCCCCCC
>JANVCC010010406.1:28105987-28268699 GCA_025345505.1 Todiramphus chloris collaris | reverse complement strand
AGGGAGCCCGCGGCCGCGCCGTGCCCCCGCCCGACGCGGCCGTGCGGGAGGCTCCCGACGCGGCCATTGTGTGCGCTGCCGCCGGCCGCGCCCGCCCGCCCGCAGCCCGCTCCCTCCCCCCTCCACCCGGCGGCCGCGACCGCACCCTGGCTCCGGGCAGAGCAAGGGGGGGGGGCGGCGGCTTCTGCCCTCCTACCACCCGCCGCTACCGCCCTGCTTCGTTAAAATAAGCGGTAGCGCCGGAGGGAGCGGAGCGGTCCTGCGGCGGGCGACGTCCTGCCCACCCGGCACCCGCCCCAGGCTCCACGTCCGCTCTGGCAGGAGCTGCCCCGGGCCCCGTCGGCAGCGCCGCGGGCGGGAGGCCTGCTGCAGCCTCCCTCGCACACGTGCTCACCCGGGCACGCCGGCCCGGCCCGCCCGGCACAAAGCGCGCCCGCTTCAGAGCTGGTGGCGGGGAGCTCCAGTATCGTCTATTCTGTTAGCTGCTTCACAAAGTAAGCACTGAGGAACAGCTTTGTGGTGCTCGTTTATGGACAGGCAGTAACAATGAACATTTTTATTCTAATACAAAATACCCTGATTTGTGTCGGCAGAGTGCCGCACCTTACATACGGTGCTTGTTAGTGGTTCCTAGCTTCACGTGTGCTGCTGCTGCTGCTGAGGTTCAGCTTTCCCCAGGCACGACGTTTTCGGTAGTGTATTGATCCCATGCCAACTTGGAACTTCAACTACTGCTTATATTTTGAAGGCAAGGTTTTTTCCTAGTTGCCTTGTGTTTCCTTCCATCCATGTTGTTCAGCCTCGAGTGAGTACATCATGTCAGGTAACTGAATAGTTTTTCACTTCCATCTGAACTCTTGAGATTTTCCAGAGAATTGCTTATCAAGGGTGAAAAAAAGTTCAGTGCAGTCATACAATTTTACGCTTACTTGATTTAGCACTTGAGAAGAGCCTGGCCTTCTTTGGGCACACTGCAACAAGCACAGATGCCCTGAAATTTTCTGAGTGAGTCACAGCATGACCTTGGTCAAGCAGCAGAAATTTTCGTGCCCCCACTGATGTCATGTGTAAAAGCAAGGCAGGACGTTTGAATGGATCACTGCATGTGAAGTTACAGAAAGCCGTCTTCAAAGAGGGCAGCTTGGTCACATCTCCTTGGTTTGGGTTACGTTCAGAATTACGCACCCCTCGCTATTCGATTTGTAGCCAGGCACGCAGGAGTATGATGCTGTGCTTTGTCTTTAACGCATCTTACATGTATTTAGCAGGTTTTCAAAGCCATGACTCATGTCAGATTTTCAACACCGCTCAATGTTTTTAACAAACATTGGATACAGGTTCAAAAGTTCATTTTGGTTTTAAAGATTCTTCCTTTGCTGGAAATGAGGACAGTCACTGGAGCCAGACCATTGAATTTGAAGCTCTCTAACCTTGCTTGATCTTCGGGTGTTTTTTACTTTGTTTCAGGATCTTTTATGATGGTTCTGAGCTCATGGAAGATTAACATTCATTACAGCTTGCATTGCAAGCACTATTGGAACGCGCAGTTCAGTATTATTTCTTGCGACACAGCTCTGCTTTAACTGAAGCAATTGAAATTTCACTTGATTCAGGTAAGAGCAGACACACATTGGAATCTATCAATACACTATAACACAATTACCGAGATGCATAGATCAACAGAAAAATTAATTACTTAAAATGTTTCTCTTTTCTCTTTCATTTAATGGCCCTGTCTGAAGGGTGAAATCTTGCTCCTGTTTACCTGTCTGAGATGCCTGACTCTTGTTGTTCAGACCCCTCAGTGGCCCTGAGAGCTGTGTTGATTACTCTCATGACAGCAGCAAGTCACCATGTCATGTGCATGAGGTAGAGTCAGGCTCCGCTTGAGGGAAGGAAGCCATGGCAGAACATCTCTGCTGTGGAATACACAAGTACAAAAGAAGTTTGCCAGCAGAAGCACTGTTGCTGTTCTTTCTGAGAAATATTCAGCTGTTTGCATTTGATGCAGTCCACTTTGAAAGGGCTTGATTATTCCTGGTGGCACTCATCTTGCAGTATGGGAACACTTAAATCTAGGTGAAAACCCAGCCCTGATGCTATGCTTTCAAAATGCTTACCGACTTCCATGAGAATGGTATTGCACGCAGAGTAAATGGGGAAAATAATTTTAAATTGCTGTCAAATGTAATTCAGGAATTATGACTGTGGTTTACACTTACAGGTTTAATAGCACATGGGATGAAATCCAACCCTAATAAACTCAGTAGCAAAATCTCCATGATTTCATGGTTCCATGATTTCAAGCCATTGTGTATTTTTTTTGTTGTTGTAATATAATAGAAATAATAAAGTAAGATTAACTCATTACTTATACTGTTGTAAATCAGGACTGATACTGATGTCAGGAAGATTATTGCAGTGTGAAAGAGGATCAGGAGCAAGATTAATAACAAATGTGTTTTCAAAGGAGTGATTTGTGCCTGCCAGCTTACTACATGAAGTGGTTCGTGTATATTTTCCTGTGTAGAAAAGCAAGTGTTCTGTTTCTTAATAAACCTTACAAAGAATTCAAATTTGAGAAAGCACCTGTATCCCCAACCAGTGTTAAGTGAAAAGAAAGCTACATTATTTCTGTAAATCAAGCAATTTATAGCATTATTCAGCCACTTGGCTACTGAATCTGCACAGCCATTTCTACATAAAGTTAAAAAGACAAGGAGGGATATTAAATGTATTTTTTTCAGGATAAATCCTTTCCAGATCACTGTCTGATTTGTTTCTGTCATCCAGGTAAAATGTTTCTTCTAATAATGTAAGATACTAATTATGGCAAAGAACATAAATTACTTGGGCTGGCTATTATTTCTTCTGTGTATGGTTTTCAAGAGATCAGCATTTATTTTTGTCACGATTATAAAAGCAACTTCCTGGGTTGTGTGTGGTGTTCTCTGTGCTGATTCATAGGTTTTTCATGTCTATTTTAATTTCTTACAAGGCAGTCTATTTACTACCCTTGGAACCTGCTCTTCCATATCCACTAGAGACACCAGGGATGACACTGGAATGGGAAGGTGACCATTAGTGTCACAGAAGAACTTGGTTCTGGTAAACCCAAAGCATTTTTCTTACAAAAAGGAGCTTCAGATGTGCCAGTGACTGCTGTGATTAGGGCTACATGCCTCAGAAAATAGACTGACTCTATCGATTCCTTTCACAAAGGCCTGAAGCTGCTGACAAAGAGGGCAGGATCTATAGCTTCACAAGGCAATACTTGTAGCACTGTAACTAGACTCAACTAAGCAGCACAGAGTAAATTTTACAGGCTGCAAAAATCATTCCTTAGCATTTCAATCAATAAACAGAACACTATTTTGTTAAAAATGGCTAAAATTTGTTTAATTGCTGTGTTTTGGAAGCCACATAGAAGTCAAGTTCATAGAAAATTACAGCGTTAGTCTTCTGAATGTACCACAGGAAGACCAGAACCTCTAATGTTCTGTAGGTATTTTATGTCAGTCCCTCACTAAAAAAAAAAACTAAACAAAACCCAAAATGTGTCTTATCTCCCAAGAGAGTTGCATCTAATCTAGGATCTGCTAATTCATGTGTTTATTCATCAGAGGCCTGTATCATGTAATCCCCCAAAGAAGGCTGGCAAGGCAATTAATTGAATGCCTGACTCAGACCAGTGAATAGCAGATTATCTGAACCACTTTAGGGTTTAGGTGCATATGTTTCAGCATCTCCCCAAATCAAAGCCCAAATTCAGACTTGTGGGCAAATTACTTCTGGACTTTGGGTTACAGACATGTATTGGCCATTCCTTCTGTGATCATGCCCTCACAGGGCAAATCTTTTCCACTGGAAAAGTCAAGCTGTCAATGGAAAAAGGAAGACCCACTTCTACGATGGATGAGTCTTTCCCTGAAGCTGAATTAAGATTATTAAAGTCTCTGACTAGTGACCTAAAAATGACCACTAACTACAACCAGAAATAAATAGGAATTGCATCTTTTGACTCAGGATTTCTGTAACTATTCTCCCATGTAGATTTGGTGTCTGTATTATTGCATATTTGTTAAATAGAAAAGAAACAGAAAATTATCACGTTTTTGGCAAAAATGTTTCTTTCTGAAAAGAACGTTTACTCTAAGTCAAAACATTTTGACAAAGATTTTGTTAATGTGCTATTTCAGTAAGGTAAATGTGTAATTTGGTTAAAATATTACTTTAAATAGTAGAATACATCTTTATGTTACATATAGGATTACATATTCCATGAGACAAAATGCATATTCTAAAGTAGCATGAGAAAATCCTTTGGATTTTTGTATTTTTAATTCTGAGCTCAGAGTTTGATTTCCTACAAAACCAAAACCAGCATGTTTGGTAATTTTTCTTCAGTCAGACCGAGGAATACTGCAAGCCTGCATTTGAACGAAGGAAAAAAGAAAGCACTGCTGGAAGGCCTTGGTAATTCTCAAACTAGTTCAAGACTTTTATAAGGAAATTGAAGACTTATTTGTAAAGTATATTGCACTATAAACCTTGAACTTGACTGACCGCAGTATTGTGATGTACATGTTTAATAATAATTTATAACATTTACTATCATAAAACTATGGGCTTTGTATCAGCTTCTTGCAAAATAAGCACTAGAATTTCTGCCACTAAGCTTTGAAATGTAAAAGTTCAGCAGACCTATCAGTAATATACGATACCATGAAACATATTTACTTGGATCGGTAAACTTCCAGAGGTAATGGATGACAGGACGGGGTAGCACTTGCTCTCCTGTCTTTATTTCTTCTTTTTTTCTTTTTTTAAGGGAGGCTCTACAATCCCAGTCAGGAGACAAACAAACAAACAAATAAATCTAAGTATATATAAAAGAATAAAAGTTAATAAGGGTAATTACATTTATATAACGTCTTTCATTGCATGCTCCCCAAATGCTTTGCAAACATCAGTTGCTTTAATTACCCTTTGCTACACTTCTGTATCAGTGAGGGTTGTTGCATGCTTATAGATGCCGAACAGACACTCACTGCACTTGCCAGGGATGAGAACCATCTTTAAAGAAACACACATAGAGGGCAGAAGATGTCGGTGGGATAGTGCCTGTGGCAGTATGTTTTGGTGCTGTACTCGGCCAAAGCTGTCACATCGCTTTCCTGCTGATGTCAGCTGTTAGAAGGGAAACGTGCTTACTGACACTTGGCCTTGGCTCACTGCCTGGCAAAGCCACTTGTGGGTTCAAATTCCTTTGGCATTGTACAGTAGTACGGTGGTTATAGCCTTATGTTAGAAATAAATGCTGAGTAGTATTAAATGTAATGATTCTATGGATAAGGCATTGGAAGTGCAGGCTGGATATGGGGTTTAACCCCCGAAGCCATGAATGTGGATTTAATTGCTGCAAATAATTTTTCTTTTTTTCTTTTTAGGTAAGCATGACTAAACCGTACATGCAAACTGTCTGCAGGATTAGTCTGAATTGCACAAAATCACACTTAAAGTGAGTGATGATGATTGAAAAAAGAAACTATGCTAATGCTTAACTCCTTACTCCAGTTAGTCCCTAGGACTGCCTTTGTCAGTTCCCATAAGCCAGGACGCTTAGACGATGGCGTTTCCTTTGAGAATGCACTGGGAAAATCTGGAAATAAAGTCATTAATGCTTCTAACCGCTGCCCCAGATTTTTCCTGTCTCAATAGGTCTGGGATGATAGATATCCTGCTGTGGAATCCACCTTAAATACCTGATTACTACAGCCAGTGTTATTGCATCTTCCGTTCTGAAAGAACAATTACCAAGGGAATCACAAAATCTGTGTACTCTGCTGATCTAAAACTCTGTCTATACACTGGTGCTTGCACGTGCCTATCACAGTTTTTGTAGAAGAATTGCTCAGAGTGCAAGGCTTGACTAGTGCTAAACCAGAACGGATAGAGCAGGCAGTGTTTAAAGTGTGAGAGATTTCTTTTGTTGGATTAGTATGATACAGGTCCCTCAAAATACTAGGGAATCAAGGGCAGCATTTTGAGAATCATGGGATGTGATGAACTTATCAACTGCCTGGCACCCTGACAAGCTACAGGAGGAGTGTTTAGAGAGTAGCACTCTCCAGCTGTTGGTGAAATGCCTATGTGTGAAATCGTTATCATATAAAAAAAAAAAGTCTGACTGTTTTGCAGCATTTACTCAGTGTATTTGGGCATTTCTGAAAGCAAAACATCCCTAAGCATGATTCTACCACAAATATGTCTGCATGGAGTTGTCATCTAAATGTTTGGGAGATAATAATGTCTTGCATGCTTCATGTCCATACATTTCATCTGCCTATATTTTGCCTACGTGCACAGCAGGCAATGAAACATTTGTGCTGTAATTTCTGCAGGGAGAGATTTAAAGTTTGCACTCAATTTCCTTTTCAGGTGATTCCCTTGCCCAGGTACTGCCTGGGACACACTCTGATCCTGCAGATTTCTTTTCTGTGCATGCCATGTAGAGAGCTAGGTAGGAGCATAACCGTGTTTTCCAAACTGGTAGATTTACCAGTGGAAAAGTACAAGAAGGTGGAGAAAAATACAAGAGGCTTCTGTTGTGTAAGTAACAATCTCGTCAGGCTGATTAAGAGATACTGTATATTGTTCAAGTACTGTAATCTGGTGAGTTGAAGCTCCCTGGGATACAGAAAAAAATCTGTCCTGATGAAATGCCAGCTTCTGAGGTTGATCTCTAACTTGAGCTGGTGTAAAGAATGATGGTTGTGATGCTCAGCCATTGCCTGCTGAATTTTGGTTCTCTGTCCCTCCCCATCCCCTTTATTTCCCCTAGTTATATTGTTAGCTCAAGGTAAGGCAACCTAAGTATGTTCCACCTTACTATGAGTGGCTACAATAGCCTGCCAAGAATCAGGAAGTCATGGCACTTTCCCCGATAACACTTCTTTGCTGGGAATAAGCTGGGAGTAAACACTGTGGAGGAAGGCTCAGCACCAAATAACAATTTCCAAAGCAAGGCAGGATGCAACTGTAGTTGTGGAGGGCCAGCAGTGAGCACCTCCCATGTCCTATCATAGAATCCCTGAATCACAGAATGGTAGGGATTGGAAGGTACCTCTGGAGATCATCAAGTCCCAGCCCCTGCTAGAGCAGGATCACCCAGGGCAGACCACACAGGAACATATCCAGGCAGGTTTGAAAGTCTCCAGAGAAGGAGACACCACAACTTCTCTGAGCAGCCTGTTCCAGGGTTCCATCACCCTCACAGTGAAGAAGTTTATCTTCATGTTGAGGTGGAATTTCCTATGTTCCAGTTTGTGACCATTACCTGTCATCCTATCACAGGGCACCACTGAAAAGAGACTGGCCCCTTCTACTTGACACCCACCCTTCAGATACTTGTAAACATTAATAAGATCCCCTCTTGGTCTTCTCTTCTCCAGGCTAAACAGCCCCAGGGCTCTCAGCCTTTCCTCATAAGAGAGATGTTCCAGACCCTTCATCATCGTGATAGCTCTCTGTTGGACTCCCTATAGTATTTCCCTGTCCCTCTTCAACTGGTGAGAGCAGAACTGGACACAATACTCCAGATGTGGTATTACTAGTGCAGAGTAGAGGTGAAGGAGAACCCCCCTGGACCTGCTGGACATGCTCTTCTTTATGCAACCCAGTATGATGTAGAGTGTGTTAAAAATGAGGTAGAACCCATTCCACAGCTGGATTAATCCCTCTCAGCATGCCTTTAATTCTCTTTGATTTATTACTGAATCACAGATAAAGCTGAACAAGTTGTTTAATGAGTTCAGCTGCTAGGATGGATAAATTATTTGTTCCATGTTTTGGTGATTTTATTTCTATGCAGTTTTCAAAGGAAAAGCATCTGCTGTATATCTGCATACTTGGTTGTAGAATTTTACATCCAGAAGCACACACCTTCCTTCTCCAAATACCCTAGAGGCTCATCAGCTACAAATAGAACAGGTATCGCAAGTGGTATTACTGCTGTCATTGCCAAAACTAATATATTTTTCATTAGTGATTGTCACAGTTCCTCATTAGGATGGAAAATTCTTGCAGAAATCTGTAGCCAAGATTTGGCAAAGCCAATCTGGAGGTCTAGATGCTAGAAATAGCATTGTGAACTGTGAATCTGGTGAAGTAAACTACTTCTCACACAGGAACAGGCTGGAGTTTGTGATTGCTTGGCTGTGTGAGCCCCCAAGTATGCAGCACCCTGCAGAATGAAGGGTGAAATTCTTACATGCTTAAACAAAGGGAATGCTTTTCAGATCCAGAGTATTCTCCTGACTTCAAGCCATAGGGAATAGCATGGATTTGTCCACCATTAAAATACAGAACGTTAATTTATTATTCTCAGCATAGAAGTAGCATCATGATTCACTCACAATGACAGTACAAAAATGATACATTATTTACATGCATATTGCTTAAATAGGTACTATTGTATCCATAAAGAATTACTAAATGGGAAATAAGCATTCAAAACATTTTGTTCCTGAATTAACAAAGGCATGCATTAACAATGATGTGCCTTGTACCTGAAACCATATTTAGCAAGTAATTTAACTGACAGGCAAGGAGAAAGACTTCATCATGCAGCTCTATTTTTTCTTTTGACTTTCAGCTACCATGCTGTTGAAAAGACCTAATGCATAATACTGTGCAAAACATTTAGCCAAGTAGAAGCTTTTATTTTTATTAGTAAAACAATTTTTATTCTGCAAAAGAATACCAAATATCTGGAAAACAAAAATATTTTACAAGCTAGCCAATGACAGACAAGTCTAGTCAGGATGTGTGAAAGAACAACAAAGAGATGCCAAGAAATTCACATGATTACTATTGAAAACCTGGTGAATGTCACTCAAGGTGAGAGGCAGCCCTGAATCTGAGCCTCTATTGCAAATAAAAGTGAAAAATGTTCAGTAATATTATGTCAGAAAGTTGTCTAGGGCTAGTTAGTTCTTCATCTGGCGCAAGTCAATATAATATTGTCTTGGTCCTCTAAAGTAATGGAACCAGGATAACTTAAAGTCAGTGTTTAACATGGATTAACTCTTTCACTTCACCACTTGCTTTGATTTGAGGGATTTAGTGTTAAAAAAAAATCTCATCTTGGAGAAACACCCATACAGCTAAATGCAGGGAAAGAGTGGTGACTACACAGTGTTTCAGAATAATTACATGGAGGCCAGGATTTTTACTGTTTTGTTTTTTTTTTTCCTGGTGCAAGCCTGTTAAATTACATTATGTGTACATAATGTGTTTTAATATTCAGACTGTGGTATGTGTTCTGCAAGCTCTGCTCAGCCTGTTGATCTGCTATGGACGTGTTCATTTTGCAGTTGTTGTGGTGCAATAGTGAGGTGGCACACTGAGTTAATGCAATAGCATTGTACCTCAAGAAATCAGGGTTCTACTTCAAACTTGACATTGCTTTGGCAATGCCAGGCTAGTGTAGGTGCTTGCTCCCACCCCTCCCAGCTGATCACAGTGCTGACACTGGGAGCATGTGTGCACAAGAGGTATGGGACTGCAGATAGGTGGGCACTCACAAGGTGTCATTGGAGGGCATCAGACTGCGGACTTTTCAGACAGCAAGCATCATTCTTCCTTAGCACACTGAGAATTTACTTGGCTTCTCTACACCTGTCATAACAATAACTGTTATGTCCTCCACCCCAAAACATTCAGATGAATAGAGGCTGGGGGTGAGGCGGCTTTGCTGATTATTGATGGTAATGAAGAAGAGTGGGTGGTGATTGCACATTGCAGAGACCTAGAAGAAAGGCAGTATGATATAATTTCACCCTGGGAATCTATTGCTATGGCAACAAAGAACAGATTTAAAAAAAAAAAAAATAGGGTTCAATACAAAAGTATCATAAAAGCAGAAATAAGATTTTTAACAAACCTTTTCTCCTCCTTCCTTGTATTTTCTTCATTTGTATTACTACCAAAATGTTTGTAAGCATGAAAATAAGTGTTTGTGGCCCACAGACATTTCCACTAAATGAAATAAAGTATTGTTGTGTTAGCTTTATTGACTTGGTGTGAAGTCACAGCAAAAATCCTTGTGGTGTTCTTGATGTTCAGTCTACAGATCATTTACAGCTACTAAACTGTTCCTCCAGTTTAAGGAGATGTAGCTGAGGTCAGGATTGATCTCGCACCATTTTCTATTCCATGTATATAGAGAATTAATGAAAACAATGACTTTTACTTACAGCCACTGCAGTAGGTTTTGATGGCCACTACAAGATGCTCTGCCAGCAGTGTTCCACTTCAGGAACTGCAGTGTCTTGGACTTGTGAATAGCTGCTCAGGGAGCCAATCTTCAACATTGCCTGCATGAGAAAGGTTTAAGCTCTGTAGTACTATTAAGTGGAGGAGCAGTACTAATCACCCTTCTACAGGAAGAAGTGAGGCCTTTTATCAGAAGGCCAAAATAGAAATCCAGGAACCAGATGAATACTGCATGGCTCCATGCCAGTGTCCCTGACAAACACCTAAGATCCTTGTTTTGAGTCTCCTGTTGGCACAAGGAATGGTGACCAGTTCTGAGTTTCTTTCCCTCTTCAGGGTTTAAATAAGAATTATGAGTTACTAGCTAGATGAGCCAATGATTAGCCCATATCCAGGATCTACTCATGTGTATGCCATTGAGACATCTTCAGTTTGTTCTTTCAGGCTTCATCCTAGTTTTCCTAATGCTTGCACTAAGGTAATCACATTTGCTGTTTCTCTGCTTAGGCAGATGTTCATTTCATTTACACACTCACGTTTACACTATTTTAGCTCTACATCAGGCAGAATTACTTTTTTTTTTTTTCCATTGTATTAATAATGTATTTTACAATATCTGCAGACTTTTCATATGATATTGAAATGAATTTTTTCACACCTTGTTTCTGTCATAGAACTTGCCACAGGGATCTCTGCTGCCGTGAGAAACCCTGAGGTCCATGCAAAAAAGACCTCTGGGAACATCAATAACATCAATAGTCAAATTACAAATTTAGTGAAGGAAGGCAGCATGCCTACAGCAAGAGGCATTGAATCAAACAAAGCACTTTCTCTCTGTATGACTAGTTTGCAGAAAACACGAACAAACCAAACTCAAAATTAAAACAAGAAACAGGGAAGAAGCAAAAGAGAACCAGGGACTCATTTTGACAGAAGACGAGGGTAGACACAGAGATGGGATCCTAAGGGCTTTTTCCTCCAATGGGCAGATAGGATGTGGCAAGGATACTGTCCTGTTTAAATGTCAGGCTGGTCAGGTGCTGAAATAACAGATGTCACATACTTTCACTGCATTTAGCATACATGTATAGGAAGTTAAGATTGCCAGGCACTGCTCACATTTGGATGATTTTGGGAAGCTGGTTGGGGACCTCTGTTGCATACGGGAATCTGCCGTTGGCATTGGCCTTAATCAAACAGCTCTGCAGCACTCATTCCTCATCTTTGTTGTCAAACAAGGCTGCAAAGAAACCTTAGCTTGTGTTGGGTGTCCTGAGATGAGAAGATGGGGATTGAGATGTGTCAGTCTTTGGCAGGCAAAACCACCTCTAAGGATAAAAGTGATGCTGAGAAATTTTCTGAGACCAATTTTCTGAGACCAATACTCAAGTATCTTGCCTATAAATTATGAATTTGCAATCAAAGGACTCTGTCCAGCAGACAAAGCTTCCAACACATAATTACTGCTCACAGAAATGGCAACACTTGTATCTGGATGGAGAGTGACTGAATTATATTTTCATGACACTGAAGAAGTGAAATTGGTCTCAGAGCTCTTGCTGCATAAAGAACAGAGGTAATCTCATGCGGCTTTTTGGCCTGTCATCTGCTTTTAATATTTATTTTCTCTTCTTGTTCTCACAACAACACTAGCAGTTTTCCTGCTGGCAGGCCCTCTGGCAGGAGCCCTGGCCCCTCTGAAGTGAGCTGCAGCCTTGGCACTGTCTCTGGTGACAGTGTGGTGTCAGCTTCTATCCCTTTGTGTTGCTAATGGAGCTTAAAATGAACACAGCTTTTCGATGTGTTTGGACAGTAACTTCACACTGGTTTTTTCAGAGGAATTTTTTTTTTTTTTTCATGTTAATGAACAGAAGCTAAATTCATTTATGCTATTATGCTACCCTAAGCAACAATTTTATGGCAGCCATAAATCCACCCTCTGTTTTCTTCTAAGGCTGATAGTTATTGGAGAGACTTCTGTGAATATTGCAGAGTACTTCTAGTTTACTGTTAGTTAAACCTAACTTAAAATGCTACTTTTTTGAAACAAGCTGTGTTTAGTATGAACTGGTTTTTGTTCCATATCAAATGCTTGGAATTTACGCAGCAGAGACTTCCCACCTTATATAAAACAGAAAAGAGAAGTAGCAATTTTACTTCCTGTTAAACAATACAGATTTACTCTGCCTTGTATCTGTGTAGGCTGTAGTAAAGGTGCAGGTTTTTTCTATGGAAAAGCCTACTGAATTGAAGAGGGAAGGAGTCAGTAATATTCCATAGAAATTCAGCAGCTAATACATTTGAATGGAGAATTACATCCTTGTTGCAGTGCTTTCTGGGTTGTTCTAAGCATTCTATAGAAAGCTCTTCATTACCTATTAAACACCATAGGAATTTCCCATAAATGCTGGTTTTGAGCTACTGGGACTGGGTGTAGGTCCTAAGGGTTAGGAAGCACCATGCATTTATTGGACTACTAAGACTTACCATTTAGTCTGCCTTACATAGTTGTGATTCCGCTGGGACCACAAGGCAATCTAAAACCTGAAATCCATTATGGTGGTGCACTTACCCAGCACCCAGTAGTGGTGGAGATTCATTGCAGCTTTACCCTGCTAGAAAGGAGAAGAGTAATGGGAACTTCATTCTTCTTAACTCAAATTTAGCAATGCAATCCACACTGTATGGAGTAGCTACGCTGCTGCAGCACTGAGTACTGTTTAGGGGTCAGCAAGTATTATTAGATAAGTGGGTTTTAATACCTACTGCAGTGTAACTGCTGGAATTGTGTCTGCCTGTGGGCTGCAGAAGGAAATCCTACTGTACGCTTAGGGATTGCACTCTCATGAATGACACTGAGTCTACACGATTCAGGTATCATAGCAACCTCCATGAGTCACGATCTTTCTCTGTGACTTGTTTGTGTAAAACCCACTGCTAGTGTGGGGCCTGCACTTCCACTCTTCATCACAGTGACGGACTGCAGAAGGGGTTCCACCAGCTCCAGTGTGAGTCAAGGGTGAAGGACTGTCTACTTTTGTACCAAGTTCTCCATGGAGGGAACTGCTTTGTGCTAGGTGCCTGTACAGGCATTAGCACCCCCAGGTTTATGACAATTATGCAGTTTTAATAATGAAAAGGCTGAGTTTTGAAATAGCACAGAAAATAAAGAAGCATCACTTAAAGCAATCCTTCCCAAATGTGCTTTTCTAAGAAACAGAAACACTTCAGGAGTTATTGTGCTCACACAGAGTAATGCTGTGTGGCTGTCCCTCCTCTGTGCTCACCAGGTCATGCTGCAAGTACCACTGAGAAAAAGGCGGCTGAGGAGAAAATTCTTTTAGTGCGTGGCAGTAAGCAATTTTCTCTGCTTATGTTCACCCCATCTTGTCAGGGTGGAGAAGGGAACCTAAGGGCTACGCTCTTCCCACTGTGCTCCCCTTCCTCCCTCTCTACCACTTGCAGTATGATTAGGGAACAGACACTTGACTTCAAACCAAGCAAAGTAGTAAGAGCAATGTAGTGTGGCTTGTTTAGACTCTGCTTTGGCAGGTGTACACAAAGAAGGCGGTGCTGGAATTTACTCATGTAGGAACAAAGGAAGACAGTGCTGTGTAGAAGAATAACTGCACTGAGTCCTTGGGCTTATAACGTTTGGTCAAGCTATTGTTTCCTTTTGGCCCTGAAACTTTTGTGGAAGAGAAAATGCTTTCATTAACAGTTTCCCTATGAAAAGATAATCTACCACAGCGTCTAATATTGCAGAGAGAGAACAAGGAGAGAAAGACTGAATCATCACTATGACCAAGCAGAACAAGACTGGCTAGCCATAAATTTCTACTTATTTCATTTTCTCTGCTGTCATTGTTATTAGTTCATGCATCTGTTCAAAATGGAAAATGACTAGTTCTTAAAGCCACAGTGGTTAGTTGGGATTTGCCTGAAAAGAACATCCATTAAATGCTTGAAGTTCTGTATAGGGCAATACAAACATACTGACTTTTGTAAAATAAAACAGAAGGATTGAATTACTACCTTGAGTAATACATTAAATATCTTATAACATTTCATAAGCAAATAGACCCTTTTTAAACTTACTGATTCTGATATATGGCAACATAGATACCACTGCAAAGTCAAAGTCAGTGCTAACTTAAAAGCTTACAACCTTATGTGTCAAAAAAGTGCTGTAGATAACCCAGAAGCCTCAGAGTTGTATGTCCTCCTCTAGATGAGGAGTGTATTTTGATTGCTGGGAACCTGAACATTTCTAATCTTGATTCAAAATGACACCTTTTGACAATAACCTAAATTTTATACTGAAGACAGTAGAGCTGAATCACAGGAGTGCAGAAGTGAACTGTAAAGATGAAGATCACACATAAAATATCATTCTAGGTGAAAAAAAAAAAATTCATATCATGACTACAGAACCCCAAAAGATATGTCCATGCTTTTGTCAGTGCTACAGGAAAGATTCCCCTATGCATTCTTGTGCAGAGATAGATGGTGGCTCCATGTGTGCATGCATTAATATCAGTTCCAGGATTTGGGGCCAGCTGGCCTGTGAGAAGTTAAACATTAGTCTTGGCACTATACAGCAAGCAAGTCACCTCCACACTTCACACTTTCATTTGTGGTGTTAACAGAGAGGCCAAAGATGTGAGTAACACGGTGACTGTGCCTGAACTGAATATTTTCCTTCCAGGGAAATACTTCACTGCTGAGCACTCTGGTGTGGTCACAGCTCTGGTTTCTCAGCAGTCCTTTCCCCATCACCCCAATGTGAAACTGGTAAAAGAAACATTTTGCTCACTACAATTTTATCTACATGGGGTTGTCAATATCTGCTGCCTCAGTTATAGCTGTTAAATACTGTAGATAGCTGTGGCAGGTAAGGTGCAGTTCCTTACAGTCTGAACTGCAAGGTAGGGATATCCTGAGGAAGTAGTACAGGTGGCAGAAGCCTCCAGAGAGGAATGTGTGCCTTTCCTGACTCTGCTGGGATTTTTTTTTCATTCTGGAATTACCAGTGCACTATCCAGAGGAGTCTAATGCTGTGTAACTCTCCCCATTTGGCTGATCCCCCTCATGTCTCTTTATCTTCCTTGGTTTCCCATACACTCCAATTTTCATCCACTTGAGGCTCTTTCTGCTTTAGCCACTTCCCAGCACCTGGGCTCTGTCCAGGTATCTGAAGGTCAGTGAGCTGCCTGATCCCAGAGAGCAGGAGCAGAGCTGCAGCCTGGTACAGTCCTATGCTTCCTTCTGCTGGTCTTAGACCATCAGTTACAAATTGCCCTCAGTCTGTCAAATCTGGGATCAAGGAACACAGAGCCTTGTCCTGTGATCATCTCACTCTCTTCAGTTATCCTAGAAATTAGAAGGAACACTTGAAGGCGTTTGTCCAGATTTTCTGTGAAAATCCTAATACAAAGCATGTTGTGCCCTTTCCCATTGCAGTTCTGCTGCTCTAATCACTGTTGCCAGAAGGCAATGATGAATCCCTGATCTCTGATTTCCTCTGTTAACAGGGCTGATTTGAGTGACCTTGCAGTGCTTGGCAGTACCAGATACCTGACCCTTTTTGTAACTGACATTTAACAGTCACTGAAGGTACAATCTGTTTATAGCTCTTGAAAATCTGTTTGCTTCATATGAAGCTGGTGTCCTTGACCACAGATTGAGGGCACTGTAGCAGTTGGCTTTTAATGAATCTAAACGGAAACACAGGAGCAATGCCACTGATAGATAAATGGAAATCAGACAAACAGATGCTTATAATAGAGATGTTCAACAAGCTGGGACCATGGAAAAAATGTAGCCCCATAAAGAAGGTCGATGGTATAGAGGAAGCTGATAATTAAAAACAAAACTGTCAAATGAAGCAGTTTTCAATAGTGGATATATATGTTTTAACAGCAAAAGAGGTTTCAGGGTATCTCTTGCCTCAGACATAGTTGTAAAGGACACAAAGAGCAATCTCAGTTCAGTATTCATAGATTAATCAGAGCATGGAGCCTCATGTTTTCAGGTGACTATTCATCTAAGAACAAAGCTAGCACCTCCAACATAAGAGAAAAGATCAATGGCTAATGCAATGTTCTTGATTTGAGAGATTACTTCTGGTGTTTCCATAACATGGTCCCAGTTTGCAGACCGGAGCACATTCCCATATAGATTCTGGATAAAAGAACACGGTAACAGAAGTAGTACCCATGACAGCCAGGGTTCAAGTCCAGGCTCCTTTAGACATCATGCTCCTTAGCTAGCTTCCTACATAGGTCTTAAAAAGCTCCAGTGGACCTTCTGCAAGGAAAAGAGCACAGTAATGTCCATCTCCAGTTCTTTCTAATTCAGACATTTATCCTTCTTGATTGTTGTGAGTGGTTGCTAGTGGAGAACAATCCATTACTGTAGCTAATGGCTGCAGTAACAGAAATAATTAATCTTGTTTAAATACTTATGAAAGAAGCTGACCAGCCTTGCCTCACCAAAGCAGGTACCTGTTTTCATTCACTAGGAAGGGTGAGGGAGCAGGAAGAACGGACCTGGAAAGGTCTTTCTTTTCCAGGATGAGACTATGATTGTTGCCTGTTTCCAGACCTGAAAGTCTGAGAGACCCTTTCAGCCTGTAGGAGAAGGTTTGCTCATAACAGACCCCTGATGCCT
Organism: Todiramphus chloris collaris; assembly: GCA_025345505.1. Lineage (NCBI taxonomy): Eukaryota > Metazoa > Chordata > Aves > Coraciiformes > Alcedinidae > Todiramphus > Todiramphus chloris. Next base: position 28,251,749 of record JANVCC010010406.1, on the reverse strand, counting down.
GTTCACGAGGCTGCTGGAACGGAGCATTTCTCCTTGTAGTTAGGCTTGGTAAGTAAAGTCTTTTCCTCATTTGGTTCAGGGTAGTTCGAAGTCAGGGTGAACCACCACCACAGGTAGCTCAGTTAGACAGCTGGTTTCACACACAATTCCTGCTTCCTTCTCCGTTCAACTAGACTACATTTCTTTACACTGTATTTTCTTCTACTTACTGTGCAGTTCAGACTGGGACACACAGTTCCCTTCCAAATGAGGTAGGTTATGTTAGGTTCTATACTTCTCTCCCAGCAGGAGAGAACATCGCTCACCGAGGAAGCTGCATTTCAGGGCTGCTGAAGTTGCCTTTGATTAATACCTTTGCCTTTCAACAGTGAGTCACCCTGTTCTTTCCTCCTGTGAAAGCTAATCTTAGTTGTTGTTTTGGGACAAATACTTTACAACTACAGAGTTACTCACTAGCAGTGAACTCAGTGCCTTTCTATTTACAGCGAACTTCCCACACTCTGTTGTCTTGTGATAGATCTGAACTTCACAGAATCACAGGGGATGGCACTGTACCCTTCTGTACTGAAAAGAGCTTGAGAAGAAAACTATGCGATACAAGAAGCAGAGAAGTGGTAAAGGGAAACAGAACAGTCTTCTATTAAGATGTGTTGAGACACATCTGTGGAAAGGAAGCTAAAGCCCTAAGAAACTGTGGCCCATTCATTATCCTCCTGCCACCCAAACTCAGGAAGTTCTATGTCCCTGGTCAGCAGAAGCTCTTAATACACAGCATAACACCACCCTGCTGGAGAAATGTAATCCATATAAGAAAGGTAATCACTTGAAAGAAATGCTGTTGTGGTCAATAATTAAGTTGTGTGACTGTGTAAACACAGATAACTTTATATGCCACAAAGGTTTTGCTTCCTGCTGCGGAAATTATCAGTGACCGAGAAGTGCCTACACCTCTGCTACAGGGAAGAGTCACACCTATTGAAATGTGTGCATGAAAAATAAGTCAGTGTACAACATAGCTGGCTGTCCGGACTGTAGTGACAGTGGGACCTATCAACTTAATTTGGAGGTTTGTTCAAATCCCTGTGTATGTCTGAGCAGTGCTAGAAGCTACTTTGTTCTATGTCTGAGTTATCTCTATATTTTTCCAGGTTAAATGCAGCAGGGTGGCAGTATAGCCTGAAGACCTCTAAAAGCAGGAGAAGGGAGATCACCAGTCAAAGTGTTTGTGCATGGCGTTGGCTTCCAGGCTAACAAAGGTTTGCCAGTGCTGGTTTGGGGCACATGACTCCCACCCTCCCGTGGGACTATCATGAGTAGTAGTATTCGGTTGAACTTCTAAGAAACTATACTTCAGATGTGTCTTGGTGAGACTGTGAAATACAAAAAGAGTGGTTGCTTCTCCAGAAACTGGATCATCCTGCTCCCATCTGCTGCTTCTTAGTCAATCCTAGTGTTACACCATCAGATTAATTTACTTAGTTCAGGATAGCAGCCTTTTAAAGAAAATATTTAGCATACTCTGTCTTCACCGTTAGCTACCGACACAAAATGCAATCCTGCAGCTGCTTTGCATTTTTATAGAAAAGAAAGATAAGTGGTAGCAATGGGGAAAGGCACAGCATGGTTTTCAAATTTGTTCATGCTATGTTACGAAGAGATTTTACTTTATGAACCTGAGGATCTCTCTCATGCTCCTGCACCATTGTATACTGTCTCCGTGGCAACACCAGTGATTACTTAGAAGGAAACCTAATGTTGCGAAAGAATAGAACGTATTTCTAGAAGCCTTTAATCCACCTTGGTGAGTAAGAAATAAGAAGAGCCACCCCATGAGCTCAGCCTGTTCACTACTGACAAGTGTAAGATTCTGAGGGACAAAGTTTTGTTCGTGGCTAATAATTGTTCATTGTGGCATTTTTTTCTTCCCTCTAAACTTCCCATCAAATACCATTTACTCCTTACATGATACTATTTACTCCTCATCAGAACTATTCTGCTCTTGTGGGTTCCAGATTCCCAGTCCAAAGTATTTCAGATGCATAAATGAAATCATCTGGGAGACGAGAACCTGAAAAGGTATGAGTAATGGATCTAATAGTTACATGTATATTATCAAGTTTTGATCTTTCCAGAACATGAAGCCAAGAGTCAATTGTAGAATGCAAAATCTAGCAAGGTTTTTTTTCCTTTATGTTTTTAAAATGCTATATGCACTTAACGAAGCAGTGCACATCCAGTTTGAGGCATACATAAGTTTCTGGATGGTCAGACCCGAGTCCTAATTCTATAGTTTTCCCAGGAGATAAGGAATCACAGCAAAGTATTGATGTTTCAGGCAAACTGCTAACAAGTTTGGTTTGGTGTACAGATGCAGAAAGGTCACACCACTTCATGCTGTGGTAGTTAAATGATACCAATCAAAATCTAAAAGGAAACTATGTTTTTTGTAAGTCGAAACAGTTTGTAATGCTTGCTGCCAGCACAGATTATTTAGGTTTGGATGTTGACTAAAGGATTAAAAAATACAACCTATGTGAAACTGGTTATGCACTGGTGAAAAGGACTAAGCATTTACTGTGGAGGGCCCAGAACAAGCAATCACTTTCTACATGCTTCTCACAGTACCTCCACCCCCTTTGCCTACTTACATTCCCTTCCCTAGGGCATTTCACTACAGCTGCATCCTGCCCTTTACAAACTGCCCTTCTTTTATGGAATTTAGTCCTTTTGATAGAAGTTGCAAGTCATACTGATTGCAGCAGCTCTGTGATACATGCAAAAGAGGAAAAACAGGATCAGAGCCCCATGTTCATGTTTGCTTGTAGCCTAAGGAAAGATTTGAACTCAGGTTTGCAGAAGGAAAAGGCATCACCTTTTTTGTTGTTACAATTTACAGTATGTTTCAAAAATTTTCATGGCTTAAAGCCCACAGCTTAAATCCTGCTGCTGAATTTGTGTTTCCTTTGATAAGAAAAAAACCCCACTGTGCTTGTACATGTATGAAAGAGTGTAAAGCATAGTACCAAGTACAGGTCTTTTATGTAGGCAGGTAGAAATAAACTGTTCACTTACTGTTTTCTAAGACTTTCTGACATACTGAGGCATGCTTTTTATGAAAAACTGTTCCCTGTTTCTAAAAGAACTCTGCAAGAGTTCTTGTGTGGTAGCTCAGGGAAGAAATGAAGGTGGAGGAATACTTGCTATTTGCAAATTATTGTACATTTGATCATCTAGAGTTAACCTTGACCAGCAGAGATGCACTACTAGGTCAGTGAGGCCTTCTTTGAAAAGTTTGGCTGCACATTTCCTTGCTTGCAAACAGGCACTCCTGAGCCTGCCTGGAGGGATTGGATGGGAGTGACTGCCTCAAACAATGAGACCGCTGCCCTTCATGTCCAGTCGGTTGCAGGTTAGGAGGCACATTACCCAAAAAGTGCCCAAGAAGCAAGGCACAGCAGCGTAACTAACACTCCCCTTCCTCACAGGTATCAAACACTTCCCCTTCCTCCTGCCAATGACAAGAGAAAATCTTTGTCAAGTTCAAACTAGATAGTTGGTTTAAGGCTTAGTATCTGAGTAGGTCTCAGAAAGTGTTATCTTTCTTAGCAAAAGGTAACTATGAATCCCACAATTGATTTAACAAGCAGAAAAAGCATAGCTGGATAGAAAAGTACATGGTGAAACTGTTCAGGACAAGCCCCAGATGTTCTTGAGTGAGGTTTTATCTTGGAGATTCAGAGCTGTTACTTTTGTCTCTGGGTGACTGTGCAGGATTATGAAAAGGTATTCAGCTGTTCTCAAAGCACAAGAACCACAACAAAAATAAATGTAAATCCTAAACATTTTCTACAGTACCATTGATGCGAAGGTTAGAAAACAGTGGTTGAACTACTCTGAAGTGACAACTTTTGAGTTATTATTTCATGCTGAATATTTATTTCCAAAATCTAAAGCAAGGGTTTGTGAATATGACAGAAATAGTTCACAATGAAACAGGATTCAACGCAAGTATAATTTTGATCATACTCTTACTTATCGCAAATAAAGGGATACAATAGTCTGCCTGCTATCAGGACAGAATGACTATTTAGTAGACTAAGGTAATAATGTAGTTATGTGCTTACCTGGGATCTTGCTAAAGGTACTGAGTGTTATTTACAAGTAATTATGTTTTCAAATACTGTATTCCTATGCATTTCATTACATAAATACTTAATTTTAAGAGAATGGTTACCTGAAATAAAGTTTTTACACTTTTTCTTCTGAGTGGAAGTCAGAGCAAACTAATAGAAAGGAAACACAAGGACAAAGGCAGGGTGAGCTCTACTGGTGGATTATTGCCTTCTAATTGATACATTTGGTAAACGTGGCACTTGGTAAATCACCATTTGGTAAATTTCATTAATAAGCCTAGTGTAAAACTGGAAAACTCTTATATAAGTACAAATTCATTTTATACTGTCTGAATTCTGAAAAACCTTTTAGCAGTAAGATTCTGAGATTTTGCCTGAATCCAATCTCAGAGGAGATGGAGGATTTGTTTTTATTAAAATGGTGCAGAGACCTCCATACAGTAAAGACTAGGAGTCTGCAATACTCCTCATCCCATGGTTTAAAGTACTTCTTCAAACAAGGAAGAGCTATTTCTATCTTGAACTACTGTATCTTCTACTCTGTCTCCTCTTGTCTGCTTCCAAGAACTGCAAGCAGTTCTTGCAGCCTCCTTCCAGTATGATCAACAGAGAGAATGAGCCCTTTGGTCCCTACCTGTCTTGTGAACACTGTTACAGGGAAGAAAACAATGTGGACCATCAACCCTCTGCACTTTCTTTTTTGGGGTCCAAAGAGTCTGTGCAACCATCAGCCTTCAGGCTTCTCTTTGAAAGCATGGTTACTAGAAAGATGCCAGGCAGCTTTTTACTTTTCTTCACTTTCAGGGCCCTGTCCTGCAGATGGAGGTTATCTGATCCCTCGCCATTCAGTTTGGCTGCTGTTTATTATAAGGTACCAGCAGTGCAATTCTGCCTCTGTATATAACCCTGACATTAAAGATGGTAGGATTACCAGTTTCTATTACAGAAAATGCTTTGAATTCCATTAGTATTCATTGACATTCATTCCTTCAACTCTTCACAAGTCCTTGCTTTGGACTGTGAATATTATTTGTGTCAAACTTGGTTCTAAAACTAAGACTGAAGCTGAGTTCATTTACATTTAAACAATTGATATTCACAGCCAAATGCTGATTGCTTCCTACATTATGCACTCTACATTGATAGTCAGTACTATCAAATGAAGTAAATGCTTTAATTCCAGCATACTAGTTATCACACTGGAAACAGAAAAGTACTGTCGCTAAGCTAGTATTTAGGCATACTTAATAATTTCTATTTTTTGAGATGATTTGTAGCTTGTAATCTCTACAGGGAAGCACAAGTCACAGTTTTGGTTTTTTCTTTTAGTTGTTAATAGGGACATTTTACATGGATTCAAATACTGTCCACTGAGATTTTTCAGCACAATTTGATAGCAAAACCTGAAATATTTGAGAGGGGTTTTTTTTTGGGGTTTTTTTGGTTTTTGGTTTTTTGGGGTTTTTCGTTGTTTTTTGTTTTGTTTTGTTTTGTTTTTGTTTGGTTGGTTTGGTTTGGTTTTGGGTTTTTTTTTGTTAAGATAACTTGGCATGAAAGGTGAAGCTGGTAGAATCTTTTAACAATAAAACATGTATTTTGATTTGTAAGTACACACAGTGCGGCTACTGTCAGGAAAAATAGTGAATTTTCCTACATAGTTGTGTTTTTTTAAATGTTATAGGGGATTAGGGCTTACTTAGAGCTATTTGTATGTTCTTATTATCACACATCTTCAGATTTATAATAAGCATGACATTTTATTTCTTTCCTTTAGGAGAGGAGATGGGAACCATTGTAAGCACCATATTGGGAAAAGTATTTGTGGCAATAAAAATAAAGAGAAGCACTTCCTTTCTGGATCTTATTTTATAATGGAGTATCTGCTTTGTCACCCAAGCTGCCAGGGAAATTTGTTTTGCCTCCAGGATGCAATGAACCTACTCAACCTAATACCATAAGAGAAGAAGATCCCCTGTTTTCTGCCATGCTTTAGAAATAGCCATGGAAGGGACCCTGCAGCTTCCTCCTATCTGTTCCTAGAGATGCAACAGCATTAGGGATCTCACTGGGTAAACTCCATCCACCTACCCACCTGAATTCTCATAAACTTCTCAGCCTTTCACTTGTATCCAAAGAAACATTTATATGGGGCTTGCACATGAACATTTTTCATTAAGAATACCATTAGATAAAAGGTGCTTTGCTAAAAATTAGTTCTGTTTTGTGGGGCCCACTCTGCATAGTATCCAGGAAGCAGTCCCACATGAATCAAAGTCTGGGAATACTGGCTCCCATTGCTGTAACTTGTGTCTGCTAGCAACTTGCATTCTGGAAGGCATCTGCCTGCATCAAGGTCATATTTTGAAGTCAGAACTTGGTAAGATGTGGGAAGAGAGGTGTATTTATTAATGTTGCCAGAGACTGCTGACTCCGGAAGAAAACCAACAGCAGGTAAAAATAATCTCTTAAAAACTCAAAGGACTGAATAACTTAGCAATGCACCAGATCTGCCAGCCTTTTCTCTGAAAGCCTAGAAAGCCAGAATTACAAATAGAGAAACCTAAAACGCAGCACAGCAAAGAAGTTTGTGCCCATATCAGGGAGTGGGAGAGCACCACAGGGGAGCCACAACCTGCTCCCACCTCCCTGAGCTGTGGTAAGGGAAGCGCAGAGAGCTCTGAGCAGGCTCCCTACAAGCCAGTCTGGAAGCTCAGCTTCCCATACGCCATGCTGGAACACTGGCAGGCAAGGCAGCTTTTGCAACACGCTTCTCAGGCCTGTTAAAAGTACTTGCCTGGGTGAAAGTCCCTGTGTGGGTCTCTGCTAGGACAGGGAACCCTTCACTGGGCTCTTTCCCCACTCACCCAGCTCACAAAGCAGCAGTTAAGCTTTACATTAGTAACTAAACCCTGGTCTGTGTCTTTTTATCCTGGGAGACTAGCTGAGGTCTGCTCTTGTTTTTCAATCCCGTCCTTCCTTTAGAGGCTGTTGCACATTGGCACAGGTTACTGCAAACTGCTGCTGTAGGAACCATTTAGCTCTACTTCATAAATCACAGAAGATGCACACAAAACAATGACAGAAGGCAAACCACATTGTCAACCATCACGTGGCACTTGGGAGGATGGTGGTTCTTCCGCCCTAATGATATCAACACCAGCAGCAGACCTTATGGAAATGTGTCATTTCACAAGATGGGAGACACAGAGCAGAAACCAAGGTGGCAGAGGCTTCCCACTGGCAGCATTCCAAGAGTTGTAGCAGTTCCCTGACCATTCTTACACAGCATGTCTGGAGGTGTGAAAGCCTTCTGGGCGCTTGCAGTGAGAGTTGAGTAGAAACCATAGCAACAGTAAGTACAGCCGTGCCTTATCACCATTTAACTTGCCATTCTGGCCCAGTTTTTAACTTTTTCACTTTTAGAGTGACCACTTGGCTCAGGCATACATTTGCCTGTCTTTTTGCTAGGTATTTTGGCCTGACTGCTTAAAAAATATTTATGGAGTTACAGCCTTTTTTTATTTTACGTAGATGTTCCCGTGTAATATCCTGCAAGACCCTTTCTTCTACAAATAACCGCAACAACAAACTACCGCTGACATTGTAATTCATTGTTCACTACACAGATGCAAGGACTAAGATGTTCACTGGGTTAGGGATTTCTCCCTCAAAGACCTACCAGTCTCATACTTTCCCCCAGCATTTTATTCATTACTAAAAAATGAGAAAAACCCAACCAAACAAAAAAACTCCACATTTGTGCGCTTTGCCTTCAAGAGATATTATCACAAAACCAAAATTCTTTGTACACATCAATACAAAATGTTATTGTGGCAGATCTGCTCTGGAAAACCCTTGCTGGACAGGAAGTAATTCAGAAGAGCAGAGTAAGATAAGTGCAAGAAAGGTTTGATGCTGCAGAGAGATGAAAGCCGTACAAAGAGTTTGCTTTTATCGCAAGTGCTTCTGCTTTATGTGGTACAAATTGCCTTTTCTGCTGAACCTGTAGCTTGAGCATGAAGTCATATCCAGACAGATTAAAGGACACAGCTGTACTTTCTAGTTATACTGTCACTGTTCTACTTTTGCACTTTGTAGACTACTTTCACATAAAACAGCCATGATTTTACAGGGCTTCATGCCACAGTGCTCATCCTCTCTCCTCCTGATTTGGGTCACTGGCCACAACAATGGGAGAACAGTTAGACAAAACCTAAAATAATTTCAAGGGCTACTTCCCTGCTGACAAGCAAGTCTTGTTGCACAGATACTTGTAAAAAAAAAAAAAGCAAATACTATGTAACAGCCTGAGCTGTATATGCTGCATCTTCCCAGACTAAGGCTTTGGTCTCAGAACCCATACCCTTGCCCACACCCCCCTGTCTTCTTCTAAACCATGACTCCAAAACCATGCATGCTCCTCTTTCTCCATTTCCTGTATTTTCTGTTCCATATTAGGTCCGTCTGAAGCTGGACCCATCATACATGTTGTCTCCATTTCCACGACCTTGCCTTTTATATATATATATATATATATCTGAGCATCCCTGTACCTCCCGCAAATACCAGCTGATGTCCTGAAAGCTGCAAATAGAAATAGTTTGCTGCCTTTCCCAGAGTCTCCCTGGTACTTGTAGGGCTGCATGCTCCCTCCTGTTCTATGGATGCTGCCAAATGCAGCAGACCCATCAGCAGGGCACACTGCAAACCCAAGGCAACAGAGGACCTGCCTTGCAGCTATGCACAGCCTACCAGGAGCTATGCTCACAGGGCCCCGCTAGGTAGTGTCATGCCAGGGCTGCTGTGTAGCCTTCCCTCTCCAGGCATGTGGTGTATCTCTTGAGGGAAGATCCAGATATCAGAACTTCGGTTAAAAAGAGAAAGCTGGGGAGAAACTAGTGAAAAAAAACAGCACTTCAAACATTCACAAGCTTCTGTTAGAACAGTCCTAGCAAAGAGGGAAACCAGCAACAGAGCAAGGTTAGGGAATGCCTTGTTGTAAATGCACGTGTTTTTTCTTGGATCACTGATACAGGGTCGTGATTATTTTCTGTATCAACACTGGGCTTGACCTTGGGCTTTTTTTCTCAGTGTTTTTACTAGGCCTCTTGAGGCACCCTTGCAATAGGACTCTGGAGCAGACCCCAGAGGCATTGAAAAATTCCTTGAACTGCTTTTCTGAAACAGAATTTCATGTGCCTGCTTCACCGTGGAGAATGATGGGTTGTTTAAATATAATGGAATATACCAGGTGCTATGGTATGTTATTGAAGTTTGCCAGAAGCTTCCAGGATATTGGTCAGAGTGACACAACAAAAGCTGTTATTTATGCTTTTAAGCTCTCCTTTCATCAGTAGCTTAATCATCTCCTACTTCAATCAGGGAATTTGTTTTGCAGATGAGGAGTATGTAGGAGAACAGGAATCTTATTCTGAAGGGAAAATATGAAGGAAACCTGCTGGTTTCTGCCAGCTTGATCAGAAATGCAAAGGAACCATGGAGAACAGTGCTGATGAAGGAAGTCCAATGCTAATGCTGAAAAGCCATTTCTATCATGTCATGAGTGAAGACTTTTTATTTCCTGCAGAGATGTGTTCTGGAGTCCTGTGTTTCAGCAGTTCTCACATAGTGTTAATTGCAAACAACCCAACATGTCTGATCTTGAATCATACACATACACCATCTCCCTTCTCAGCACATCAACACCAACCAAAAAATCTTTCTGTGAGTATACAGATGGAAAAACAGAAAAGACAGTCAGGTATTACATAGCTTCTTGAGAAAAATACACACCAAAGATAAGCACCTTTGGAAAAATGTTGCTGTACCCTCCTCCCAGAACAATGTCAGAAAAAAAACTAACAAAAGATGATGGGTGATGACTTCATGAGTGTTTCTTTGTTCTGCTAATTCATGCATTGGAAAAGTCAGTCCAGTGTAGTCACATATTGCTAACCCTCTAGACGGTTTGTTTACAACTGTTTGTTTATAACTGGTGGATGTAGTTTTTCTAGATTTTTGTAAGGCTTTTTCTACTGTCCCTCTCAGCATCTTTCTGGTCACATTGTCCAGCTGTGAGAGAGATGAGCAGGTACACAGTGCACTAGGTGAAGAACTGGCTGAATGTCAGACCTCAAAGGACTGTCGTGAATGAGGCTACACCTGGCTGGCAGCTGATCACCAGTGGTGTTTCTCAGGGTTCAGTTCTAGGGCCCATTCTGTCCAACGTGTTTATCGATGATCTGGATGCAGGAGTTCAATGCACCCTTAGCAAGCTTGCTGATGATACCAAACCGGGAGGTGCTGCTGACAATTTTGAGGGACAAAAGGCCTTTCAGGGGCATCTAGATGCGATTGCAACATTAGGCAATTATCAATGGCATGAAATTTAACAATTCTAAATGCCAGATTCTGCACCTGGGACAGAGTAACACCAGACACAAGTACAAAATGTGAGAGGAATGGCTGGCAGCCAAGGGGACAACCTGCATACTGGTGCATCAAACACAGCATTACCAGTTGGGCAAAAGAGGTGATTATCCTATGGGGTATGCAGTGTTGGTGTGGCCTCCCCATGAGTACTGTGTACAGTTCTGAGCCTCGCAATTTCAGAAGGATGTGAAGGTCCTTGAATGTGTCCAGAGGAGGACAACAAAGCTGGTAAAAGGGCTGAAAGGCATGACCTGTGAGGAGCATCTGAGGACTCTGGGTTTGTCTACTTTGGAGAAAAGGAGGCTGAAGGGAAACTTCATTGCACTCTACAGCTTCCTGAGGAGGGGAAGTGGAGAGGGAGGTGCTGATCTCTTCTCGCTGGGATCCAGTGATAGGATGTGTGGGAATGGTTCAAAGATGCATCAGGGGAGGTTTAGAGTGGACAAGAGGGTGGTCAAACACTAGAACAGGAATCCTAGAGAGGTAGTGGGTGCCCAAAGCCTGTTGGTGTTTAAGAGGCATTTGGACAAAGCCCTTAATAAAACAGATATATATTAAGTATATCTCATCTTGAAGATCTAGGGACTACTTCTAAGGATCTGCAAAAGGTGAGAGAAACATGTCCATTGTCAGAGGGCTGAAATTTATTATGCGGAAACCAATATCCCCATCTGAAAGCTTATATATGTCCACAAAATTTTGGTTTAATGCATCAAAATTGTGCAAGATTGCTATTGACAAATAGCTCCTACCCTAGGGAAGTATTTTGAAAAGCTCTTGTTGGCAGTTTTATGATGTTCAGTCTGACTATAAAGGTTACAAATGGAAAGATTAGTAGGTGTTGCTCGTTCTGAGACTTAATTTTTTTTAATTACACTTTAAAAAAAATCTTCTTAAAAATAAGGATTAAAAAAAAATAACGCTATGTTATATTCACTATATATACTGCATCCATTGTACATATTATATTCCCTTACAGAGTGGGAAATGGAACAAAAAGATTACCCCAAATTTAACACATAAAAGAAGGTTGGAGCATGTATTTCTGGATACTGGTGTAAGATCCAGAGCACAGTTTTGGCCACCACCAGCTAGCCCTCTCCAAAGGAGTGTTTTGGCATGCCTTGGAGTAACCATAGGACATTAACTGTTCTCAAGGGGCCATAGAGATGAAGATAAACTGTTCTGGAGGATAAGAGGGCTTAGCTATAAGGATTGAAGCCAAGAGATGCTTATTGTCCTCAAGGCCAAAGAATGGTCCCTGGCTAATTTAATGTACTACTATAGATGTAAACAAGGCTTGGTTTGACGAACTACATCCCAGTTCAGGTTTGAAATAGCTACTAGAACGGTAAACTTCTCTCCAAGGGTTGTGCCCCTTTTAGTCTTGCTGCCAAGATCCAAGGAAAAGCTTTACGCCAGTTCTTCATTAGGATCTCTGCAGTAGACTTTAGTCACAGCCTGCTCCACAGCTGACAAATGCTATTGAATCTGTTCTGTGTGTCACATGGTGGTTTGTTTTTGATATTCCATACTGGCTAGCCAGCAGCCTTGGGGAATCTTACTGCAAATTTTGAGAAACATAGTACAAAGGCAGTCTTGTTTATCCTATTCACTTCACATGACAGAGCACAGGGAAGGATTAAAAAAGAGCTGTATGTGCTGATGATAAGGGTTACAACTGAAGGTGAAGACCATTTTAGACTACTCAGTCAATATTTTTTTCCCTTTTAAAAAGACTTCTAATAATTTCCATTTATTGGAGAGACAGCTCTTTTTTTCAGTTTGAGAATATGGGTTAAAATGCTTGTCAGCTCAGAAAGATAATGAAATACAAGAATGCTATAGGAATGCTGAAGTTCATATATTGGCTTTCATAATCCAGACTTAAAGCAAGTCACAGGCAGCCTTCCACTCTCATTTGGTGTTTTACACACAAAATATCTTCTGAAATTTATGTGTAGAACTCTTATATAAGCATCTCTAGCCTTGGCAAATTGGCTGTACCACTGAAAATCTGCAAACTGGAGACCAAAGTTCTCAGCTAGGAATTAAAACATCCTGCTGACATTCTACCCATTCTTGAATAGCAAATGATACAGGTAATTACTTGCCTCTCAAAGTCTGCTGTAGGGGTTAATTAAAGAGTATTTGTGCAACATTTACAAAGTGCAGAGTGCTATTATATGGGCTGTATCTTGTTTTTGTTTAATATTATATTGAAAGCTTCTTAGATGGCCAGACGCAACAAGACAATAAAAAAGGACAACTGAAATGTCATGGCAACATATCTTTGTCATTGGCAATGGCAGCTGATGATATGCAAATAATTTTTACACCACGGGATTACTGGAGGGGCATATTTCTATTATGTCAGCCTTTTCAATGGGTCTGCACTCCTCAATAAATGCATATTTTTAAATAGCATTGTTTTCTTTGGCTTCATGTTAACAGTCTTTATGTGCTTCATTGTAAGGTATGCTAATTGTGCTGTTACAGTGTGAAAGTGGGTGGCATAAAATTCTTTAGCTGAAACTGCAAATGAGGCCATGTAGGTTTTTAACCAATAAATTGTGCCTCCCTGCTCATAGGACTTTGAGGAATGTTAATGTAAGTGTAACATCAAAGGTCAAAGTCTTGCTTCATTGTTTGCAGCTTCTTTAAAGTGAGAAGCATTGCAATTCTGTCAAGAAAGATTCAGGTTACTGGATTAGTTAGCTGTCTTCAGCTGTAGCTTGATTCTTGGTTTCAAAATACAAACTTGGCTGCATATCTCTAGGATTGTACCCTTCCCCTGAAAATGAGTCACTCTTTAGTGTATTTGATTCGTTAGAGTGACAATAAGCCTTGTGCCCAGGCAAGAACATCAAAGAATGTTTTCTAAACTGTCCCCTCTTTTGGTCATTAATACCTATTACTCTGTACAGGATCTCCCATAGTGATTCTGCTCTCCCAGTGATTACTGAGGTCAGTCATTGCATCTCTAACTGTAGGCAGCTGGCAAGGTTATATCATTCAGAGTCTGCTTTCAGATAATGAATATAATATAACATGATGTATAATATGTGATATATATATATGTAGATATATACATTTTTTCTTACTGACTCTATGGTTTTTATAATACTTCTTCTTATTATTGTTCTTGTTCCTTTCCGATATACACATTTTGTTTCTATTAAACCAGAAAAATATATTTCCAAATTTTATAATGATTCCGTAGAAGAACTTCAGTGAAACTAGAAATTCCTGTTACAATTTGACCTAAATATATAGAACAGATACTTGCATGGCACAGCTTCTTTCCAAGAACACTGGTGTATTTTGTTCTTAATGATCTCTGTAAGTGGATTTCTTGATGCATGGATTACTGGAAAGCTGCAAGTTCCAGCACTGGAAGAGAAAAAGCCAGTATTCTTATTTAAGGCCTTCTGAAACATCCTTGAGAAATGAACCTGGGGTAAAAGTCACTTAGCATTACTGAAATTGTTTCACTGACATGTTTTTTCTGATGATTTATGTTGCCAAATGGAATTTCCACTTGCATTTTCCACTTACACCAGGGCAGTCTTGCTTTGAGGGCTGCAGCCTATGCACTGCAACTGTCTACAGGGCTAGTGTGAGGTAAAGATACTGTTTTTCATGGGCATTTTTGCATAGAAGCATCTTGTGAAAGCATTTTTGAAGCGTACAGCATAATGCCAGAGACTCACCCTGCAGAAATGTAGCTCTTTTCCTTAAATAATTTCCCTTCAAAACAGACTTCCCTTCAAAACAGAATAAACAATCTTTTTTATTTGTGGAAATACAAGGTGCTTTTTTTTTCACTCCCTTAAATATCATTGTAGAATGCTACATGGATCCAGTTCAGTCTTTCTATTGAACTTCTTCCTCTTCTCTCATAAGCACTCTGCGGTACCATGTATTTCAGAATAAAGAAGAGTAGGAAGAACAACTAAAAAGTCTTCACACAAGAAAAAGAAAAAAAAGACAGAGACTAATATTTTCCATGGAAATCATGAGGTGCAGAAAGTCAGCTGCCTGTGGCAAAGATATGAATGAAACTCTTAGATTTTAAGGTTCGAAACTAGAGCAGGGTTTTTTTTTGTGCCAATGAAAAATGTGTATTTCCACTAAAAATATTCCTTCTGCTAGCATGTAGAGAGTCTAAAAACCAGTATTTTCAGTGTTTAACATAAAAATTAAATTTATTTCAGGGAAATCAGCGCTTAATTTAATATCTAATGCTTCAGTGACAGATAACATCTGTGAAAACCTTCAATCTCCTCTGCCCAGCACACAAAACCAAGACTCGTTACAGAGTTTCCCAGTGACAGGGCTTCATGCTGTAAACAACAACTCCTCAGAAGATACAGCCTAAACAGTATCTCACAGTATTTTTCTGCCTTAGATTCTCAGAAACCTTCTATAATGCCTATCTTTTTGTGTCATTAAGCAGGTAAGACACAGCAGGAAGAAATTATTGTAAAATCATGAGGTATGTTTCAAAGAATTTGATTTGCTCTGTAGATAAGGCAGACAGTTCAGAGTAACAATGAAAAAAGCCTGTACGCTCAGTGCAAATTACCATTTTCTCTAAATCCTGAACACACAGATACATTTAAGAATCATGTTTCAAGTGAGACTTTCAGCCTGAGCCTGAGCTCACCCATTCTTTGTCTGTGCTGCTTGATTGCTGCCCTGCAATGTGCAGCTCTGCCACCCACCGGTCTCTTTATTCCTCATAGACAGCATAGTGGAAGAACAAAATAATTTTCCTACACATATCAAAATGGATATTTGACAGAGGCCCTCCTGAAGAATCCTTACAGCATCGTTTCAACATGGTGTCTGTAGTTTCCTGAAATGAAGAAGTCCATATAAACAAAGTGTTGTTCGAGGTGTGGGACAGAGACCATCCAGCACTCAGCCTACCTGGATCGCATCTATCCCAGGTACCACTGGGCTGCCAAACTTCCCACACATTATGATCCATATTCCAGAGAGATGAGCATCTTCCACTGGCATTAAAAGGGAGCTATGAATGACCTGTGCCTTGGAAAGTTAGGACAATTTCTTAGGTATTTAATTGGAATGGACTTCATAGGTATCTAAAGGGAGGCTGCATATGTTAAAATGAAACCTGAAGATGTGAAAGAGGCCTTGGGTTCTACTTACATGCCTATACGAGTTAATTTCAGATGTGTGAAAAGGAATTTCCACAGACTCTTGCCTTTGCAACCTGTGTCAGTGTCTTACGGATGTGTTTTGCATGCTGCAGACCACATTTTCTTGTCCATGGGAGTGCTAGCATTAAGTAGAAAAGTCCATTTTTGCACTTCCAACTCTTCACAAGTTATTTTTATGTTTTGGAAATTAAAATGACACTACTGAAACAGAACTATTACGTCCTTAAAATGTTTTGGAAAGCTTCTATAGTTTTACATAAAACTATAAAACCTTTTCCCTAGTGTTATGGTTTAGACCCTGCTGGGAGCTGAGCACCACATGGCCACTCACTCACCCCCACTTCCTCCTGCCCCTCACCACCAGTGAGATGGGAAGGAGAATAGGGAGAAAAAGACAAAGCCCCATGGGTTGACATAGGGAGAATTTAATAGAACAATGCAAGAGGAGAAGAAACAACAGTAAGAACAGTAACAGTAATGAAACAATATATAGAGTGAGTGGTTTTAAACATACCAAGCCACCTAAATCTGCACTGACAGCTCTGTGCCAGACTGACAGATCTGTGCCAGACCCACAGCCGTGCCCCGGCCACCCCCTGATCTTACACAGTGAGCATGACGTCAGCATAGTATCAAATATCCCACTGGCTGGAACAGTTGTCTATCCTGGCTGTGGCCCCCTCCCAGTTTCTGGTGAAAATTAATCCTATTCTAGCTGAACGCAGGGCACACAGTATTAAAAGCAATTAAGATTCACAGTTTACATTTTAAGCCAGGAAAGAACATGATCATCATTCACTTTGATTTAATATAAGTGATAAATATGTTGTTATTATTATTATTTCCGTGCTCCCATGAAAGCATAGCTTTTTATGAAGGACACCTGAAATTCTATGAATAACAAGTACACTTTCTGTGCCATACATGCAGGTAACTCTTGGATATCAGATGCTCATCCTCCTCTTACCATTTAAGCAAGAGTGTGCAGTGCTGAACTCATGTCCTGATCATTATCTGAACTATTAAACAGCACCAAAAGTATTGCTGCTATTATCTTATTAGATAGCCTGTCCTTTGAAAAGACTCTTCCAAAGTACATCCCCCCACATATGGCTTACACTTCTGTTCTGCTTTCATTAATGAAGTATGGTAAGCCCTAGCATGCAGTCATCCAGCCAAATCGACAGACTGGTATATCCCTTTATTAGAGGGTGGAATAATTACAGTTTCCATAGCCACGAAATTGACCCTTATTTTAAATGGTTTAAATTCACCAGGGATAGCAGATAGTTGTGTTTCCCTCTAGAAATAATGAAAAGCATGTTCCTTTTAATGATGGTCATGTTACACATTCTCTTATTCCTTGTGTTACTTGGAAGCAATCACATTAAATTAGTTTCCAAAAGGAAAAGGAAAGAAAAGATCAAGATGTTGCCACACTCTGATACTACGAACAGGCTACTCATGAACACTGACAAAGGAGGTGGAAAAAAATGTATGTCAGATTCTCAGCTAAAATATATGATCAGTGATGGGATTCTGGGATCAGCTTCAACTGCCACCTGCTGAGGGACCTTTGTGAATGAAGCATCCTTGCACATTAGCAACTGAGTGTCAGGACCTGCAGTTGTGAACTGTAGCATCACAAGAAAAGGAAGAGGAGACCTGTACATCCTCTTCTTATACAGTGTCACTGGATAGACAACAATTAGAAATGATATTATCTTAGTCTCTAAAGTATTATTCAGGCCCTGCAGCTAATGTCTACCAAAGCATGATAAATATCATAGGGCACAACTGGTATTCAATATGCCAAAGGCAGAATTCTGCTAATGCATCTGAGGTAAAGGTAAGACACTGAAAATCCCAGGGATTTTACCACAATAAATCAAAATCAGGGGGAAAATATCATATTGTGACAGAAAGAGATTAATAGAGATCCATGAAGTTTATCTTCGCTGACACCTGCTCCCAAGCAGCACCCTTACTAGCTCATTTGTATTCAGTAATTATCTTAGCTAGACTTAGAAGTTACGCAAATCAGGATACAGAAGACATGAAATTTCACTGGGTGCTAGTTAAGTCACCTAGGGTTTACGTCATGAGAATTTTGCCATCAGTCAGAAGGAACAGAATCAGTCGGGTTTTGGTGCTGGTCACCTGTGCTGAACTGCTGGCACTCAGGTACGATACATCTAGATGATCTTTTTGGATCAAATGTTCATCAGAATAAAATATCATATTAGGTTTCATTGTTATTTATGAAATAATATAATGTAATATAGGATAGTAATATAGGATAGCATGCTACCCTAGCTAATACTTTTGTTTGAGACACTGTTGTAGTTGTATCAATACTAGGAGAAGCCTAGCCTCAGCTGCTGCACTCTGCCTGGCCCCTCAGACAGGTCAGGAAGTGGTGCTGGCTAATTTGTCTCACACTTAATTACCCACAAACTTTTGCTCTTCAGTCTGAAGTAAAAGCGTCCTTCTGGCTAGTGTTAATGACCTATGTCAGCTCATAATCACAGAAATGGTTACAACATATGGTATGCATTCATATTTCTAGTTCAGCACAAAGAACAATTATGTGACTTTACACAAGGACAAAGCTGAAACAATAGGACTACCATCTAAGGCAGCAGGCAGAAGGGCTTTCTCATTGCAAACAGGCATTAGAGGATTATTTGGCAAGCTGTGTATGTGCAGCAAAAAATCGAGGGGAAGAAGCCAGCAGGCAGAAGGAAATGATTGGTCCAGGAAGAGAGAAGGAGTAAGCGTGCTTCCCAGGGAACAAAACCATGTGGGTGTAGGGAACCATCTACTGATGTCTGTTCCTCCTGTGTTGGAGGGAATTGGTACTTTTGTTTGATCTAGACATGGGGTTTATAGCTGTTCCCCTGTCTCCACCTATGATCACACTTGTATAGACGTTGAGCTCCAAAGTGTCTGTACAAGAGGAACTGAACTAAATTTCAGCATTTCTGTGCTCTCCAGACTGAATTCATGCATGTCTTCACTTATCTATACTTGCACAATCAATTAGTTGTTACAGTTCAGAATATCAGCAACTTGGAGAAGGACCTGTCAGAGGTATTTTTTAGCAAGCACCACACCTGCCCACATCACCATGCCAATAATTAGCATTCTGGATTGCTTTCTGTGGATTGTATGTCTCAGGAAAAAGTGTAAAGAAATAAACTAAAAGGTATTATAGTAGCCAAGGTCACATATTTTGAATGAAGCTGTTCAGTGCAGCAATTTAGATTTACATTTGTTAAAAATAGCTGTCAAAGTTATATGTCAATCTTTTAGCACAACGTTTAATTTATCTTTCTCCTCAGCAAGGTTGCCTGGAAACAGGGAAATAGTCTGAGAAATCCTTTTGTGAAAGTGCAGTATCACTTGAGAGATCAATATGGCCACTTTATGATTGCTATTTTTGCTCAAAGATTTAGAACCTCTGAGATTAAAAAAAAAAAAAAAAAAAAAAAAAAAAAGAAGCTACTTGTAGTAGTCATTTTTAATATACCTGGTACAACTGTTAACTTGGAGCTAGGACATTTTTCAGCGCACAGCAATCTGTCAGTTCCACAATTACAGCATACACTGGTACCTCTCCTGGTGCAAGTGTCAATCACATTCAAGGCAGTTTCTCTTGCAATATGCAAAGTCAGGACTGCAAGCTGACTGGCTTCACAGAGAAAAAGGAAAGCAAATTATTTTTAACCACAGGCCATGAAAGTGCAGCACAAAGTTAGTAAAAGCATACTTAAAGTGTCTGTCTCTGACAGGCAAACACAAGTCTAGTGGCCAGAGTAGTTCACTCAAATGATGCTGCTGAAGAGACATCTAGCTACGTTTACTGTTGGGTCACTACTGTTCCACATCTTGCATGGAAAAGAAGGACAAGGAGGCAAGGAGAGACAGCAACAGAGAGACAACTGGATCAGCTATATTAATTGGTCAAAGAGAGGAGAGATCGTGCAAGATTTTTCAGAAATACAGCTCCATGCTGCAAGTTTCTCATCTCCCGTGCTGAACTCTCTGCTGATGAATAATGGCCTTTAGGGAACACTTACAAACCATAAGCATCAGTCACTGCAAAGAGCTTTTTTAGCCAACCATCTAGGTTGCAGGATTTCTTCTAATGCAGGGGATTTATCAAAGCTTTTGATTTTTTTCTTAATTATACTATGCCAAAGTTTAAGAACCCAATACACCCTTAATTGTGTGTAAAAACATCCTCACCCAGGTTGTTCCCCTGGAGGTCTTGGGACACATGTATAGGTTTAAAAGGATTGCTTGATCAGACTCCATGATTCTTTGCCAGCTGCATCTTGCTACAGGTTTTGCAGACCTACAAGTGACCTTGCTCCCTGTGCCCTCCCTCTCATCCCCACTGCAGCTGTGCTCCTCTATTTTCCACATTTCTCAGCATCTTGCCTTTGCAGACACCAGATAAACAAAAAAATTGCTGAACTGTGAGTATGCTGAATATTAAGCCACAAATGCAGTAAGCAGAGGTGGCTGGAAAAGCTTTCAGTGGAATCAGTTGTACAACTGTGCAGTCAGGACTTGAAGCAGATGCAGGCAGAAGAAAGAAGAGCAGCAGAAGACAGGGCCTGCTGGAAGAACAAGGTGAACAACTTATACTGAATAATTAATACGATGTGCTTCACCATTCTCATTCTTCACAGATTGTCTGTCAGCAAGCTCATGATTTTCCCATCAACTTTTCTGCAGGGAGAAAACATCCAGGTTGATTTCTGCTAGTGATGTTGCTTGTTATGAGTGGGGACAGTGGGAGCATTTAGTATGCAGACTCACGGGTTGCACTGTTTGCTTTTGACCGTGTAAACATGCTTTTTTTTTCCTGTCACCCTACCTGGAGAGTGACATTCTTCAAAGCCTGGTCCTGCTGCAATTGAATTTACACCAGAATCCCTGTTGACTTGAATGATATCCTGTAGTCGTATGCTCAAATCAAATCAGTGTAGCTTGGGTGCTCACACTGCACATAAAAACAAAGCCCCAAAGGAGTTTATATTCCACATAAATGAATATTTCTGTCCAAAAGTTTACTTATACATAGAGGACATGATAATAAAATGCATAGGTCAATTCCTGTTGTTAGCTCTGAGTATGAGAAGTATCACTCACTTATAGACAAAAGTTGTTTTACCTCTATATATTTAGCAACAAAATTCTACACATGGCAGGAAGGCCAAGAGCTGATATCAAGAAATCTTTTGAGTTTTGTGGCTTTCAGCCAGACCTAAGATGACTCAATATAACATGCAATTTCAATAACCCTACAGCATGCTGTTCAAGAGCAAGTGTAAATTATGATGAACTTATGCATCCCTGGAGATTTACTCAAAGAGAATACAGAGATGATTGCCTTTGGGATGAAAGCAAGCTGCAGTACTTACTATGCTATACCCACATTAGCTTCTGTGAGCAAGACATGAAGAATGATGGTAAAAGAAAGCAGAGAATTGTTCTCAGGAGGGTTCCAAAAGAGATGCTCCACAGGTGAACGTTCATCAGAGAAGCTGGGGTATCTCCAAGGCAACTTGTTTCTATGACACCCCTGCCACAAGCACAAAATATTGATCTGTACAACCCTATAGATGTAGGCCTTGGATTTCAGCAGTCTTTCGCATAGTCTCCAACTGTACAGTGCTGTAGCACTGCTTGCAGGAGCAGTTCATTCATGGAGAAATTTCAGCAGCTCCAATACAGACACACTCTCCCTTAATCAGCTAGCACCTCTTAGGACCACTCCTCGTAGTCCGCTGCACTGCTCTATGCTGCTGAGGGAGTGCTGGCGTTTACTTTCTGACAGCTCCATTCACCTCACCAGAGGTTACACGTGGAAACTCAGGGGTGCTAATGTAATCCCTTCCCTTAATTTGAGACAAGAGACTCAAGTGAAGTGGCTACAAAGTAAAACTGAGTGTTTTCTCTGCAGTGCCTTGTCTTTATTATGGTCCACAAGAAGATGGTCACCCATAAAAGAGGCCTTTCAGAGGGGCACTCTAGCTGTTCAAGCAGAAGGCTTTATTCAGTGGGATCTTTAATTAGCAGCTGTAAAGAAATGGCAGCGTGGAAACTTGTGTAAAATACACTTGGGGTTATGATACTGAAAGCAAGGGAGGAACTTGACAAGTAGAGCCAGATAAAGGAAGGGGGGATAGGAGTAGGAAATTACAAATGAGTTTTCAAGATGACTTGGTTGAGCCATTCACTGAAACTGATCTTTGTACAGCCTGCTTAAGCTTCCTAGCCAGGCATTGTAAGTTGTACACTAACAGAAAACTCTTTTCTGGTCTGCCTTGCATTTGCAGGTATTCATTGAATAGAACAGCAGATACTTTGCTAATGGCTAAAGACTACTAAACTGTAATAGCAATGTTAAGTTCAGAACTCATAATTTGTTAATTTTGTAACTCAACGTCTAAGCCCGTCTGTGGATTTCTACTGGGCTGATGTTGCTGGGCCACATGGCTTCTGCATACGTGTACATCATACAAGCTACAGAGTCTAAAACTCCTGGGGCGGGGTAGGGGGCACGGGACGGGACGGACATCTTACACAGGAGAAGATGCAATTGGGAGGCTGTAGTCAGGTGGGGGTCAGGCTCTTCTCCCAGGCAACTAGTGACAGGATGAGAGGGCATAGCCTGAAGCTGCACCAGGGGAGGTTTTGGTTGGATATCAGGAAGCACATCCTGACAGAGAGGGTGATCAGACATTGGAATGGCCTGCCCAGGGAGGTGGTGGAGTCACCGTCCCTGGATGTGTTTAAAGAAAGGCTGGATGTGGTGCTTACTGCCATGGTCTAGCTGATGTGACAGTGTTGGGTCATAGGCTGGACTTGGTGATCTCAAGAGGCCTTTTCCAGCCTCAGTAATTCTGTGATTCTGTAATCTCACTGATTTATTATCCCTTTTTCCTTAGACACCAAAGAACAACTAGAGACTGCACTTAGAGTAATCACAGTCGGCCAGGTTAACAAACAAATGCTTGTCTACGTGACAAATCCCCACTGAAAAATCCATTCACCTCTGGAGGGCAGGAGGGATCTTCTCGCTCACTGTGCTTCACAGATACTCCCAAATCTACTCAAGCATTGCTAGAATACAAACAAATCTGCAGAAACACAAATTAATCAGTTTTGAGCTATGCATTTCGTGGAAGAGGAGGAACATAGACTACATTTGTAGAATTTTCTTCTTGTCTCAGTCCTTAGAACAGGAGAAAGTTCAGAGGAGATCTATAAAATAACCCGGACGGTGATTTGCACGGAGAAATTCAGACAGCTGGTACCTCCCTGTGCTCTTCCCCTTGCTGTCCGTCCTAGGGCTTAACTGGGCAGACCGGGGGAGAGGATACCAGCGTGCCCGCAGCTCTGGCGGGGGCTGTGCTGCCCTCCTCAGGCAGCCTGCCTTGGGCAGCTCACTGCTGCCTTCACACCAGCCGTTACAGCCTGAGACGCGCCGCTCCAAGGAATAACATTGCTTTATTTTACCGTAACTACCAAGGCGCACGGGAGGGCAAGAACTGGCGAGCACTGCAGCCGGTAGCGCTCCCTCTCCCGCGGCGAGGCCGCTCCGGCCACAGGGCGGCGGCCTCCGCCGCGCACCGCGAGGGCGGCGAAATGGCGGCGGGCTGTGCACCGGCGGGGACCCGGTCTCGCCTGCGCGCCCCGCTGCCCCCCGCCTCGCCGCTCAGCGCGGCGGGGCAGCTGGGCAGGCTTGTGCAGTCGCTTGCGGGCGAGGGGGCCGGGGGCCTGACACACACACACCCCCCCACCTCGTCTGCCACCGTTAGCACGGCCCGTAGCGGCTGCTCCATCACTGCCCCTGTGGTGCAGTGGACACCGCCGGGCAGTCTCTTGTGTGCCGGAGAAAGGCCCGTTCGGGGCAATAGTAGTTTCTATTTAAATACCGGTTAAGGATCGGTGGCTGAGCTTGGCCCGTCCTCAAAAAAAGTATGCTGTCAAATGATTCCCTTGGCAGCAGTAAAGGGTTTGGCCTGGCCTCAGGAAAGCTTCCGGAGCCCCTGCATAGGCGTGCTGCTGGTGGAGGAGCGGGGAAGGATGAGGTGAAAGTCACATTAGGATGACTAAGGAAGTGGGTGGTTTGGTAAAGGTCCTGCTTTTTTTTTTACAGCTGGTATTGACAGCATGACAGGTTTTGATTTTCCCTGCTCGAATGCAAATCTTAGAAGCAGGTAGTGCTGCTGGGAACAAAATGCCTCTTTGTTCTCTCTGGTATAATGCCCAAGCTTACAGAGATGTCAGGAGAGATGCTTTTGGTGTGCGAGCTAGTGTAACTTCGTATTTGTCTCAGAGGAGCAGAAAAAAAGCTCAAATGGAAGGGGTGGCTGCTCTCCTCTGAGCTGAAACAAGAATCAAAGATGGTTTGGGAGTTTGTGTTTTTTTTGGTTGGTTGGTTTTTGTATATTGCCTTCTAATTTATGAGCAGAAATGAATATGTCATATATGATCTAGTGTAACAATGGCTTTCCCTTGCTGTAATTTTGCCTCTGATTTTGGGACCGAAGAAGTTAACAGTGCATCTCAAATGGTATACGACTATACATTGCACATGAGAGCCAGAATCTAGAGGCACAGAAGAACCCATATTTTGGACCTGGATTATTAAGGTAATTAAGCCTTATGAACTTGAGTTGTGCATGGCACAAGTGGTAAGATTCATCTGCAGAAGTACAGCTTTATAATGCCTGTTGCCATCCCCTCTTTTTCAAGTGAAAGGGCCCATGGGATTCACAAAGACTGCAGCACGCCAGCACACAGCCCTGTTCTCATTTCCTACAGACTCTCACTTGAGGCTGCTGTTGCAAGAGGTGGGTAAGTAGGAAATACTTTTTATATCTCACTGAGCTCCATCAGGTGGGATTTCTGGCTGACATCTGCAGCCCAACTCATTATTGAGTCCAGCCAGCTGGCTGTCAGGGTGAGGTGTCCAGTGTGGGGAATAGTCAGTCTTGATGGAAGATTTTGTAGCTGTTTGTGTTGTTGCAGTTTCATCTCCAGGCCTCATCCCTGATTTCTTGCCAGAGCAGAAAGCAAAGCTCCTTCTAGCCTAGTTTTACAGATCCAAGGAATTCAGACAAAGATTGGCTCAAGTATATACATTTTATGGTTTTATCTAGAACTGTGAATTGTCTCTCATGGATTCTGCTGCAGCTACCACTAAAGAAAGCTACAGGTGTAAATCTGAGATATGATTCAGAAAGTCAAGTTCCCATTTTGGTGGAGTATAAAGCATCTGTTCTCAATTCAGCACATGTAACCGCTCTGACTGATGCTAGAAGAAATTAAGTATGTGAAATGAACGGAGGGCATGTCACGTACATGAACTGAGGAAGCCAGTTCGGTTTCCGTTACACTGCAGTAAACGTAAGGTAGTTCATTCAGTTACAGTGGTGCTAGGTTTATATGATACCACTGATACACTCATTTACTCTAATCTAAGAATACAGATATAAATGTGTTTGCATTTCTGTATTAGCAAGGTTGATCAGAGGCTTGGAAAACCACCTTGTGAGTTTACAGGGCAATCACTATTAAACCACAGAGTGGTGCTGTTGGTGTATTCTGGATGTACTGCAGCAGAATACAGATGTTTCTTTAGTCTGTTGAATTTAGCTAAACTTTTGTCCAGGTGGCATTGTAACTAAGGACAGAATTTAAACAAAATACATTTTTCCAGGCACTCACCCTTCAGAACAATAAGGGTTCTGTTCTAATTGCAATTTCATGTATCTGGATTAGTTTTCATGTTTTCAGTTGTGCTCATGCCATGTTATTGTTATTGTTTATAAGTGAATTTTAGTGTTCTTTGACCCGGTGCAGGACTGGAGAGGACCATTTGTCCTTCTTATGTCCTTTGTTCCTTAGCATATAAGGTAGTGTGACCTCAGGGTTTTAGATGACAGCTACGGACTATGGCCACCTCGAAGGGCTTCTGTCAGTGTGAGGCTCTTCTGCATCCAGGGGAGCCTAGTGCAGGAGCCAGGGTAATACCTTTTCTTCACCAAGTGGTGTGTGGTAGTCACCACTGTCTTTTACTTTATGACTGAGCAGAAACAACACAGTTAATACTGAATCATTCTTCTCTGCATTATGCCACCACATGCTCTTGTCTACATAACGCCATGACAGTTTAACTCTCTGAGAAGAGGAGATGTTTCCAGTTCCCATATTCATAAACTCCTGGCCTTTCTGAGGTGATTACCAGTGACTCTACCATTATGTAGCACTCTAGATAGGTTACTCATATTTCTGTAGCATTTACTACTGTCTTGTTTATTGTGCAGAATTAAGCTATCTGTATCTGAATCATTGGTTTGCCAGCTACAGGTCACAAGAGTCAAGTTCTTTTTAACTTCTCAGGTAAATCAGCCCTTGCACACCTTTCTGCCCTTTCCTGAATTCTTTATTCTATCTAATTTGATTCTTTGACTGTCATTCCAAAAGGAGGGAAGTACCTGGTGCTTCACAAAATAACAGGTCTCGATTTTTCTTGAGCCTCATTGGTGATTCTAGCTTGAATCTTCCCTTATTACAAAATAACAGAGGAAGTCCTGAATTTTTGCCTTAGCTATAAGGTAGGATTTCAGACAGTTTGTATTTCAGATCTCAGCTGATGTGGCCAGTCCTATGAGATTCCCTCTGACCTGGTTTTGAACCAGTGCTCACCTTTCTAGTTTAAAATAATTACTAGATATTTGTGTAACTGTACTCTGAGGGACATATAATATATTTTATCAGGAAAATTAATTGCAATTCTGTGGTGGATAAAAGATTTCTAAGGGCTTTAAAATTTATACAAGGTGAAACAAGATGACTAGATCCGATGAGAACAGAGACACCTAATCTGTGAGATATCAGGAGGTAATTCTGCACAAAGACTCTGTTACTTGTAGAAGTGTCTTTCACTATACCTGTGTGAAAGACTATTACACATTCAAATTGCACAGAGTATGTTGCAAAACATCAGTGAAAATAGAGCACATAGCCAATGGAACACTTTGTTAATATGCACAATGAGTCTGCTGATCTCTTGTCTGCATTCAGCATATAGAAGGGTTAATTTTGCAAAGCTGACTCAACCATTCTTTTTCTGCTTAAACAGAATTTCATATATACTCCAGTATCCAGTTCCTGATTGTTTTACCTACATATTTTAACGTGTGTGTCACAAATTTCATTAAAATACACTTTATACAAACATCGTCAGTTGCAAGTTGTAACAAAGCTTTACTCTGAGCAGTGGTTTTGAGCAGTGGTTTCTTCAGCTATATCGTGCTTCCAAGATGCCTGCCACTGTTCTGTGAGATGCTGTTTTTCAGTTGCTGGAAAGTTCACGGCTTTCAGAGGATACGTTGTCTGTGTTGTGTATCTACTTTGGATTGCTATGTGTCTAAAGTTTAAGCTCAAATAGTTCTTACATTTCCAGGACTATGTACAGGAGGATAAACAAATTCTTTGTCATTGTTGAGAAAATCTGCATGCTTTGTAGAAAAGTTTTTAATACTGTAGGGAGTTTGCTCTTTTGCCGGCTGGTGCTTTCTGTAGTCTGCACACACATACCTCTGACTGGCCAGGTTGGAACTTATGAAAAAGCTTGAATTGTACATGCTCAGCAAAAAAAATTTTCAGAGCACAGACCTAACTTTAGCCTAGATGTCTCACTTGCAGTGACGACGCTTCATTGTTTCTCCTCCCAAGCTGCCTTTTACACCAGTACTAGTCCCCCAAAACAGCAGAGTATACTTATTCCAGGATGCGCATTTTTCTGTACTTGTTCCTACTGTGTATGTGGAGGACCTCTTCCAGATTAAATGCTAGAAAAGGTGGTAAATTGGGGCAGGGAAGCCCTTGAAACTATTGAAGAAAGGGAGATCATCAGGGCAAAGCAGCATAAAGAACTTGTTAAAAGAATGTTCCCAGGGTAGAAAATTCTTCCTGCCAGAACTTGCAATTGAATGTGGGATTTTCAATCAGCATCTTCCTCCATGGCCAGAAAACAGCTTTGAAATCCACTGGCAAAGTATGTTTCATATTTGCCTTCACTAGCTTGTCCAGTTTAAGGTTAACAATTCATATGCATAAGCGAGTGTTCATTTAGTCCAAACTGAGAATCTGTATGGTCTGGATGTTCTGCTTTTGCAGTAAAAGAGCAAAGTTAATCACATTAAAAGAAACGTAACACTTAGAAGTTAAGCACTCCAGATTTGTGATGTGCAGTCATTCCTCCACTTCCCTTATTTCCAAGGAGTCCTGCAGATTCTACAACAAATAATTCAGGGATTCTGGAGACAGCAGCCTTAATCTCTGCATAGCTTTCTTACACTTCCAGACAGACTGTCCTCCACCCAGAATTTTGCAAAGGCTGTTTGGAAAGATAGGAAGTACTCACATACTTGGACACAGCAGGATGCACAAAGGGGGCAAGTTTCAACAATATTAGCGTTCTTAGCTCGGAACTGAAGTTTTTAGATTGCAGAGTATTTGATTTTACTTAGTTTAATACAGTTTAGGAGAGGGAGAAGAATTTGTCAGATTAACTGAAGAAAACTACAACACTGACACAGTGTAAATCAGCCTTTTAGAATAGGAAGTAAAACATGTATCAGAACTTTTCTTAACTGGTGGAACGGTGAGATTTAAACAGGTGTTTGCCTTTAAATGTTTATTCATAAGTTCCATTTTGTTTCCTTTTTCCCCTGGTTATAACTCATGAAGAACCAAAAAGTGAGCTGCAATTTTTGCAGAAAGGTAAGGACCTAATTTTTTCTAAGTATTTAAGTTTAGAAAATAGCCAGTGCAAAAAAAGTGTGCGACTGTTTCAATTCAAGTGACAACATGGCATTTGGCACTGGCCAGTTCCTGGAGGTCTGGGGCTACAGACCTTGCTGACACAACTCCATTGGCTTCCCTGAATAAGCCAAATGTACTCCAACTGATTTTACTTTATTTCCTTTCAAAATGGAATTTGGCATGGCTGAATCTCTCTGGTCCTCTGGAGCTCTGACACATACTGGTGGAAAGCAGAAGGATTGCTGGCGTGAGGTGTTGTAAATAAGTGTGCATTGTGAAATAGTGGCATTAATATCTGCAAGCAGTTACATTTCTTAATTTTATGGTCATCTATTGATTTGGGTAAATATATCTATGACCGTGTTCCAGCCTTTTAACAAAGTTATGAAGAAAGGGCCTTTAAAACATTCTCACTTTCCCATTCCTAAACACTATCTAGAATCACTGAGAATATCTTTGGAAGCATTTAATCTATTCAGCAGTTAGGCTTTGTTATTAGTGAATGGCTAAATTTACATGTCCACCGATTTTCTTTTAAAAAGTAATAGCCTGAATTAAAGACAGTGTGAAGTTTTGCAATGTGAAACTCATGGTTAGTGCCCCCTTTCTAAAGAAAAGGCCTTTTCTTCCTTATATGTCTTTCTGTCTCTCTTAGGTTCTCTGGACACAGTATTAATATTGAATGTTAGCCAGGTGATGTTTGAAAACAGAGCACTTTTGGGAAAATTCCCCTTTTTGCATAGGATGGGACAGAGAGTAGGGAAGTGTCTAGAGATCAGTCTGTATTGCTTCATTGTTTATCACAAATTGTTACATTCATTTTTGGATGAGCTTCCATAAGTATCAACATTTCCTGTAGAAATTTATTGAGCCTCTGTGAGGATAAAGTGCAGTTCTCCATATACTCTGCTTTGGTCTTCTCAAAAGAATGTGACTAGTTATATATCGGGCTAACTTCACCTATAAGACTGTCTCACAGTACCAGCTGTGTTTCCCTGGGGTAGTCTGACCCTTTCTACTCTGGATTTGTGTGATACTCTTGAAAGGCAGGCAGTGTCACTGTCACACACCCTTTCTCAGGTCTCTTTTGGGACAAGGAAAGTAACTTAGGAGGTGCACTGGGGAAACACTGATATGGTGTGATTTGGATGGCACTTTCTTGAAGCCAGAGGCATTTTATTTTAGTGAAGGTAGAAGTGGCTCTGAAAATGTCTATATGGGAATTAAGACAGGATTTCTTTTCTGAAGAATGCATAAAGGTGTGCAGTTGTCTTCAGAGGGTAACAGGCTTTCTGAGAAAGAGCAATATTTCAGGATTGTGTTTGTCTTGGATGTCAGGGTTAAGGAATGAGCTTGATGCCTAAAAGGGGAAAAGGAAGGAGTATTCAACAGGCGCTCAGCTCTTGGATGTGGTATGGCAAAAGGATAAAGGAGGTCACATAGAGGAGATGCAATCATGAACAGAATGTTTTGTGTGTGTGTGACAAAATAATACACTCACTGGGATCCCACCTTCTTCTTTCCCGCTTCCAGGACTTGTGTGTAGGCTCTTTCAATGCTGTCAGTTGCCACACTTCATTAATGACTCTTAAGGGGCTAACATTAACACCTGTTTGTGGTTATTTCCTGTCACTGTTTACTCTCCCAGATGGCACAAATACAATATGCCCAGTGTGTTAGGCATTTGTCAGTAATACATTGTTTGCCAACTGAATGCCATTCATGTTAAATTTGGCAGCCCTTTCATAGCCTGGAGAATCTGTCCTCTAAGTCAAAAGCAGAAACTGCAGACAAGTCTTAGGTTGTCAAAATAAATAGGGAAAAAAAAATCCCAAAACCATAGCCCAATTGTCTTCCATCTTATAGTTTATTTTCTTGTACCAAAAGGGTAGAACTGAGGAGAAACAGCAGCTTAGTATCTAAACAAGTGCCCAAGACTGAGACAAGAGACTCCAGTGCAGTTGGGCAGGATGTACTCATGATCCTGAACCTATTAGTTCATGACCAGAAGACGATGTGTGACTTTGTTCTGATGACTGAAGACCACAGGTATTGGAAGACACTGCTGCAGAGAAGAATGTGGTCCCCATGTTTTGAATTAAATCTTGCTGTTACATTGGGAAGATATTTAAAGAAATAACCAGAAGGATGATAAACTGTGTTTCTGCAGTGCTCTGAGAAGTCATCCAATACAGGACAAAATGTTTTATGTGTGTGTCATGCAAGACTTCAATTTCCAGCTCTCCCAGAGCAGGGAACATGCTTTTTTTTTTTTTTTTTTTTACCCCCTAGGGTGGTAATGTACCTTGTCCAGTTTTAAGGAAATGTTTTATATTGATAGTAATAAGTAATAAGTTTTATATTGATAGTAATATCAATTACTTATTGATAGTAATAAGTTGGCATATTAATGCCAACTACCTTGGCTTTGGCAGAGATGAAAAAGTTACTGGTGTTGAGAAATTCTATCCCAATGGGCAAAAGTCGAAAAGATGAATAAGGGAATACCTCTGCTATCCCATAGAACAGTTGTTCACTGAACTCATTGCTATATAAATTGCTACATTCTGCACAGGAAAGGTCAAACCAGGTGCTCATGCCAACAGCGGGGCTTAGATGCATCCTTCCAGGTCAGAGGATGTTATTTAGAGGATGAATCCCTGACAGCTGTGTCTTAATGGCAGAGATGATGATAAAGCATTTGTCTCTTGATTCAATACAGGCAAATATCCAAAGGTGATTATTTTACTGGACCAAGCAATGCAAAGTCCTCATGGAGAACTGGCTTGATGGCTGCTCCCAAAGAGTGGTTGTCAATGGGTCTGTATCCAAGTGGAGACCGGTGACAAGTGGAGTCCCTCAAGGATCAGTACGGGGACCAGTCTAGTTTAACATCTCTGTCAGCGACATGGACAGTGGCATTGAGTGCACCCTCAGCAAGTTTGCTGATGACACCAAGCTGTGTGGGGCAGCTGACACGCTGGAGGGAAGGGATGCCATCCAGAGGGACCTTGACAGGCTGGAGAGGTGGGCCCATGCCAACCTCATGAAGTTCAACAAGGCCAAATGCAAGGTCCTCCATCTGGGTTGGAGCAATTCCAAGTACCAATATAGGCTGGGCAGTGACTGTCTTGAGAGCAGCCCTGAAGAAAAGGACTTGGGAGTAGTAGTGGTTGAGAAGCTCAACATGAGCCATCAGTGTGCTCTTGCAGCCCAGAGGGCCAATCACGTCCTGGGCTGCATAAAGAGAAGCATGGCCAGCAGGTCGAGAGAGGTGATTCCCCCTCTACTCCACTCTCACGAGACCTCACCTGGAGTACTGCATCCAGTTCTGGAGCTCTTCTTACAGGAAGGCTATGGATGTTCTGGAACATGTCCAGAGAAGGGCCATGAGGATGATCAGAGGGCTGGAGCACCTCTCCTATGAGGACAGACTGAGAGGGTTGGGGTCGTTCAGTCTAGAAAAAAAGAAGGCTCCGGGGAGACCTTATTGTGGCCTTCCAGTCTCTGAAGGGGGCTACAAGAAAGCTGGGGAGGGACTTTTTAGGCTGTCGGGCAGTATAGGACTAGAGGGAATGGATTAAAGCTAGAGATAGGTCGATTCAAGTTAGACGTTAGGAAGAATTTCTTCACCATGAGGTTGGTGAGGCACTGGAACAGGTTGCCCAGAGAGGTGGTGGAAGCCCCATCCTTGGAAGTTTTTAAGCCCAGTCTGGATGGGGCTCTGAGCAACCTGCTGTAGTGGGAGGTGTCCCTGCCCATGGCAGGGGGGTTGGAACTAGATGATCTTTAAGGTCCCTTCCAACCCTGACAATTCTATGATTCTATGAGTTGTGAATGCAGTCAGTTATTGTTGAGGTCCTAACATGGCACAGTTCTGTCTTTTGCTTGTATGTATAAATGTTACAGCCAATTAAGAATGTGAGCCAGTTTTTAGCTAAATCATCAGGACCATTTAAGATACAGATTTAAAGTACTGTTTCTTCACTCATACGATCTTATACATCTAAGTGAATGTGAATTTATTTACTCATCAGCTCCTCCCAGAATGATGGATGGTTTGCCAATAATCCCAAAAAACTTGGTTGCTGGATCTTCCAAGTAAGGTTCTGACAGAAGAGATAAAAAGTAATGCAAAAGCTGCAGATAGAGAAAAGCCATTGAATAGTGGGCAGCTGAAGGATCAATGAAAGATCGTCTTCCTTCAGGCTGTCAGAGCAGAGTTCTTGTTTTTTAATACAAGGAATCATATCACAAATAGTTGATAGGTTCCAATGCTGCACCAACATCATCCCCAACACAGGGGAGGGTAGCTTATAAGTAAGGGGGACCCAACCGTTGTTGTCCTTGTAATTTTGGAGTGTCATCTCTTTGAAGCAAACTTTAGGCTTTTGTGAGTGTGGGATATGGCTGCAGTATACCATAGAGCAAATGTTCTGTATTTTTCTGTAGGTCTTACCAGTCATAATATCCAAAAATTTTATCAGTTGGTTTAAAAAGCAACCTTTCTTTTTCATTTGTTCTTTGGTTATATGTGGTGCCACGCTCATGTGTTGCAACACTGTAGTGGCCAAGTCCAAACTGACCTCATAGAAACCAGGCAATTAAAGAACTACTTAAGAAAATGAAAAGTGTTGAAAGACAAAAACTCAGGGTGTCTAGCTCCAATGGTGATGGTTATGGTCTGAAGCTTCTTTTGTTCCCTGCAGTTTGATGTCCCTTCATCGAGGTGGGTATGATAAAAGAGATACTCTCTGGGTTCAGATGTTTTTTACTTTCTGTTTTATAGCATTCTTCTACAATCACCACTGAATACCATTGTCTGTATGTACAGCAAAGAGCAGGGAGGAGAGAAACACAAGCAGGACATGCTTTGGATTTTGGAAATGCCAAACAACTGACTCAGGAGTTGACTTTTTGAATCCAGACAGCCAGTAAAAACTGGTTTATTTTGGAAGTGGCCTCCTGCTTCACTCTAACTCCCTACTGATTACTGAGGTTTAATTTTCAATATCAGCAGAGGTTTGTGTTTCTGTTTATATGGTAAAGAACGAGACTGTGGGTTTTGAGGTACAGGCTCAGATTCAAAGGGGTCAGAGTGGCTCCCTCTGTATGAGGAAGCCAAGGTTTCTAACATTGCTGGAGAAGGTCCTGCAAACCAAAGCAAGCCTGCTTCAGGACAAATGTTTGACAACAGCTATTGGGACATATTTAAAGCTCTGAAAGCCTTGTTCAGCATGGGAATTAAAAGCTGGTATCGTCTAGCAGTGGCTGAGCCACAGATTTTCTCAACAGCTCAAGAATACTTTCTCCTGGACGGGCAGCATTGCAAACTCAAGCAGAGTGCTGGAGAGTCTGTTGTATTTTTTTTTTTTCCTGCCTCCTTTATCACTATTAGTCATAAAAACTAAGTAATTGTGAATTAGATGACAATTCAAGTGCTGATAAATATTAAGAAAGAACAGAATCAGTCTGGATCTTTTCTCAACTGTGATGAGATGGCTGTGATGACAGGATTAAGCATGGGTGTGCATGTATGTGTGTACATGTGTTCACAAAACAAGGCTGAAAGGAAACTTCAGGCAGAAGTGCATGCATTTGTAACAGTTATTCCTCTGAACTTGAATTGGCATTTGGAAGTGCTTGTACAAATCACCTGTGTAGTCTGCTTGATCCATCTCTTCTCTATCTCAAACAAATCTTTTACCTGACTTTGAAAAAAGTAAACCAGATCTCACAGAGGCACAGAGCCTGAGCAGAAAAAGATGGGACTGTGTCTGCTATTCAATCTCCTGAGGAATATCCATAGCGGGCTATGGAAACTGTGAGGTTCCAAATAATTCCCTGCAAATTGACTAACAAATAAAAATGAGACATCCTTGTGTCATTAGTGGATAACTCTGTCTGTAAGGCATGCCCTTGGGAATGTGTGCTCATTGCAGTCTGCATGACAGTCATTAGTATTAGGCAGAGAGCTGAGAGCACTGTCTGTAGCCTTGGGTGGATGGATTACCCTAAAAGATGCTTTACTTCAGTTCAGGCAGTATTTAGTCTGGATATTCATTTGTGAGCTCAGTGCAAGGAATATTTTTCAGTATGAAACCAGGATTTTCCAGGTACCAAAGCCCATTTGCACAAGTATGAATCCTTTCTATTTTTAATCACTGCTATTCTCTGATTTCTCACTCCATATAACTCACTTTTTTTTTTACTAGCAGCAAATGGGATCACTTTTATTTCTAGTTTTAATGATGTCTTTGTACTTTGATTGATGTGGATAATATGTTCAGCATGATCCTGTGCCACAGATTATCATCAAAACAGATTTCCCTCTGAAGAATCTGGCTATAATACCAGACTTTTTGTCTCAAAAATATTAAGAAGCTTCATTAAGGACAAGGCTAGAAGTTCCTGACTTTTCAGTGCAGGAAGACCATGGAAGTGTCTGGAGAAGGTTTCTCTTATTGCTGATGAAGGTGTATGAGAATTGCCATTCTGTCTGACTGCAAAAGAACTTGCAATAGTGTTCCTGAGCCATATAGGCTGTCTTTACAGCCTATATGCATTTTTGTGTCCAGTTACACCATCCGTTACTAATTTGCACTGCCCCAAGTGCAGCATAGACAGACTCTATGCTATGAAGTTCAGGTGAAACATTCCCAGATACTGGGAGGTTGCTTGCGGTCAGAGTGTTAGAACCTTCCTTGCTATAGATTTGTCTACTCCAACAAAGTGTCCTCTTCAGGCTGTTCGTGGGCACAGCTTGATGGGTCAAAAGGCCCAGGGACTGTTTCCAACAGACTGTTCCTA
Organism: Todiramphus chloris collaris; assembly: GCA_025345505.1. NCBI lineage: Eukaryota > Metazoa > Chordata > Aves > Coraciiformes > Alcedinidae > Todiramphus > Todiramphus chloris. The sequence continues at coordinate 28,216,327 of JANVCC010010406.1, read as the reverse complement.
TGTGCTTGACTATCACAGAAGCGGGTTACTCCATTCCCTTCAGTGCCTGGGAATGCCACTAGGCATCTATAATTCATCCAAGAGTGATACATCTACAGTCAGGCTTATTGCAACTAACTGTGCCCCAGTGTACCATACTATCAGTGCTGTCTGTGGTGTCTGGAAGTTGAGGATATTTTCTCCTCTTCTTCCACCAGGATGTGAAGAATCAGCATCCTTATGACTGCTGTTATTTGCAGTAATGATAACTTTATCTGCCATGATAGGTACTCTTTTTTTCCCTTGTTCCAATGCAAAAACATGGAAAGACTCCCATGGAAGACAAGAGCTGGTTTTCCCTGAGATAAATTATCCTGTAGCTTGGCTGTTCAGAGAGCATTGCCAAGCATAAGCAACACTTTCAGGTGCAGGCTCTACAGTGTACTTGTGCATTTGGAGTTAACCCAACCTGCCTATTCTGGTGTTATGACACAGAATCAAGAAAGAATATCCAGTATCACTACACAGAATGCCAGCTATTTCCAGCCTGTGGGGTGATCTGAATATCCAACACTGATTGTATTTCTGCAAGGCTGAACACCCAGTATGTTCTCTTTTATGTAAAATATATAGCAGTGGACTAAGCCCTTTTAAAAATCAGGCTATGTATTTGGGTCCTCAGACATGGTCTTTATACATCTGTTTTTGAAAATACTTGCTTCTTCCCTAAAATGCTTCCTAAAGCCCTGGGGCAATCCTCCTTTCTCTGCTCCCTCCCTGCAGTTTATCTGGGATTATAGCCTAGAGAAGAACCGTAATAGCACTGCTCATGCCAATGAGCTGATTAATAAAAGGCTGATAGATTCCTTACAAAGACCTTTTTCCCATAGGAGGGTGACCATCTTTATAGGCATGATGGTATACTGAGAGTCCTTGTGGTAGAGACAACTGCCTTCTTTATCTATCCTTTTCTTCCCTGAAATCTTCAAGACTTCATACTGCTCTATTTCACCTCCTGTTAGTGAGAGAAGTAACTTTCAATTTCTTCTTGCCCTTGCTGGTGAAATCTTCCCAGGCATTATTACTGATTATTGAGGTGGACAAGGAGATGGGCACTGACATGTTGTCCGTGTCTCCATTTTAGCTCGCTCAGTAGAGTCTCAGTGCATGAAATTAACCACTGTCCCCATCACAGTGTTTTTTCTCCAAAGCCTCACCTACATGAGATTCTCCACTGGTGAATCTCAGATATTTCAGAGATGACTGAGACTGGAATAAACATTTGTCAATAAAGCCTTATAAAGGAAATCATCACCTTAACTACAGAAAAACTAGTGCCTTTTTATACCAATTAAAGGGTTTTCAGTGCCAAAACTCCATGAAGATTCCAAATAAAAAAGAAACAGAGCTTTGTCACAGATGTCTTCAGTGTTTCAAAAACCAAGTTAGACAATAAGACTAATTTATTGAAATTAATTTCTTCCCCAATGGAGAAAGGCTAATCAGCTAAAGGAATGCTTTTTGTCTGTGTGTAGAAATCCAGGTAGTACAGTCTAATTTGCTTTGCAGAAATGACAGGGGTGTATAACTCTGATATGCCCTTAACTGTCCCTGTGGGTATTTTTTCTGTTACTTTGTCGTAAAGTTTTTCAGATGACATGTTTTTCTCCTTTGTCCCTTGGAAATAATCTAAGAGGTATGGAAACTGTGGTAGGAATTATTCTTCAGTTTTGCTCAGTTGAAATGAATAATTTTTACTACTGTCTTTGTTCTGCCTTCTTTTCTGTTAAAACTCAATGTTAAACAGCTGTTTGACTTGATGAGTGGTGCTTCTACTTTACTTCAAGACATTTAACCTGTGTTTATTTATTCCTAGGGAAGGATAGCACTCTTTCAGGAAATCTGTAGGAATAGATCTATACCATTTTTTGATGTAAGACAATTTATACAAGTTGTGGATTTGCTATAGTGGGGAGGGTTTTATTAATATGATGTATGGTCCCGTGTCTTTGATATGTTCAGCATTCTGTGCTGATTGTTTTTTACAGTGGGTCTGGTGCTTCTTTAAGGCATTTCATGCAGTGCATTGGGTGTTTTGTGTTGATTGAAATGTCTCATTTCACCCCAGTATGGTGATTTCCTTCACCAATTTTTTGTCTCTGATAGCATTGGGAAAGTTTTTTATCTCTCCCTTTTCAGGTTTCTCTGTCCTTCTTCAAAATTCCAGCTTCCCATGCTTTAATATTTCTCTGCTTAATTTCAGTTGTATGCTGCTCTGTGTTTTCTTGTTTGTTTTATTTACTTGTGAAAGCTCTAGAAAATGTTTAAGCTGCTAGTAGGCATCTTTTGTCCACTTTCCAGATAGTCATGGTGACTCTGAAAGGTATTTTGGAGTTAATACATGCCCTGCAAAAACAGATGCTTTGAGCATGCTCATTTCCCTTTAGATGGAGCATCTTTCACTGGCTATTTATATTCCTCAATTTATGTTCTATTTGCATTCACAAACTCACAATTTTTATTTAAACTTCAGTGGTTCATCCTGAAACACATGCTAGAAACATCTCTTATCACAAAAGCTGTGTGTAATTACTTCATATTTTTTATTGAAAATGTAACTTCTTACTTTTTTTTCTGTGTTTTGGAGTAGGGATTAAACTAAATGACAGACAAATGACTCATGGTTCAAGAGACAAAGTCTTCTTTTGTGTTTCTGCTGGACTGATAATCCATCATGGGTAATATTTAGTTATTTATCTGCAAAGATACAAGTGGCTCCGCTGTCTGAAGTGCAGAATTGGGAGTACTGTGTTTCTGATTAAAGAGATTTTTGACCTGCTTGGACTGTATAATGATGATGAGGGTATGTTAATTGCAAAAATACATACAGTATGTTCTGTGAAGACTCTTCCCACATGACCTGCTCATCTATAAATAAGAAGATTAAATAACTTACAGGGAAGTGAATCTTTGAGATCTGTAGGATTAGAAGAAGATAGGCCATTGACTTCAAAGAGAACTAAGTGCTTTTGAATATTATGCCTTTGACATTATTTTTGAGAGTGTTTGCTTGGCTGGACAATGGTCAATATGATGCAAATCTCTGACAAACAAGATTGACCCAAATTCTCTGCCTTTGTGAGGGAAGGTTCACAGCTTTCTGTGGAGGAATAATGGACGCCACACATGACCAATGTGATCAAAGGTAACAATGACAACCCTTGATTGCGATACATGCCCGGTTTATATAGCTCAGGCAACTAGTCACATGCCCGTAAACAGATCACGATTGGTTGTAAGAGTCCACGCGTCCTTTCTTGATTGGTTCCCTGCAGGCGGTCAGGCAGCAACCAGTCTATTGCGATAGCTTTCCATACCCGGAACTGTGTTGCCCTGCTTCCCTTTCCTGACATGCATGCCACCTACTGTCCTTCAGTCGATCTCCAGCTTGTTATCCTTCAGACAACGGGTTATAGTTTGGATTGCCCATGTGTACTAATATCCCACAGCTTTCAATTTGCTTTATTATCAGAGAAGCTAGGTTCTGTTCTCTGAACTAAGAACATCAGGATTTGGAAGAACTTGTGAAATGTATGTCGTTTTCCAGAAGATGTTTTAGAAAACTACATGGGAACCCACTGTAAACTATTAAGAAAAATGAGATGTCTGTTTGTGATTTAACCCAGAACTATTTGAGATACCACAGCCCCAATGAGTAGGTTTTGTGCAAACTTTTGTACTATTCGGTGGCTAATGACTCTGCTTGGTTTGCCAGTGTTGTACCGTGGTTAAAAATGAAGTAAAACACAAAGGGAACAGTTATTCTGCTTTAATCATTCCCTGACAGCAAAAAGACAATCTGGGCATTTGGAAATGACACAGTAAATTCTTGACCCTCACAGTAAAGCTCCCAGGGGCCATGGCCATGCAGACAAATCAACTCCTATACTGTAGGGAAGAGTCTTGATGTGGAGTCAATACTTACAGCGTTCAAGATGACCATCATTGTGCTGTGGCTGTCAGTGTCTGCTCTGTGGTCTCTACCTAAGTCCTGGCTCCAGAGAGAAAGTTCTTCCTCCCACACCAGTCCTTTTTACCCAGTACATGTAGTACATAATTAGAGCTTTTCCCTGTTCTCTTATCCCACAGAAACTGTCCACAGGACAGTGAAATACTGCCTTCTGGAGCACAAAGAAAACTACAAATGAGTAAAAAATATCTTCCTGCACATGAGGTCTGAGAAGCATCTCTCACTGAGACCATGCTCCAGAATGCAGATTAGCACTCAGCCAATTTGCTGCAGGCTGCTCACTTTATTGCTTTGTCACTTTATCGCTGTCACTTCACATCAGTGAGGGATACTGCTTCTGATACAGCAGCATCATATACGCAGAGGCCCAGGAGCCTTACTTTTCTCCAGCAAAGCCACTGGAGATCCCTGGTTGGGAAAGCTTTGCTGAGCGCACAGGCAACTAACTCCTGGTGTGACAGGGAGGACAGGAGGCTCTGTCCCAGAAGGCAGAATATTTCATCTGCTTGGAACTTTCCATTACCTGAAGTATCACACCTGACAATTCCCCCTCTCATACCTTATTTGCAGGTTACACCATTACTGTCATGAGGACCAGAGTCAGCAGACTTGATTTTCATGTGATGTTTACATACCCTTCTTATCACCTTTGGTATTACTTCACTTCCTTATCTTGGATGTGCTTGGTACTGGAAGGTATCTGACCTCCCTTCTACTTCCCTCCTCCTGCCTTCTTTTGTGGTAGCTGCAGCTATAATTTCTACATTTTCTTTCTGTAAGAAGCTCTCCTTATTTTCTTCTTAGTTTTGTCTTTTTTGGTACTTTTGTAGTTTGTACAGGTTTCTGCTTGCTTGAAAATTTGTTCCTGAAATCTCAGTTGTCTGTACAGGTAGTGTGGATCTTGGCCTGTGTAGCCATCCCCAGTGTATATATAACCAACATTTACATCTGGCCTAATTACCCATAGTACCATATGATAGAGCAATTGGAGGGCAGGGAAGGTTGTAGTCCCCTGTCTATTTTTCCAATAACTTCTAACTGTTGCCATGTATTCTTACTTGTCTAGTTTTAAAGGTCTCTCTCATGCGGTTGGTGCATATTACCCAGTTTAATAACTTTCACTGAAAACATGGATTATTTCCTGGTAAGAAGCTCTTTTCCTTTCTTCCTTTTTCTCTTTACCTATTCTTGCATTCTCCAAAATAAACTTTCTACTATTTTACTTAAACTCATTCAACTTTTTTTTAGGTGGCTTTATGTCCTTCTGCTCCTGTAATCTCTTAGCCAAGATATTAATATTTCATTCATATACTCCTTCATTATATGTCAATCATTTAATACCAGATCCTTATTGTAGTCTTTTATGATGTCCCTGTGACTTGTAATTTATTTCTGCTGTATGGAAAGACTGGTGTACCAGAGGAATGCATAAGCTCCTCAACTTGTATAAGTAGAATCATTAGACTGAAAGACCAGTATCAGTTTAAAAGCTCTTCAGGTAGGGCTGTGTGTATCTGAAAATTAGGGTCTTGAGCCTATACTAATTTTATGTCTAAATTTCCCTGAGTTCTTTGGATTTTTATGTCTCTGAAGGAGGCTCAATTTGCCTTTAGTGCTGGATGTTACATATATTTCAAGGCCAGAAGAGACTGCTCTGATCCTTCTCAAAAACCCCTCATTAAATATATCCAAAGATCACACTTGTTGACCACAGTGTTGAATTGGAAAGCCACATTCACTTGATCAGCTGTCACGAGCTCAAATCTTTTTCAGCTGCTGCTTCCTCCTCTCAATATGGCCTGGATAGATAAGCCTACAACTGACTACCTTGAATTAAAACACTGTCTTTTCCATGTTCCTTTCCAAGTGATCCAAATTCAGTAGGAACCTGATCTTGTCATTATTTAGTGTTAGGCCAAAGTTTATTTCAGTGCCATATTTTACTGCTAGGCTTCTTTAACACCCCCCCCCCCCCCCCCAAGTAACGGTAATAGTTTGTGCAAAAAAGCTAGAACAAAAAACTCAGTTCCAATTATGCCAACACTTTATGACGTCCTTCCTAGTTTGGCTGTCCCTTGATAAATATAAAATAGTATACATTTGTCATCAGCTTTGGTGCCACAAATGTGGTGTGTCCTTGGAGGCTGGCATGCACCAATGCCTCTCTTTTCTTCATAATCAGGTATCGGGAATCACCAGTCCTGTGTAATGTAGGTGCTGCCTCCCACCACTGCTCCAACCCTGCTGTCCCAGCCCAGCACCTGTTGATATTTCTTTGACTACCCAGGACACCCATTTGTCAGTCCTCTATTGCAGCATTCTGGTTTCGTCCAGTCCTCTAGAGTTTCCATTGCATTACAAAACATCTTGGAAAATGAGCATGAACTCTTCCTCCAAACCTTTCACACAGATTTTGGAGGACAGTTTTCCATAACTGGCTTTGGTTTTGTTTTTCAGAAATGACTTATTTAGTACCTGTTTAACCGTCCCTTGATTGTTTGTGGGGGTTTTTTTTAATTTGTTTTTTGTGTATGTTCTGTGTTTGGTTTTGGTTTTTTGTTTGGGTTTTTTTTGTTGTTGTTGTTTATTTTGTTTTTTAATTTTTTATTTTTTTTGTGAAATAAAAAGTATTTCCTTGTGAAAAGAGAGTAATTTGTGTCTGACTTTCTCAGCTATAACTGCACGTTTCTGGGATCTGTATGTTGCTAACAATAATTAAACTTTTGTCAGGGTCTGTTAGCACTCTCAGAAATCTCCTTACTATCTTGAACTCTCCATGCCATTAATTAATTTTATGTCCTTTTGTCATGCTATGAAACTGATATAAACCTGGCTTGTAATTTAGTTTCCTGCCTAACAAATTCCTTCATATTTACATTAGAATTTTTTTTCCTTTATTTTGAATATGAAGAAGGAAGAAAGTTTTTCAGGTAAAAATTTTTAATGCCATTTTTCTTGACTTTCTTGTTGAAGATTCCATTATGTGTTATCTTCCTGTGCTCACGAGGAACAATTCTGACAACATGTATTTGGGTATTCTCTGGCACCACATCTTCATCTTTTTGGCCTTTCCCTTTCCTTTCCCTCTCCCTCTCCTTTCCCTCTCCTCTCCTCTCCTCTCCTCTCCTCTCCTCTCCTCTCCTCTCCTCTCCCTTCCCCCTTTTCCCTTCCCCCTTTTCCCTTCCCCCTTTTCCCTTTCCCTTCCTCTTTCCTTTCCTTTCTTCTCTGCTATTCCTGGTATACTTGAACATCAGATAACAAGCAGACCACTAAGCAGGATACACTCTTGGTTTTGTGGGGTTTTTTGGGGTTTTTTTTTCCTCTTGTTTGAGGTTCGTTATTTCTCCTAACTTCTTGTCAGCGTGAACATCAGTAAGGAGACAGGCACAGCAGGAAGCAGGAGTTTTGCCATAGGGATTATGCTCCAGGGGATGCTGCATGCTGTTTTCCCATATGATTAATCAGATGAAATGCACAAAGCTTTGTAGTCTGAAGAAATCCATTTTGAAAGGGGGTCTGTTTGGTTATGACTGAGTTAGGAAGGTGAGGATTTCTCCCTTCCCCCATAGGCAGAGTTTTCAACAATTAAAGGACAAGGGGGAAGTACTTGTAAGTAATACTAAGGTGCAAAAGTGGGAAAGGTAGTCAGGGTCAGCAGCCAGGATATGACTTGTATGCCTCAAATCTGTGGGTGGAGTGTGGCAGGGCTCCTGTAGCCTGAGATGAATTCAGGCTGCACATGGTCCTGGGCAGAAATCTGGGGTCGAGAAGTTGGTTTCTGGAGGGTATTGGCATCGTCCCCAAGTCCCACTGTACCCAGAAGCCAGCTAAGCAAAGGTGTCCATGGGAAGCCATGGCCAGGGTGTGCAAGAAGAGGGGTGCATTTGTCCCACTGCACACAAGAAAGCCCCAGCATAGGATTTAAGCTGGTTGGTGTTCAAAAGTGTATGAATAAACCAAACTGGCACTGCAGGGGCATGAGGCTCACAAACCCCACATTATGGCATCAGTAACCACCTCCGCTGTGGGTTAGGATTTGATTTAGAGGGTCTTCATATTGTTAGGCAATACAGTCTGGTGGCACTTTGCAGGGCTGAAGTAATTACAACAAGAAATCAAAATATTGGGAAGCCCTATTGGGAAATAGGGCCTGAAGAGGCACAGTAGGAGATGGAGATGGACCTGGCCCTGGTCCTCTTTCTGGTATGCTGATCTTGGATGGTCAAGGTGTAAGGATACCCCATGCTGGGATCAGGATTTGCTGTGATTTACCTGAAAAGTGCCCCTGGTGCTTTCATTCCCAGTGACGCTGAACAAAAGCATAGGCTATCCTGGGAGCCGTCCACTGGAAAGGTTTGTTATTGAGCAAAAGTTAATTGCTTCTTTATCTGAAGGACAAGAATAGGGGCACTTCCAAGAGTCAGGAACGGCTCAAAAAGAAGGATTTGTAATGTCCTATAGTTATTTTTTTTGGTGTATGCAGAAGTAAAAAATAAAATTTTTGGATGTGGTCCAGTTTAATTTTACGTCAGGGAAAGCTCTATAGTCTTCCAATATGGGTATTTTAATCGTATTATAAAATATATCCCTGCAGGTTCAGCCACATTATGACCAGACCAACTTCACTGTAAAATATATAATCTACTTAAGGGTTTTTTAAAGGTAGAAATATGGAAATTAACAGCTCTGCTTTCTTTAGCTCTCTAATGTACAAACCCATTTTTATTTTAAATTTGTAAAAAGAATTCTTTCTCTCACATGGGACCCTCTCTGCGAAACCACGCACCTCAGCACAGTTGAAAACATAAACCTTTCCAAATGCTTCTATGTAGCTTGAAATGAGGTCATGTGGGTACCACGTCTTTTGTTATAAAATATTGAAGGTAGAACACTGATGGGAAAGAGAAAAAATCTTCTGTTTTGAGTGGAATGCCTTTACATATACACTGACAGGAGTAGAAGGGGCCAATGAGAAAACACAAATGATTAACAATTTTTAATAAATATTTACAAGATGTATTTTAGCAGGACTATACAAATATAAACCAGTTCCTTTGCCACCTGCGAAGAAATTGTCTGGTTTTACTTTTAATGCCTTTGAGTAGGTAGTGCAGGAAATTTTAACTACTTATGTGAATCCTACTACATGGAAATATTATCATTGCTGTTTTCATTTGGAAACTCTGTAATTGTGCTGGAAAAATGATAAGAAATATTGGGCAGAATGAGACAGTACTTGTATGATTATTTCTAACATGCCTAAAGGTTTTTGGATCCCTATTCCTAAACAGAACACTAGACTTGCTGGGTTCTGTTTGGTTTTCTTCTTTTGGTTTTCTTATTTATTAATAGGAGACTGGGAGCTGTTTTGGGTGTAAACCATCAATGCAAATAGCTCTTCATCAAACTTTTCCATTAGTTTGACAAAAAATTTCATGGTTTGGTAGTAGTATGATTTTGAAAAGATTTGGTTCTGTTTGGTGATTAATATGAAGCAGCTGATTGTTTCTTACTTTTGTCTTTTAAAGTTCTCATAGGTAAGAAAGTGACAATAAATCATAGCATCCACTGAGTGCAAAGAGAGGCTCATTATGGGATTTAAACACAGAGTCCCGGATTTTTGTGCAGAGAGGATCTCGGCTTTCAGTGATACCTGCAAAAGCTTTCCTAAAGTGAAGCAGCTATCAGTACACTAGAAAGTAGGAAATGTCAGTTGGGAGCAAGTAATGGTCCAGCAATATATGCTGAAAAACTGCCAGATCTGCTCCCTCTATAGCAAACTGGTGGGCAACGCATTACTCAATGCAGTCTTCACTGACCATGTAATGCTGCTGAAGAAAACCCAACCCTGCAATTACTTTTTTTGTGACGGAGGTCCAATGCATGTGCACAGCTAGGAGAATGAAACTGTGTCTTCAAAACCAATTGAGATGTTTGTACTCTTGGGTCCAGCAGAGCTTGAATCTGGTCTTCAGCAGCTGTTAGTGTCAGCTAAAGGTGTGCACACAAGGAACACAGCTGTGCCAACAGGATTGGTTGTATGGTTTCTTTCAAGTGCCAGTCACAAGTGGATCTGAGGCAAAGAGAAAGACAATCCTAAAGCAAGTAATGCATCAAAATAGACAAATATCATATAATCATACAATTGTTTAGGTTGGAAGAGACCTTTGAAGACCATCAAGTCTGACCGTTACCCCAGCACTGCCAGGTCACCACTAAACCATGTCCCTCAGCATCACATCTACATGTCTCTTAAATATTTCCAGAGATAGGGACCCTGACACTTCCCTGGGCAGCCTGTTCTAGTGTTTGAGAACTCTTTTCCTTTCTGTGAAGAAAGTTTCTCCTAATATTCAACCTAAACCCTCCCTGGTGCAACTTGGGGCTGTTTCGTCTTCTCCTGTCACTTGTTCCTTCGAAGAGGAGACCAACACCTACCTCACTACAACCTCCTTTCAGGTGGTTGTAGAGAGCAATAAGGTCTCCCCTAAGCCTCCTTTCTCCAGGCTAAAAAAACCTCAGTTTCCTCAGCTGCTCCTCGTAAGACTTATGCTGTCAATACTGGTGTCAGTGTTCCCAAGTTTCGTTGGCTGCATTTGTGCTTATTTGACATGGATGTAAAAGACAACGTATACTGAAGCCAGGGTAGAATGCAGACTTGGAAAATTTCTTTGGGCAAGTCAATTCATTTTGAGAAGTCATTAGTCACTGGGCTTAAGTCATCCTGAAGGCTTCCTGTTTTGAATATCAGTCACTACACAATGATCTCAAAATGTTCTGGAAAACACTTGGGAGGGAAAATTAGCATGCACATTTTCTATGGGAAATTGAAAATATAATTATTTAAATCAGGAATAAACAATGTTGTGAATGGTTTCAGTTTTGTAGAAGTGTCATGCCTGGGATTTTGCATTTCATTTTAGTTCATAAGGTAGCTCCTCAGCTACTGGAGATCGGAAGTATTCCATTGTGATCACTGGAAGGATTATAGATTTCACCAGCTGCCATGGAGACTGTTTGGCCTACCAGAGAAACAGACATAGGTAAATACATTTTCCAAAAGCAGCTTTTATTTGCACAAGTGAGAGATGGGTGTTTTGAGCTCTTCTTACCAATTATAGGCCTAAAGTGTAAAATCCCTGGGTCACTGGTTCTGATTTCAACCTTTTCATTCATAAGAGAAAGACTAATCTCTCTGAGGGTATACTAACACATGGAGGCCAATTATTTGGTCTTGTTTTTACTCTACAGGCTATCACAAAGTAGAATAATACAACACACTCTGGCTCCAAGGCATGTAAAATAAAACATGTGCCCAGAACTGTATATGCAGAGTGAAGAAAATGTTTCAGGAGGAAGGCAGCACTTCAGTATTTGACACTGGTAAATAAACATTGTGGTAACTTTGACCAAGAAAGACTGTGATGTTTTCATTCACATGTGACGAATATTATTCTTTTTTTTTGCCACTGTTTCACTAACACTTCACCATGTATGATACTCTAGGATAATCAGCCAATGACGCATATTTTAATAGGGAAGAAAGAAAGGCAGCAGGTCAGTGTAAGTACCCAAGCTTGTAAGTACGCTGTATGGTTTACATGCAATGGCTATTTCTGGGGTCTAAGGTCAGCAGCTTTTGCTGTGAGCAGAGTATTCTGCATGCTGGACGACTTGGAGGCATAACTGGGGTCTCCTAGGATTGCTACCTGTGTCCAAGAGGAGGGCTGGGGCAGATGGATGGTGCAAAGTTGAAAGGAGTTCCTTCTCCATTCCTGGAAACTTCTCTGCCCCACCTCCTTCTGGGCATGCAAAGACTTAGAGGTCCAGGGTCAGATCCCAGAGGGATTTGTCAAGAACTAGGCAGGCCTGCAGTTGGGATGCACCAATAACCTACATCAGCATCCATAAACTGGTACTTCAGGATTGGAAGTTGGCTGGATAACCAGAGATCCCAGCTACCAGAAAGATGGAGAAACACTTGCCTGTGTAGCCACACCACTCTAATAGACACAAAACTGGGTTGGAGTATCTAGACAAGCTTCTCTCACCCCTGTAGCTCCCTTTGATGTGCAGAGAATTAACAAGCTTCTCTCACCCCTGTAGCTCCCTTTGATGTGCAGAGAATTAACTGCCTATGGTTCAGCAGCCTTATCATTAAGTGCAGCTCTAATGCTAGGCCAGGGTCACCTGCCTCTCCCAGACACCCTCCTCACTTGTGCAAGGTCTGGCAATGAAGTGGTGAGGCTGCTGGCAGTTCCAGTGCCGGAGGAGGAAAGATCTGGGGCTTCAACTTTGAATGACCATCACTGTCATTCAGGACACTGTTCCCCTCCTTGATTGGAGACGACCAGTTTGCTCTATTCAGAGACAATGTTGCTGGTTTTTTTAATTAAAAAAAACCTTTTGCTGACCAGACAGGTTTGCCTGTGTCCTAGTAACACTGCCATGTGGCAAGTGATCAGCGCTGGAGTTTTAATAGTATGTGGAGCTGCAGCTTTGCTTTGCAAGTGAATGGGATTGTAGTAGTGTCTGCTGGAACTATTCCTGCCAAAACAAACACCAGGAGAGATTTCTTTTCCATGTACCAATGTCTCACTTTAGCATTAGCCAGGGAACACATTTTACTTTTCCTGTCTTCTTGTCTGCCTGTGACAGACAAATGAAGAAGGCACTGCAAATAGGTAACTATCTGTCAGCATCTTGGTGCTGGAGGTCTACCTGACAAGCTGTGGGCTGCAATCATTTATGCAGTTTTCTCTGTGTGTTCAGGAAGGGCTTTATTCTTTCCTTTCAGTGCTTTTATAAGAGCTCAGGGCTGGGGCCTGCATTTTTCTGTGGTAAGCTCACAAAGTTGGACTCCCCTCGGACTTGCAAACCTTGGCCACATTCATATTTTACGTGAGCCACTCTGTGCAGCTGATTCTTCTGGTGTTTATTTTTCTTGATTTGAAATAATTCTTATTTCCCTCTGAGGAAACCTTGCCTGTTAATGACTGCTAGCTATAACATGCCAGCGACTATCCTCAGGTCTTCTCCCATGGCTCTGTCTCACCTCATCCATCACACCCAGACATGAGGTCAGAGGTGGCCATGAAGTGGGGAAAAAACCATACTTTTGAGGAATCAAATTGTTTTGCTTAAAAACTTTGTCCTGAGGTTAGCTATTCAGGCCTCCTTGGCTCAAGTGGTCTTCTATAGGAACAGAGACTCAAAATTTCCCACTGGTGAGGTCATAGCTTTGGGCATACTGATATAAAAAGCACATGCTGCTATATTGACTGATGATAATTAGGAGACGCTCTGTGCAGCTGTACCACTGTATTTATCCTTGTGTCTTTGGGAGCATAAGTGTGTGTGTCTGTGTGTGTGTGTAGTGACAAATGTCTGTGAAAGTGAGACGAGAAACCTGGATCCAGATCTGTCCCTCACAGCCACATGGGTTTTCCCCTCCAAAGCTGCACCCAGATCCTGGATCCATGCTGAGGAGAAACTGGAGAGGAGTCAGTTCTCCCCAGCAAGACAGAGGAGTGGATGGGAGTGGTAGCAAGCTAAGGGTAGGTTTCAGAATTATAGATAGATGAGACAGACTTTTCCCATAAGTTGAAGTAGGCTCAATCTGGAGATTCACACGTGGTTAGAAATGGCAGTGGGTAACATCTAGGATGGCATGAAAACACTTGAACTTGTGATATTTGCATTTCAGTGTTGTAGAGCAAAGCATTTCAACTACTTTAGACCAAAGCTGACCTATTTTTTTTGATTTGACTAGGCTAGTGTACATCATATTTAGCTGGTTCATTTATTAGTCATTCGCAGAAAATGCTGTCATCCATGCAGACAGATAAGTATAACATGGCTGTAGGTTATATGCTCTAATTTTCCCCAGATTCTTTGCCTTATCAGGAAAAGGAAATTCCTAAGTTAATATTCAATCATAAATAATGTAAAATTTGAGGATGTTTTACTGAGTTGGAAACTCAAAGTACCATTCTCATTTGACTATGAAATTTGAGGATGAAGCTTACTTTTGAGCCCAACAGCCCCATGTTTCAAGAAATTCACCTTCAGGAAAAGCCCCCAGTCTTTCTAGGAGGTGACACGCAGAGACAGAATTTTGCATCCATGCAAAACACCAGATTATTCTGGTTACCAGCTGTCCTGGGTTTGGCTAGGATAGGGTGAATTTTCACCAGAAGTTGAGGGTTGGGTGGGGCACAGCCAGGGTCGACAACCAAAGCAGCTGATGAGATTGATATTTGGTACCATTCTGATGTCATGCAAGGGTCCGTCTGAGGAAGGAGTGCACTTTGTCAGTCAGTCTGAGTGGCTGCGGTGCAGCATTGCTTCTTGGTTTGTTCAGTATCACTCCTTTTGTGTATTGTTTCAGTGCTATTATTGCTGTTATTGCTTGTGACTTCTATTCTTGTGGTGTTGTATGAAAAACTCCTTATCTCATCCCATGGGGTTTTGCAGTTTTCTCCCTTTTCTCCTTCCCATTCCAGGGGTGGGGAGTGGCAGTGAGTGAGTGCTGTGTGGGGCTCATCTCCCAGCTGGGTCTAAACCACGACACCAAACAGCAACCTTTGCCTGAGGAGTCATTCCTCCTGAGGTAATGAATGGCCACTTCTCTTCGACTGCACTTGTCAATGATTACTTTGGCAGCTATCCTGTATTATTTGGTAATCTACACACAAACTTTCTTGACACATAACTTTCCCAAGTCTTTGATAAGAATTCAGATTTACCATGCACTACCTTAATGGCAAAAGGCACTTGTGATGCCTGATGGGATAAGAGAAATCCCACCATAATCTGATCTTATTTAACTGACTGTGCTGTTGAGTCCTCCATTCTCACTTCTGCATTCTCCCTTCTCTTCTTAGAATCACAGAATGTTTGTCATGTAGGTCATGTAGATCATCTAGTCCAGCCCCGCTGCAGTGAGCAGGGACTAGATAAGGTTGCTCAGTGCCTTGTCCAACCTGACCTTGAATGTTTCCAGGGATGGGTCTTCTAGTACCTCTCTGAGAAATTTGTTCCAAGGTTCCAGTGTAGTAATTATTTTTCCTTCTCCATTTCTTTATCATGCAGCTAGAAAAAATTCTTCTTGATCACTGCTAAACTGCTGGTGTCCAGAATAGGTACTTATTCATTATTCTGTTTTCACCTAAATGTTGCAAGACAATGTGAATCAAACTAAACATTGTCATCTAGACGTCAACTAGACATTAGACTTCCCACCTCCTGTAGTCTGCTTACATCAAGAGATCCTTTCTTTTATGCTAAATCATGCTGCTCTCTCTGATGTCTTGGTGCTTGGTTTATGAAAATCCAGATAGTTCAGAAGTGTTACAAAGGTAACACCAGCTAGGTGCAACACAACAAACACTTGGAAGATAAGCATGTACTAACAGATGATGTATACAGTTGAACACTCAGAAGATGATGGCCAAATTCTGTCTCTACTGAAGTTTCTGTTACATTCACTAAAATTGGAATGAGACACAAATAGCCTTTTAAGTTTTCAAGGAGCTTTCTCTCAAGCTGAAATGAAGATAACAGAGGTCAGGGACTGAGAATATTTCTACAAGCTGTCAAGTTAAAGGAATTTTTGATCCATAATTTTGTGGGAATTTTTATTTGTTTTGTTTTTGAAATGAGACGGGCAATTTTGTTTTCCTTTGAACTGATAGAGTGGCTTGGTGAAGAAGGACTATTAGGTTTCCCATAGGTAAACAATTGCAGAAACTTCTTTAAAAGATGAAAATTCCTTCAGGATATGAGGTGGAAATTACAATACAATTTTTTTGTTGGCCTCTTTAATTATCTCTTTAATATGGCTCCTTCTTAAAAGAGAAGTTTGAAGAAGCTCTATTATTGGGGATCTTGTGGCTGTATGAGGACAGTGGTGGAGTATTGCCATGCTACTTTGACACATTATCATCCTAGTAAATGATACAAGTGTTGAAATTCAATGTGGAGTGATGGCTTTTGCAAAACATCTCCATGTGGTTCAGCCCTCCTGGCAAGCACAGCTTTATCTGATGGTATGTCACTTGGAGATGAATGGAAGGAGACAAGCGAAAAGAGAATGTGGGCTTTGTATGAGCTATGGTATTTGAACTAAAGCTCTAGCTGAATAAAAGCTTGCCTGTAAGTTTACAAACATACAATTAAGATCTTTCCCGTTATCTCAATCCTTTTTCTTGCCTTATAATTTTATGGTAAAAATCATTACTGTTCATTTTGGACTTTCATAATAACTCTAGTAGCCACAGAGAGAACCAAATGTTGTTTGTTTGTTTATCTGTGAAACAAATTATGCCCCTTTGCAAACTTCACTATGTAATTTGTACCATCTTTGCAGTCTACAAGAATGCACACACTGGCTTAAGTTCTCTCCTCTCCCTGGAGTTACAAGATGAAGTAGCAGAATTTCCATGCAAGTGGCTATGATTTTAGTGCAACAGTTGCATCTCATTATATCTCCCAAAGTCAGAAATAATTTGTCACAACAAAGTCCTTCGTTCGAGTCTGCAGTCTGTGCCTGTAATGAATAAAACATGGCTGTCAGAATTAAAAGGGATAGAGTTACGGTAACACACTCTGAGTACTGTTGAGTGTGATTCAATAAAATTATGGATTTCTCCCCATTTATCACTTGTGGTTCATTTTGTTTAACAAAGACAGTAGTCAGTTTCTGGTTACACTGGTTGCCTACCCAGAGCAGACAGCCTTTGAAATGTACCCCTTGACATTTTCACTGGGTTTCTATGTGTTAGCATGCTTGTTTTATAAGTATTTTCCTGATTGCACAGTATAGATACCACTCAGCAGCACAGCCGCAGTTGCCACTGGACATCTTCATCATTTCTGCTTACATTTGCATTTGCCTCAACCTCACCCAGCTGAAAAATGTGCTCTGTGTCTCCAAATGATGGTGTTTGGAAATTTGGCTGGGGATCTCTACAAGGCCAGGCAAAACTTGAAGCTGACCCTGAAAACTTGCTGAGTTATCAGTTCATATCAGATGAAAACAACCCAGCTTTGCTCTAATTAATTGTTATGTGTTCTGGTGGTGAAATTTAGGAAGATATATCCAACTACTTTGTGCTGATTATCATCTCAGTTGAGTATGAAAGGGGAAATCTCATCTGGAACAAAATAGTGTCTGCTAAGACCAGCAAACTGGTTTTTACATCTAAGGAAATCTGCTTCACAGTAGGCAGATTTTTCGCTCATTCCATGGGAAAGTGAGATGGTGTCCTCTTCCATCTCCTGGTACAGGGCTTGCTCTCATCCCTGCAGGGTTCCCAGCTAACTTGAGGAGTAACACCATGTAGGAGAAAAGATCCTGTCTAACCCTCACACCCCCAGCCCCCTCTCAAACTCATCTGGGCACGTGCAGTGGAAATGTTGTAACTTGAATCCTGAACCAGGACCCATGGTTTACGGGGACAAACCTGTCCTGAGCAGCAGACTGAACCTCCAGGGCCTCAAATATGTCCACTAATTTTTCTTTCTTCTTGCTTCTTTCTTCTCTGCTTGGCTGCATATGGGTGCCTCTGAGATCCCAGCTTCTGGGGCCCTGCATGGATTTCTGTGCCTCAGAAAAGCCTGTATAGGGAGCCAAAGCCTCTGCTAAAAATCTTCTTCCTTGGGGATTTGGCTTGGTGTGAAGGACCATATAGGATGGATGCTTTGGTTTTTATGAAAGAACATTAAAGAAGTGAAAAGTCAAGGCATGAATGCTTGTGTGTATTTGCATGTGTGGGTGAAAGAGAGAAAGCATTGGTGTTGGTATCCCTCATTTGAAGTACTGCCATGTCCTGGGTTCAGTGGTTGCTCAGCAGTGCCTTCCTGTTGACCTCAAGCACTAATGCCAGCTGAGGACCTAGCCCAGCTCTCAAACCTTTTGCACTTTCCCACCACCCATGCACAAAATAATCTTTTTGTAAACACTGTCCCAGGCACATAGCTTAGTGGGTATATGGGCAGTCCAGTTTTCAACATGCACCGATGTGCTCTGCTGGCAATGGCATCACATGTGGAAAAGGGGGCTAAAAGAGGCAAGGAGATTTCTCAGACACTAAATAGGACTTTCTGCCCTTGTGTCATTTACACTTGCTGTCAATGAAAGTGCTGACATTACTCCAGCAGGACTTGTTTCCAGTCGTGCCTGTGCTGATGGATGAGACCGAAGCACCTCAGCTCAGCTTTATCATGTCCTTCAGCAGTGTCTGTAATGAGGCAGGGAGGAACATGCTGGGAATTCAAGGAGCAAAGGTTTTTATCTCTGCTCTTTGATGCTTGGTTTGCAACACCACAGGAAAATAAAAAGCTATATAAACAGAAAGCACTTTTATGCTGTTTATACCACACTTTAATGCTAATTCTATCTGCTTGTGCTATGTACCTTCAGGAGACATGGCATTAAGAAGAAACGCACAGGAGCAAATGTGGAAGGGAGCACTTGTAACATACTTCATTTTCTATGAAAGCAAATGATAAGCAGGCAAAAACATTCCTGAGAGGATTAAAGTCATGCTGGTAGCAGCGTCTGAGTTGTTTTAAAGTTACTGGGGAATCAGGCATATAAAATGAAACTTGTCATCCTTGCTCATGTTCTCTTTAGGACGGCTTCTCCCTTTCACCCTTACAGTGCAATGGACAGCCAGTCAGTCTTTCTGCAACTTTTTGGACTGTCAGTCTGTCTGCTCTCTCTTTTTATTCTACATCCTGATGCCTGCAGTGTTTTGGTTTTTGGGGTTTTTTTTTTTTTTTTTTCTTATTTCTGAGGATTCTGTACATTCCTATAGAGGAACAGGCCAGGTCTGAAAACCAAACTTCATGGCATTTGTTCCTCAGGGTTACAGACATCTTTTTCTGCATTGTGGATATTGGTGGCATCACTATTTCACCACCTTTTAGTATACTTAATTATCCATGCTCCCTTTGTGAATTTACAGGGAAAAAGTCTGTTTTGTTATTTGTGGTATAAAAGAAAAATAGTGTAAGAGTCCCACAATTTTGGTTATATATATATATTAGAAAGATTAAAGGTTTTATTAGGGATCCTGTGGGACCCCTGTTTTACATTTTTCTTTTTTTCATGTACAGGTAGTGTGAATACCACTGAAATAAATAAATTAAAAACAAAACAAAACAAAAATCTATGCTGCAGCTAATTATCTCCTCACTGTGTCAGTGTGACCGTGTATAAATGAGTTTGTCACTTGTTTCACTTAAACTGTTTCAGAATTCAAGGGGCGGATGGTAGGGGAAATATTTTTCAAAGGTCTTTTTACTGTAAGCTTTGCTGTAATCTTGGGCTTTCTGTGTACAGAAAATGGTGTGTAATGTAATCACTGTATCTTAAAATACTCAGTAATTAGTAGTTGGAACAGAGAATGCAGCCTAAATGCTCTTCAAATGCAACTGGAGAAATAGCTAAAAACCAGTGTCCTCCATTACCATTACATTTAGGAAAATGCTTTGCCATGTCTGGCCAGCTATGTTTTAAAATAGAGAACACATGACTTCCTGCCATTTCCTCTCGCACAGTTGGGACCAGCACCTGGCTGTGGGTAATGGTGGAGAAAGGCAGGTAACACAGATGGAAAAAGGAGCATGAGCTGAAGACATGCTAGACATGATGATGGTATTTACTTTTCACCCCCCAGTTTCTCTCTTCAAGCCACAGCCACCTCCTGGAGTCTGCTGCTAAGGGACTCAGGACAGCAACAGCAGGAAATTCCTCCAGGCTTTCCTCCAGCTGTGATTGCTGGTGCCTGCTCTTACCCAGAGACTGGTGCCACGCCCCAGGTCTGTACCCCCAGGTAGTGGTATAAATTATGTCTAGAAATAAGCATTACTGCATGGAGAAAGCTTTCATGCGGAGCAGCCCTCCATTTGGGTGACATTGGTTGCCAAGTAAGTGTCACTGGAGTTTGTTACTCATTATGTTGGCTCCCTGTGAAATATGAAGTCTTATTCAATGTCTCAGTGTTAATCAACAGGATCCTTACAGGACTTGGCAGAGCCTGCTGAGGCAGTGCCTCCCTCATGAGAGTGATGTCCTGGAACAGCTGCTAGAAACTACGAAGAAACTATGAAGATGTCACTTTTGAGGCTGATGGTAGAAGCTGGGAGAGAGGGCGGCCTTTGTGACTTTCCAGATGTCCTGGCTCCCAGGTTGGAAGGTTAGAAAGGCTGTGACTTCGCCATGCATAGCACATCATGGACCCCCTTGGGGTCATGGAAACAGCTCACTGTGGGAAGGGGAAAGGGCCTGATCAAGACAGAGGTGAAATTAGGAGTGAGATAACGAATTCAAGAAAAATTAAGGGAATTGAAACAACTCTGAAAGATGGGTATCCCATGGAGTCAGTTGGGACGATGGATATCTTCTCTGTATTTTGCTATTTACTAAACATCTAATTTTCAGAAGTGATAAAAGCTCAGGATTGATACAATGACCTCAAACAGTCAAAGTTTAACACCAAGCACACCCTTTGAAAAAAGCTCAACTTACTCCAATTCTGTAGCTTAGCTAGTGTCAGAAAATGCTCTTTGGAGCAGTATGGCTCTTTGGAGGTATTCAACTACTCAGGTTTTTTTTTTTTTTTTATTAATAGGTAGTTCCGGGGAAGAAATCCTTAAGTTGGCTGAGTCAGGGCTCAGCTTTCACTAATTTTCCCTGTATCCGTTGTTCTTCCACTGACAGAAAATATTTGCTTGTTGCTATGTGAATATCTATTAAACAGAAATTTGAGCTTTGTCCTATTAGAGTTTGAAAGCTGATCCCTTGCATATACAACATCAAGAAGCCAAGTGTGCTACTGGAGAGTTATACCCTTGTTTTTTGTGCTTCAGCTGAAAATAAGGACTCAGTGACTTTTATTAGTAATGTAGATTTAGTTATGGATCTGAGAATTGGGAAAAAGTAATGAAGGAAAAAATATGGGATAAAAACATAACACCCCTAAAAAGTTTTACATGTATCCCAAGGGAAAATGGAGATAATGAGATATTGTCATGGGGAGAGACACTTGTGGCAAGTCAGCAACAAATATGAAAGCACAGTACCTAAAGTACATATCTCTTAGATACATGAGGTTAATGTGTCTCCATGATAAGAGGGTACTTGAGCTCTTCAAGGCAAGGACTACCTCTTGCTTTGTTTTCAACCAGAAGTGAAAATGACAGGGGTCCGGTTTTGAGGTGAGGTCTTAAAGACAGCCATAATGTCAGCAATACCAGTAATGTCATTAGTAACTCCTGCACGTGAATCTGCAGCCCTTGATCATAGGAGAAGCATTGCTGACTTCTGAGAAGGCTTCATGGCCATCTGTGGACAATCTACACATCTAGCCATGCTCCAAGAAGATCAAGTAGAAAGACAGATCTCCTGTTTTGCATATAATTACTGCTAAAGGGTTATAAAGGATTATTGTTAGCTTTCCAGAAGCTTTTGACAGAGTTTTTCACCAAAACCTTTCAAGGAACATAAGATAAAAGATCCTTACATGGATAAATACTTGAAAGGGTAAGAAATGGGATGTATGAATAAATCACTAATTCTTGGAGCAGAATGAGGTCAGCAGTGGGATTAAATGTCGATCTGCCATGGGACCTTTTATGTTCAGTGAGCAGTGACATGAGAAAATTTGCTGATGAAACTGAATTACTCAAATCAGCAAAGATGAAGGACATCTTTGTGAAGAGATGTAGAAGGATCTGCTGGATGGCATTCAAGGTATACAAAAATAAAGTGTAAAAATGGGAAAAAAACCCAATCATAAATTAACCTGTTAGGTTGTGATTTCTGAGCTGACCATTACGACTCAGGATTGAGATCATAGGTACACAACAGATCTGTGAAAACATCAGCTCAATACTCAATACAGGTCGAGGGAGAATATAAAATATTAGCAGTTATTTGGGGAGAAAAAAAATCATTAAGCATAATTTTGCTGTTCTCTTAAATCCATAAGTCTCTCAATTGTTCTAGTTCTTTCATATTGCAAAGGGTGCAGGAGAGCTGGAAAAGAGTTAGAGAAGGTCAGAAGGGTACAGAGCGTCTTTCTAATGAGTTGTTGCTAATGATGTTATGGACACCCCACAAGTTCAGTGAAGTGGGTCTGCCCCAGTATGCTGGGCTTTTCCCAGGCTCAGCTGAGGCTGTGGCTGGTGTTATCTCCTGCCTATTTGTTTTACACTTGTCCCAGAGCACTGCTGTGAAAGGGCACTGGTTTTTAGTGGATGTGAGGACAAGGCTGAAAAAACAAACAGAAGTAGTTTTGTTGAAAGTATCCACTCCACTACGCAGTGGTAGAATCAACCCTCCTGTAAACAGATCCAGTTTCTTTATTTCAAAACCTTCTTCTTACAAGCTAGTTTTCCACATCACTTCTCAGCCACAATCTCACCATAGACAACTGTCATGAAAGGCCTAGGAAGAGTGTGTGAAGCAGAGTTTACACTAGACTTCACCTCTTCCTTACAAACTGCCAAGCTACAGCTGTAGAAGTTGTATGTCTCCTTGTAGCAGAAAAAAGGAAAAGCTCAGTGCAATCAGGCATGTCTGGTGGACAGGAGAGACAGAGGAAGGAGAGACATTTTCAAGGTAAAATGCCATCAGTTATACTGCCAAGATCTAAGGTCCCAGATGCAGAGGGAATTAATTTCCCTCCCCTTTTTTTTTTTTTTTTTTTTTAAGCTCACAGCCTCTCTCTTTTGTTTTTTAAATTAGTTTTTGGCAGTAACAGAAGCCCTGGAATCCTACCAAAGAGGGAAGGAGGCAGGGAGAAAGCAAGGGGTAGAGGGAGTATGAAAATCTAATGGACCTGATTGCAAGGGTACATAGTTAACATTTTTTCTGCAGAAATAATATGTAATTTATTTTTGTGATGAGTCCATTTTCATGTCAGGCCTATTGGGAGAGAAGACGACTGTTCAGGAGAGATTTAAAGTAGCCACAGGACAGCTAGGCAGTACTAAACATACTGGTATTTTATGGGGTTTCCTTAACAGAATGCTGCCAGAGTAACATGATCATTCCTTAAATCTTTAAAGTATGAAATGTTTATAGTTGAAAAGATGCAACCATGGAAACATAGATACGTTAAAGTAAAGATTCTTCTTGTTTTGTGGCTGAAAGGCTTCACAGATATTGAAGAAAGAGCACAGGATCCTCGTCCTGCCCCAGGATGCACCATCTGGTCTGCATTTGTCCCTGACAGTGATTTGGGCCAATTTTATACATGTCTTTCATTATTGTCCCCTGTGCTGTGGGTCAGCTGGATTAGGGATAGGCTCTCCCTGACCACTTCCTCAGTGTCCTATGTACCTGCTGCCATCCTCATCCAGTGCTGAGCAGAAGACTGGTGCAAGCTGGGTGACCATTTTCAGCAGGCGGGGGACTGGTGCAGGCCTTTGGGGTGCTCTTCCCTGGAAGATGCAGAGTAAAGAAAAATTATGGAAACCCCTCTCTATGCCTGCATCTCACTGCAGTTTTGAAAAGGACAGATATGAAGCAATTCCATATGCAGTAGAGGTATTTCTGGTCATTGTTTCTGCTTCAGTAGAGAGACCTTGGGAGGGAGGGTGTGTTGGCACCTTACTGATAAAACCCTGGCGTATACATGCCAGGCATTGGGTTACAGTGGTGGTGGGACATGGTATTAACAGTTACGAATGAACAGAAGAACTGTCATTAGTCACTGCTCTGTGCTCACCTGGAGGCAAAGTCTGTCCTTCCCCATGCCCTGCTTTCCCATTGTAGGGCTTTGCCGACTGCTGACTGGAGACTTGGCAGCTGCCTACTGCTTTTTATCCAGCTCATCTGTTTCCTCTCCTAAAAACAACCTCTTTACAATTAATACTGATAGACGTGGGCTTCCTCTTTATTATTTCCTGTTGTAATTGGTTCATTCAGCTTTTCCCCAGTTGGTTTCAGCTGAAGCCCCAGGTGGACTAGTCAGTTTCCAGGTGGTTGGAGAGGAAATGCAGAGTTTACCTTCGTGTAACACTGAGTAACAAGATATGTGCCCTATGGTCCATATTTTGGGAGGGAAGAGGAAAAGGGGGGAAAAAAAGGGAGGCTAAAAATTATTCTTGTGTAAAGGATATGGATGTTTTTTGTCTAAATATACTGCACCATGCACATCCTGATATTCTCAAGCAGGATATCTTTAAATGGATACTGACAGATGATTTATGCTTGGTACTGGGTTGTTTTTGAAGGGACATATGTGTAAAAGAAAATGTGAAAGATATTATGACAAAATATAGAAGAAACTATTGTTTTCATAAATGACAACATGGTTTTAAAATTTAAACATCTCCTTGCAATTTTGGAAAACTGTAGTAACAATATCATGCTGTTGCACAAGACCTAGAATAATGACGCCAGGGAGATACAGATGTAAATCTTATTCTTTGTATTGTCCTGCAGAAGGGGGAAGGGGATCACAGGTTGTCACACTGTGCAGGCTCTGCCCAAAGCAGATTCCACCGTATTCACAGAATCACAGAATGGATCACAGAATGGTAGGGGTTAGCAGGGACCCCTGGAAATCAGCTAGTACAACCCCTCTGCTAAAGCAGGTTTGCCTAGAGAAGGTTACACAGGTTTGCATCTAGGTGGGTTCTGAAAGTCTTCAGAGAAGGAAACTCCACAACCTCTCTGGGAAGCTTCTTTCAGGGCTTTGTCACCCTCAGAGTAAAGCAATTTTTCCTCATGTTGCAGTGGAACTTCCTGTGTTCCAGTTTGCAACCAATGCCCCTTATTCTATCACTGGGCACCGCTGAAAAGAGACTAGCTCCTTCTACTTGACACCTGCCCTTCAGGTATTGATAAGCATTGATAAGATCCCCTCTCAGTCTTTTCTTTTTCAGGCTAAACAGACGAGGGCTTTCAGCCTTTCCTTGTAAGAGAGATGTTCCAGCCCTCTGTAGCCCTACACTGGATTCTCCTCAGTAGTTCCCTGTCCCTCTTGATCAGGGAAGCCCAGAACTGGACATAGTATTCCAGATGTGGTCTCACGAGGGCAAAGTGGAGGGGGAGGAGAATCTCCTTCGACTTGCTGGTCACATTCTTATTAATGCATCCCAGAATTCCATTGGTCTTCTTGCTCACAAGAGCACAGTGATGGTTCATGGTTAACATGTCCACCAGGACTCCCAGGTCCTTCTCTGTGGAGCTGGTTTCCAGCAGGTCAATCCTAACCTGTACTGGTGCATGGGGTTATTGCTCCTCAGGTGCCGGACTCTACACTTGCCCTTGTTGAACTTCATAAGGTTTCCCTCTGCCCAGGTCTCCAGCCTCTCCAGGTCAACAACTCCTCACAGTTTAGTATGATCAGCAAACCTGCCGAGGGTACACTCTATCCCTTCATCCAGGTCATTGATGAGTATGTTAAACAAGACTGGACCCAGTACTGATCCCTGGGGAACACCACTAGCTACAGGCCTCCAACTAGACTATGTGCCACTGATCACAACCTTCTGAGCTCTGTTGCTCAGCCACTTCTCAGTCCACCTCACTGTTCACTCCTCTAACCCACACTTTCTGAGCTTCCTTATGAGGATATTATGGGAGACAGTGTCAAAAGCATTGCTGAAGTTGAGGTAGAAAACATCCACTGCTCTCCCCTCATCTAACTAGCCAGTCAGGCCATCAAAGAAGGCTATCAGATTAGTTAAGCGTGATTTCCCCTTGCTGAATCCATGCTGACTACTCCTGATAACCTTCTTTTCATCCATGTGCTTGGAACTGGCCTCCAGAATGAGGTGTTCTGTCATCTTTCCAGGGATGGAGGTGAGACTGACTGGCCTGTAGTTTTCTGGGTCCTCCTTCTTGCCTGTTTTGAAGATTGGAGTGACATTGTCTTTCCTCCAGTCCTCAGGCACCTCTCTTGTTCTCGATGACCTTTCAAAGATGATGGAGAGTGGCTCAGCAATAACATCTGCCAGGTCCTTCGGCACTTGTGGGTACATCCAATCAGGGACCATGGATCTGTGCACGTCCAGCTTGCCTAAAAGATCCCTAACCCAATCCTCATCAACCAATGGAGAATCTTCCTTCCTCCAGACTTTCTTTCTTACCTTAAGGGACTGGGA
The DNA here is from genome assembly GCA_025345505.1 of Todiramphus chloris collaris. NCBI lineage: Eukaryota > Metazoa > Chordata > Aves > Coraciiformes > Alcedinidae > Todiramphus > Todiramphus chloris. The sequence goes on along the minus strand of JANVCC010010406.1, from coordinate 28,190,190 downwards.
TTCTGAAACAGCCAGAGGGTACTTTTTTATAGGTGATGGCTAAAATATGCTTTTAAACTGCATCACGCTGCAGGCTGTGAAGCCGCACAAGCTTCCCTTCGAGGTCGATCAATGGGCAGGTGAAAACCACCCATAAGTAGCAAAAATATATCAGTGCTCTGCTTTCTTTTGTGTCTGTTGTTGATGCTACTGAAGATGTAACAAACAGTGCTCATAACGGTGAATGATGATTAGCCTTTTGTCTTCTGGATTCTTCTATAAATTTGCATTACCTGCCTGGACTGGTGACGAATTTCCAGCAGCAACCAATGCAATGTGGGAGAAGAGGACCAGCAGGGAGAAACTGGTGGTGCAGAGGCCCACTGACTATGTGCTTGGGGAATTTTACTTTTGAAAGCTGTAGAGTGTCTGGAGTGCATTAGGTGCACTGCATCTGCTAGTCTAGCTTTACTCCACAAAACACAGTTCATGCCCTCTGGGACTGCTCTAGCCATGGTGCATCAAGTGGTGGGAAGGGACAGTGCTCTCCTGGCCCTACCTAAAGTGCTAATGTAAAACACACCAAAATGTTCAGTTTTACAGGAGATGAGAAAAGGGTTGTGCAGGCAGAGGGGTCCCTGCATCACAGAGATTCCTGAGCTTCCCTGTCCCTGGCCAGCCCCTAGTGTTCTAGTCCCCATAGTGCTGCAGAGCTGTCTTGCCCTTGGTAAAAAAAATAAGGTGACATTTACTCCACAACTCCCTGTTTCTATACGTGTGCAGCTTCCACCTTATCTCTGAGGCATTTTTAAAATTCCCAGCATTGTAGCACTCTCTCTCGCTCTCCCAGGCATCTCACATAACTGCGTGCCTCCCTGCTACCTAGTGCTAAGCAACTCATTAATGTATGTCTGAAGGAAAGTCTGGAATAACCTTAATTTTCTATTTAAAAACAGCTGCTGGTCACAGCAATTGTCCTAAGGAATGCTTTATAGTTGATCTGTGTCCTGATGTATGTAATATTACTGAGGACAGGATAAGCCAGATCTGGAGGTCTGTGAATAATACTGTATTGTGAGAGACTTCCACCTTTTCTTATGTGTCAGACAGAAAGTGCGTGTCACTGGACAAGGCAAGGCTTTCAGTTAAGTTTGCCACATGTGTGTTTAAATTTTAGGATCATATCAGATGTGCTTCAGAAAATGTAATATTTAGTGGGTTTTTTTTTTTAAACAGTTGTATTAAGGGATTAGGAAATTTTAGCACAATTAAAAAAGGCAAGGGAACATTTACTAGGTTCTCAAGAAGCATTGCAGCGTCAGATAAATCCACTGTTGTGCTGCAGACCCTGCCTTCCTGTTACTCCGGGGGATGTCAAGGACCGTGAAGTAATTGAGACAGCTGACTTGTGAGGGTGAAATCACAGGCTGGCTCTTCACCTTTAAAAAGAACTTAGACAAGTACATGTTGTGAATTATGTCCTCCAGTCATACTTTCCATTCAGGTGGGACAGGCACCAGGTGCCTTTGGAGTCTGTAACTGATCTTTTTTGTTTTCTGATGGCTCTAGTGAGGTAAACACAGACATGTTGAGTCACATAAGCTAAAAATCAGGGCCAAAATTTAAACACTGGTATTGGGTTAAAATGCTGATTTTAAAATGTTTGGTATTTAAAAAGAAATAAAAAGATTACTTGTAAAAGAACTTTTGCTGTAAGAAGATATTCGAGGAGTGGGATCTCTAGAAAAGAATTTATTTTTTCCTATCCTTATTTTTCATAGTATTGGTGAATAAAACTTGATTAATCAATCCTTGCTTTTCACAGCTGCTCTTTATAATGATAATCTCTTTTGAAGAAGAAAAGGATATAAAAGATTTAATAGTTGACTTAACTGATAGCATTGAACCTTTGTGCTTTATAACATTATGCTTGTAAAAAAATATGCTTTGTCTTACATTTGTTGCTTTTGATACAGGCCAGTGCAGAAGGTTGTGAAGGAAAATTTTAGGTTTCTACATGGAGAAGAAAAAGCCCTAGTAGCCTCTGCACAGTGAAAGTGGAATATGGAGACTGTTATACTGGATTATGTCCATCATCTAGTCTAGCATTCCACATCTGAGATCTCTCAGTGACAGATGCTTCAGATGAAAGTATAAGGAACTTGCAGACAAGGGATCATCTTGATTACTGGTGGTTATATTTTTGCTTAAGCTCTGGAGAATATGTTTCAATACCTCTTCCAAAATGTCTGTCCTTGATGTTTTCAAAGTTTATGTAAGCATCTATCCCTTTCTGAAAGTTGTTACATTTTGTATTTTAGGGTCTGTCTATGGGAATACACCCCATGTTTTACAGGCATCTTATCTGAAGATTTTTTTTTAGTACCATTGTGATTGTCCAATTTCATATAAACCTTCTTGTGAGGGAAGATAAAGAACAGAAGCTCTTTACATAATTTCTTCCTATAAACCAGGGTTCCATGTACATTTTTATAATGCCCTGCTTTTTGTCACCACTGTGAGATGAAAACTCTGAACCTTAGTGCTAGAAGAGGAAAAAAAAAAAAAAAAGAGATTTAGGAGAGGAAAATTTTTACGAGGTTGAACTATTCAAAGCACACAGACAAATACTTAAGTATTCTGGAATAGAGCTTAAATCAGTAAAAGTGACTACAAAATAGTGAGTCTTGGCTTGCTAGAAGTCTTAAAATGATATAAAATGCAATACTTTTTTTTTTTTTCCCATTTGAGTTACAGACAATATAGTAAACTTCTTGTAGATTGAAACATGATAGTGACAACAATGTTTTGTTTTGGCTTTGCTTCATATGTCAAAAATGCAAAAGAAACTGATTTTGGAGTAGAGAAGAGTTACTGCAGGTCAGAATATTTGCTTTTTTGCTAAAAGGAATCTTAGAATTTAGTCTTTCACATTTTTTCAGAAACAAAAAGTCTAAGTGGGGGAGCCAAAATCAGTGCATGTATTTTTTATAGGCGTGGAGATCACTTAATCTGCTTTACACAAATATAAGCAAGAGAATGGAGAAGAGTGAAGAGAGAATGAGATGTGTATAAAAGATTTCTTGTAGCAGAAGTGTTCTTGATATACTTGCAGATTTTTTCTAGATCACTGAGATGTTTAAAACTCATCTATTTGAGGAGTTGCCACTGCCACATACAGTTAAATTATAATGCTTACTACTCCTCTGGCTTGAAAAAGGTTTTTTTGTTGTTTGTGGGGAGGAAGGGAGGTTTTGGAGATTTTTATCTTTGGCAGGATGCCTTTTCAGTGAATAGAATAACAAAGAAATCAGGAAAAGTAACAAAACAAAGACAGTCAACAAGACAGAACTGAATAACTAAAAACCTAGTAACCACTATTTTTTATCTGCCATGTTTCTTGAAATCATGTGAACTACTGCACACTTCTTTTTTGCTAGTTATGCAAACATCTCAGTAAACTCAAGCCATGTAGACTAGCTCTGCAGATGTTCTGGAATTCAAAATCACCAAAATTTTTGGTTATTGCTCTGGTGAATATTAGGGTTCATTTGAAAGATATATAATCCAATGGCACTGCCTATGCCAGAGGTCTCCTGGAGTCATAGTGGAGTCTTCCAGGCAGATGCCAACACTGCTTCTGGAAGCAGAAAACTTAGATCTCTGAAAGTGCTGAACGTCTGATATGTCCAAACAAGGACATTTGAAATCTGGGAAATTAATTAGACTCCTAGAAGCCTGTAGTTGGTTTTCTCTGTGTCGTTTGTACTGGTGAGAACTAAAATTCAACACATTTTTATTGCCTGTATTCCAGCTTAGGCTGGCTTGATCAAAGGTAGTTTAGCTTTCATCTAAGTATGGACATTTCCAGGGAATAAAACAGTATTTGTTGTCCAAACTTTTCTGACCAATATTCAGTAATTCTCTTGTAAGTATATGACAAATGCAGGTAAGAAAGAAAGTGTCCTGACTTCAATGTTTGAAAACCAGCTCTGTCCCACTAAGAAAGCAGGTAAAGAAAAGTGTTTACTTCATAGCTCTTCCCTCAAGTTATTGTTATATTAAGTAAGCTTTGGCTGCTGGGAGCATTATATTAAAAAATAGAAAGGCTTACAAATAAGTAATAGTTTTATTGGTGTATGAAGAATACTTTAAATGAAGCAAATAGTTAACTTCATTTTTGCACACTCTGGAAAGGGTATTTTAAAATGTTTTGACATGTCCAGATGCTCTTTTTAGAATCATAGTCTTTCCAGACATTACTCAATCCACCTGACATTGGAGAAGGAGGACTTGTCACCAGTTCCTGATCTAATGTGTTTTCATGCTGAATTCAGAAACTCTTAACTCTGTTAATTTTGAGTCGTTCATACTAAAAATATATTTTTTTCCACAGCCTAGTCAATGCCAGTAGATTTTACACAAGGGAGAATGTGCAACCTGATACAAATGGTAGAGGTTGGGAGTGGAGCCATTAGAGGATCCCACCATCAGTAATTTCTAACCACTCTGCCATGAGTGTAACATTATTGTTTCAGATGTTTACAGTTCTGTCATTGGTAAGAAGAGATTTTCCGTGCTGGTTTATGGGAATTCATTAGAGGTTATTAGTGAATAAAGATTGCATTCCTGCAAAACTGCACAACTGTCCTCTTTTAACAAACGCTATTTAAAGCGATTTACATCAGATCCGTTTAAGGCAACTTTTGATTTACACAAAGTCAGATCTTGTCTTACTATGAAAAAGGCTTCCTTAGATGTTTTACAGAGTCACAGAGTGTCTGAGGCTGGCAGGCACTTCTGAAGGTTGTCTTGTCCAACTCCCTCTGTTTGCACAGGGTCAGCCAGAGCAGGCTGCTTGGAGCCTCCTCCAGATGCAGACAGATTATGATATTTCCAAGACTGAGATGTTACAGCCTGTCTGGGAAACTTGTGACAGTGTTTGATCACCCTCATGATAAAGAATATTTTTTTGTTTTGTTTTTAATTTTAAGTAGAATTTCCTGCATTACAATCTGCACTCATTACCTCTTGTCCTGTCACTGTGCACCACTGAGGTCCATCTCCTTTAATTCCTCAATTCAGGAATTTCTGTATGTTGCTAAATTCCCCCAACCCATCACTTATCCAGGCTTTTTGTCAAGCTCCCTCCTCTCAGGATCCTGCACTCCACCTGGACCATCTCATAGTTGCTGCAGCCAAGGCTGCTGCAGACCTTCACATTCCCAGCCAGCTCTTCCTTCCTGTAAATATGATGTTCAGCAGAGCATCTCCATCTATTGGCACCTTGATCACCTGTGGAAGTTGATATCAATGCAGTTCAGAAACTTCCTGGATTGGTTGTGGCCTTCTGCATTATGTCTTTTTAATATTCCTTGTGTGGTTGAAGCTCCCCATGAGGATGACTTGCAGACAAGAAGCCTCTTCCAGTTGACCAAAGAAGGTCTCATTTACCTCTTCATGACCAGACAGTCCCTAGCAGACATCTACCTCAACTTTGTCTGCACTGATTTACTCTCCAGTAACTCTTCATGAACTCTCTGGTGAATGTGCATCCTCACCTCTCTCCCCTGTGGCTCCCTGTTTAAAGCTCTCCACTCCAGGTTCATCTGCCTGTATCATGTGACTGGTAGGTGTTGTGTTAAGGGTATGAGTGAGATGTTTGCCAGAGAGCACCCAAGGGTTTGCACTGAGCACTTTCACAAAGTCAAAAGGTATGGCTGAGAATTCTGTCTCAGAGCCGTGGCTAAGGGGCTTGCACTGAGATGTGGTTACCTGTTTCAGAGCTCGGTTAAGGACCTGCACTGAGACAGTGTAAAAGTTAATTCCCAGGTAGCATTCAACACAGTCAGAGGTGCAAGCCTTTGTAATAGTGCTAAAGGGCAATAGTAATGCTAGAAAAGGTATACCATATATTGAAGGTGCAATTCTTACCAAGGAGGTGACCCTGTCTTGGGTGGAGGAAGAGGACTACAGCCTGTCAACCATTCTGCTAGACTTTTAGTCTTCTCCCAGCCTTGAGACATGCATTCCCTTTGTGATTTTTATATCTTAATTCTGCCCATCCCTTCCTTCTATGTGATATTTAGCATGATTTGGGTGGAGAGTTGAGTAACGTAGTCGTGTATGTTTAGCATGTACTCCTTTAGGCCCATTACCATACTTAGGGGTGTACACTTTAATATTACTTTTGCCATTATAGGCAAAGTTCTTCACTCGAACGCTATGGCCTTCAAGATTCATGTAAGAGTTGTTTGCTTCTGTTGGTTTAGCCAAAACAGGACTGTCTTATCTTCACAAGACTCCTTCCTTCAGCGTTTGGCTGCCAGCTCATCAGATCTCCAGCCACAGAGATAGCACAAGGATCTCATAGTTGCAAACTTCTTCACCTTTCCCCCAAAGCACACTAAATTAGCTGTATTCTTGTCTCACAGCAAGCTAAGCCACTACCCCACAGTAGGTAACATAAAATCAGATTTTAGTGTTGCAATTGTATTTTTAACATGTGTTATCAGGTTGAGGTAAGCCCTAGATTTCCTTTTAGCTCCTAACATGAAACTCCAAACTGCTTTATATTTCTTCACATTCCTTTGGGCCTATTATGCTCATTTCTTAAGGGAAGGTGGGTGTAAAAAAAAAAAAAAGTTCATAAAAAGAATTTGCTTGATGAAAATAAAAAGGTGTAGATCCCTCTGTGGTGGTTCATTAGGACTGTTATTTTGAACAGCCCCTTTGCTGTAAAATCCTAATGCTTGGGTGGATTTTACATCGTCTCTGCTGCCTGAAGAAAACACTGTGTGAATATATGGGCATATGTAGGAAGAGGTACAGTATTTCCCTGAAACAACTATATCAATATGAAAATGATTTATGCCCTACCTCCATTCAACATGTGGTTTTTGGCTTTTTCAGATGTAGGGCTTTACAAAGTCTGTTTCCCCACATTACACAGATTTCTTTATTTCTTCTTTTTGTGCCCTGAACCAAGAGACTAAATTAGAGTTGCAAATGGTGCAATAAATTTATCTGAGGAACTGACTTTCTTATCCTCTGCTCTCTCTGGAATAAAATGCTGCAGGCACATTCTTAAGTATTTCACCTTTTCATGACTTGAAAAAGTCCACTCCAGTTTGACCTCCTTAATCTTCATTTACTTTTGCAACCACTTCCTCCTAAGGCAAAAAAAAAAAAAAAAATCTCTTCCCTCTCTAACAATCTTTCAATTAATTTAGATTTATTTATTTTTTTTAACAGGAAATAAAAACAACCATGCTCCTGTAGACCTATATGAGGTATGCTGCTTGGTCTGACCATGGTTACCATGAACCATCTGCTGTGATGCCAGTGGAGTGAGACCCATGAGCTCTGCTCCAGGGCAGGATAAGCTAACAGACAACAACAATAGCAACAGAAAAAACTGAAAAGAAACCTCAGGTGACACATTTATGGAGATCACTTAATGTCTGGGAGTGTTATCTGGCTTGTTACAGGACATCTGCATGGTCAACTGGTGGCCACTCCCTCTAATATGAGTTTGGGTCTGGTTGGTGCACCATGTGCCCAGCTGAGGTTTCAGCCCTGAGCAGGAGGTCTTGGAGGGTCTTCTGTGAGGACATGGTGGGGATGCAGGGCTGCATGAAGCAGAGCCTCATATGAATGGCAGAATGATGTGTGTGTTGCAAATGTGTGTGGATGGTGTTCAGCATTGTTTTAACTTTAGTTTCTGGTTGTTACTGTGACTTCTTTTAATTCACTGTGCTTTTCCACAGTCAGCACTGCAGCTGCCAGCAGTGATTCCTGTGAAATGCTCCTGATTATGGTCGGCACCAGCAAATACAGTCTCTACTGTCCCTCTGTGGTGTTCCCAAAAATGTATTACCCTGGATAGAGGACTATTGGGTCAAAAAAGGTCTGAATGTCAGTCTGAAAAACAAAAGGTTTTCAATCTGCTATTTCATTCAGGTCAGCAAAACTTGCTCACAGTAAGTGACTGAATCATTTCCCTGCATAGGATGTGTTACTACTTTGCTTTAAAACTGCATCCTTAGAAATGCATCACACTCCTTCCTGCCTGTCTCCTGCAGTTGTGGCAGCAGGGAGGGCTTCAGGGGATGTATCATGAGATGCTAAAATGAACCATTCTCTGAGTGGAGGAAAAAGAGGGTCTGGTAAAGGTGATGCTGGCAAAGGGGAGTCTGTGTTAGGCAGCCACCATTACTTTTCTGCGGAGCTGTAGCTGTCACCTGCATTTGGCCCCCACGGTGTTTTTTGAGCATGCAGGTGGTGCTGGTCTTTGCAGTGTCAGCAGAGACCTAGGACCAGAGATGTGGGAGTGGAGAAGACAAGAAGGGTAGAACTGGTCCCATCCCCAAACCAGAGGGATTTGAACACAAGTCCATTCTCTACCAAAGGCATCTCTCCATCAGCACAACTTCTCCAACAGGCCAAATTCTAACAGTGAATAAGAGGACAGATGGGAACAAAAATAATCTCACATGGCAACATTAGCTGCTGCTTAGCCATTGCTCAGATTTTAAACAAAAAAATCAGTACTCCTTGTTATCTGCAGCTGGTACCATCAGACAGGCTGCTGGGACAATGGTGGCTGACAGGAGGCAGGCAGGGTGGCTGGGTAGGAGATAACAGCAGCAAGCAGAGAGGAGACAGGGAGTACATGCAGGGCCAGGGGTGGATGGTGAGAAAGGGGATGGAAGGCACTGATCAATCTCTGTGGGAGCAGGGGCATAGGTTTGCACACAAGTGATGGTAGGTGACGTAGTGTGTGGATTCACCTGAGAGACATGAACTGGCCTGAAGTCAGACCCTGAGTTTTTGCATCTTTGTACTATGGTACACCATGATGTACACTGACAATGTTCAGACCCTATATGTCATCTAACCTATGGATCTCAAAGCACACAGTTGACCATGCTACCAAGGCCAAATTATCCAAATTCTCAAAAAAAAGGGATGAAGGGAATCAAAACAGCTCACCTCTGGGGCAGAGCTGGGGTTCAGTCTCCTGCTGCCTGAGCCACAGCAAGGCAATTCTCTGTGGCCATGGTCACCCAAGGGCCCAGGGGTAGTCCTCAGAGGTGTAACCACTTGCTTCTGGTACTCAAGTCCTGTTCCTCCACTCCTCTGCTGGCATCTACTGTTGGCCAGGGCTGGATGCAAGGTGGGCATCACACACTCAAGAGTGGGCAGCACACACTCAGGAGATGTGTCTTTGTGTCCTCATACTCTGAGTCTGGGTTATTTTACATTCACAGAGGAGAAATGTGTACAGCTGCTGTCATCTTAAGCATGTCTACTGTTTGGCATGTTGATCTCCAGAAGCCCTGCCCTGGCACATTCTGTGAGGCTGGGATATACCAGAAGCAAGGATTCACACTCAGTACATTCACCAGTGACACTGGGACAGTGGGGACCCCTATTTTCAATGCAGTATCCACCTTTGGATAAGTTACTTGACATGAAATAACTGTTTCTTCCCATCAAGGAAAACCAGTACATGAAGCAAGACATGGCAGCCTGCATCCCATTACTATCATTGGTAGGGCTTTCAGACACAAAGAAGAAACCACCTCCAGTCCAGTCACTACAGTTAGTTCAGTGTATCATGTTTCAAGACTTCTCTCTCTTATCTTCTATGTTGTTGTATGTATTTTTGCCAGCTGATATGCTATGGTTCCTCACAGGTGTTCTGCAAACTGCAGTGATAAAAAGAATGAGATTCTAAGAAAAGGGATGCTCTCTCACGAACACTCTTTCCTTCTCTGGTCCCCATATGATTTCAAAAAAAGCCCCTGGCTTCCTCCACCCTCTTTGCCTTATATGAGTACCTCCTGGAGATTCAAAAGAACAAATTCTGATTATTTTAACCATACGTCAGCATAGGGAAGGTAAGCCTCACAGAAAGACTGTAAATACTTCTGTTAATGGAAAATAAGACACATAATCCACCCTACTTTTGTATGTCCCTTTTCTATTAGTGAAAACATGTTGCACTATATTTCACTATTCTCCCTTTTGTCAGATACTCTTCAGGTGCCGGTGTAACACAGTCGTGATCAATGCCTTTTTACCATCACACAGGGTAATGCATCGACATACACAGAGGGGTCCTTCCCTGAAGGAGCTTGCACCACAAATGTGTCGGAAAAGTGGTGTGCAGCAGCTTTGGTATTCAGTTACAAAAGGGCACCTGAGACACAGCGAGAATCACCCAAGAGAGGTCTTTTATTCTGTTGTCCTGAGGTCCTGTGCCAGCAACTCCAATGAGGGATCACCCTGTCTCCCATGCTAGCAGTTGCCTTTCCTTTCCTGGGTCAAGGTTCACTCCAGGTCCATAGGCCATAAATGTTTGGTGGCCTTGGTGCCTGCGGTAAGAGCAGCTCGGGGACTGCACTGAATTACAGAGCCTCAAGGAGGGACAAAAGCTCCAGGACCACAAATAAATGTCACCCTGATAGTTTCATATCCACATACACTTCCATGTTCAACATCTTTGTGACCTGAGGCCTGTGAACTATGCATATATTAAATAAACTCTGCTAGTCATCCTACTTCTCCCCTTCTTGTGGTGTCGGCTCCCACCCAACCAAAACTAAATTTCCCAGTAGCAGGACCCTGAATGATTATCACTGTGAGAGCATTTAAAACAGTCAGTTGCCTTTGGTAAACTCCTCAGAGACATCAGTAAGTAGAAGACAGTTACATGGCAGATGTTTATATATATGCACAAATGCACATATACACACACTCTCCCTCTCTAATTTCTTGACACATGGAGAGCAGCTACACATGCAGCACACTTTGTATTGTACATCAACTCAAACATAGCCCAAATCAGCCATGGAAATGGCAGCAATTATGGTAAGCTGAAACCAAACAAACTGCAGCAACCTAACAGTTTCAATGGCAGAGAGAAAATCCCACATCACTCAGCTGTAGGAGCTGATAGGAAGACAAGCCTCAAGACAGCTTTTGGTTTCTTGGCTGTCATCAGCTAGCAGCTCGGATATTTGATATAATGAATAATCAGTGTTTGAACTGATGGAAGTGACCTTAAAACATGCTAGCATGGGGGAAATTTTCACAGTGTGCATTGGGCAATGGAAATTGTGGTTTGAATACATTTATATGGTAAATGTTTATACTACAGGGTGGAATTACAGCAGGATAAAAATAAAGGCTGTAGTCACTACATGGCCAAAATATGAAGATTTATATATATATGAAAAACCAGAGAAAGAGCTCTGTAGATGACAACAGCAGTTTAAGTAGATGTACATTGCAAATTGTCCTTCTCTTGAGGCCTATATTTATTACACAGATGGCAAAACAAGCTGGTGAGAAGCAGGAGGGGAGGTCTTCAGTGGGCAACGGAGTAAAGGCATTAAAGTTGTCTTTTTAGTAGTGCATTGACAGAACTGGAAGCAAACCTATTCCTTCCTTCCTTCCTGCTCTCCTGAAGGGGATGTCAGAGACCTGTCTGACATGCCAATGGTGGGCAGGAGCTGGTATCAGAGGCGGTTACAAGGGCAGTGTAGTGTATGCCTCAACATTGCTGTATCAGTGTAACCAGACTGCAAACTACAAACTGGGCAATGGTTTGTCCGAGGTGGTGACAAAGCAACCTGGCTCTATCAGTGAGGACAGGCTCCAAACCATGAACTGGCCCACAGCTTGTCAGAAATGGTGCCTTATCAGTGTGGAAAGCTGCAACTGCACCCCTACACATGAGCTCAGACCCAGGCCCTGGAAGACCTAGGGGTCTGGAGACCCCTGAAACCCACCTGAGGCCCCTCAGAGACAGTGTTGGGCATGCGTGCCACTGCCAGGTGGTAGGTGCGGATAAGCAGGACAGTCCCCGATAAAAGAGCAGGAGCCACGAACATCAGACGGAACGTTCTCCCACTGGACCTGAAAGCACATCGGGCTGACGGGATGCTCCAGATCCGTGGTGGTAGCTGTCACAACTGAACTTCCTTCCTTTCCTTTCTCTCTTTCTCTCTCTGCTTTGTGAACTTTTGGCGGGCAAATAAAGCCACTTGTCACTTTGACTCCGTTTTGAGTCTTAATTCTGTTCCCTAGAATATGAACAAAATCTCGCTCTGGTTTATGAGCAGCACACAACAGCTGGCCACTTCCCCCTCCACCTCCCTCTTATTAATGCTACTCAGTGCTTTGGCAGGGATGGCGGGCAGCTTTCACTGACTACTCTCAAGATGTTGTGTGGGGTTAGGGCTGTGGGCAGAAAGCTCGGGAGGAGACCAGAAGTGCCTTTGTGTAGGGCTGAAAGGAGGGAGTGGATGGCTTTCCAGGTTTCACCTGCATCTGCTGCAGGTGTCCAGCCTGCAAGGAATCTGGCAGAACCATGCTCACCTTCTGCCAAGATTTCAGTGAAATCATATTCCTAAGTTGCTTTGGCCTTTTTAGCTGGCCTTGTCACTCTCCAAAACCCAGGTTTTAGAGGGGAAAAAAAAGCCACGGTGCAGATATTACAGCCAGAATGGTTAACATGCAACAGAGGCTTTTCTAGAATTGCAGAAGCATAAAGAGGCAAAAGAAATGAGGTACTGGCTTGGGGAAGGGCTTCTGTCATGCACCTCTGCTCTCCTTCTCAGAACTGCTTCCTTTTAATTTAAAAATGACCTCTTGGGAAATTTGCAACATGGACAGCTTATTTTACTAAGAGACCACCACTCACTTTCCCCTCTTCTGCCTCCTTAATTTAGGTTAAATTTAAAGGAAATAACTTGAGGTTTGGAGACAAATATCCCTAGAGAGCAGCTCGGTAGCATGGTATGGAATGAAGCCAGTAGCTGTAAAGATCATCTAATTTGAACTGAGGCAGGTAAAGAACAGCCAGGGAAATGGAAACAACCTTTTCTATATGCATTACTAGTGCCCTGTTTTTCCACTGCATTGTGCTTTACAGTGCAGTGTGCAGTCACATTGAAGGGAATTAATGTTAGCAGATAAGTGTAGCCAAGGTTTTAGGGTACGCCGCACTCGGTCTGCAGGCTCATGGACCAGCTGCCCTCTGTGTGCCCTGATATCTGTTTTACTCTGTGATTTGCGGTGTTTAAATCCTCAGGCAAAAAAGGGAACAAATACCTCACATTTTCCATGAGACCGGCAATCTGGTAAGCCTTTACTAAGGTACTTCAAAAGCCGCCAGTGAAGTTCACACATCTGTTTGCCCAAACATAGCTTGTTTATGTGTCTGGCCATTCTGTCAAGAGCATCACTTTACAGGGACAGAAAGGACTTCTTCCTCAGGGCTAGTGAGGAATAGGGAAGATAGTAGACGTCTGTACTGGTACTAGGAGACATTGTTTTGCAGAAAAATAGAACTGGAAAGTTTTTTTTCTCCTTTTCTGCTCTCACTGCAGATTCACTGCATCATCATAAAAATGTTTCCTATCTTTACCTGGTGGTAATGTTAAGGGTCTGTGCTATGGTGCAGGCAGGGTGAAAGATCAAAGTCCTCTGCAAATGCTCAAACCACAGCAGAAGTCTCTGCCACCAGTGGATAGCCAAGCTGCTCCACATCTCCATTTCCATCCTGAACAGTCCTGCTTGGGTTAAAACTACAGTCCAGACTCTGGGATCCTCAGACACATCCCTTTTTCTAAGTGGGAACATCTTCCTGTTGCCAGCAGTGATGGTGATAGATTTGATGAGGACCACAGACTCTTGGCAAACGGGCTGTGTCTGCACTTGCCAAACCTTCTGCTTTTGAATTAGGTTGAAGTGAGGTTTCTGTGCTGTGGCCATGAAGGAGCTGATTTACAGAGAAGCTCTGAACTGACCAATCTGCAAAGCCAGTCTGCCTGGTAATTTTAAAGAACTAAAAAAACATTTGAAACAGGAAATGAGGAATATGCACAAGTGAAATTCCCCTCCTTTGCCTTAATGGCTCTGTTTTACCTCTGTACAGCTGCCCTTGACTTTCTCAGTAAGTGATGTTACTCTGTCAGAAAGAAGATGATGTGTTCATCCAGGAAATTGCAAATGGATAAGAAAACAGAAATTTGTATTTTCTTCACTATCTTAAGCCCATCTGCTCAAACATAGCAACTCCATGGTGTAAGGAAGCTTAATGATTCTGTATCTAGCAGGTAAAAGTCATAAAAAACAGGAAAAAAAACCCCAAAAAACCAACACAAAATCTCCCACATGTCTATAAAGAGTAAACAAAGCAGAAGGATGCAAAGTGTGTTTGCAGTGGACAAGTTTAAAAAGAGCAGCACTTCTCTTCTTGGCCCAGCCTCCTTATCCAGAGGAACAAGGCTTCAGATGTTTTTCAGGGAGACACTGTGCCAGTGGGGGCAGGGATTGATGCTAAGCACTCGTTATCTTAATGATGCACCAAGCCTGGAACATTTAAAAAAATAGATATAGTCTTCGGAAAAACCACAGAACAGACAAAAATATGTGCTCATCTTCCAGTCTGGTCAAAAGAGACGAATCACTCCAAGCACTTCTTCAAAAGTACTCTTTTTCTTTGTAAAATACAATGCAGTTCTGGTGAAAAGCACCCATGAAAAACAAGTGTTACCAGAATGCTATTTTTGTGAAAGAAAGCCTGTTGCTTACTTCTCTAAAATCTCATGTTTTCACAGAAATTGTTTTCAGAAATTGTGAGCTTGGCAGGTCTTCATGAAGTAAATATTTACATTTCTTACTACAAAGTGTCAACACTGCTTTGTGCCTAACTGTTACCTGGATGTTAGTTCATTTTATTATCTTGGTCAGATTTAAAAAATAAGAAATTGCCACAATTTAGAATTAAATCTGGAAATAAAAGTTAATTTGTTGACGTAGTCATCCAGGCAGCACACACTAGTCTTCAACACTGAATTACTAGTAGGCTCTTAATTCTGTCATTAAGCCCCTAAGTGTATACACAGACATCTAAATATTTCTTTCAATTCCAAAGCACAGGATAAGGCAATAATTTTAAGTGTCCCGGTTCATCAATGCAGACCTTATTGAACCATCAGTCATGTGAAGCAATCAACGGCACAAAAAATGTGTCTGGCAAACACTCCTGTGAATGAGCATGCAGCAGCCCATGATTTGTGGTGACAGGGGTTATATTAGATGCAAAGACGTGGAAGCCACAAATATGCTGAGATCAACTACAAGTTTAGTGAATTTTACCAGGAACAACTATTATCCTCAAATTCCTATCAGCAGCAAATCACCTGGGCTTTTCTGCTTATTACCTTTGATGCTCATAATTCTCTTGATAAAAACATTTAGGCAGCCAGTGAGAAGACAGAAATAATAACATGTGATTTAGGTGAATGGCTGCACACATGAATAACAAAAGGGAGGAGATTAAACTAACATTTTCCAAATAGCTTGAAGCATGAACATAATTCTGCCAAAGCATTTGATGCATACTTGCAAGTAAGGCAGGGCTGGTTTTAAGTAATTTGCTAAGGAAAAGAAAAAAGCCTAAGCAACAAGTTTATAATGTAATTTAGGGGCTTAATGATGCAGATAAGCATCTAGTGGGAGATTTATGCCTGCGTGCTTTTGAAAAATCCAAAAGGATGTCCAATTTACTACTTTAGGTTGCTAAATACCTTTAAGCTTTGGTCTTAGTTTCAAAGCAAATATAAATTTGCCACAAAGAGCTTGACCCGGGTGCGTGTATAGCTGCATACTTCTTGCCAGTCCATACAGGTGTGGGCTACATGTGACACACATTCTGCAGCAGATAGGTTCATATGCCTGCAATTATAGAAAGACCATAGTAAATGATTCAAAAATGGCTTACCAGAAAAAAAAATAATCTATCTCTCCAAAACAGCACTGGGGATGTGAATTGAAGGGGGAATCTATAGCCTTTTATAACTTGTAGTATTGCACAGAAAAGGCTTGAAATTACGGCAGGTCTATGTATTGTGAGCAAAAACAAAGGAAAATATTTTGTATGATGCTTATGTATATATATATATATATAAAAGGAGAGATTTCTAGGTTTGCAGGAAAAAATAAGTAAATAGGAAATAAATTAAGAGATTCCACTGCATATATTTACTCAAAAACTGAAAGGGTACAAAGGCATCTTTACTAGAAGAATCAATTATTTCCTTTAGTAGGCACAGCATGAACAACCAGAGAAAGAAAGCAATCTTTCTTAAAGAAAATTCATTCCAGTCTTTTTTTCTAGTTGTTAGTGTTAAAAAGTTGTTCACAAAAAAAAAAAAAAAAAGATCTCAAGAACTTCATTTCTAGGAAAAAAAACACCCTACATATTTTTTAGCAAAGGTTGTCTACACACAGAAACAGTTGTTTGGTGTCACGGAATCTCATTATTTCAGCATTACTTCAGTTAATCTTTGACATGCAGTTAAGATAACCTGAACTGTGCCATTTAAAATCAAAATCTGTATCTATGCAGAATGTTATATCTCTGTCAATTGGGCAATCATAAAGAAGCAAACCAACACAAAAAGAGACAACATTTGCTTTCTTTAACAGTTCACCCTTCAGTAGCAGTTTTTTTTTCAGAAAGGCGCTTTATATAAGACATTTCATATAAGAGCTTCAAGGTAGATCACATACACTTTACTACCCTTTTTGGTAGAGGTTTGTGGGGTTTTTTTTGTGGTTAATTTTTCAATTATAAGAAACCTTTCTCCTGCAGCAGACAGACTTTCCACAACCAGCTTCTCTGGAGAGCTTGTCCTTGCCCTAATGTAGGGTACCAGCACCCTCTGGGCTGAATGAGCCACCGCTTTCCCCCACTCGGTGCCAGTATTGTCCAGTGTGATCGATAAGTGGTTGGGCTGCGGGCTGGAGGCACATTTGCAGCACACCAACATCTGGAAGTCATTCCCAGCGAGAGTGGGCCGTGAATGCGTTAGGCTGGTGGGATCCAATAACATCTCTCCCGTCTCAGCCCTAGCTGCCTCGGACGGCCAGATAATGAGAGCAACACTGGAGCGAAAGTGTTTATGTGTTTATGTGACTGCAGGTATGTGCTTTTTATCACTAATTTCTTCCGTGCTCTGTAGACAGTGGGCAGGGACATCACAGGCACAAGGCAGAGATGGAGAAGCATGCTGGGGCAGTGTGATGACCCCCAGTTCCAGGACTATGATGACCTACTTTTCTCCTGTCTGTTGTAGTAACACATAGTCTGTTTTCATCAGGGCTTTCTGCTTGGGAAACAACTTTGTCCTAGAGTTGTTTACAAGAAGAGGAGTGTCAGCTAACAATGTCTGGCCAAGTAGAATTATTTTCTAAATGTTTTTCTTTCACAATTACTATTTGAATAAGAGCAGATTCTCTTCAGTTAACTCACAAAACAGTGTGAAGTAATCACACCAATTTAAAAGACACACATCATTAAAAACACTTGCTGAGCCTCATATAACTATGTGTGTTTCCCTGTCTGTGCTGTCCCCCTGGACCAGAGCAGTGATCACAGGAAGTATATTTGCCACAAAAGCTAGAATCTGCAAGCATTCAGTGGAGCTGCCTGATAGGACAACAGTAGTCCTCAAAATCGAAAACAGCAAACACTTCTCATGCAGTTCTCCCAGCAGGCAGAGGGCTTGGGATCCACCTTGTGAATGTCATCACTGAACAGTGTCAGTCTTGAGATAAGTAGTGAAAAAAATATTACCCAGCAGGTTTTGAAGGCTGCAATTCAGTGACACACCAAGAAAGCATCATATCTTATAGTTAAGGATCATGACCCTTGTGACCACAGCCACTGAACACATCATCAACTTCAATGTCCTTGTCCACTCAAAATTCCTACAGGAACTGCCAGTGCTCCTTCCATCCCATGCAATGACTCCATAGTTGTGCCTAAGATGGTGTGTAAGTGCAGCCCTGGAGCCAGAGTTAGGGACTGTCACCTCGCCGGCCTGTTGCACCAGCTTTGGGGATATCTCTGCATCCCATGTCCACATCTCTGGATCTCTATCATCCACATATCCAGGAGGAGCAGTGAGAAGAGAAACCAGGTGCCTCCGGCTACCTTAATCTGGATGCTTTGCAGAGATGTGTTAGATGGCTTGTATAGGATTCCTGGAGCATATCTGGAGGCACAAGCCCCAGCTCTCCATTTGACTTTGCGCAATGACATCAATACACTGCAAGACCATGTAACCCAGATGCAACGTACAGCACCAGAGAAATGCAGCCCCAGAGTACTGGAGAGAGGTGTGAGAGGCACTAGTATTGAAAGGAGCTTAGAAGTTGTCTTGGCTTGGTTTCATACACCTTTTAAATGTTCAGTTATTTAAAACCCCTGAAATTTTCCCTGAAATTTATGTGCACATATTCTGTTAGCTTTTTTAATTATTACAGGCTTTTGTTTACATGCAATAACTGCTGATTTCTTTTGGTTAACTAATTAGTTATTTACCTTCATTTCCAAGAGATGTGACTAAGTTATAATAGGTTGAATGAGATAGTGTTGATGAAATACAGGTTGAAATGTACCTGTTTTATACATATATATATTTCTATATATTGTTATATAACAGGTATACCTGTTAGCAGCCATGTGAGAATAAATTAAAATATCTTATGTTTCTATTCTAAATATCTACCTTTCAACATTACCTTACATAATTTTTCTTTTCTGCTCAGTGAAAATTAGAAAGGTAATCTTAGACTGAAACTGCTCCAGAGTTTCTTTTGTCAGCTATTAAACAGATCATTATTCCAGATTCATTATTTTCTATTCCTTCTGAAATTACATTATATATACATAATAGAAAAATAATTTTCTCCCTCCAAAAAACACTCTGGTATGAACCTCTCATAAACTTTCTAGAGTGTACATGAGAAATTATAGATAACAGTGATTAAAAGAAATATTTTAAACATTTTATAAATTCTGTTAAACAATTTAATTATCATTCGAAGTAGAAAAATGCTTTGTAACGTTCTACTTTATCTAGCAATGCAGAAATCAAAGGTATAAATCAAAATAATATGTCTCACTACTCTGTGCTGACACATGCTGTTATTTCAGATATCTGCTTCAGTGACTTTGGTTATTAAGATAAGGCTTTTACGACAGTTTTTGAACTAAATTCCATAATCCTTAGTTTGCTAGTGTTAAGAGCCTAGATAAACTGGTTTAGTTATGGTTTAAAGGAGGTATCTTTTTCTCTTCTGCCAAAGCAAAGCTTTTTAGGTGTTACTCACTTTTGATACTTTCTCCTAGAAGAACGTCAGTTTGATAGAAGCCTACATGACTGACCTATGGATGTACTTGTATTCCTGTTTTTAGGTGGTCATTGACACAAAGTATTGGGTCATACTTATTTATGTCTAAAATAAAATGCTAAACTTGCTTTATTTAAATAATTTTGGTGATTAAAAAAAAATCATAACAGGAGATTTAATGTCGTTGACTAGTTAAAGGCTTCTTAGCTCTAAGTTGTTAAAAAGGTTGTTCTCCAAGTTTTTATTTCTGAGGTAAGAAGTTTAATTTAGTATTTCAAGATTTCAGAAGATTGAAATATGTCTTTAGCCTGAAGCGTGTTTATTTAGAGACCATTGGAAATAAAGTCAGTAAAAATGTTCTAGTATCATCCACTGATTTTGATGGCTACATCTTGGATCCAACATGGAAATTGCAGCTTGGTGCTTTGAAGCTGCTTGTGTAACGTTTCTACTTTTTAAAAAGGAGATGTTCTGGCATTCAGACTATGCAGAAGAGAAGGATGGCTATGAGAAAATTGATTTCAGTCATTGAAATAAACTGCCTAGAGAATTGTTTGGGTCACCATCCTGGAAGCATTTAAAATACATGTAGATATGGCATCTAGGGACATGTTTCAGTGGTAGACTTGTCAGTGTTAGGTTTGCAGTTGGGCTCGATGATCTTAAAGGTCTTTTCCAACCTAAATGATTCTATGATTCTATAATTCACAGGTTTTGGAATTTGCTAGAAAATCATCATCAAAAAAAGGTGAAACAGTAAGAAAGTGGCATCAGGAAGTCCAATCAAAAGTTTTGTTTGTTTGCAACATGGCAATATGTATATATGTGATGGTTCTTGCATGTGTTTTCTTGGATTCTCGGTGTTTTACAAGCCAGCAGACTACTTGAATTAGGGTTGGAAAAGCAGTACATGTGCTCGTTTGACCTGTGCAGTGAAGGATCCTCCTGAAAAATAGGATGTGATCATAATATAACTGAAGAGTTTATCACAATGTGATAGGGACATAAAGGATGAATCAATGCCTCGATCAGAACTTCAAGCCAATGACACTCATGCTTCAAACATTCAGGGGACAAGCTCTATGTCTAGTCCTTCCCTACCTTCCAGGTACATGTTGTAAGATCTCTTTGATCTACTGTGCTCTGAGCTAGGGTCATCCCTGCAGTGACATCTTGTTGGGAAAACTCGCATTGTAAAAGATTCATAAGTGTTCATTATTTCTTTTTGACTTCAGACCACAAAGTCACCAAGGGAGTCTGAGGAAGGTGAGGAAAGGGTGCTGAATGCCTGGGAGAGCTGGCCTTACGTGAAATGGCTACACACAAACAGGCAAAAAGGAGACTTGAAATTGTGGAGGGAGAGGTTTCAAGTGTCTGTGAAACAGGCTAGGATAGGGTGATGAGTAAAAGACTAAGAAAGAGAGAAGTCTGCTTAGCTTGAACTGCAGTCCCAGTTCAGACAATGCCACTGAGCAAGGACAGGGACATGGAGGGAGTAGCAACAGCAGCTCTACCCTCTATCATTTTGATACAGCTTATCTCCACAAAGAGCTTTGAGGTTTGCTTGTGTACCATATAAGTGGGGCAAGGCTTGCATTGCATTTGAAATCATCTGGTTCTCTGATGCATCTTTTTGCCTGGTACAGACAAGCCCTAAAAATTCAGAGGCTGCCTCAACGTATTTTCATAAACCACTTTTCCAGTCCATTTGTGTATTCTCACACATTCTGTCTAATGCGCACAGCAGCAGCTGGTGAAAGAATGGTTAAGGGCAGAAAAAAAGACATAGTTTGTCACATGAAGACAAGAAATTATTAAAGCTATTATGGATGAGGGTGCAAAGCTACCTGTGTTTAAAAGAGACTTAAGGGAGTGTTAATGCTGAACCTTCAGGCAAAAAGAGCTTGTTTGACAAAGATATGACCTCTAATACATTGAATAAGCAGAGATTTAATGTTAAAATATTATTGACTGAAGTCTTTGGTTTACAGAATGACATGGTTTTGCTCCCATAATCCTTCTTTCAAGTTTAACATCAACCACAGAATGGTGTTATGGAATTAAAATTAATTTGTGTTTTCCATATTTAGTATAAAGGCAAAAAATTTCTCTGCTATCCCTGTGAGTACATCAGGCTTAAAGAAGTATGAATCTTGATACTTCTTAATGAAAATTTGTCCTTGTATCTTGAGTTATATGAATCCTTTTTGAGCTGATTCCATGGTGAAGTGAAAGCCATCATCAGAAGACAGAGATTCAAATTCTTCAGCAAAACAGTGTGTGTACAGATATTATCAACCAAGGCGAGAGAGGATGTACCTATGTCTATGGTGACACAACTGGAATTACTGTACTGCTTTTCACTGCCAATAATATATTGAGGCAGAAGTTGTCGGCTAAGTTGTAGGCTAACAGGGACAAACTGTTTAGTCAGCTGAGCAACTGGATAAACATTAAGTTATCCCTAAGTTTTAATGTGCCAGTCTCAGACACTAATTCCTTGCCAGCATTTCTAGCATGCTGGGTAAATTGAGTGTGGTGTGTATAGGGTGATGAAGTTCCATCAAATGAATAACCCAGGCAAGAGGAAAAAAAAACCTAACAGGCAAGAGAAACAAGCACACACCCTCAGGATAGAAGTGACCTTGAAGGTTATTAGATTCTTAATTTTTTTTAAAGAATCAGGAAGAAGGTTGCTTTTCTTCCTGAGCAGGTTTGGGAACATGTGAAGGTGTTGTAGTTGTCACATTAAGGATAATGAGAGGCATCTGAACTGCAGAAGAATTACAAAATGAGGCTGTGTTATAACATGCAATTCAGTTAAATCGGGGTTTGTTATTTGGGTCATTTTTTAAAGCAACTGACACTTTTAACAGGGAAATGTGTGTCTATGGTAATGTAAATTCTATGCACATATTATGTATAATATAAGCTATACAAAAAAAATAATGACTGAAACTTTCAAGACCTACTCTGACTCTCCCAAGTCTGTTTGCTATTGCAAACCCTTCCTAACCTCTTAAAGATGAGAAGGATGAAATAGCTCTGCTCAGTAAAGGAGCTACTCAAATCCTCCATGCTCATCATGTGCATCCTGCCCCTCGCCAACCTTTACAACTGTAATTTGCAGCAGTTGTTCCAGATGGGATTTTCCCTGCCTGACAACACAGTTTCTGTGATTAGTTGTGCTAGGAGCCCTGCTCCACTTCAGCAGCTGGCTGCTCCCTACCCCCTTCAGTGCTAGCCTGCTTGCTTAAACAGGTTCAATTTTGCCAGCAGTTTGCTGGTGGAAGCCAATGTTTTGCCTAAAGAAGTCTGAATTTTCACTAATGGTGCTGGAGCCTGCCCTGTGTTTGCACTGATTGGAAATTTCCAGGCTGTAGATAGACCTTTACAGGCCTCAAACAGCTGCAGCTCGTAACTGTAGCTGCAGTTGTTGCTGGTCTGGTTTTTAGCTGGCAAGGAGGAGGATATTAAAATCCCATAAAGATACTATCAAATTAGAAAATACTGTACAGTGTGCTTTTGTTTCTTTTAAGGATGAAGAAACCAGATGAGAAAAAGGACTTAAGCTCCCTCAGTGCATATATGCAGAGTGGAAAGAAATTACGTTTAACTGACCCCTTGATGATAGGACTTGATATTTGACTATATTTAATCATGTGTGGAAAAGACAGTTGCACTTTTCAACAGCTGCTCTTACTCTGAGCTTCAGGAGATAACAAAAATATTAGGTCTGGGTAGGAATTTACTCCCTCTCTCTCTTGCTCCCTCCCAAACCCTGCATTTTTGATGGCTTTTGGAGTTTCAGGGGGAGAAACAAAATAAAACATATTCTTTACCGTGTTCAAAACTTTATTGCCATTTCAATAATGTCGTGGCAGTATAGGTAAAAGCAGATGGCCAAGAAAGAAAGAAAGCAGGCCTTGCAGGTGTAACAGCATACTCCACTGGCTTTGGGATCTCCCATCCATGGAGTTCATCTTCGCCCAGCCATGGAAGTACAAGTCATACTGACATCACAGGTCAGGTTCTGAATAGCAGTGTGGGTTTTTATACTGTTTCAAAGGGTTTCAGACCATTTGCAAGAAGACAACTGTATTGTTGTTTCCAATACCTGGGCAAAGCTTTTAGTGATTACGTTGCACAGCGGGCAGGGTGGGATGGTAAGGGACTGAACACCTCTCAGCCCATAAAGGAAGCTCTTTCCAAATGGGGTCATGCTGAAGTGTCAGAGTGCTCTGATCTGCTAAGGTGTGCCAAAACTCAGGTGGGATGTTTGGGGTCAGTGGTCAGTGTAGTGACTCACTTTCTGATCTAAACATGTTGGGGGATACTTTCTGGTTTCAACTTGAGCTCCTTTATATTCCTGATAATTTCCCTAAACACATCCACTTCAGAATATGCCTGGTGGATATAGAAATATAAAAGGAAACTTGGGTCATAAACTTTAACAGAATACGTTTGAGTCTGCTATCAGTATTTTAATTTCAATTAAATAATTACTTTTCTTGGTCCTGTTTCATCAGCAACCTTCAAAATGCATTAAATATAAGAGAATGTTGCCATTTAAGAATTATTAAAATTTAAAAATAGTCTTCTGAAGCAGAAAGAGAGAGAGTATTCTAACAACTAGGAGACCCACATGGATGAGAAGGGAGCTTTTGAAGGAGATTTCAAGGAAGAAAGAACTATACAGTTCATGGAAAAAAGGACTGGTCGGTTGGGAAAATTATAGATAAGTAGTCAGGGCATGTAGGAAGGCAATAAGGAAGACCAAAGCCCTCTTAGAGCTTAAGTTGGTGAGTAAGGTAAAAGAGAATAAGAAAAGTTTATTTAAACACATAAGTGCTAAGAGGAAGAACAAGGGAAGTGTGGGGCCACTGCTGAATGAAAAAGCAGTCTTAATAACCGAGGATGCAGAGAAGGCAGAGTTGCTCAACACTTTCTTTGCTCCAGTCTTTTCTTCTAAGACCAGCCCCTGTGGACTCAAGTCCCTGGTTGAAGGGGAGAAAGCCTGGGGGAAGGATGACTCTCCATTGGTCAGTGAAGACTGGGTTAAGGACCAGTTATGTAAGTTGAATATACATAAGAGATGAGATATACCCAAGAGTGCTGAGCGAATTGGCTGATATTATTGCCCTGTCACTCTCCAACATTTTTGCAGAATCATGGCAAATGGGAGAGGTGCCGGAGGACTGGAGGAAAGCCAATGTCACTCCAGTCTTCAAAAAGGGCAGGAAAGAGATTCCAGAAAACTATAGACCAGTCGGTCTTACCTCCATCCCTGGAAAGATAATGGAGAGGCTCATTCTGGAGATTATCTCTAGGTACATGGAAGATAAGAAGGTTATCAGGAGTAGTCAACATGGATTTACCAAGGGGAAGTCATGCTTGACTAATGTAATAGCCTTCTATGATATTGTAACTGGATGGCTAGATGCAGGGAGACCAGTGGACATAGTCTATCTTGACCTTAGCAAGGCTTTTGACACAGTCTCCCATAACATCCTTGTGGAGAAGCTCGGGAAGTGTGGGATAGAAGAGCAGGTAGTAAAATGGAGTAGTAACTGGTTGGGCAATAGAGTCCAGAGAGTGGTGGTCAATGGTGCCAAGTCCAGCTGGAGAGCTGTAACCAGTGGAGTCCCCCAGGGATCAGTGCTGGGTCCGGTCCTGTTCAACATCTTTATCAATGACATTGATGACAGGACAGAGTGTCTGCTCAGCAAGTTTGCTGATGGCCCAAAACTGGGAGGATCGGCAGATACACCTGAAAGCTGTGCAGCCATCCAGCGAGACTTGGACAGGTTGGAGAACTGGGCAGGGCAGAGCCAAATGAGGTTTAACAAGGATAAATGTAGAGTCCTGCATCTAGGTGAGAATAATAAATTACACCAGTACAGACTGGGAGGTGATCTGCTGGAGAGCAGTCTTGTGGAGAAAGACTTGGGAGTCCTGGTGGACAACAAGTTCTCCATGGAGCAGCAATGTGCCCTTGTGGCCAGGAAGGCCAATGGTATCCTGGGGTGTATCAAGAGGAGCGTGTCCAGCAGATCGAGGGAGGTTCTCCTCCCCCTCTACTCTGCACTGGTGAGGCCTCACCTGGAGTATTGTGTCCAGTTCTGGGCTCCCCAGTTCAAGAGAGACAGGGATCTGCTTGAGAGAGTCCAATGGAGGGCTACAGGGATGATTAAGGGACAGGAGCACATGCCTTATGAGGAGAGGCTGAGACACCTGGGGCTCTTTTAGTCTGGTGTCGTGGTTTAGGGTCAGGGCAGCCCCTTAGACCTATAACAGACGCTCTCTGTTAACCCCCCTCCCTCCCCAAAGGGGAAGAGAAAGGGAATAAGGGAGAGAGACTTAGATTAGAAAAGGAAACTAGAACAGCTTTAATGAAAAGGAAAATAATAATAATAAAAATGGAATATATACAAATCTATACAAAACCAGTATCGAACCCAACCCCCCTGATGGTAATTCCATCACCGTCACCACTGATGTTGTAGGCACCGGGGCAGTCCCAGACTGGGCCCCGCAGCAGACGGGAGCTGTGTTCAGGAGCTGGATTCTGGTACCGGGTTCAGGAACACGCAGATTGGGATCGAAGGCAGATGGACAGAGGCCTCCTTGGATTCTCCGAGGAAGGAACCGAAAGAGGACCCGAGCCAAGCCAAGCAAAAGCTGGCAAAGCAGTCCAAGAGGGGAGAGAAGAGCCCAGAGACCCTTCGGGTCCCTCAGCTCTAGACCAAATATGGCGTATATGGGCTGGAATCCCTCGTTGGTCAGTTTAGAGTCACCCGTCCTGTCCGCTCCTCCCTGCAGGTGCAGCCTTCCACTTCCTGCACCCCCCAGTGTGGTACACAAGACCCAGCAGTGGCCTTGGTCTGCATACCAATCCTTGGTAGTAACTCTAAACATGGGGTGTTATCACTGCTAGAAGCAGACACTGTCTGTGAGAACAGGCTGCTAACTTCAGAAAGTGCAGTTAATTAGAAGAACCAAGCTGAAAAGTAAAATTACTGAACAGAATTAGTTCTGTTTTCACTCAAACCAGGACATTTGGAAAAGAGAAGACTGAGAGGGGATTTGATAAATGTTTATATATATATGAGGGCTAAGTGTCAAGAGGAAAGGGACAGCTTCTTCTCACTCGTGCCTGGTGGTAGGACTAGGGGGAATGGATATAAGCTGGAGCACAGGAGGTTCCACCTTAACATGAGGAGGAACTTCTTTACAGTAAGGGTCACAGAGCACTGGAACAGGCTGCCCAGAGAGGCTGTGGAGTCTCCTTCTCTGGAGATTTTCAAAACTCGCCTGGATGCGTTCCTGAGTGACCTGTGTTAGGGTAGATTAGGTTGGAGGGTAGATTAGGTTGGAGGGTAGTTTATATGATCCTGCCCTGGCAGGGGGGTTGAACTCGAATATCTCCAAGGTCCCTTTCAACCCCTAACACTCTGTGACTGTGACTGTAACTGTTTCTACACTTTGCACATATGTAAAGAAATGTCTTTTTAAATGTATTTTAAATGTCCACATTAGAAGGCATTGTATATCATGACCCAGTATTAATGAAAATAAACTTTCTGAAAACAGGTTATCAAAAGTATTAGGCATTTAAAAATACAGCTTAACAAGGAGGTACAATTTGCACAACACCTAAACTGCAAATGAAAGGAATGGTGTCTGGTTCCACTTGTTAGGTGCATGTGTCATTCCTGTTGATGTCAACAGTAATTGTGTGTGGGGAGTATCTCTTTTAATTTTAAGCTTCAAAATGAGCAAAAGGAAGGGAGCTGCTCAAATTGCTTTCCCACAGTAATACTGAGAAGGCTCAATTGTTTAGTGTAACAGGGCAGCCAGCATATCAGCCTTGTGGCTTCTAGGTAAAGCTATAGTGCATTCAGCTTCCAGTTCTCACTGGAACTCATGAACTTGGTGTATTGCAAGCATTAAATCATCACGCCATTTGTTAAATTAGTTAAATGCTATTATTTAAATGATCATTGGGAACATTTGTCTACACGCTTGGGTTATTTATTCAGAAACACAACATTCACTTACTCTGATTACAAGTG
This sequence comes from Todiramphus chloris collaris, assembly GCA_025345505.1. NCBI lineage: Eukaryota > Metazoa > Chordata > Aves > Coraciiformes > Alcedinidae > Todiramphus > Todiramphus chloris. The sequence goes on along the minus strand of JANVCC010010406.1, from coordinate 28,162,915 downwards.
AGAGTGTTTACTATGAAAGATCATAAGCATAAGACACTTTGCTCCTCTGAACAATAAACTTTCAGAATTAAATAGTGCCCCCAGTTATGCATGTAAAACAAATACAGTTGCAGGTTTCACATGCATGTAGATGCTGATAAGGGATGAAATGACTTGATACGAAAAGTATGGTCAAGAAGCGTCCCAGTGATATTCCCATGCAAATATTTTTGTGCATCACTACATTTACTCAGATACACACAGGCATTGTTCCAGGTTGAATATTTACTTCTGTGGTTATCTTTTTGTGCAAACCATGACTCAGTCTTCAGCCTTTCACAAATGCATTTTCATTTGTACTTTTATGTGATGTGTAAATAAAGTTCAAGTATATTAGGAATAAAAGAACATTTAATGATCTTAAAACAACCTGGTGAAATGATATTTGTTATAGAAATATCTTTTGACAGCAATGCATAATTCAGATCTGGTGCTGATTATCACAGGGAGTTCTTGTGCTAAGAAGACTGACAAGACCATTTACAAAGACTGGATATTAATGCAGATAAAACACACCCAAATGGTCATAGTTGGTTATTGTCAAAGGATTGGAAGACTGTTTGACCTCATGTTACCCAGGTGAAAACAATATGTCTTGTAAGAGCAGAAGGTGGAGTCTATGTCAAGAAGATGCAGTCTAAAGCCGATTGTATTTGGTTGCTTTCCACATCATCTGCTAGAAAAACATACCTGCTCTTTGAACAGCTTCCCCTGGCTGCCTCTATAATGTTGCTTTTCCAGTTACTTTTCTTTCAAACACAGAAGTTCTATTCCTGAAGGAAAGATTTTTTCCAAAGAGAAGCAGTAAAGGATATTGTTATCAGTTTCATCAAATGCTCCATCACAGTGCATTGTGAAGTACAAGTCTGTTTCAGTAATGCATTGGAAGCTTACTAAGTTTCTATTTATACAAAACCTACATAAATGAATTGTGAAAGGAAATATTTAGAGCTGAGCAAAAAGGCTTTTTTGTTTGTTTGTTTGTTTAATCTTTTTGTGGATAATATTTTTTATATCTGCAGAGGTTTGGATGAACTAGATTAGATATGAACAAACCATGGTTAGAGCTAGATCCAGGTATTAGTTACAGTCCAGGTAATTTTCAGAGGGAGGGGAAAACATTCATAACACTTCCATTTATATCCCTAACCTAGATACCTGCTTGTACATCTAAACCTATCTTTCCCCTAGGGCTAGAAAAGGGTGCTGTGAGCAATCCAATGTCAGGGACTTGGCTAGACACTTGGCAAGCTTTGAGGTTGCTGAGGTCTGGTGGTGAGTCCTTTCATACTGCTTGCTGCTTTCGCTGCATGCCAGCCTAAATAAAACATCCCCACGTGTCATTCACAGAAGAAAAGAAAAGCTGCCCTTGTCTCTCTCGGACTGTCCCTGGGGTCTTCTCCCCAAAGTGAGAAGCTCAAAGGACTTTAGTGGAACGCAAGGACAGTTCTTGTTCACTGTTTGCAAGCATTAGAACTGCTTTGCAGAAGATTCTCAGCAACTTTACAGATCAGTTCATTCAAAATTCATCCAGGTTATTCATAAGCCGTAAGAAATTATGCAAATCTCTCACCAAATCACACCATTTTCCCATGTTGATGGAAGTACTATGAGAACCAGTCAGGTACAGCTATTTGATTTATGATTTTTTTTTCTGTGGTGAATAGCTATAATCCTTGAGTAATACTTTCAGTGAAAAATACAGAACTAGACTTACAATTTTTAATGACTGATCTCTGCTGCCATACTAATGTTTATTTTACATATTTTTCCCGCCCTCTTCATCACACAGAGTTTTTCTTACAATCAAAAGGATGATAGATGTACTTGGACTGAAAATATGCAAAAAAGGTATCCACAGCTCAAGCAGAATTCTAAATAAGAAAAAGCTTACTGAAGTTCCAAGAATTCAGTTAAGATCTAATCACCATTCCTAAAATTTATTTTTTTTGTCACTTGCTCTTTCATGTTGCTGCTAGCCATTTAGATACAGGAAGTCAGTAGTCTGTGGTGAACAGAAATTTCTGGTATCTACACTTCTATCTACATGACTGAAACAGAACAAAAAGGAACAAAAAATCAAACACAAGTTTTATGATTCACATCTCTATTTCTGTTCCTGAAAGGCTGCAGGTATTCTAGCCTCGTGCTATTCATGTGACAATCTAAAACACAACCCAAGTATATGTCGATCCACGGGTAAGTATTGCATGCCAAGGGCTGTGTAATCACAGCATGTTGCAAGCACAGGATTGGAAGCACTACTGTCTGAGATGTCTTCTCCTTGGCATTTCTTGTTTTCTATAAGCAACATCCTCTGATCTGCTGTTTCGTAGGGAAGCAGTGCTAGAGGACAGACTTTTCTTGCAGCAGTGTGCCTTGGATGCTCACAGAAAGAATCAAAAAGCACCAGAATTTATTCAGCTTTCATAGAGGAGGCTGCAGCTTCAGACAAGAACACATCACAGACTGATGGATGGGTAGTACTGCCTGTATCCTCACGAGCTGAGCACTACTAGTTGGTTTTCCTGATAAATGAGACATTTCAGTGATTTTATTGCTGTTGCTTCCTGCCTCAGGTATGAACATGTGGCCGGGGGATCTTGCTGTCATGAGAAAGCTTGCAAAGCTGCATGGTCACATTGGTTCTGTGTGCTAGGAACACCAGAAGAAACACGGTATCATTATGAAATCAGACATGACACTAAAATGTGAGGCTGTGAAAGCCTGTCATTTGCAAGGCAGTAATATGCACTAATGTAGAGAAAGAGAGAGCAACTTAGATGTTTTGGTGGTAATGTTCACTTACTCTATTTCTGTGGACTGAAAAGAGACCACAACTCTTTATTTTGATGAGGTATAATATACATCTTTGAGAGTGACTATGAAAGAAATTTTAGCTTGCCGTGTCCAGTAGTCCAGCATGCAACAGAAAGCTGTTAACATCTGCTGAGGTATCGTGTTTTCTTGTGTGAAAAATACAATTCAGATGTAACAGCAATCTTTGCAAGGATTGCATCACTTCATCAGAAAAAAACCAAGTAAAGATAGAACATTGTCAGTTTATTTAAAACAAAATTAAGAACCAACAATGTATTTATTCATGAACTTTAGCATATCCAGAGCATCTTGTGTGTTTCTTTAACTGCTATAAATACAGATTTAGCTTGCCACACACAGAGCACTTCATCTGAGTCTTGACAAATGAGTATATTATTTACATTTCATCCCATCTTAAAACGCGGCTTTCTCTTTTGTGCCTGTAAGTGCTGCAACAATCCCATACCAATGCAAGGGTAAATTCCTAGCATTGTGGTCCAGATCCTTTCCTGACTACTATGGTGTCAAATGGGAATGTCTTACTTTTTATCACAAGTGTCATTTGGACCTCCATCCTCAAAACAAAAATCAGGGTCAATCTTTTCAAAAAAAAAAAAAAAAAAAAAAATCAAGGTGTCAACTTAAATCAATTAACCAAGTTCCCCAATTTTTTTTTTTTTTCTCCACCCCCCCCCCCCCCCCCTTTTCTGCATGAGCAGACACTTAAAGTCATGCATGTAATTATCTGACGGTTATTTCAACAATACAAAAATAAATTAAGTAATCCTTCTCCCTTTTCGTGACTGGAATCTTTTGCCGAGTCTACAGCTTCTTTCACGAGTGTGGAGCATAGATATTATTACCATTTTTAGCTACACTCAGTGGCTTTTATTCGTTTTCACAGATACATGAAATGCAAAAGACTGTTTGTTTCCATCTCTGTTTTTTTCTAAGTGTAAACTAAACAGCTCTTTTTACATCTCTTTCTGGTTAGCCGCCAATGTAAATGCTTATGCTAGGAGAACAAGCCCATTTCCTGCCGTTAAGGCTTTTTTGTTTATCCTAGGGCTACTCACTGCCACTGCCTGCCCCTGACAGACTATTAACCCCTGTTTCTAGCAAGGCATACCAGATGTGGGTTTCTTAAGCAAATTATTGGTTATTCCACCACATGTCGTTTTTGCAGTTAAGTGTTTCCAGCCTCTCAGAACATTCCACAGAAATAACATCACATTTTCCTCCAACCTGTTAATTAGCATAATTATTTATCAGCCTGAAAACCACAGCTTGAGTTTGTTAAGCAGCAGATAGATCTGCACTGGACAGTGGCCCAAGAGACTTGAAAGAGTGATGAGAGGAATGAGGCTGTGGAAGCTGACTGAGAGGCTGTGGGAAGGCATGCTGTTTGCATTTCCCTCCACCTCCTTATCTGAAAACCCCTCCAGCTGATAAGACACATGCCTTTTTCATGCTGCAGGCAGAGAAGGTTTCAGAGTTACTTGTCTGCCAAGATCTACCCAGATGCAACAGGGAGTTCTAGCTCCAGATGATCACCCCAAAAACAAGATATGAGAAGTATGTATCCTCTGCTGTCCCTGGCAAATAATTTGTCCAGTCCTCCTTTGCATCAGTTTGCTCTTTTTGCACACATTTAATTTCACCCACTGAAAGGAAGGACATGATTGCAACATTTATAAGGCCTCTAGGATGTAATTTCTTCAGTCAGCACATGAGATAACCAAGAGGGTCTTTGTCCATCATTGTCCATGCAATAGTCAGCCTCAGGTCAAAAAACACGGTGCCTTGCAGAATAATACATTGCAAGCAGCAGGCAAAAACTGTTCATTAGATACCAGTGACAAAGGAAACACAAAATTGGTTGATACATCTTAAATGCTCAGGTGACCCTGTATTTTCAACCTGAAAATGCAGATGCAGAAGGTTGGTCTTGTACTTCAGTAGATTAAGCCTCTCTTGCCTCTGGGCCCCATGTGAGCCTAGTGCTAGAAGTGTTTGCATAGGTCCCTGTACTGGGTGAATGTGTCTAGGCTGCTCTTACAACTGTAGCAAGTCCTGTACTTCTGCCAGCAGCTGTACTGCGGTTTATGCGTACCTGGTAATTGACGGTATTTTGTATAAAAGTTAATAGTAGCAGTAGGCAACAAGGATGGATATGTTTCTAAGTGGCTGCATTTCAGCTTAGAGCTGCAGTGGATTATTTATTTATTTATTTATTTATGGTTTTTATTTTCAGATAGACTTCAGAAAAATGTAACTTGGTCAAATGAACTAGAATGTCTTGTGACCACAGTTCAAACATGCTGGTTTTCCTAAAAAAAAAAAAAAAATTTCAGGACATCCAATTATATTCCCAATCCTTCTAGTTCATTTGCAAGCCTATAAACACAGTAGGAAGTATCCAAGACTAGAAAACTATATGGGGCAGTGATCTCCTAAGTAGCCTCTTTGCTTCAGAATAGCTAAGGATGCTGCAGCAGGTTGGTGGCTGGCTCTCCTCAAATTACTCTGAAATAAGTGTCAAAGCACAGCGTGGACCAGTTATATGCATGACGCATTAGTTGTCATTAGTTACCTATTCGATACTAAAACATAGTGTGCTAAAACACTCTACTTAATAAATTAGCAGGTAGCACTTCATTTACTTCAGGGACTGCACATTTTAATGGTAGCAGTGAAATTACAGGTTCAGACAAAATCCTTTTTGTTACTTTACCTCAGATGATGGATACTAATCTGGAAAAACTCTATTGGAAGTTTCAGTTCTTCACAAAACGCAAGGATATGTGCTTGTTAGTATCGTGTCTGCGGTTGGTTTTGCTTTATCATGTTAGTTCCTGTTATATACTGTAGGCCAGATGGCAGCCGCCTGACATGAGTTTAAATATTCAGGCAAAGAAACACATGGTCCCATGAAGAATGAGTGCAAGGCCTGTTTCTCCAAAAGCTCAAGAAGATGCCTCACACAGTAAAATGTAATGTCAAACTGACATTTTAAGTGAACAGTGTAGGATCCTCTCTGTTGCATGAGCGAATCACACCACAAATGGAGAACATGCAACATAGACAATCTCAATGAAACACATTCAAGTCTCAATATAAGACCTCTGTACCAAGCTCGAGCTCATGGAGCACATCTCCAAATGTTGAGAGGGAAGCCATAAAAGTAACGGAGAGAATCGAGAGATCTTACTAAGCTGAGGATCTACTTGTTTGAAAACTGTATTTCTCAACTGTACTTCTCAGGAATTCACTCATGTCTGTTTTTAAAGGAAATTAAGTTTTTTTTTTTTTTTAAAAAGACAGGAAGGTGCTGTCTATCAACAAATAGGAAAGATCATAAATACAGTGTTCATAGAAGCCAGATTCAAATTATCCAGAAAACGATCTTTTGTTGCTGACATTCATTTGCTCCTTTGCCTTTTAATATATTTTTTCCCTCTGCATGACAAAAAAAATATGATTTTTCCTGAAATACCTTAGTTGCTACTATTGTTCACTCATATTTTGATAACCATCAGGAAGGTAAGGGTCTCAGTGACAACGCAGTCTTTTAGGGACAAATTGATGACCATTCCTCTCTTTGCTGTTTCTAGAATGACACACATGGGCCCCATTTTCTCACAGGAAGGAAGAAATATTGTTTTAAGCTGAGTGCACAAATACCTGCAGAAACATATATTTCTCTGGATCAATGGCTAAACCCAATAAACTTTAAAGAAAATTCCTACTGACTTAAAATGAAACTAGTTGTAACTGAAAATGAATTCTCAGTAAATCGTTACAGCTTTGGCCTCTGCTAGATCCCCTTGCCAAAATTACCCAGATGAAGCAATGCACGCTTGCTATGTTCTTCAACTGCATCTGCAGTGACTCTCATGTACCAATGGATATCTGGAGTCCAGATGTTACGTGAAAGAGTGAAAATATCACATTGGCTCAGGGTCTATTCTTTCACATTGCTCCCTTGATGGTTCCTGCTCCGTCCTTCCCCACAATGTAATTTAAAGAGAGAAGAACTGATAAGGTTTCCACATTTCTTCTAGGAATCTATGGCATTCAGTTGTGGCTGTAATAAATAGGTCCTTTAATGCTATCAGCAGCCTAACAGAATTTGGAATGCATACTGGAGCACACTCTCCTAATCATTTTCTTTCATTTACAATTAGGTCACTTGTCTGCATAAATTTGAGGGTTTTGTCATGATAATTTAAACTGGGTGATTCAGTAACACTAGGTACTATTGAGGCAAGATCAAGATGCTCTTTTGTTCTACCAAAGAGGTAGATACACATTCCCTTTAACAACACTGGTGATAACAGCTCATATAAAGAAGGATCTTTTACCCTTTTCTCCCCTTAGAATGCATTCTAGTCCTTCACTTAGCTTACACATTGGCTAGATAGGGAAGGATGATGTAGTCAATAGAGTCCATTTTCCTATAAGCTTGCAGTGAAAATCTTTCCAGAAGCCACAAGCATCAGGGTGGCACAGACGAGATTAAATTTTCAATCTTAATTTTCATTAATGAAGTCAACAGCTCCTGATGTTGGAAGTGGGGGTGAACACTGTGCATGCTCTCAGTGCTGTTACTCCACTTTGAATTTCCCCACTTCAAATATACTTTCCTTCTCCTTCCTTGCTAGCAAGAGCATCATTTTACAAACATGCATTATCTACTGTCTGCCAAAGCAGTCATAAGGTGACTGCAAGATAATGTGGGACAAATCAGGTTCTAGAAGAGCCATCTTTTTGAGGAGATTCAGAGCTGCAATCTGGTGACTTGCCTTAGTGAAAACTCTCAAACGAGAAGTTTCACTCCCTACCCTGTATGGGTTCCCAGAATCTCTCTTGTTACTTAGGTTTTGTCTCAAACCACCATCAGTCAGCAGGAAGCTGAGCCAGTGCAGGTTGCAGGGGAGTAGATCAGCTCCTCAGTAAGCCCATGAGAATGCACAGGAGGAGGTTTTGGACCTTAAAGAGAGGAAACATGCAACATGCTCACACTAAGTGGGAAAGAAAGAAACTTCAGGTTTCAGAGTGACAGAAAACCAGTGCAGGAGAAGCAAGATCCAGAGAGCAGCCTCCCATCTGCATCCTTCAGCTAGCTCACAGCCCTGACTCTGGAAGCCCCCTGTGAGGCTCAGCTATCACAGTTCAACCTCTCTCACTGCCTTCTGCCCTCCACAAAATCCCTGGGAGCCAGCCACTCAGATGAACACAACCCCAGCTAAGCACCTGGGATGTGCCTATAAACCACCTTCCAGGGAGAATAACCTAAAGCAAACCAAAATAAAAAACCCAACCAAATCATACTTCAGAAATCTCTTCTCTAAAGCCTTTCAAAATTGATAGAAAAATATCTACCTTGATTATACGTCCTCCCACGCAGATGCCTGTTTTATTGAGGGGGAGGGGTATTTTGTAGACTTTAAAAAGCTGGAAGCCAAAGCAAGTTTAGAATAGAATCTCAGTAGAACAGCAGCTGGTGGCAAACCCTACACATGCCTGAACTCCTGTTGCTCCAGTAAGATATTTGACTAGTAGGGTAGAAAAATTTGATGGATTCACTATGTTATTTCATACAGTAGAAATAACTTCCCTAATTAATACTCTTTCTGTTTATTTGTGAAAGCTCCTAAAACATAGTTCATAATATTTAACTCTTGTTTCTCTCTGAGAAATCAGGCAGGCAGCCTGAAAAGCCTCCAGTGGTCTGGAAGAGCTGGAGCAGTAAGCTCCCTGGGAGCTGGGCACTGTACCATGAAGCCAGCCTTCCACTGTGTCTGCTAATGTTGCTTCTTCTCCAGGACCACAACTGGAGAACAGAGCATACTGGCCCTAACTCCCATGTGTTGACTTGTGTTGTTTTCTCTCTGACCCTCAAAGTTATCTGAAATTCTTCTTCTTCTTTTATTTTTTTTTTTTTTTTCTGTATGTGTGTACTTAATTTAATATACATCTGAATTGTGCTGCAGTGCTGGAACCCAGAATTGCTACAGCAATTGTAGTGAAAAATAGTGGTTTCTCACACCAGTTTGGCACTGGTGCAGGCACTCCAACCTTCTGAGCTGCTGGCTGTGGCACCCATCCCTTCCTGGCTCTTTGCCAGACATGGCAGGGGCTGTGTTCCATGGCCTTTTATGCACTCAAGTGTGTTCCAGCAGGTTTTGCAGCTGAAGGAAAGGCTTTGCTCTGGAGAAATGCGAACTGCTGCTCAGTTAAAGTCACCAGCCATTTTCAAACTAGCGCTTCTCTGCTTCTAATATTCTTCTACATTTTCTTCTGCAGCACAATTCCAGGGAGTGAGAATAAACTGGAGTGACTGGATGTGCTACATGCCCCAGCTATCAGTGTGCAGGAATGTCAATGGCAAGGGTAATCATTTATTTGTGAGTCCACAAGACTTCTGATTTTAGGATTGCACAATGCCTTCCAATGTATCCAGGAAAGCAGTGATTAAATTGTATGAATATTTAATTTATGCCTATTTTAAAATTCAGGTCTACAGAGGCTTAAAGAAATAAAGAAAACAGATACAGTCATGAACATGGTTGTGCATCTATACTGCTTTTGTGATTATTTGGCCATTATGCAGTACTCAGCAATCACGAGGGTCTATACAATAGTGTGAAGATTTCCCTTCTGTGATACTCATCATCACAGACGTGTACCAAATAACTGTGGCAGTCAAGATATAGAGAGGAGTGATGTAAGTGTGTAAGCTCTGACTGGCAGCACTTTTCTGGTCAAAGGCTTTAGAGATAGATGAGCTTATGACAACAAATTAATCTTCTGACAGAACTATTCCTTTACTTAAAATATGCTTTGCCACTTCTTTACAAGCATACTAAGTGTCTCTGTGTTGGGCATGATTTGCTGTAATTCAACTCATGCTGACAATGAACTCCTAACATGATTTTCCACAAAGCTTCTTCCAGCATTGTCTGTAGACCTGTGCAGTTATAGTAGTGAGAGCTCAGAGTGACACATAGGAGTGGGGCATTCTTTTCTATAAGGTTGCCTCTGTCTGTCATATTGTACTGTACTATACTATATTTTCTTCTCTCACCATAAATGAGACATATAGCTCAGACAATGAGGGTAAAAAACTACACAGGTGGAGAAGCATGGCTTCACTATGTTATGTCAAGCCTCTATATCGAGAAATCTAGAGAAAACTGAAGGTGTCAGTGGTGTATTGCCAAAAAGCATTCCAGTGAAAGCTACTCAGGTAAATCAAATGAAAACAGTTTCCTGATATCAGTCCATAGACGTGTAGTAGTCTACAGACCTGTAGTGCCTGCTCAGAGGGGTAGTACTATCTTTGTAGTGTTTAAATTCAAAGTTAAATAAAGATTAACGTGAAGAGACCTCCTTAGAGTAAACATCAGGATCACTTTGATCTTCTTTATCAGACATGTTGCAAAAATGGCATCTCTGTACTTAGAGGAATGGCTGAGTGACCCAAATATGTCATGATGACATTTTGCATTATTGCCCTTAGTGATATAATATGAAGCATTAAGGCATTTTTTTTTTATTACTGGTAAGGATTTAAAAATCATGATTTTGTGACCCATGTAAGGAAAACATAGGGTCTCATAAATAAAATTTGAGAGTTTTCACACCTTTGCTCTAATTTAATTTAGCCATCAGTATTCATGGCAAGATTATATGCTTATACAAGAGCTGATGGGAAATCTCATCCAGATTTTGTCAGACTTCTTAACATTCTTCACAACATTTCAGAAATTCTGTTGTTAGCCAAACCTAGGTAGTATAGTAGAAATTAAAATAAGAAATAAGTTCACTGTAGCCAATTTCAATGGCATCACTTTGATTTTGGAGTCAGATCAGGGCTGGTTCTTACATTCTTTTGAATAGCTCGAGGGCTAACAGGAAATTTGACTATTCCACAAAAAGATGCAAGAACAAAATTAGTTTCCCATTGACGTGCGGAAAACAAACTCTACAACCCCTGAAAGGTTATAAAGCAGGTATGTTTATTATGGCGCCGGGTGCAAGGGGGATCATTCCTCCTAACTTGCACACCGAAGTGTCCATCGAGCAGGTATTTATTACACCAAAGCATGCATATTTAACAGAGTTAGTTACATATTCGTGATATGGGGTTGGATTATTACAGTCAGTTCCGGGAACTCATTATCATAGGCCTCCTCCCACTGGCGCTTGCGCAATGCCGTCTGGTGGTCGTGGGCAGGGGTCTTCGGGAGGAAGGCTCTCAGTCTTCCTCGCAGTGTACTTTTCACCTTTTGTCTCAGGATGCAGAGTTGTGATGAGTCAGAGATCACAAGACTGGGGGGGGGGGCGAGTCAGAGATCACAAGACTGGGGAGGGGGGCTTTTCTTTATTCCTCCCTGTCTTGGAGTAATCTTCCCTTATCTACAAGCCATGCAAGATGAGCTAAGGCCCATCAAGCTTGTCTCAAGGCCTCAGCATCCTGTCTCCTGTTTATCTCAGGATGCCCCAGGATAACAATGGTTGCTCAACTTGCTTTATTACCTTTCAAGCAGAATACTGTCCCCCTCACTTCACCATGCAAAAAGCAACGTAGTGGCATTTCCATCAAGAATCCTAAGGAAAGTATAAGCTTGTTGGCCAAAGACTTGAAAGACTTAAGACAGAAAAGAAAAAAACCAAACAAAAAAAACCCTTTTTGGTTCAGTCACCAGCCTAAACTTATCTGAAGATCAGAAATCCTTTAGAAAATCTGTGGTATATCTGGGCAAGACAGAAAAAGGACAGCAGAGGATTTTAGGACATGTGGATTTTCATGAATGGTAATTATTTTTGCTCTCTTTCTTATAGTAGGGTAATATTTTCTACAATAAACATGTCTGTCATGCTTAATTACATTTTGTTACGAACATAAAATTGGTCAATTTCTGCATCTGGGTGTGTTAGTGTAAATTCAGAGTGAAGCCTGTACACTCAGTAGAATAGCTTATAAAATCATCTGAATTGGTTCATATTTGCCTACTGACAGTTCAGAGCAGAGGTTGAGCACCGCTGGCACCACTCTGTATAAAGTCACAGTGTGCAAAAACGCGAAAACAAAGTCTTGCCAAATCAATTGGTAACTCAGAAATTATTGCCATTGAATTATGGTCCTGTAAGCAGTTTACCCACTGCAAAATAAATGCTTTCTAGCCTTGCGTCAAGACAGAAACAGCATTTTTACTTGAATTCTCGCAATGACCTCAATGTTAAAACAGGTTTCTGAGGTAGAAAACAAGCATATTTCTTGAGGTCATTTTTTTTCTGTAGGATTTGAAAGCCTTTTCTTTGTGTATATACTTTTTTTTTTTTTTTGGTACCTTTCATGTATTTTCAGGAAGTGATATCATATGAACATGCTGGCAAAATTAGCCTGAGGCTTTTACTCCATTTATATACAACAAAAGAAATCCTTGTCACTAATCACTTGCAAACTTATTATTGGTCTCTTGTAACTTCATAGCTAATGATTACAGCAGAAAAACAATAATTTTATGTAGTTATGACTAAATATCAGCACAACCCTCATATTAGTAGTTTATTGTTCTAGTATTAAAAGGTCCCAGCATATACTTGATGCTTCTATTAACCGGACCTGTGTTTCAGCATAGTATCGGTAATTTCTGAGAATAATCTGAATACTGAGATAATGAAAAATAACTGGCTTTCAGATGATACACTTATGTCAGAAGGGACAATCTCCGGTTTTCAGTCTATCTCATTAGTAAAGTTGGCCTCTTCAAAAAGGACTCTCATTTTAATAAATCTCAAGGCCTATGCATTTTTTTCTCTAGAGAACTTTCGAAAGATAGCAGACACACACAGTGTATCGCCATTTTTTTCCCCCAATACTTTGTGATGATTTTTTATTGCAGAACAGTACAAATGAACAGTACCAATCTACATGCCATACATGAGACAAGAACGTGGTTAAAAAGAAGTTTCATTGCTTGTGGAATTTTGACTTCCAAGCTTGAATTATATGTTCATGTATCTCTTCTGACATTTTCTGCAGTGGACAAATTAAATACTGATAAATTCAGTACTACACTGAAATTTTCTCTGAATCCCAGAGCAAATCTAGATTTTAATTTTTTTTTTTTTAAAGGAAACAGATGATTTAATTTACACTTACCTTGCTTTGCAATGCTTGTACAAGACTGACAATGAGTAAGGTAGTGCAGAGATATCAGTCCCTGATCATGTCTGTCCAGGTGCTGAAGCCTTTCTCATGCCGAGAAGACACTGGCATGAGCACTGCTACGTGGCAGCTCCCTGGGCTCCTGAGCATGAAAACTGCTGGGAGTTGGGCATCCCCTACTTGCAGTGCCCACCAGATGCTTGCAACAGAGAGCACAGGCAGCTCCTGTAAATCGAGGTGGGCCTGTGCAGTTTTGGCCACTCATCTTTACTGCGTGCTTATCAGATCCCCTAAGACACAACACTGTCTAATGGCCTGGGAACAAGCCCACCACTCCACACATGCTTAATTTGAAGTTTCCCCTCTGCCATCATGTTGGTGTATGGCCATGGTGTTAAACTGTCTCTGTCAGTTCTTTCACAGGCATAATAACATACTTGTATCGACTTGAGAAGGAGGCATACAAAGAAGAAACCTATAATTTCTTAACAACACTGAAGAATGCGTGAAAATGAGATAAAGTTTAATTCTGCCTGTGTTTTGACACTTCACTAAAGGGAGGAGTTCACTTTGCATTTCTCCCCACATGAATCACCACAGGGTAACTTGCAGGCAGAGACATGGGGGGAATAATGTCTGCAAACTCTAAGGCTGTTTCAGAGGAAGTTCTCAAGCAATTCGGCCTCAGGAAGGCTTTTCCTTCCTGACAGATCCATACCAAATGGGGACAAGGGAGATGAATGCCTGGAGGCAGGCATGTGCGTGTCAGGATTGAAGTCAGGCTAGAATATATTACCATAGCACTGCTAGAACTCTAGGGAAAAGTAACTTCTTCACAGCTGCAGGATAGCTACATTGGCTGAAGTGAGAACGGTACACATCATTTGCTGAAAATAGGCCAGCTAGTTTTTCCCTTCTCCCCATGCTGCCCAGTTTAGTGGCATGAATCAACATGCATGCAAACAGATAGAGGTTTGCCTGACAAAACTTATTCAAAGTACAGTATTTAGGTAGGAGTATCATGTCAATCAGAAGAATGTAGCTGCCTTGCTATTCTTATATGCGGGGGGAAGGTTTCAGCACTTCCATTTAGGTCCCCTCCAAAACATTCTCAGCCCCTAAAAGCCACTGATGCCTTTTATTTTAAATAACAGAACCCAAAGCAGCAATGAGGAAAACATGTAAGCATGTGCTTGCAGTTAATGATTCTACACATATGCTAAAAATTAAATGTATACTTTGTGCTTTCCTGGATGTGGGCCAGAGAAGGCAGCTCACAGAACGAGTCACTAATGAGTATAGTGTACAGCTCACAGCACACTGTGGGGATCGTTTTCTGTCTAGCAGTTTTAAAGTAAAAGACTGCAGTCTTCCTTCAGTGCACTAGTGTTTTGCACAGAAGGGAAGTTTTATTTTTAAATGTGGATTTATGTCACAATTCTTGAAATGAGAGTCACATGGGCACAATTGTGATAGTGGCAGTACATTGACCTAACGTTGTCACAGGCAGACACAGCCCATGTTAAAACACAGCAAACTGGGGTCCAGCTCTGCTTGTGCAGTTGTGCCATTTTTCAGTGTTTCTGCATTTCTTTCGTTTGGTTGTGCACGTATAATAACATACAATTTCCAGTCACAACAACTGGTGTCCTTTCCTGTGCTCATCTCATTCCTCATGGGACTGGGCAACAAAAGCAGAAAGAATTTGCCCACCCTTTCCAGAAACATTGCAAACAATTGATAAGTTGGCGTGGGTAGTTCTTGCTCAAAATAGAAACCCAGTCAGTTTGACGGTTCCTTCTGGTGGATAAGGAAAATAAAAATGGTTTTGTTCATTTCATTTCTCCTCCACCCAGTAAAAAACCAACAAAAGCAACCAACCAACCAAACAAAAAGCAGTGTTTTGGGGTTTTATTTAATTTTTCTTCCCTGGATTATTATTTCAGTGGATTATGGATTACATGATGGATGAAGGCATGAGAATTTGACAACTTGTGTTTATGAGAAGAAGCCAGAATCTCTCTTGCCCAATGCTTCTTTGGGTTATTTCTTTGAGCACAGTTATTCTCATACTGCAGACTCTACTTCCACAGAACATAACACATTACAACAGACATGGAAATTTAAGGCTAATAAATAGCACATAAGGAAAATATATGAGGTGTATGTTACTTTTTGGATCCATCTGTTGACTTCAGCTACATTAACCGGTTCAACCAAATCCTAACCAAGATTAAGCAGTGTGAAGAACACACTGAGCAGCTGCAGGGTTGGCACCAGCCAACCAATGCACATCAGATACAATGCACAAAAGCAAGATCAATGGGAAAACAGGAAGGGAAGCATGTTTGTGATTTCTAATTTAAGCAAATACAACCAGATCATGTCACATACAGCAAGTGATCACATCCACCTCTATTTACAGTATGCCTGCACGTGTCTATGCAAGGAAATTGCCTCTGAAAACACCAGTCCCAGAAGCCATGATACAGAACAAACCCTTAAGACAGGAAAAAACAAAGTACTTGACAAGCACCAAGGGCTACCCTTCCCTGTCTTCATTCCACACTCTGTCCTCTGTCTCAAGTGAAAATAGTTTTGTCTTTTCAACCCAGCTTCCTTCTGGTATAATCCTAAGGACTCAGAGGTAGTCTCATGTAAATCAAAGGTATTCAGGTATTCAGGCTACTAAAATTTTTTTAAATGAAAAAATACTTCAAGGACAAATCTCTGTGATTAACAGGAAGATGTTGCCAAGCAGGCGATGTTCCAGTTTTTTAATTCTAGTCTGATCTACCAGACCGAGAGTCAGCATAATTACAAATAAATATAACATCTCAGCCTGTAGCTGGCAATGCCATGGCCCTGCACTTCTGCATCTGCCAGGTGTTCATGTTCATTTCAAAAAAGGGCTGCATACGTTGGTTGTGTTTCAGTTCATGCATTTGTTCTCCTGTGCTATGCTATTTATAGCAGGGACTAGCCTGGGGACAGTGACCATCTCTGGTGGTTGAGAGTTTTGTCCAGAGCTGAAAACAATCTCACTCTGGCTTTGAGGATGCTCACTTAGGTGTCATGCACTGATGAAATGCAGCATAATTCTGTTCTCTGGCTTAGATGAGAAAGTGTTTTATCTTCAGGGACTCAATTTCTCTTCCAAAACTGTAAGCTAAGACAAAGGGAGAAATCAAACACAAAGGAAAAAAATGGTGAAGGAATGCAATAGGCAAAAGAAGGGGGGTGTGTGTGTGTGTGTGTGTGTGTGTATGTAATGCATTGATTAGATGGCAGTTGTGGGAGTTCTTAACACAAGGCAGTTTAGCTTTACTGCTGGACTATCTACCTGCTCTATGGCTGTAGTGTAGTTACAGCTACAGAGTGGGTCAAACTTTGCCCTTGGTGGTACTTCTCCCGCCTTGTTAGTGACTCTTATTTTTCCTGTTGAGTACAGTCGGTTTCAAGATGCAAGAAGTAGTTCACATTTTTCTTACCTGCCCTTTCTCTCTGCATTAGCCCCTGGCTGTTAAGTGGTATTGAATAGGAAACTTTTAACAAGTATTTAAAATTACCCATTAATCTCTTTGCTTTGTGGCAGGTTATGCTGTTTTTCAAGAGCTGATGCAACTGCAAGAAGGAAGTGCTATGGTGGTGATGCAATCACTGAGGGAGGACAGAGAGTGTTTCATTCTCTGATCTTCCTCTTGTATATGGCTTTTACTATGTTTAATTTTAAAATCTTTCTTTTTTTTTATCTGGCTTTAAATATTTTAAAATCATAAACAAATAGAGATTAGAAAAGTCAAACAGTCTGAGTCTGCCTCTGTGTTAACATAGTGGATAGTTTCATAATATAGAAGTTTATTTCTAAATAAGGCAAAGATGAGTTCTTCCCACATGAGCTGGAGAAAAAAAAAAAAAATCATCGCTGTTGTTGTCACTGGTATGTGGTAGTGAACTTTATCACCATCTAGCAGGGTTTTGAAGCAAGGGACATTTTTTGAGACACATAAGTTAAACAGATCATTGGCATAATGTCGTTAGGCTGCTGTGAATTGTCATTGTGGGAATAAGTCAAAGCTCTTCTCCCCATGTCAGGCAGAAGAAGTACACCCTTCCCTTTGAATACGCTTATGGGCATCTTGATTGAACTCAAAATGTATTTAATATCTGGTTTCCTTCTTAGACCTCATTTTGTCCTTTTTTATCTGATCCTTTTTCCCAGGAGCTTTTGCTATGTTACTAGCATCACTGCACCTGCTGCTTCCTGGGAGAGTAGAAAGATCTTGCTTAATACAGTTGTGCACAGCATAATCTGAATCAAATAAAATTATAATGCCCACCTGGATTGATCAGATATGCCAGAGTGGTTCTTCATGGCCTGTGAAAGGTCTGCAGACAGCTTCCATTACTCTGTATCTGATACATCTAACCTCTCTAGACATTTCACTGTCATCCCTAAAGAAGTGACTGACCTCTCTGTGAGGTTCCTCCAGGCTATTCTGAAGAGTACACATCTTTCCATATGATAAATCTATTATTGTAGTAACTATCAGTTACTAAATGTAACAGAAAAAATCTTGGCAATCTTCTCTCTGGTACTAATACACCAATGTGCAGAACCAAACTGTATGTACTGAATGTCATACTGAATATCCTCACATTATTTTTCACAAATGAAACAGAAACATTTCCAATTAACATTAATTTGCAAAGCATTGTTGCTTTGCTTGAATGCTATGAGAACAAGACTTTTCCACAGATGATAGATGACGAAAGAAGAAATCAGACCCTGCTTTTCAAATGCCTTGAAGTCACAGGGGGATTGAGCAGTGGCATTTGTCACAGTTAAGGGAGACTATGTCTGTGGAGATCCCTTGTTTAAAAGTTGGCAACACATTATTGATTAGCACCTGCTTCCACATTCAAGTGGGACATTGTGAGTTTATAGATCATATAAAATGTTTCCTCAGGTGCAAGGATGGAGTTGGCGTGTTTGCACAGTTATTGTTAGGCTGGGAGTGAAATTAATTCAAATGACTTGTAAATCTCCAGGGATGCAGGAAATGGGAAGTACCAATTTCCATGAGGTAGGACACACTTAGCCAAAATGGGTTCTTGGCTACACCTTGCACTTTCCATCAGTTCTAGGATCTTGTAGAGATCAGAGTGGAGTCAGGATCTGTCCTGGAGTTGCTGTGCCTCAGCCTGTGTCTCAGTCTAAAACTTTGGTAGATTCCCTTGCTTTTGTCCCCCTGCAAGTTTTCTCCTCTTCTAATTTCAGCTAACTTATTTTTGGCTGGTGTGCAGTGGGAAGCTATCCAAACTTTTTCCACAGACTTTATTCTCCACACCAGCAATCACAGCTGTCATGACTTCATAACTATGAAACAGTACTGTAGGCGAGGGTAACAGGCCCCGAATTGTATTCATCTGGCAGGAGATATAAAGTGGCAAATGCAACCTGTGTAATGCTTGACCTCATGCTGTGTTATTGCTTGCAGAAAAACACTTTTATCATGCATACAAATCACTTTTTTTTTTTTCTTTTTCTTCCTTCACTTTTCTTTAGCTTAGAAGTTCAGTATTTTCAACACATTCTAACCACTGAAGAAAAAAATACGTTCACAAACAAAGAACAGAAATAAGAGTGGGTTATACTGACCCAGACTGAATACCTGTGGTAACAAGCTGGTCCTCTAAAGGCTATGGCAAAGCTCCCACTGACTTTATTTGGGCCAAGACTTCATTCTTAACCTTCATTTTCTCTGTGTTAAATGTGATGCAGGTACTATACTCTGAAGGACACATGTAGATCTACTTATATGGCAATATTATATTTGTCTTTTCAGGGGAAACCCTCAGAAAAAATAATATATGAAGAAATTACTGTTAAATATACTGATGATTTTTTTTTTGCACTGCTAACCCAGTCCTGCTGTGAGGTTTCCAGTGATTTTGATTGCAGCTGAAATCCTGCAACCCTGTGTCTTCTTGAGATGGGATAACAAGCCTTAGGCTGTATTGTTGAACAGTATTGGATTTTCCTTCTTCTTTCTATGTGTGATTTCCATGACAGTGACACAGTGAATAGCTGTGACATTTAAGGTAATGATGAAGCAGTTATTCGTGAGAAATCAGGCAATTTAGGCATCAGGCACTTTTGAGGTATTCAGGCTCTCTGGAGACTTTAACAGACATCAAGACATTGGTTTCCATGTTGATTCTATTTAGAATAAATATCTGCTTAGTCACATGGGTCAGCAGAACACAGAAACACAGAAAGCTAATACTCTGCAGCACATTTCAAGGAGATCAGATACATCTCTTCTTTCATCTGTTTTTTTCAGTTTGCCAGTTTCACTTAAGCAGTTTTGGCAATCAGTTACGAACTCACCATTAAGTGTGGATGAACATACCTGCAACTGCATACTGGAGACTGAGTCTGGCTCTATACATCAGGTAATGGTACTAAGCATTCAGTGGGATAGTACATTTCTGCAGCCCTTACTTCATCCTCTTGCTGTATTCTGCTGGCCATGTTGCAGCACTATGCATTCTCATGAAAATTTGAGGGATTTTTGCATATATGTGTTTATATATATGTGCACATAGATGTAGACAACATCTATATGTGTATATATGTTTGTACATATCAGTTTTATATTCATACATGATTTTTCTTCCTGCCCCACATTGTGCAAATAGTATATCCACAAGGAATATGCTCATAGTCTTACAGAGATAGGAACATACTGTATATTCCTTTGTTGATTTGTTTTTCATGGTCCCCTACCTTAACTACTTTGTATTGCTGTGGCAGTCTATTTTGCTGGGAATAAGATAGATTTGTTGGGTTTAAATCAATTTTACAGGAACAATGTCATTTATGTTTTGCTCTACTGCAGGTCTCCCTAGTCTGTTGGTAGGTGGCAACAGTGCAACCAGGGGAGTGGTTTAGGGTTTACAAATTTATCATTAATATGTAAGTCATACAGTCTTGATGAAAAAACTTGTTTCTTCAAAGGGGAAGTTTGCCAGACCAAATCCTGTTGTCCTCTATGCAAAACATGACTAAAATATTGTACATTTCAGTAGTTACTTCTGTTTTCAGTTCAGGGTAGAAAGGGGCATGAACTGAGGCAAAAATTATTTATTTGTGATCTACTTATAAATGCATGGACATTACCTGTGGTCAAAGTCATGTGAACTACTAGTTGCAAAAGGCTCAGCAGGACTCCACCCACGGTAATTAACCATAGTATCAAAAGGGGCAAAGTTAATACTAAAATGCTTCTCATTTGCTGACATGTTACAGCTCTGAGCTATACAAGAATGATCAGATTTCAAACTATTAAAAAGAAGGCATCTATAACAAGTCAGTATTTTTGCTTTGTTGCTTGTATTACTATAGGTAGCCAACCAAAATAAGTGCTCCAGCGAAAGCAAGTTTGCTGCTGCAATGATACAAGTAAACATTAGTAGAAAAAAGTAATGCATAATATTTTAAAAAATACTGATTTTAGATTACAACTCCTTGACTGAGGAAAACATGTTGCAGCTATAACGTGCTGATTGTAGAGTTGCTGAAGAACCCACATAACAGCAGGGGTGAGGTTTTACAGGTTCCACAATAATGTCCCAGCTATTAAACATCAAGCAACAGCATTTTTTTGGCCTAACCTGAGAGCTCTCCAGGGAGAAGCCATAAAATATAGCCCTATGCAAGATGTCACCCACAGGGGCCACATTGAATTTGTGGATTAAACTTTAAAGGATTAACATTGATATTTAATATCTGGTAACAGGGTGAGTGCATATGTAACCAGTGTTAAGAAAATGTGCTCAGTTCCCTTGTCATAAATGTAGAGTGATTCAGCCTGAAAGGGTAATGCTTGTGAAGACAAACCCAAGATCATTTACTAATAGTAAAATCAAGTAGTCCCAGGTTTGGGTGTTTTTTAAGTATTTATTAAAAAGAATTGCCAACTCCACAGAGGGCGATGGAAAATCCCTTGCTAGACAGAAGCAAGAGAGGTGAAGCACAAACAGCAGTGGGAGACTTCAGGACACAGAGAGTCTGCTGAAGATGTTTTGGTTCATGATATATCTGGGAAATCCAGCCACTAGTGCAAAAACCAGAATAGTTAATGTATGGATGAATAGATTCAGTCATTCACTTTATCTTCTGATTATAAATTGCTCAGATGGCACCATCAAACAAGCTCTTGAGCCGTATCACAGACTACTGCGCCTTACACTCTTGGGGGTGGCAAAGGTAAGTGCAGTAAGATATAGTCACAGGTAGGCCAGACTTCCCACATGTTTATCAGTTCAGCATGTGAAAAACAGTTACTTTGAGAGTCTTCCTCTCACGTGGTCTTTGGATACTGTACATCATGCTCTGCATTCAGGGCCACATACATTTTATATAAAAACAAATGTAGTCTATATGAAATTTTTTTATTAAGCTAAGAGTATTGGCTTTTGAAAAAAAAGGCAAATTTTTGGATACCAGTCCTATTTCCAGATTAAAAAAAAAGAAAGCTGGGCTGATGTCCTTGCCAAGAGCAAGTCTTTACTTAACTGTTGCACACGCAGTATTCCAAGCTTGCAGTGTTTCAAGCTTCTGCATGTTGCCCAACTTACCTCCTTGAATCCTATAGACTACAGTGTGTTTTAAGAAATAGTATCTGGACGGTGTATCTACAGCACTCTTGTCTGCAGCTACTAGTTGAGATCTTAGAAATGTATAGTCCAGGCAACCAAACACCTCAACCTATACCCACACCTATACACCATACACCTCATGGCATATGTTGCTGCTGCTTCCTCTGATAGCAGCACCCAAGCAAACAAGGTATAGAGAATCTTGTTTTAGGAGATGCAGGTGGTATCAATGAATCTCACTCAATCCTACTCCAGAAATGAGAATGATTAAACTAGAAAGGATATGTCAACTCTGTGCCATCTACTTCGTACCCAATCTCTTGATGAAGATGTTATCTATCTAGACTTCTGTAAGGCCTTTGTTATGATCCCCAACCGCATTCTTACTGCTAAACTGGAGAGATATGGGTTTGATAGCTGGACTATCAGCTGGATAAGAAACTGGCTGTATGATGGTATCCAGAGAGTTAATGGCTCAGTGTCCAAGTGGAAAGCAGTAACAAGTGGTGTTCCTCAAGGTTATGTACTGAGATCAATACTGTTTAATATCTTCATCAATGACATAGACAAGGGGATTGAGTACACCCTCAGCAAACAAGTTTATGGATGACACCAACCTGAGTGGTACACTTGATTCGCTATAGGGAGGGATGCCAACCAGAGTGACCTTGACAGGCTTGAGGAATGGGCCCATGTGAACCTCATGACATTCAGCAAACACAAATACAATGTTCTTCTGGGTCAGGGCAATCCCCCATATCAATACAAACTGGGGATACTGGTGAATGAATATTGGACACGTGTGTTCGCAGCCCAGAAAGCCAATTGTATACTGGGCTGCATCTACTCTGCTCTCATGAGACTCCACCTGGATTGCTGTGCCCAGCTCTGGGGTCCTCAGTACAGGAAAGACATGTACCTGTTGGAGTGGGTCCAGAGAAGGACCACAAAAATGATCAGATGACTGAAACACCTCTCCTGTTAGGAAAGGCTGAAAGACCTGGGGTTGTTCAGCCTGGAGAAAAGAAGGCTCCAGGCAGACCTTATTGCAGCCTTTCACTACCTAAAGGGGGCTTATGAAAAAGATGGAATAAAACATTTTATAGAATCATAGAATAGTTTTGTCTGGAAGAGACCATCAAGATCATCAAGTCCAACCTTACTCCTAGCTCTATCTAAAAACACTAAACCATGTCCCTAAGCACAACATCCAACTGTCTCTTAAACAACTCCAGGGATGGTGACCCCACCACCTCCCTGGGCAGGCCATTCCAGTGCCTGACAACCCTTTCCCTAAAGAAATGCTTCCTGATATCCAGCCTGAACCTCCCCTGCTTCAACCTCAGGCCATTTCCTCTTGTTCTGTCACTTATCACCTGGGAGACCAGACAAACTCCTGCCTCAATACAATTTTCCTCCTTTTCTCAAGGCTAAACAGCCCCAGACTCCTCAGCCTCTCCTCATAAGACACATGCTCCAAACCCTTTACTAGCTTTGTAGCCCACCTCTGTACCTTCTCCAGCACCTCAATGTCCTTCTTGTAGAGAGGCGCCCAAAACTGGACACAGTATTCAAGGTGCAGCCTCACAAAAGCCGAGTACAGAGGAATGATCACTGCCCTGCTCCTGCTGACCACACTATCCCTGATCCACACCTGGGCACACTGCTGGCTCCTGTTCAGGTGGCTGTCAACCAACACCCCCAGGTCCTTCTGTGCCTGGCAGCTCTCCAGCCACTCCTCCCCCAGCCTGGAGCGCTGCTGGGGGTTGGTGTGGCCCAAGTGCAGAACCTGGCATTTGGCCTTATTGCAAGTCATAAAATTGGCCTTGGCCCAGATATCCAGCCTGTCTAGATCCCTCTGTATAGCTTCCCTGATCTAAAATAAATTTTACCAAGGTCTGTAGTGACAAAACAAGGGAAAACCTTCTTTTAGACTGAAACAGGGTAGGTTTAGACTGGACATAAGGATGAAATCTTTTACAGTGAGGGTGGTGAGACACTTAAAGAGATTGCCCAGAGAAATTGTGAATGCCCCATAACTGAAAGTGCTCAAGGTCAGGTTGGATGGGGCTCTGAGCAACCTGATCTAGTGAAAGGTGGTACCACCATGTTACTGTGGTTGGACTAGACGATCTTCAAAGGTCTCTTCAAACCAAAACCATTTTGTGATTCTATGTTTCTGTGTTGTTTATTATGGGTAATACTACTGCGGCTGAAATTCACTTCATTATATATTGTGAGATGCACTCCCAGGGAAACGCTTCCTTCAGTTATTAAAAGAAAAATACTGGAAATATAAGTCAGAAAAATTAGGATTGAAAGAGTCTTCTTGGCTCACTGAGTTCTGCATGAGCCTTCTGTGGTTTACTTTTGCTCAGGGTTTTCATCCATGTAAGTGTGTGTTGTGTCACTCATTTTTCTTGTGGGAAGCAATACATGTCTCTGTGGAGGCACTGATTTATTGTACAGCAAGTTTTCATCAAGCATTAGCTTTCTACGCCTTATTTCAAATAATAGTAAAACTATTTGAATCATGTGAAACAATTTACAAAGCAATTACAGTCACCCTGTCTGAGAAAGTAAACAAAGGGATAGAGCTAATACATAATTTTAAAGTCATGAAGTAGAACAGAGGCAAAATCATACACATAGAGAGAGTCCAGGGTTCTTAAAGAATTAATTTCCGTATCCAACTACTGGACAACCCTCTATACATTTATTCTCATTTAGGTAGCCATATATCTGACTTTGATCCCATTCCACTCTATTTATTATGGTTGTATAATGCAGCACTTCTGCAGAAAAACATCCAGCAGGTCACTTTGATGTCATGTCTTCTAGCTGCATAACATGTAAAGTTGTAATCGGGATCAACAAAATCTGTATAAGAGAGAGAGAGAGTGTGATTGTCTGAGAGGACAATCCAATAGACACATTGCGTTCACAGGGAAGGCAGAAAGAGTTTATTCTTTTAGGGAACAGCAGTGATGACCCTTTTCAGGCTGTGGATGGGGATAAGTCCCTCATTTGGGTACTTTTTGTTTAGTCTTATACTAGGTAACTGCATCATCTATTTGTGTTTGTATAACAGAGAGTCAAAGGAATTAGATGTGGAAAAACGTCTTCCTCATCTTCCTAACCACCTGACTATTCCTAAACCTCATTCTCCCTTGTCTGCAATCTGGGCTTTGTTCCAGCCTTTTACACTTATATGCATATTCTGTATTAAGCCAAAAACCAGACATTACCAGCCTCCAGTTCATTTCCTCCTCCTAATGTACCAGTTGATTGCTGGGAATTAAAATCTCCCATTACCGCCACTTATTTTTTTATTTATACAGTCATTTCACAGAAGATAAATCACAAATTAGTAATTCCATGGTACTGATAGCACAGTGTCCTTTCCTGGATCTTCATCAGGAGAAATGAGATATGTGCCTGTAGGTCTGGCCCTGGGCTGCTTGCTGCCTTTTAGTGAGAAGCCTTGGTAGTTAAGGGGCAAAGCAGTGGCAGGGAGACATTCAAAAGCCAGCCTAAACATGTAGCTTATCTTTTTTGTTTAATATTACTTTACATTTAATGGCATGTACGTTTAAAGGTATGAAAGGTATGAAAATCTCCTATTATTAATATGCTTCCTTATATTTTCAGGTACTTTTTTTATATGTAAAGGCAATGTAATGTATATGTAGTATAATTATGGGCCCTGTATGTACAAGCAGGGATTGTATTTTACAGATTTATCGCTGCTTTACAGTTGGAGGCCTGTTTCCAAAGTGAAGTTTTGCAGCACTGGCTTGTGCAAAGTCAACTTTTATTATGTACAATATTGACTTTCCTATGAGAAAAGGCTGAGCATTTGTGTTGTTCAGCCTGGAGAAGAGAAGGCTCTGGGGAAACCTTACTGCAGCCTTCCAGTATCTGAAGGGGGCCTACAAGAAATCTGAGGAGGGACTTTTTACAAGGCTTTTAGTGATAGGACAAGGGATAATGGCTTCAAACTGGAAAAGGGTACATTTAAATTAGAACTTAGGAAGAAGTTCTTCACTCTGAGGGTGGTGAGACACTGGAACAGTTTGCCCAGGGAAGCTGTGGATGCTCTATCACCAGATGTGTTCAAGGTCAGGTTGGATTGGACTTCGAGCAACCTGGTGTAGTGGGAGGTGTCCCTGCCCACGGCAGTAGGGTTGGAATTAAATGTTCTTTAAGGTTGCTCCCAACTCAAACTATTCTATGATTCTATGATTCATTTACAGTAGAAAAACTACAGTAAATGCTTTTCTGACTCAAGTGTTTTGAACTGTGATTGTGATAAATGAGGTGTCAGAGTACTAACAAAATACTTAAGTGACAATGTGGCAATTAAATAGGCACACTGGCTACTAGGGTGACATTTAAAGTTTTAAAATCCTTCGGAGTGTTTTATGGATTTTATGACTTGAGTTTGTGACAGCTGATACTCTGATATCTGATGTGTATTGGTTAGGGTGTACATACAATGAATTGTAAGTGTAAAAAGTAACAAAAAGTCCCAAGAGTGTTGGCTTTCAATGAGCTTTGATTTCGTAAGTCATTGTGAACATTGGACACTTGAAAACATTGCCCAGTGGCTCTCTCTCTGCTTTGTTTGCCTTGTCAGCTGAGACTATAAACCCCTTGGAACCAGGACTGTAAAACACCTCACACAATGGAATTCTGATTCATGTAGATTCAGGGCCTCTATATGCATCAGCAACATATAAAATGTGAAAAGCAATGCTTTTATGATACTGAATACAAAAAGGAATGGGCATTGGCAGAAGAAAGGAAATGCATCAGAATATCAATTGGAAATGCCAGAGGGCCACGAGGTTACAATTTGATTATAATGAGAAACTCTGTGTTGTTATGAATTTCTAGGTAAAGGACAAATATTTACAGCACAGACTAATATGCATTTCATACCCAGAAGGCCTGATTTCATCTCGCATACACCATGGCAAATTTGGCATACCTCAGAAAAAGGAGTTATACCAGAATTAGGGATAAGTGGACTAAGGATCAACTCCTGACCCTTTTAATTTGATAGTGCCACCAAGGATAATGTGTGAAAAAAAAACAAAACAAAAAAACCCCCAAACAAACAAACAAACAAAAAAACCCCAAACCAAAACAAAAGTCCATTAATAAAGAGATCTCTGTGTAGTAGATTTTCTGGTATTTCTAATGTATAGCTCAGTGCTGTAATGCAAGAGGACAGTTTCCCAACAGCATTAAAGCTCTCAGCAAAATTGCTTGTCTTCACATTTCTCTTAATTTCATTTTGTTTCAAAGGTCTCATTTGTTATGCCATTTGTCTTTTCCTTTCTCTCTCACCAGGTTTCAGAGGATCCAGACCTATACATTACCAAGGTAGTATTCACAGCAAGATCCTGGGTTCCCTTCAGTGCAGCTGCTTTCCATGCTGATCAAGAATGTGCTGCAAGAGACACTGAGCAAGTTCAGCTCCCAGTGTTTTCACTTTGTGTGGGGTTTTGTAGGTATTACAGGATTATCAGTTTGACAGCATTCGTCAGGGTTATGTACAGGACTGGAGTTCTCACCCAGAGTAGCCCAGACATATGGGAAATCTTCCCTATATATGTGGGCTTGCTCTGACCTAAATGTGGTTCATCTGGACTCAATTTCTTATATCACACCAGCCTCAGAGAGCAGAAAAAACAAATCAAACCACAGCAACTTTGCAGAGAAAGCAAACAGGCCCTTTACCACTCAATGGAAAGTACACAGGGTTCCTGGGATGGGTTAATACAAAAATAATTTAAGGAAAATATGGTGGTTTTGAAAGGATCCTAGCTATATTTTCTTCAGATTTGCAATTCTTTCTCAACATTTGACAGGTCTTAATGCAAGGGTCTGTAAAGATGCAAAAGACCAAGCTCTGGGGCCAGAAATTTCTGTGGTTTTAGCCATGCAGAGCCTCTGTGAATACTGAGATGTGGGAGAAGACACCCTGTGCACTCACCATCTTTTTACTCTACAGACTTTTCCTCAGGAAGGCAGAAGGCATTAATGATTACTTATTATTAGCATGAATATTTATTCTGTGAGAACACTACATAAGAATTACTTGCTAGGTACTGCACAAGCAAGGAGATGAACTCTATGTACACCTATCTTGAATTGAGGCTCTGCTGGGTGGAGAACAGAAGGACAGGACTGGGAGTCTAGTATTAGAAAGAGGAAAGCACTTGTGTTTAGCTCTGCCATATGTATCTTCACCCTTTCATGTCCCAGAACACTGAGAATCAGGTGAAATTAACATTTGGCAGCAGTGCCTGTAATCACTGGACTTTACCTATGATGTCTGCACTGCTGGTCTAATCTGCTGTTGCTATCTGTGGGACTGGAGCGGTTGCATGGTTGTTAAAGTCGATCAAGTCCTGCTGGGCACCCACCCTCCTGTGTCTGGGGCACTGTCACAAGCACAGGCTTGCCACTGTTCCAGCCAGCCCAGTGCGTGAATTGAAAGCAAGACATAGCTATGGAGACCACAGACAGACTTTGTATGAGGATGTGTTCATAATAAGGATGCAGAAACTTAGTGGTAACTGGCTTCACAGGATCAGTGATTACTAGGTGTATGAAATTCCCATTGAACTAATTCACACGTTACTAAAAGGTAGTATATTTCTTACACTGTGATGCATAACATAAGAGATACATGATATTGTACCCATGGACACAAAGCAACTGCTTCTTCTCCAAGGATGGTGTCCTGGGTTTCTCATAAAGATTTGATCAGGAATGCTGGTATGGTAAAGGAGGGATATAATAGGTCCACTGTGAGGCAGCCCTCAAATATTTCTCTTAAAAGCTCATCTCACCATGGTCATAATCACCTAATAATCTTAACACATACTACTTTGGGAATGTAGAGTATGTTTTATAATATTTGCTTCAGCAGACACCTTCCTTAATGGAGCTATTTTCTGACCAGACATCCAAATGAAAAAGAAATTCTTACCCACAACTATAGGGTACATAACTTCCTAATGTAACTTTTTTGTTTTCATTTAAGACTCCTCTAAGTAGGAGAAAGGTTACATGAATAAGTAGGAAAGAGGTGGCTCAGTGGGAGGGTTGGAACGGTTTTGATGTCTAAGTTATTTTCCATGTCTAGATTCTTTTCCACAATATCATTTTGATTTTTTTCCAAGAGCGCATTAAAAGAACGACAATTTTGTGGTCAGGGTATAAAATCATTAGCAAATTCTCAATGGAAATCTGTGGATAGACTGTAAGTTGGGAAAGAAACATTTATATCCCTGTACAAACAGGTGTAATCCCCAAAGGCTCTTTGCGCTCAGCAGTACTGTTTGGTGTTCAGTTACATACACACTGCATACACCCTGCACAAATGTGTTTATATAATGAGTTCATACATGTATAGGGCATGCCATATAGTGCGTATGTACACAATGGATCATGTAGTATCTGTGTACTTCAGTGTGTTCAGTGAGTACAGGTTAGCTAAACACAAACATGTATGGAAATTTGGAGACTTGGTTCGTTCTTAATAACCTAAAAATAACAATCGAAATTCATGTAAGAGTCAAAGAATGCCTATGATGGGTGTAGGTCTACCTTCTGACTCCTGATCCTATATAAATTAACAGTATCTTAAACTCTGCAACGTACTAAGCCTCACAGATTCATATAACTTGCAAACCCTCATTCCTGTACTAACCCATTTCACTCTTCAAAGATAGACAAGGACATCTGGACAGACTGGAGCAAAGGTGAACCTGTGAAATTCAACAAGACTAAGTGTGGACTCCTCTACCTGGGGAGGAATAATCCCATGCACCAGTACAGGTTAGGGGTTGACCTGATGGAAAGCATCTCCATGGAGAAGGACTGTGGAGTCCTGATGGACAATAATTTATCCATGGGACAGCAATGTGCCCTTGTGGTCAAGAGGGTCAATGGTATCCTGGGGTGCATAAAGAAGAATATGTCCAGCAGGTCGAGAGGTTCTCCTCCCTCTCTGCCCTAGTGAGACCGTATCTGGAGTACTGCATTCAGTTCTGGTCTCTCCAGTTCAAGGGGAATGGGGAAATATTAGAAAGAGTCCAACAGAGAGCTACAAAGATGATGAAGGGGCTGGAACATCTCTCTTATAAGGAAAGACTGGGAGATCTGGAACTGTTTAGTCTGGAGACAAAACTGAGAGGGGATCTTAATGTTTAAAAATGTCATAAGGGTGGGTGTCAAGTAGAAAAGAGCCAAACTCTTTTCAGTGGTGCCCTGTAATAGGATGAGAGGTAATGGTTACAAACTGGAAGTTCCACCTCAACATGAGGAAAAACTTCTTTCCTGTGAGGGTGATGGAGCACTGGATCAGGCTGCCCAGAGTAGTGGTAGAGTCTCCTTCTCTAGAGACTTTCAAAGCCTTTCTGAATATGTTCCTGTGTGGCCTGCCCTAGGCATTCCTGCTCTGGCAGAAGGGTTGGACTCAATGATCTCCAGAGGTCCCTTCCAACCCCTACCATTCTGTGATTCTATGATCAGCAATAATAATCCCGTTACTAAGACTGGGGATGAGCAATGTCACACCAAGCAGCTTTTGTCTTTCTTTTCTGACCCAAAAATGACTAGCTGTCATTTTACCAGTTCTGTGACTGTCCCTGCAGCACTATTGTCACCAAGAACCACCTGCCACCCAGATGAAAAACAACCAAAGACGGGTAAGCCAGGACACAGGCTGCCCAGCTGCTCCTCTCACTGCCCAGCAACTCCTGTGTTCCTGCTATGCCCCAGGTCCTGCTTCTCTCCTATGCCCTGCTGTCCCTGCTGTAGCTATATTAACATTTCCCTGCTCTTGGTTACCTTGTTGAGGTTACTCTGTCTCCTCCTCCAGCTTCTACTTGTTCCTCAACACAGATGATTCTTTCTTTGCAACTGTATGAGCACTGCTCAAGGTTGCTGTTGTCCTTTTCCTGTATGATCAGAAGCTCTTGGGTGGCTGGAGACAGGGAGCTGGTGCCAGCTTGACAGTGATGGAGCTCAGATGTCAGCATGGGACAGTCTCTCTGTGACAGACGTCTCTCATTTGACAAAAGGGGAACAAATCTCTGCTTTGGGCACTGTCCATTCAAGAAATGCCAGTGAATTGCCACAGCCCTGGGGAAGACCATGTAGCCACCTAAACAACTCTGATTTTTTGGGGGTTAGGGAAAAGAGCAGTGGGGTGAGTAATGCAGTGACCTTGTAGGTTCACCTGACTTCTGGCAAATGTAAACTTGGCTGCCTGTTTCAAAATTTCTGAATCATGTGTCAGAAAAGTAAAATCACAAGTTGCAGCATTGTGTGCATATCTGAAGGAATGCTGTCTGGTGCTTAACCTTCACTGTGCCACGCTTTTGCGCTTTGATGCCAATATTTTTTAAAAACTTCTGTGAAAATATTATTAACTTCTACTGCTTGTGTTTTTCAGATCACTCTCTTTTTCATCCTTCTGGACTACTCCAATGAAAATACAACCAACATTAAAATGTGGATCGTTGCTGATGCTTGATATACAACAGCATGGGAAGCCTTGCTTGTGTCACACCTTCCCTGGAGCTTAATTTATCACCCTTGAGAAACTGTTTCCATTACAGGAGATACACCACTGTACCTGAGGAGCTGCAAAGCCCACAAAACCTAACATAACCAGATTTAAGGGACTTGCACTAGGAACTGGAACTTGCCACCAACATGTAAAATGGAGACAGAGAGCACTTACTAACCTGTGTCTGAGTCTTGTCTCCATGCAGCTTGTCATTCTCCTCCTCTTCATGAAGTAAAAAAAAAAGTGTTCTCTCTTCCTCTCATGCAATCTCCTTCAGACTCAATAGTGCTGAGGGTCAGAGACATGTTTCAGCAGGGTTTGCTGTGTTAGTAGAATCAAAAATGGCAGTTTTGAGCGTAACATGAAATGCATAGTGTGTCAGGCTTTAGTCTTCCCTCAGATCTGCTCTCCATGGGTGCAATTCACTCATGTTATCCCTGTGCTTCCAGCTGGCATTTCAGCAGATAATAAATTGAATATAATTAAAATATGGCTACAAAAGGTAAGGTATCTTATCTCACTGCAGCTGTGTTTCAGTTGCAAATATTTCCTAAGTGTTCCCTCCTGTATGTCGCACTTTAAATGTAAAGATGAATGGCCTCTAACCAGACAAAATACTAGCAGGTTCCTTAGAGAAAATTACTGCCTGAACCCTGCTGTGAAAAACCATTTGATCGCTAGAAGTAGTCAGGATGTTGTCACTAAGGAGGATGTTGGTTGAGATGAAATGATTTCCCAGCCTTTGGTAAACAAAAGGTCTCTGTATCCCTCTGACTCATTGTGGAAGTGTCCCTTACAGCCCAGGAATGCACATGTTTTGAGGATGAAAATCCTCTCCTTAATCCAACTTGTCCAATACAAATATATAAGCTGCCTTTGGACTAAACTCAGCTGCCCTCCTACATGTGGATAGCAGCCTAACACCCAAGAACTCCCACTCATTAAGATAAAAAAGATGAAAAAACACCTGATTTTGTACTTTCACTGCAGAATTCTTTCAAGAAACATTTTATGCACATGTACACTACAGCAGTACTGGCATCTGGCTGCAAGTCTGGCTCACATGGTAGCCCCAGTGGCTCATTCATTAAAGAAAAGCAATTAAGAAATAATGGATTAAAAATCTACATACACATTGAGATAAAGTGTATATCATTACATCAGTTGATCAAGTTTCCTGTTTATTGAAGCATATTTTAGCTATTCACAGCTGCTAGGGCTGTACCCCTTGCTGTGTCTGATTGCAATGCTGTTCATGTCTTTGTCACACCAGGTGCTCTGGGTAAGGGCAGCAAGACCCTGTGGCATCATATGCAATGGCTGGCTGTGTATATCACATTTCTCTGTGGAACTGACCCAAAGTGATTGCCATGCATCATGTGTGATGTCATTCTCAGGGATTATTCCACTAACTTGGTTTGAATAATATAAGAAACTGCAAATGACTTTGGAAATTGCTGATGTCATTCCCTCCTCCCATCCTCCTCATTCCCTAAGCTGGCAGATGCTATCAGAGAAACTCTAAAATTCCTTGTGATGGCAGTTCCTGGCTTTTATTGCTTTTCAATTTCAGTTGTTCAGTGGAAACAAGAGAAATGGAAATTGATTCACAAACCAGAATGAAATTGAAAATTTTTTTTTTTTTTTTCCTGAGGTTTTCATCTTTTGTGTAACTGCATGTGTTGTGGAACTTAATGCTGAATTGTTTAGAATTGCACAGACAGCACAGCACAGTCTTGGGTTTGTGCTCTTTGCATATTATGCCTATGTGTTTTTGTCTGCAGTCTACTGTAATTTGCTCTTCAAAAAAAGTATGGAAACAAAGTCTTACGATATTTAGAGCTAAATTTTTCAAACTATTTGGTAGGCGGTTTTTGGTCCCACTTCTACAATTGTACTCCCCATTTTGCTTTTCCACAAATTTATGTACAACTAGGTTTTTTCCTCTCTGTAGCCTCAGATGTATTCATGCTAGCTACATTAGCATACATTCATCTGATCAAGCAGAAGTATTGTTTAACCGCTTGATTCCAGAACAAACATAATATGAATGTACAAACCAAATATCTGATTGCAAAAATCATGTGATAAAGACTTTCCCACAAAATGCCATAATTGTAAAAGTGGCTGTGGTTTAAGAGCTCTTATGTTTAGTGAGCACCACCACCTTTTCTGAAAAGTACTTATTTAAGAGGCTTATACACATTACTAGCTATAACATAAATGAAAAGTATCCACAAAAGATTAGGATGGCATTGTTGCATTCAGCTTCAAGATTTTCCTCTACTTGTAACATCTATCCATGACTTACAACACCATGCAAGCTTGCTTTAAGATCTTCAGAAAGGCTTAAGCAATGTATGTGTTCTCTGCACAAGTGAGAAGTTCTTTTCTGGGAAATGATAATAATTGTGCTTAAGAATACACTGTTCTGGAATAATGTGATTGGTTAAAAATTTCAGCAAAGTATCTAAAAGTTGAAGTGGAAAGAAAGAAGTGTTTGCTTAAGAAGTATAAAGAGCGAATTTGAGACCAGATTTCTCAAGACTTAAAGTCTCTCCGACTGCTCTAATTTGAGAGGGGAATGAGAAATGAAAATTAATATTTCACTTGAGAAAAGAGTGCAAAATATGTCCTTAAATGAACCATTTAAAGGCTTTCTCTCAAATACCCTTGGATCGGAAACTAATCTCAGAAACTATTTTCCTTACATTCAGTAATTAAAGCCAAGTTCTTGTTCTTCAGAAAGAACTACATCTCAATATGAAATGTCAGGCCTTTTCCAAAAACATTTGTGGGCATGATCTTTGAAATATTGTAAAATTTTTACTTCTCCTCCCTTAGCTTCTTGTGTGGTAAGCAGCACTGTTGCCTCTGACTTCCATCATGGAGAAATTCCAAGAACATTCATGTATCAATCTGGCATATTTTCAATAATTTAATTTTTTAATTTTTTTTTTTTTTTTTGGTCTACTACGGGATCTATGTTTCCCTGGAAAAAACCCACATATTGTTTAGAATCCAGAGTTCAGTATTGGCCTGATGCTGGAACATTATATATTAGAGTTCAAGAAAATTTATAATGGATGAGAACAGTAAAGGGAGTATCCGTCAAAGCCATATGGACATGTGCATCCTTCCAAATATAATTCCTTTCCAAACTAAGCAAGGATTAACTAAAGATGTTTTGGAACCACAAAGTGTTATTTTTAAAAGGTAGCTAGTGATTGAGATAGATTAAGACTAAACATAGTTAAGATCGGCCAAAACCACGAAGAGCTTAACTTGTTCACATATTTATGGCTGTAGCAGAATTTGAGGGCCTTCAGCAATCCAGGCTCTGAAAACCCTCAGCATATTTTGCAGTAGGATGGTAGGCTGTTGGTTTTACTTTGCTTTGTTGTTTTCTAAATGGACTTGTCCTTTGTAAAACTTGCCCCTTCCTCCCGCCCACGCACATAAGCAGATCAGTTCGAGCAGTGTCCCTGCAGGTCACTGAGTCC
This sequence comes from Todiramphus chloris collaris, assembly GCA_025345505.1. Classification (NCBI taxonomy): domain Eukaryota; kingdom Metazoa; phylum Chordata; class Aves; order Coraciiformes; family Alcedinidae; genus Todiramphus; species Todiramphus chloris. The sequence goes on along the minus strand of JANVCC010010406.1, from coordinate 28,128,111 downwards.
CAAAGCATTGCCCAGTGCTTTTTACAAAGCAAGAATGATTCAGCTGAAAGATGCTCCAGAGCCTTGTGACCAAGGTCACAGTCACGAAGTGTCTTCTCTCCCACACTGCCTCCAGTTCCCAGGGGCACAGGGCATCAGAGCAGTCCATCCATGGGCATTTATTAGCACAATGGAGTAAGGGAGATGTGAATGAGAATTAGGATACACATGTGTAGACATGTGTCTATGATGAGCTTTATGGGAACAGGCAATGATTATTTCTTAAGGCAAAGGGAAGAGTCTCTCAGTTTATCCCAGTGGGAACCACTGCTTATTTATTTTAATTGCTTTCCAATTGTACCTGTTTAAGTGTGATATTGTGACCTTTTCACATTAAAAGCAACACCAAACAGAGATGAACTCTAAAACACACAGGCACCAAAGATGTTTATTCCTTTTACCTCCACTACTTGCTTAATCAGTGCCATTTGTCATTTCATTGACAGACCTGAAAAAAGTAGGAAGGGCTACAAAATAAGCTGAAATCATCAAACCCAAACTTTTCTTAAACATAAAACATCTGTCAGTATAAAACTGCATCTATTTCAAGAAATCCTCCTGCGTTGCTCTAGTTTCACTTCAGTGGGACAATGTTGATTCTCCTGGGCTGCCATCTTGGTAGGATAGGTTGCTCAAAAGCCCTGACACCACTTATTTGTTTCAAAAATGTGTTTAAAATTATATCATTTTAAAAGTAACTTGAAAACCAACCATCCATATGCATGCATACATACATACGTACGTGAGTCTGTATACATATGCATACATATATACACATATGTAGATGGAGGGAGAGAAAGTGTGTGAGAGGGAGACAGAGTGGGTGAGTCAGTAATCATGCCTTGCCGCACCCTTTGCTGGCTAACACAGAGAGATCCATCTCTCACCATTTACTCAGTGACTAAGACCTGGATCCAACTTTTCTGGCAAAAGCAGTAATGAAAAAAACCCAACTTTGGACATTTTATTTGGTCAGTGATTTTAAAAGGTGTCTTTGTAAAGACAAGGGCAATATATGATAGAAGAGGTATTTATAAATATTCTCTAATCAGAATACTGAACTTGCTTTATATTTAGCTTTCCTTATTCTTTGTTCATGTGTGCTGACTGCATTTTATGCTAACTGTGAGAATCTTTCTCAGGGGACAGGAAAACTTCCAGCACAGTGTGTTCTGCTGATGTGGTATCATTTTACCAGCAACAAGGCAGAAAGTATATGCTGTAACTGCAGCTGATTTATTTGATTTCCAAGGACACTGAAAGAAAAAAATTAATTACTGCAAATGGAATACCAAGGCAAATAATCTGAAAACAGAAGATTCTTTCCACTTATGGAAGGAGAGATTGTGTCTAACCATCTATGGTTAATATGGAGGAAAGTGAAGCATACAACTTTTACTCCTTGCAAGAAAGAAACAGTTGAAATCAAAGGCCACATGTCCTGTGAAAGGTTAGATGCTTCCAACAAAGGCAGAAGAAGTAAAAGGGAACAAGAAAGTTATTAATCTCATTCCTGAGTCTCACTGCACATCAGTGTATGGAAAAGGCCTGGCAAAATGAAATGGCATCTAAGGTCTTCTTTGAGATTGCCTCAGACCACAACCCTCAAGTTCAGCAAACTGGCACCAGACCATCAGTTCATGCAGATCGAGTTGATAGCAAGTCTTAGAGGTTAAAATAAGATATGAAGCTTGCCAGGATTGGAAGATGAACCACTGAGTTGTATCCTTTGCACACAAGTCGGAAACACTGTCTTTACGAGGAATTTGGGTTTATAGAAATTACGTATCTTGCGTACAATATGTCTCGTGTCCTTCTAGGGAATATGGTTCAACAGTTCAGTGATTCCAAAAGGTTGCCACAAAGGCATATGGTATTGGGAAGAACTCCAGCAATGCTGGCTCCTTTTCCATGGGATATACACCATATCACTTCCCTTACACCTAACCAGGCTCACCCTACAACCCTGTGCCCATCTGCCCTCACTTTCTATCAGAAGGTTGTCCCAGAGCCTCATGCCACCAGGATGAAAAATCTCCATCTAACTTCTGGATTAAATATACCCATGACTATTTTCTCCTATGCCTTGTCACACTTCAGACTTTTCTTGTGAACCCACAGTCTCTCAGTTTTTTCACCTGGGACTGATCTGCAACCACTTCAGCCTTTTGTTAGCTTGCCCCTGCTTCACATCCCATCTGAATTCACCTCTTGATCTGGTGTGGATGTAAGTGTAGCCAGCTCTACTGGATACCTAGCTCTGAGTGGTCCTAACTCACTAAAATCTAGACTCACAACTGCCTTTCTTGTGTTTCTCATCTTATTATGTCTGGCAGGCAGTGAAGCTTTGTTTCTCCTCCAAGTACTTTTCCCATTGATCATTAAAGCAGCTTTGTTACAACCAACATATATATCATGCATGTCAAGCTTTCCTTAGGCCAGACACTGCCCACTTTCTTGCTTTGTGAAACACTAAATGTACTTTGGCATGAAACAAAGACATTAATAACGATGTATAAATTCAGATGCACTAATTAGTTTGTGAGTAATGCATTCCATCACCAGTCCATGAGCTGAAGGAACACAGCCAGGATATCCAGATTACATTCACAAGGAGGAGTCTCAATTATGCTAGTCTTAGCATGCCTAACTATAACAACACTAAGTATGGTATTATCCAATTTTTTTTAAAGTCAGTGTCAAAATTGAATAAAACTGAAAATATATTTACATTTAGAAGAAAAAAAATGAGTTTCAGATGCACCATTTGGGATTCTTGGGAGTTATGATGTTCCCCAAAGGCCTTCTGTGCACCTACGTTAACAAGACGCTTTGCCCATGATGCCAAATATGTATGTACCAAGCATAAGGAAAGGGAACCTTCCCTTTTTATTTTGCTAAATCTTTGCAGCAAAGCTGGAGAAGTAATTGACATTTATCCAGTGTCCTAAATATTCAAGTAATAATTGCCTTGGCAATACCACAGCTAGACAAACAGATTAAAGTAATGAGTGATACAGAGACAGCTATGCAACACTTTTTCCCCATTAAAAAGTACTGCTTTCAGTTGCTTATCACTTTGCCAAACAATGCCAGCTGAAATGTTGAGTGTCTGCTATGAGGTTGGTTTTTCTGGGAAAAATTTCTTCTAGAATGGAAACATTTATGAGAATGAAATTGTGAGATTTAAGAGTGAGGAAGAATCAGCTGCTTGCCCACATGGAAAAGAAAAAAAAAAAAAAAAAAAAAAAAAAAGAGTTACTCCAGACTTTTCACTGAGTTTTCATCGTACTCTGGAACTGGGATTTATGATCAGGTCAAAATGGGGCTTTTTGATGCTAAAGGTGTTCAGCGTGGAATTCCAAGACTATACCTATTCCATCTTTAGACCAAATCCAAAGCAGTAATCCCTGTCTGATGCCTTGGTCAGATGCCTTAATACTCCAGAAGGGATTTGGATAAATCTGAAGTTTTGAGACAACTACTTTGAGATTAAATCTGTGACAGCAATTGCTTCCACAAAGCCTGAATTTCAGTCTCAGCTTGTTCTCAGATGTAAACCTGGCCAAAACCATTCCCAAAAAACCAAATCTGAACAATGCCTCTAACGTGACTGATTAGTCAAAATGGAGTAGAATAAATTCAAGAAAATAAGCTGCAATGTTTACTCCAATTAGAAATGAAAGTTCTATAGAGATCAAGCTTAAAGGTATAGAACAATATACTGTGCTGTTTGTGATGGATATATTCATACAGAACAGTTTGGGAGGAAAATGTACTCCTTGCCTAAGTGATGCAAGGCACAGGAATTTGTCCTAATGGTCTCAACATTCATCATGCACAGCATAGCCAAAACCCTCAAAAGAAAGCCACAGAAGGAGAGGGCAGCATTGCTTGCTCAGAAGACAGAAATTGGGAAGCTCAGGGCTCCCTGGAGATAACCACATCTGCTCTGTTGTAGCCCAACATAGTGAGCATTACAGTGTGCTCATTTTGACTATTTCTTATCTTTCCCAAGCTATCCTTCCCAATCTGTTCAGCTTGAGCACCAAGTCCTTCTGTTTGGTTTTTTTGTTTCAATAGACGATGGAGCTGATTCCTGGTAAGGATTCCCATGGAGTGCTGTTTGAGCAGGTATTGCAAATTTTGCGCAAATTGCATTACTATTATTATTGGGAGTATTAGTATTACTATTAATTTTCTTCACAATAATAATTATGACCCAACATGAGTTGTCTGTTCCATTGTGCCAGGCAACACAGATGATTACAAGACTGATAGTATGGGGTACAATGTTCACCATGCTGAGTGGTGTCCTCACTTAGGGTCTCATGGTAGTCCCAGTTTTGCTGAACTGGGATGCACAGCACAGGAAAGGAGGGACAGGGCATGGCTCATCACAGCAGGCAGGGCTTTAGGAAATGCCAAAAGACACCGGGGAAGAAAGGAGGTTGGCGGGACAAGAGAGCTAAGGAGGTAATTCATACAAGCACACAGCAGAGAGACAACGCCTGCCCCAGGAAAGCTGAGCAGACAGCATCTGAGAGTAAAATAAGCTGAGGCCCCCCAGAGGAGAGAAGTGGGCATTCAAGTGGCATAAACCCCACAGAAGCCAGAAACGAGATCAACATCTTGCATATCCCAGCCAGTTCCGGGCTCAGTCCTTCTCCTTACCAATGCTTGGGCATCTCCCTGACACTTAATCCCTCCCTGACCGTTTCTGAACAGTCACTGGGCTCAGTCCCACCCCTTGAGGCCCTGCTGACCCTGCCAGGGGCCCTGAGGGTTCAGCACTGTTCCAGGGCATTTTGGGGTGTTTCACCGAGGCCATCAAGGGGGCTGGTGCATACTTTGCTAGGATTGGCAGGGGCTCAGCCAGGGCGAGTAGCAGCCCAGGTGCAGCACTGGGCAGCTGGGAACACACTGATGGGAAGTGCAGGGGGTGGCTGCTGGTGGGGATGAATACCTGCTTTGTTTGCAGGAACTGCTGGAGGCAGGGAACAGGGGTGTCTGTTGGTGAGATCTGCCTTCACGTTTTGAGTCAACTTTTTTGTTTCTTGTTAAAGTCCCAGGCAGCTGTCTGGGTGTTTCTTCAACATAAATCTAAGAAACTAGTCTAGCTGTTTTTTTGTAAGGTGAAAGTACAGTCATTTTCATTTTACTACTTCTTTTCATTAATCCTTCATTGAAAAATTATAAAACTGAAATCTGCTTTTATCTGCCATCTGAAAACTGAAATCTCCGCCCTCTCTCTAGAAGGCTTTTGGCTGAGCCAGGAGGTTGTTTAGCTTTCCCTAGGCTAATGTGTTCCTGAAAACGTCAGTTTTGTGGCAGAAGTTGTCCTTTTTTTTTCCTACAACAAGAATTGCACCAATATTTAATAACAGTTGAATGGGATAAATGGATCCTGAGCCTCCAATAAAAGGTAAGGAGAAGGTAACAGTATTTGGGTTAAAAGTTGGCATTCCAGTGGCAAATACTACCTAAGGAAACATTTCTAAAGCAAACATCTTAAATGGTAATTGTTCTTTCCTTCAAGGTTTTCTTTTTTTCTTTTTTTTTTTTCTTTTGCCACTTTCAATTTAGAAGATATAGACTGAAGTGTTATAATACCTGAACATATATCCCATGAGCCAGAGTACTAGAGGCTTCCTACCAATGCCTGAAAGACAGGGAGACGTTTTCCTTCCTAAAGAAACATATTGTGCACTCTAGTAGGAAACTTTTTCTGAGACAAGTGCAAAACTGAGTGAGAAGGACTCAGAAGACCATGGTGAAACATAGATATCCTAAAGGAGACATTTCATAAAAATATTGAGGTGGGAAGTGGTTTCCAAATCAGCATGAACATAGTGAGATTTGTATACAATTATATATACTAGTGTGGTCTCCTTCCTAAAGACAGAAAGAAAGAACTCTTGAACTGGGATGTCTCTTCACTTTGAGCTGATGGCAAAACTGATAAAAATACCCAAAAGATACTATCTGAGCCTTAAACAATTGGAAAGAAAGCTCAGGTGTAGCTTTCATGAAACAGCAAAATTCAAAATTCAGGGAAACACACTGTTAATATGAGAGGCTTTTGATATGGGGGTTGGACATAAATGTGATTTATGTTTAAGGACAGAAACTCGATCTCCACCTCCTCATCTCAAGATTAGAGCTCATATTTTCCATAACATGTACCCAGATGTTCCACTCAATGCCTGGCTAAGACCAAGAAATTCCCTAACATAAAACTTTTTCTTATTTGAGAAAGTTGGAAGGTTATTTCCAGGAAATGGAGACTTCATTGTTGAAACTGGGTTTATAGCATATTTATTTCCTAGAAGGTTCCTCTTGAGCAAATATTTGGAACCAGCAGCATTAGGTCAACTGAGAGGGGAGAAGTGTAGAAAGAAACCACAGTTTCTTTCATAAGAAGTTTAACAACTGTGTGTGATCTGAAGTGCAGTGTTTTAGGTGCTGTTGCTGCACTGTCTAATATAAGGAACCCTTAAATTTAAAATAGTCAACAAGAGCTACATTTGTCTATTGAAATGGGTGTTGTCTTAGGCTGTCTCCCTTCCCTTCCCTTCCCTTCCCTTCCCTTCCCTTCCCTTCCCTTCCCTTCCCTTCCCTTCCCTTCCCTTCCGCTCCATACTGGGCTGCTGCACTGCTCCAGACTAGTCTGATTCAACCATCTGGGCCAATATTTGAACAGTGATTGTGTATTGCAGCTGCTTCTGGTTTCCACACCTTTGTGTGGAAAGTGACCAGCTACAGCAGATGAGAAACCCACACTGCAGAACAGCAAGAGCCAGACCAAGTGTTTGCAGGATGCAATGATGTTTATACCACGATGACAAGGAAAATATTTCATATATTTATGTGTTTCCTAACCAGAAACTATGCAGGCACCGAGAAACACGTATAAACTTATTGTATAATGCAACAATGAAGGACAGTAAAAGGGAAAAAGGGAAAACTTAGACAGGCATAGAGATGTATGGAGAGAGTCATGGAGAGGCTGAAGAAAGAAAATAAATTAGATTGTTAAAGAAACAGGGGAATACAGAATAAAATGATACCTGGTGTCAGAGGTGAAATATAAACTGATAAATAGCACAATTCTTATTTTTATGTAAAATAGGTTAAAGTTTATCTGTTAACGTACACACATTGATGCACATAAGGATATCCTGCCTCAAAAAATGGAACTGACAGGTAGGGCTTAGCTGAGTTTTATGCATGGCACGAAATAAAATTAAATGCATTTATGAAGCCCATAACTGAGAAGCATCTGCTCATTTTTAAAGCCCTCTGAAAGTCAGTAGAGAATTATGTTTGTATCTCGTGAAGGCATTTTGGGGAATATTACCATAAGAATTTAATAAAAAGTTGCTGTCATTGGCATTTTTATAAATAGAATAGAGACTTTGTTATCTAGGCAAGAGGTGTTTTTCTGCTATCTTGAGTCAGTCAGGTTCCACGTGAAGCTTGAAACCACACTCTTCAGTTTTTCCAGCTTAGCATGTGCATGGCACTGAACATATGCTATGATGAAGGATGGCTTGATGCTTTGGAACCTTGAAAATCATGCCTGTAATATCTATCCATAACAATAATTTTTTTTTTTTTTGCTTATCTATTTAAAATGATGAAGACATCAAAACTTAAAAGCATGACATTCAGTTCTGTTGTTTCTGAAGAAATAAGCCTTGCATGCAGAGGTAATAATTGCAGGGACAGTTCTTTACAGTCTAAAGGGTACAGCTTCTCTCTGGAGTGTGCAGAACACTTCCAGCCCCCTGTTGCACAGTATCTGTTGTCCCTGTTATATTCTGTAGGTAGCCTAAGTTCTGCTTGATTCATAAATTCAAGATGCCTTTTCAGGACACAATATGAGAAATCTTCTGTGAAGGACCCTGGGTTCTCATATTTGCCACAAACCATCAAAGTATGTTTCATGTGATTCATAAATAAGTCATCTAGAAAGCTGATTAAGCCTAGATTGCCTATTGCTTCCCAAAGTAGCCCTGTTCATGGGGAGGAGATACTTGAGAGACACTCCTGAGGCTAATCATGACATGCAACTCCTCCCAAAATAGAAATAGGTGCAGGCTATTTTGAGCTAGATTTTTATGCTCAGTGGCCGTAGTTATTAGCTGTAGTGCAGTATATTGGGTTTACACATGAGCTTCGTACACCTTTTGACATATCAGGGACCTCCTTTCCTCAGAATGTCTTGCCTTGGATACAATTGGGCCTGACTGCATGCCCAGTTCCCCTCTGTAGATGAAGCCATAGTTGCATCATAAGCGTTTTCCATGATGAAGCCTCCATAGGCCTCTCTCACAAACAGTAGATGTATTGTCTTCAGCTGTCTCTTCTTTCTGCCTTTCAAGTCAGGTATTTCCTTCAGAAAGGCCATGCCACAGATGACCAAGGTCAGCTGCTGGATTTGGGCTGTTCTCTCAAGTTTGGTCTCATCTTCCTCTCAGTGGATCAAGTGTGAATAGAGATGGAGCTCAAAGCCTAGGTAAACAAGAGATCTAGTTAAAAGGTGTATTTCATTCCCAGCTGATTAGGAATTCGCAATCAAAGATTAGGTAATGTAATTTGAATATATAGCTTATATCCCCCCCAGAACTTTCTGTTATTGTGAACACCAGGAAAGGGACCAGTAGTCACAGCATTTCAGACCAATACTGTCTATGTGTTCAACAGGACAGGGGGAAAATCAGGTCCTAGATTCAGATATAAAAAACAAGGAAACTGTTGAAATGCAAAGGAAGAAGCTGTGTATTAGGCATTTATTTGAAATATCCACATTAAAGTTGCAAACATGGAATCTCAGTAAGTGTCAGCTTCAATGGGGTCTCAATTTAAATGCCTCTATGCAAATGCATGGAGCATGGGGAAAAAATCAAGAGTTAGAGTGTTGCTGTTTATACTGGGTGCGGAGAGATGCAGCAACACACAAATTCAGCAAGAGAAGGCAAAGAAGCAACCTTATTATTTTATAACCCTGTTTTATGTACCCTAGCCTCATAGGGTAATTGGTCAGTGATCACCCACCTCCTAGGGTGATTGGCTAAAGTCCTATAGCACCCATTTCAAAATATTTTTCCAATGTACCATGAACAGAACTTAGCAAAACACCATGTGTTTTTCTAGCTTACAAAGAACATCCTACTGTTTTTCATAACACTGGTGAGAAAGGCAGGACTCTGACCAAATATTGTGAGAACCTGAGAAAATCCCTCTGCTAGCAGCTTTTCAGCATCCACATTAGAGACATGCTTATGCCTACAGGGTTATGACGCTACTGGCCTCACTGAGATGTGGTGGGATGGCTCCTACATCTGGAGCATGGGAATGGATGGATACAAGCTCTTTAGGAAAGACAGGGTTAAAGAGCACACAGGGGAAGGTGATATCATACTGGGGGACTGCTACAGGACACGTGACCAGGAAGACCAAGCAGATGAAGCCCTCTATAGACAGGCAAGAACATGTTCATGTTCATAAGACCTGGTCCTCGTGGGGGATTTCAACTACGCTGATATCTATTGGAAGGACAGTACAGCAGGGCACCAACAACCCAGGAGATTCCTGGAATGTATTGATGACAATTTCCTTTTCCGTGTGGTAGAGGAACCAATGAGAAAAGGTACTATGCTGGACTTTGTTCTCACCAACAAGGAGAGGCTGGTGGGTTATGTGATTCTCAAGGGCATCCATCGCAGCAGTGACCACAAAATGATGGAATTTAATATCCTTAGGCCAACAAGGAGGGCGTGCAGCAAGCTCACTACCCTGGACTTCAGGAGAGCAGACTTGGAACTCTTCAGGGATATGCTTGATAGAGTACTATGGGATAAAGCCACAGAGGTGAGAGAGGACCAAGAAAGCTAATCAACATTCAAGGACCACCTCCTTCAAACCCTGGAGCAATGCAACCCAAATAAGAGGAAGGCAGGTAAGAATGCCAGGAGGTCTATCTGGATGGACATGCTTTGATGCGAAAATAAAGTCTACAGAGAGTGTAAGCAAGGACAGGTAGCCTGAGAGGAATAAAAAGAAGTTGTCCAAGCAGCCATGGAGCAGGTTAGGAAAGCTACAGCCCAGAAAGAATTTAATCTGGTCAGGGACATCAAGGGTAACAAGAAAAGCTTCTATAGGTACATCAGTGATAAAAGGAAGGCCAAAGAAGATGTGGATCCTCTCGGGAAGGAAACAGGAGACCAGGTCATGAAGGTTATGGAGAAGGCTGAGGTACTCAATGACATCTCTGCCTCAGTTTTCACCATCAAGGGCTCCAGCCACACCACTGAAGTTGCAGAAGGCAAAGGTAGGGACTGGGAGAAAGAAGATCTGCCCACTGTAAGTGAAGATTAAGTTCAAGACAATCTAAAGAACCTGAGGGTGTACACGTCCATGGGACCTGACAAGAACTATCCATAGGTCCTGAGGGAACTTGCAGACCAAGTTACTAAGCCACTTTCCATCATATTTGGAAGGTCACGGTGGTCTTGTGAAGTTCCCACTAACTGGAAAAGAGGAAATATCACTTCCATTGTCAAAAAAAGGAAAAAAAGGAAGACCTGGGAAACTCCAGACCAGTCAGTCTCACCTCAGTGCCCAGAAAGATCATGGAGTAGATCCTCCTGAAGGCTCTGCTAAGACACATGGAAAATGAACAGGTGACTGGTGGCAAGCAACATGGCTTAGCCAAGGGCAAATTGTGCCTGGCAAATTTGATGGCCTTGTCAGTAGAAAAGGCAAGAGCAACTGAACTGCTCTACCCAGACTTATGCAATGCTGTCCCACACAACATGCTGGTCTCTAAATTGGAAAGATGGATTTGATGGGTGAACCACTTGGTGGATAAGGAATTGGCTGGATGTTTGCACTCAGAGTTGTAGTCAACAGCTCAATGTTCAAGTGACAGCCAGTAACGGGTGGTGTTCGTCAGAGATTGGTGTTTTTTAACATCTTTGTCAGTGGGATCAAGGGCACCCTCAGCAAATTTGTGGATGACACCAAGCTATGTGGTGTGGTCAACACACTGGAGGAAAGGGATGCCAACCACTGGGATCTTGACAGGATTGAGAGGTGGGACCGTGCCCAACCTCATGAAGTTCAACAAGGCCAAGTACAAGGTCCTACACCAGGGTTGGGGCAATCCCAAGCACAAATACAGGCTGGGAGGAGTATGGATTGAGAATAGTTCTGAGGAGAAAGAATTGGGTGTTCTGGTTAAGGAAAAGCTCACCATGACCCAACAAAGTAAGTATGCAACCCAGAAAGCCAACAATATCCTGGGCTGCATCGAAAGAAGTGCGTCCAGCAGGTTAAGGGAGGTGATTCTCCCCATCTATTCTGCTCTTGTGACACCCACCTGGAGTACTGTGTCCATCTCTGGAGACTCCAATACAAGAAGGACATGGACCTGTTGGATTGGGTCCAGAGGAGGGCCACAAGGATGGTCAGAGGGCTGGAGCACCTCTCCTATGGGGAGAGGCTGAGAGAGTTGTGGTTGTTCAGCCTGCAGAAGAGAAGGTCCAGGGAGACCTTATTGCAGCCTTCCAGTATCTGAAGGGGGCCTATAAGAAATCTAGGGAGGGACTTTTTACAAGGACTTGTAGTGATAGGACAAGAGGTATTGGCTTCAAACTGGAAGAAGGTAGATTTAAATTAGAACTTCAGAAGAAGTTCTTCACTCTGAGGGTGGTGAGACACTGGAACAGATTGCCCAGGGAATCTGTGGATGCTCCATCACTGGATGTGTTCAAGGCCAGGTTGCATGAGGCTTTGAGCAACCTGGTGTAGTGGGAGGTGTCCCTGCCCTGTAGCAGAAGGGTCAGAACTAGATGAACTTTAAGGTCCCTTCTATCCCAAACTATTATATGAGTCTATGATAACATTGATTCTTAGGTACCAGTTCCCTCATACTAATTCTGGTGGTATTTGTGATATAAATAATTGTACTGTGATGACTTTTTTCTGCTCAGCAACATTTGTCTTCTGGTTGCTCTCAGTCGCCTGACCAGGGAAACCCCTGCTCCAGCATCCCACCACTGCTTTTGTCCTCTCTTTCTGACAATTTTTTCCCAGATACCAGAGGTCTGATATAGTGTTGCTTTTGTGTCAGAGAAGGCCTATGTGGCCACTCAGTTCTTCCTTGGTTGCATCTAGACCAACACAAGCCGTTTTGTCAATGGTTTCTCAAGACTGTTTGGTTTTAATCCACCTGAACTAGTGATGTCTGTGCTATTACACTTGGGAGCTGAAGTATACATCTCTGGCAAGGCTCCTTTTGCTCTGAAACCGTTATATAAACAAGAAGCACACTGTGGCTTGGACACTAAGCATTTTAAGTGTTGTATTTCTACATTAATTTCATAACACAGAAAGAAAGTTAAAATGTTAGGGGGAAAAAAACCCCAAGCAAATACTGCTCTGGCCATTATTTTCAGACATCTGTCCTAGATCTTTAAAAGTGCACCGATCCTCTCCAGTTGCAAAAAGGTTTGCATGAGATAGGTATGCTAATCCTGCTCTGTCTTCTGACAGAAATTCTGAACAAATTAGGATCCAGCTTGATCCAACCTTCTCCAACTTCCTCTGGTCCCTGGAAACCCAAGGCATTCTCCATCTTTGAGAGGTGCTACCTAGCACTGAGATGCTTGTACTCTGTAGCTGGTATTTGGGAAATTTTGTGTGGAATAGGTGGCAAGAGCCATTGCAGCACAAAGTTTGTGCAGGACTAATCATTACTTGTATTCCCAGGGACATTTTCTTCCTCATTCAACATAACCCCTTTCAGTCCTTCCCTTAGCGCGTATTCCACTTATATTCTTCCTTCACTCTTTACTACCCTTTTTTATTCTGCTTTTAATCTCTGAGAGGCAGATGCTTCCTCCTATTCTGTCTTTGCAAAGTGTCTAGCATAAGGATACACTGTTTTCCATGGGTATAGGCACCTCCGGCTGCTGTAATCTGCTTGATTTGTTCCAGAGGCATGCTAGATTTATGTCTGCAAAGAGTACCAACATAGACTGCTCAATATCTGGAAATCCTGGACATGGACTACAGCACATGCTCTACCATAATAATAATTTGTATCACAAGTATGATTTTCCTGCCCTGAAAGCCACAGGGAGGAGTTCACAGTGTGACTTCATGCTGCATTTTTGATAGTAGCATCCTGCTCTTAACCAAAAGAAAAGATGTTCTTCAATACTCAAAAATGTGTTACTGACCTACATCTTGCTTTCTTTTGGGACTCTTTCCTTTCAAATACAGAATTGGAAAGGGATAGATTTGCAAAATACAGCACAGCTAAAGAAAAAAAAAGAAGACATTTCTTTTCCCCTGAATTTACTTGCCAGCACTCTGTGGTTAATGATTTTTATCACTGTGCAATAGTGTGAGTTGGTAACAATACAGACATATCCAAAATGCACTGTAATAACAAACAAATAATGATCAGATTTTAAAAGATATTCCCTAGCAGGCCACGAAGTATGCTCTATTGTGCCTTTTTTGCACAGTTATCCAATCTTTGTCCAAACTCAGATTGGTATCTGACCTACAACTCCAGGTACAGATTCAGTTGCCACTTTGAAAAATGACCATAGAAATGATTCATTTCTATTGGATTCTGTGACACACAGAAGTGGTATTTTAGACTGAAAATGCTGGAAATAATTACTCATGGTAAAATGTCACTCACAGTAAAATGATGGCTTTTGCCTTCTTCCCTAGCTACCACAGTTTTCCGTCTTTTAAGTGAAAAACAATGCATTAACTCTTACAGATGACAGGTGTACCTTTGCTAAAACAGTTCTGTTTTACAAAAAAGCACTACCAGTTCTTCTTGGTGAGGTCTGAAGACAATGCCAGGCAGGTGAGGTTTGAGAAATGGGGACTCACCATGAGAAAGAAAAGCAACCAGAATGGCTTCTGTGTCTACTGGTGAGCATCTAGATTTAAGTATTTGAATAGAGTTAAATGAGGTTGGAATTTGGCCCTGTCTTTATATTTTTAGTGACCTTGCTCTAACGATCATACCGGGGCCCCTTTCTTGGCACAGAGTTGGATTTTCCTCCCCATCAGTGTTGCAAGGGAGTGGGAAGGCTGACAGGAATCTTTGAGGCGCGTGGCCACATCAATGCTGGCAGCAGGACTCTCTCTTGTGCCTAATTACAACTTTCTAAGAAAGGAAATTAAGCCTGTGCGAAGTACAACAATTAATAACTCCATTGCTGCCTCCCCTCTTCTTCCACTTTCTCAGCTTATTCCTTTCTCAAAACCAAGCAATTCTTCCTTGACAGCAGCCTGAAATACAGTCTCACACAGCTTATATCTTGTCTGTCACTGAGATTTAAATATTTCAGGCCCTAGCAGCACAGCTAGTTCCTTGGTGATTAGAACCTGATGAGGCTGGTTTCCTAACAGGGACAGGTTTTATTCATAGCCTTTCAGGTTCTCCCTTTCCCATCTTTAGCATTTTCATCACTCTGGGTAATAGCTGACTTTCTTAACTGCCCTGACAAGGGCTGCAAGAAGAGTCCCATTGTGCACAAGCAGCAGAGCCCTGGGCTCTCTCCACTCCTGGCTATTACGGGAAAGGGAAGCCTCTTTAGCCCTTAGACAGAAAAAAGTGACATTATATTTCTTAAAAATTATTATTACTTGAAAAGATGATCACAGAGCTGCACAAGCCTCTCACCACATTTTATATTCATGTATGAAAACCTGTTCTCCATGGAACTTATGCCCTGTCTGTCAACTGATGAAGAAAGTAAAGCTGGAAAAAATATTTGCAGTCTTCTGGGAAGAAATCCTATGGGCATCTCGATTTGTTGTTTCCTTGAATGCTTTTGCACTTGAAGAGTCAATAAATAACTCAGATGCAGAACAGAGCTAATGGGTCAACAGGTAAAAGATATATGCAGAGGCAAATAGAGCAGAATAAATTGTACTTTTCCATATATATTTTTATAAGAGGATGCTTTCTTCCAGGAATAAACTTTCTGGAAAGCGTGATGTGGCAGTGAGGGTACACCTTACTGCACTTCATTATAGGCAGCCCCACAAACCAAAAAGGACCTGTCAGCTGTCAAAGAAAATGAAAAATTCCCTGCTCAACCATTCAGGCCATTTCACATGATCTAAATGAGAATTTAAACCCTGCTGAGAGATTTCATCAGGTGATTAAAAAAACCTGAAAATGGCTAAGCTCCTCACACCACATTTTGGAGCTGGGCTGAATAGAGCAGGACTGGAATTCTGGGGTACCTCAGGACTCCCCAGCCCTGGAGACAGCAGCTGTGCTGCAGAGATAAATCTCATTCTCCAGTCCTGCTCAGATGAGTATGAACCACGGTACATAGCAGCAGTGAACTTGCCAGATATGATCACAATAAATCCCAGTCCTCTCCAATCTTCCCACAAGTAGGGGAGGCAAGGGAGAGTGGGGGCCCCTGCAAGACTGGTGAAATGAGCACTTCAGGATACTAATGTGGCTGTTCATTAAGCTGATAAACAGTGAAAAATGCAAGCCTTTACCTTAATTCAGAGCCATCTTCAGCTTCAGAAATAATATGTAGGTAAAGCAGGACCTCAGAATATCCATACAAAAGTAGTCTATTCATAACACTACACATAACACAGTGATTATGAACAGTATGTCTCTTTAACTACATTTCAGTGGTGCAGTAACTGCTCTTAATAAACATTGCCTGGCTTATCTCTTGGAAACTTAAAAAAAGTGATTGATGATCCTCTGAACTAGAGTTTCATTTAAGCTGAGGTTTTCACTGACTGATAAATACACCAGACTTGCTCTAGAGTTCCAGCTTATCTCAGCTCCACAGGAATAATGCTGCAGAAATGTCTCATCAGCCTTTAGGAGAAAAAGCAGGAAGATATTTCTGAGGCTTATCAGTCCACACTAGAGTTCATGAAGGCTTTAAGTCTTACTGCTAATCTTCAGTAAAAACAGATGAAAAAGCTTGCTAATGTTTTTAAGGTTAACTGCAGACCTTTTTCTTCAGCACAGCATCAAAAGCATCCTAATTTGCTCTTCTCAAATTGTTTGTCAGTTCTCCTTCTCCTGGGTTTCCCAAGATCCTTTTCACTACTCCAGTGAAGGGGATAGACAGAAGAAAGGGAAATTCAGGGAGATGAAACCAGCTAGTGGCCCTGCGGTACAAACTGGGAAAGTGTAGAAGTGGACTGAACTGAAAGCTGATCTCGCTTTGCCCAGATAAAGTTGCTAATTGTCTAATCATACAATTCTAACTTCAGTCAGTACTTTGATATTCTTCAGGACCTGTTTCACAAGCATTTAAAACTTTTAAAATAACATTTAAGGAAATATATGAAAGGGTTAAATGCTGTAGGAAATCCTTAAGACTTTTAATATTACATTATTTACCCAAGGCAATAGACAGCTTCTTGAGAGTCATTCCTTTCTAATGTGTAAATGCTGAAAGTAATTAGACTGTGTCCTATGTGTATTAAAGTATTTAGGAGAAAGACTTTGGAAAAAGTGACTTTTCACTAGCAGATGCCAAATGCTTTCTAAAAGTTATTGCATTACTAATAATATAAGAAGTTTTAGGTTTTAAAGCAAAGGCTGTTTTGAAACATGTAATTCCAGAAAAGTTTTTTGGTGTAATAAACATTTTTTTTAACATTTCAGTATGGGAATGGATAACAGCACAGCATCCACTGCAAAGTGCGTTGGCCAGAAAATGATGCTAAACAGAAATTTTCATGAGAAGAGTTTACATTTTTGGTAATAAAGACAAACTATTTTGTTTTGAAGAAATGAAATACTCCTTATAATTCTAAAACAACAGTCTGAAATGCTCTTAAGAACTGCTTAGTTGTCATTGCCACTTTGAGGAGAATATATTCCTTCATCTCTGAATACCAACCATGTTTTGAGATGTCATGTGTGGGGCACTGGGTTGCACATTTGCTGTTATTTCTTAAAGTCAATGAAGAGAAAAGGATAGCATTTTCCTCTTTCCTTATTCTTTGTTGCAGAGTAGACATACAGACACTGCAATGCTGTTTGCAGATTTCAAACCCCTCCAAAAGGATCACGTGCCCTCTGATGCTTGCAATAAGCCCACTGGCTGTTTATGGCTAGAAAGTTAGTATTCATATAGAGACCAGGCATAAATGAGAACCAGACCCTACATTACTTCAATCAACAGATGAGGGTGTCTAAATTAAATGTATGCTATAAAAGGACTTCAGTATTAGTCATGTCTGCTTGATGAAATAAGGTCATGTCTGCTTAATTAAATATTATCGATAGTCTTAAAATATTCTACTGCCTAATGAAGCCAGTTACCACCTGAACTGTTTATACAGTTGCTTTCTCTGGCTTTTGATCCTTTCCATCCCACATATGCTGTCACTGAAAGGCAGAAAGTGGAGCAAAGTGTGCTTGTGAAACTATCATTCTTAGCCACCACCTGCCAATTTTATCAAAGTCAATATTAAGCATGACGTTCAAAAGCTAATGACAAAGATAACAGTCTCCTTCTAATACCCGTGTTTTCATTGTATATAAAAAGAAACATGTAAACACAAAAAAATGTGTACCTTCTTAAATCACACTGTGCTTTGACTTGCAGCTCTGTCTTGTTAGTACTTGAGGCAGTGCATAAACATCTCTGTGGCTAACATTAGAGCTGCCAGATGATCACAGGGATTTTAATTATAGGAAGAAGTAATTGTTTTGGCAAAAAAAAAAAAAGAAGTTAAGAGGATGTAAATATTGTAATTGCATTTAGTCACAAGGGGAAAGCAGGGATCACCTGTCAGAAGCACACAGCTTCTCTTGAGTTCATGGTGGGTCACAACTTTTCTGCATTTTGGGCCATCTTTGCCTGATGGAAGGTGCACTTTTACACATTTGCATTGAGACACAAATCCTGACTCCCTCTGATTCCCTTCTTTTTCAGTGGAACTGCAGCTTTCTGCACTGAAAAAAATGAAGGAAAAGGAGTCCTAGCATGTGTATATGCAGAGGAGGTCAGGCAGGAAGCACAACTCAGATTATTTTGGATGTCCTTCGAAAAGATGGAACTACCACAGAAAAGTTACATGCAAGAAATGTATGTTCATCTGAGGGCAAAATAGACATTTGAAGTCAGTATGTGTCATGGTCCCACATCAATACTTGGATTTTTCTCAGGCTGAGAGGGAAGCTGATTTATTCCCTTCCTTTTTTGATTTCCCACTGTCACAGACTAGGATTGTAGAAGGTTATTAACATACATGCTCATACCTTTTACCAGCTAAGCTCAATAACAATGATAATGTTAACTGCTAATCTTAGAATGTCTTATGTACATTGAGAACATCTGTACATTTATCCTAGAAGTATACTGTTTATGTAAATCTTGTCAACGTACTATACACATACATTACACGTGTAGTCTTTATATTTAAAATTGTGCTTGCTTGAATATAAATATCAATGCAAAATGTAATATTTTATATAAACACATATTTTACTGTTGTATATATTGTGTGTATACAGAATTTGTCAGGAGACAGATACCAAATGCATTTTTAAAGATGATCTTACTTGGTAAAATGAGAACTCACGTGAGACACTGATTGGCTTAGGGACCTGGTAACAGGGTACAAACCTTTACGCTTCTGTAGCACCACTGCAGATCCAGTCAAAACCAGAAGCAGTCAAAAACTGTCACCATCCTGACAGTTTGGTGGCCAAGAAGCTACAGATTGTTTGTCTTGATCCCTACTGGTATGTGTCTGTCAGAGCTCAGTCCAACTGGCAGATGGTAGACAGAGAGGCACAAAACTATCATTAGCTTCCCCTGGCTGTCCCTGGCAGGCCAAAGGTTGTCCTACACCGGACTCCTCTACAACCAACCCTGAGCTCAGCACCAGCTGTGTGAGGTCTCTTTTCAGATCCTGTGAATATAGGTATAAAGTCAGGCTTTTGTAAAGAGGGGTTGTAGTGTGACAAGAGGGAAATAGTGTGTCCAGCAGGACTAGGGAACTGATTGTCCTCCTATATGCAGAATCTTGAATACTGTGTTCAGTTTTGGGCCCCTCACTACAAAAAAGACATTGAGGGGCTGGAACATGACCAAAGAAGAGCAATGAAGCTGGTGAAGAGTTTAGAGAACAAGTCTTATGAGGAGTGGCTGAGGGAACTGTGTTCTTTTAGTCTAGAGAAAAGAAAGCTCGTGGGAGACCTTCTTGTCCTCTACAACTGTTTGAAAGGAGGTTGTAGACAGATGGATGTCAGTCTGTTCTTCCAGGTAACAAGTGATAGGACAAGAGGAAATGGCCTCAAGTTGCACCCAGAGAAGTTTTGACTGGATAATAGGAAACATTTCTTCACCAGAATGGTTGTTAAACGTTGGAACAGGCTGCCCAGGAAAGTGGCAGAGTTACCATCACTGGAGGTGTTTAAAAGACATGTAGATGTGGTGCTGAGGGACATGGTTTAGTGGTGGACTTGGCAGTGTTCTGTTAGTGGTTGGACTTGATGATCTCAAAAGTCTTTTCTAATTTAAATGATCCTATGATTCTATGATTCACAGAAAAATCCTCAAGCGTAGCTGCTGCCAACAAGGTGCACCTTGACAAGCAAATAAAACATATAGTGGTGCCAAAACATTTCAAGAGCTGAGCCTGTTGTGTGAATAGAGACTTTGTCCTGAGGGCTGTCATTGTGGTGTCTTTTATGAACATTAATTTAATGTAATTAATGAAATGAGACCTTAGCTACCAGCATTGTCTTTGAAATTCTTCCACAGTTATACTTTCTGGGTAAAGTTGTAATTCTTGTAATTGGGATCCTTTGGCAAAATGGATGAAATGGAACAATGGAGTAACCTTAAGACTGAAACATCTTCAGGCCTGTCTTCCTGCTGTCTGGGTTGGAACCTATAAAATAAAAAATATACAAAAAAAAAGGTAAGCACGAAATAAAAAGTAGATGCCTCCTATGATCTCTAAGGCAGGCACTGTCTAGATTCTATACTTTTGGGTGAAAGAGAGGAAAGGACAACATGTATTTCTGGGACATTAGAAAGATATTTTTAATGCATGGAAGCGGTTCACTGTCATTCATCACCACCTATTCATATTTGTACCTGACAGAGATGCTGCTGATATTCTTGGATTAATTGGGTGAGAAATACTTGCTCAAGAAATCTGGTTCACAGTGCTGGCTGGACTGGTGTGGGATACTTGGAAAAAGACTGTAGATGACAGCAGTGTTGTCAAGATACACCTAAGTGCTTGAGACAAAACCTACATCCCTGCAGATGAATCACCCAAGAAAGAAAAAGACCCTCTGACAGCAAAAAAGAGAGTTGTGCCTTGCCCTCATTTGCACTGGTGAAAACTGAAAATCACTTACTGATTTTCCTTCCTACAGGAGTGCTACTCCTATAAAAAGAAAAAAAAAAAAAAAAGAATTTGTATTTTCAGGTGTTATTGTCATCACTGTTCTCATTTTTCCTGCACATAGACTGGATGACGGTAAATTAGCTAGATGTCAAGAAGATCTTCTACTTATCTTGAGATTTTGTCACTCACATTGCAGTTCTTCCAGCTGCCTACTAACGAGACAGGTAATTAAACTGTCAAGGCATATAAAAATATTATTATATTAATTAGTACAGATTTGCTGGTAGAATATTCTAACCCAATAAATTGCAAACCATGTCCCGCTGTTATTACTGATGTATGCCTGGTGGAGTCAATGTGTTTGAGCCTGCATTTGTTTATACATCAGCAATTCAGGGCTTGATAGTGATGAAAAATGGGTGTGACATTTATTGGAATAACAGATTGAGACTGGTTCAACTGAATCTTGCTACAGACATTGAGTGCTTTTGCTAATATTGCTATCAGGTGATTGGTCTGTTTCTTGAACATGTGTATCTCTGCTTTTTATTTCC
Source organism: Todiramphus chloris collaris (assembly GCA_025345505.1). Taxonomy (NCBI): domain Eukaryota; kingdom Metazoa; phylum Chordata; class Aves; order Coraciiformes; family Alcedinidae; genus Todiramphus; species Todiramphus chloris. The sequence goes on along the minus strand of JANVCC010010406.1, from coordinate 28,107,106 downwards.
TTCTCCTCCCACATTTCCGTTAGATGACACAGACAGAGCATCATCCAATAAAAACATTTATTTGTGCAAAGGAATGCAGTATACTTACAAATACTCAAGCTACATAGTGGTTAAAAAAGTCCAGGATTCTCACCTTCCTCAGACTGAACTACCTCAACATGCCATTGGACTGGGAAGACCAGTGCCTCTAAGCAATGGTCAGACTTAACTTGCAAGATTAGAGATGGGCCCAGGTTAAAGGCCAGATGTGAATGCTCTCAGATTTGGGCAGAGCTAACCCCTTGCATTCAAATCCTCCAGCATAAGAAATATGAATCAAGGTTCCTCTTTTTCAAAGATAAGGTGGAGTCTGCTTACTTGTCCACTCTTTTAAAATGCTGGTCACTGCTGTTTGTGATCTGTTCCTAGACCAGAACACCCACCTTTCATTTTTGAAGAAGTTTTGTTAAACAAGAGGATGACTACCCTGCATATCAAAATACCCTGAGCTCTCATTATTTCACTTACTGTTACTGGACAACCTTCTGCTGTCACATCACCTTCTGAGAAGTGCTTGTGAAGCTCTGCAGCACTGATGGCACAGTGACTGTTGGTGGAATTTGACTAGCACAAAATTACAGGATCTGGCTCTCTGACACTTCTGCCTTCCTCACCTGGGGCTTCAAGCTAAACATTTATGTACACCATCCCTCCTGTCTTCTCTTCATTGATACTCAGTTAAGAAGTTTATTTAAGTAGAACAGCATTTGACCTCTCCTGACACACTTCTCCCTGTTGTGGAACTCTGCTGCTGCCCACTTGCTGCACTGCAGGATTGTACTTAGCCGTGATTCCTGGCACACACTGTGCGATTATGGTTGATGGCTTGCTTGAAGGAGAACAGACCACTAATAAATTGCACAGTCATTACCCTTTATGCATACTTGTTCTAATAGGTGTCACAGATTCCTGCCTCCTAATAAGGAAAGGAAGTAGAAAAACACATAAATTCTCCCAAGGGAGTCAGACAGCCTGAAGCCACGTTGGACAGCTGTTACTGTTACCATGAACACCGAGAGCAAAACAAGGATTAGAAGGGTAATGACTGTGCAATTTATTAGTGGTCTGTTCTCCTTCAAG
>JANVCC010010406.1:28055902-28105887 GCA_025345505.1 Todiramphus chloris collaris | reverse complement strand
AAAAAAAAAAAAAAAAAAAAAGAAAAGATGCATTGCCAGGGATTTTGGCAAGATTTTCTTGGATATCGAATGTGTTTTGCACCACCCCAATCTATAAAAGCTCAGCATTCCTGCAACATTTAACGGAACTTGGAGATTAAACTATCATTAGCATTAACAAATCTAAACCCAAATAATTTAATTTATCTGCAGTTTGTATTTCTGTATCTTGTTGGTTTTTTTTTTAAATGACACTTTAATCTCCAGCAGAAATATTTTGGCACTTTATGGAAGCTTGGATGATACAGCACTGTTAAATATAAGTCACAAGAAGTTTCAGAAAATGTTTTCATGGGGTTTACCTTTTGTCTTCCACCCTCTGCTCTGGTCTTTCTCCTGGAGGCCACCTAATAGGAATCAGGTGCTTCCCTGGCTGTCCTGGAGCTATTCTGAGTTGCACCAGCTAAACCTCTGTCCCTCTGTATTATAGCTGAGAAATCCAAAGGGAAGACTCATGTCCTCTGTAAAGAGGTGTATTTAGTCTATCCTGCTGAGCTAGTTTATGGCTTTGGCAGGAAAATTGTTGACAGTGTGTACTGTAAATATAGTTCAAAGTGAATTTTAAGTCCTGGAGCTACAACTCTCCCTAGCATTAATTTGTTAAAGGTACTCACTGTAGGTACATATGTATCTGTAGAGACACAGTATAAATTAAACACACTCACTTGATATTGTACTGAAATTGAGAATGGGGCACACGACAGACTGGTGCTGCCATTTGGAACAAGGTACAAAACCAAGGTCACAATATAGCCGGGCACTAAGGCACCTATGGCACATGTCACAAGCCTGCTGGTCTCAGCATCCTGGACAAATTCAAGTTTGTGCAACTGCTATCCATCTACTTAAAATGTCCCCTCCCATAGTTTCAAGTACATACTGTATTCCTTACTCTTGACTTAAACTGTCTAGATGCATTACTCTGCTGTATTGGATGTCTCGTGCATTTAATTCTCATGCTGGCTAACTTTAGGTGCAGAAGAAGCGATTTTTACTTTCCAGGCAAAAAGTCTACTCTTATCAGAGAGTAGACCAAGTTGCAACAGATCCCAAAAGCAGGAACAACTGAGGGCAAGAGTGTGTATTTTCACAGGACAATCCACTGGAAAGGCTCAGAGGACATTTCTCTTCTAATATCTCGTGATTCCTACAGTTTTCCATGTGTTTGCAGCTCCTCCCTTCCCCTGCCCCTACCCCCTCCTTTTAGCTTTGTAACCTCCCCTTGGACATGAACATCATCTGTGGATGCTGACAACTGCCTTATCCCATTCAGATACATATTTCCCTCCCATTACAGGATTTGACCTCCTATACAAAACCACAAATCTTGCACATTCAGTTACTCAAAACACTGAGCATCTGAGGTCCACTCTGCTGGAAGAATCAGGGCAAGATGTGGTATCTCTGTCCTGAGTGGAGTAAAGCAGTGGGTACTAAAATACAAATACAAAGAGTATTACTGCTGGCTGAAAACTTAAGGAAAACATATAATAATTCCTACCTGAGTTTACAACAGGATTTAAAAAATAAAAATCCACAAGCAACTTTTTTGATAACAGAACATACTTTCCTGAAAGTTTTGTGACAAATGAGAGTAACCAATACTATTGCTTAATATTCTAAACCATTTTAAGTTCCTGTCCAATGTCAGTCTTAACACAACCTAAAAATATGCTACTTATTGATCTGGAAGAAGGTTTTGATTTACAATTATGCCTTGATTGATTACCTGAAAATGCAACCTTCAGGCAAACTGTGATTAACTTGACCAAAGACATCTGTGAGAACCATCTATGGCCTAAAATTATGACCTTGGTATTCTGGGCTGAAACTAGACACCATTTAAATTGCCATGCTGAAAAACTCTTCTACAGAGGCCTTTGTTTAGGAAGCCAACAGGTTTTTTAACTTCAGCCGTTCAGCAGAAACACCTCCTGTGAAGATACAGGGGGGAAAGAAAATACTTCCTATTTTTTTGCGGGCATTACTTTAAGAACAAAACTCCAAACACTCCCAACTTGTATAAATAAAGAAGCAAAAACAATTAATAACCTAATGATTAGCAAATGCTGTAGACATAGGTTGGGATTTCACTTAGCAAGATTTATGGAGTTAAATATAAAAGTATGACTCTTGAAAGCCATGTGCTCATAATTAGCTCGAGTTTTACCCCTGGATACTGTAAAATCACAACATGCTGTCAGAGTCCATTTTCTGATCCTGTTATCAGCATGGAATAAAGTTTTCCACCAAATGCAAAACAGATTTACAGGTGCTAAAACAGCTATTTTATCAGTGGGAAACAGGCTACCTTTTGTTCTCTAAAAAGGCATTTCATGATTTTACATTGGTCAATTGATCATACAACAAAGGGAAACGAAACAATTTTGTTCATCTACTGAAACTTAAGAAGATACAATGTGAAAATAAACACAAGGAAAGTGACTGCTTCTCTAAATGTAGTATATACAGTCTTGCATATTGTCACCTACTGTAAAATAAAAAAACCCAAGAATGAGATCAAAGCAGTACCATTCCCTTCTTATTGCTGAGTACACTACATAAATCCTCAGCCTTCCTACAGACAAAGTCAAAGGACAACTGTGTTCCAGGCAGCTGTGAATACTGGAAATTAAATTATTGCATTTAAAAGAAGTCCTGCAAAGATAGCAGTCCATTCACTGTATTAATTCCTGCTATGAGCTATCATATGAAGGGATGCCTTTTTCTCCTTTTGGACCAGCTCCAAGGAGGAGATTTCTGTACCCTTACTATTGAATTCCCATCCCACAACCAGAAGTACATTCCCCATGCCAGGAGGATAAGTGTCCTTCCCAGGGGAAGGAGCTAACTTTTGACTTAGTATCATAGAATCATAGAATTGTCAGGATTGGAAGGGACCTTAAAGATCATCTAGTTCCAACCCCCCTGCCATGGGCAGGGACACCTCCCACTACAGCAGGTTGCTCAGAGCCCCATCCAGCCTGGGCTTAAAAACTTCCAAGGATGGGGCTTCCACCACCTCTCTGGGCAACCTGTTCCAGTGCCTCACCACCCTCATGGTGAAGAAATTCTTCCCTATGTCTAACCTGAATTGACCTATCTCTAGCTTTACTCCATTCCCTCTAGTCCTATCACTGCCCCACAGCCTAAAAAGTCCCTCCCCAGCTTTCTTGTAGCCCCCTTCAGAGACTGGAAGGCCACAATAAGGTCTCCCCAGAGCTTTCTTTTTTTCTAGACTGAACAACCCCAACCCTCTCAGTCTGTCCTCATAGGAGAGGTGCTCCAGCCCTCTGGTCATCCTCATGAACCTTCTCTGGACTTGTTCCAGCACATCCATACCCCTCCTGTAATAGGGGCTCCAGAACTGGATGCAGTACTCCAGGTGAGGTCTCACGAGACCAGAGTAGAGGGGAAGAATCACTTCCCTCAACCTGCTGGCCACGCTCCTCTTGATGCAGCCCAGGACATTATTGGCCCTCTGGGCTGCAGGACCACACTGATGGCTCACGTTGAGCTTCTCATCCACCAGTACTCCCAAGTCCTTTTCTTCAGGGCTGCTCTCAAGCAAGTCACTGCCCAGCCTATATCGGTGCTTGGGATTGCTCCACCCATATGGAGGACCTTGCATTTGGCCTTGTTGAACTTCATGAGGTTGGCATGGGCCCACCTCTCCAGGCTGTCAGGGTCCCTCTGGATGGCATCCCTTCCCTCCAACATGTCAGCTGCCCCACACAGCTTGGTGTCATCAGCAAACTTGCTGAGGGTGCACTCAATGCCACTGTCCATGTCGCTGACAAAGATGTTAAACAAGTGCCAGTACTGATCCTTGAGGGACTCTATGCTCTCGAGGGACTTACACTCTGACACCTGAAATGGAGGTGAATGTCTTCTTGCTTGTTTGCAGGCTGGCACCTAGCATGGGGTAGACAGTCTTTGAGTGGTTTGGGAGTAGGTGAGATGAACCATTTTTAACAACAGCTGCCTCAGGGTTTGGTGATGGTGGAGCAACAGTCTGCTCAAGAAGGAGCAACATCTCTTGCCTTCCTGCAGCATGAATGGTTTAACAAGATGGTTGATGGAAACTTTATTTTAGAGACTGAATAGTAGGCCTAGACATGCGTGAACCTGAACTCCAGAGATATTTGTTAAGCATGGTAGACTCTGCAGATTGCAAGAAGTTAGAACAGTTTTTTACTCCTAAAAGTTTAGGTGGAGGTTTTGAGGGCACTCTAAGGGATTCAACATATTTCTTTCTCTGAAACATTCCAGGGTACTTAAAAAAATCATGATCTACTTTGTACCCAAGACATAGAGCATGAAAGTACAGAAAGCAGGACTCTCATGCAGAAACAATACAAAGCATTATGTATACAGTCAGTCTTGCTTTACAAGCCTTGGCAAAAACAGAAGAAGCAAAGAACAGAAGAATAGTTATGTTTAGTCACAGAGAGGCTCCATCTAACCCACTACCTTATCATTCCATTTTCTGAAAACCAAAACTTACATAAAGAAGGTAATCCTTCCTCAGCCATAGGCTCAAGGCTTTCAAGACTCAGTGAGAGGACAGCTTTCTGAACTAGAGACTGTTCAGTGGCTGCCAATTCAGCTGTCTTCTATGTTTATCATTTTAACTCTCTGCTGGTTGAGTATGCATTGTCTGAAAAACAACCTCTTATTTGATAGAAGCCTGCTGTGTGACAATTCCTCTAGATGCTTAGTAGTTATGTTATTATGAAAAAGACTCCACAGGCATTTCCTTTTTTCCCCCTTCCTTCTTTATTGCAGTAAGAGGGAAGACAAGAACAAGGTAAACGGTATGGCAGCATTTCCTTGAGCGGAAGGTGGGATGTTTCAAACTTGTCAGGTCTGTGTTTGACGGCAATTACATCTTCCAAGTAGGGAATGCTTTAAAAGGACTTCAGAGTTCATTAAGGCTGTTGCTGATGCTATCTGAGACAGTTTACAAGTGAGAGGGTGTTCAAGATGGTCCTTTCCTGGTCAAATGTAAGGTAATGTAAAGAACACAGTACACCATTCCCACATGGTCTTCCAGATCTGAGAACAAACTTTTATTGACAGCACTTACATGAACACTGTACTGTAGTGGTGTCTGTCAACACTTTTTTTATAAAACACTAAATCAAAGGAAGCAAAGAGTGAAAGAACCATTTAGTGATCATATATCCAGGCCAGCTAGGAGAAACTTCTATCAAAACATTGGCACAGACCTCATTTGCAGATGAACTCACTGGTTCATATACATAAATGAAGGGAACCCATGAGTTCCTGAGACTTCTGAAAAATCTAGAAAGTGCACTGTTATAGGATAAGTCAGCTTTCAAAACCATGACCCGCGTCTTTTTTTTTTTTTTTTTTTTTTTTGAGGGAGCCAGAAAACAGGACGCTAAATCTTTGATCTGATTGACAAAATGGTGATACCTGGAACAGACATTGCATCCTTCTTCATGGACCAGACAACAGCTAATGTCAGCAGATAATGCCTCAGGTTCCAGTGAAGTCTTGCATACCCCTGTATGTAACGCCATATCATTCTTACTTTGGGTTGACCCAGAATCAACAGAACTTTGGTCTCTCTTTGTCCCCCAGCTAAAGAAACCATTTCTGAAGAGTGAACTTCAAAGCATTTGGCCATTTGTCAGAAATTACCACAAAACTACAAAGAAATAACCCAACAGTAAATCAAAAATCTGAGAGAGAAACCTCTCACAAGGACTACAAAGGAAGAAAAAAACAAATGGCATGGAGAGTTGATTATAACACCAGCAGTTTGCCACGGCAAAGGAGAAACTGATACCAGATGCTACAGGGAGCCCTTTCATTACCTTGTGCAAGACCTGCAGAGCCGTGAAGGGGCCCCATGCAGCACTACCTCTCTATCTGGGATAAATATGCAGCTCTTGAACACAGCAATTCATGCTTGAAAGAGATCTGCAGAGCCAATTATTATTTTATTTGAATGATGAATTTTGAGACTGACTCATTGTAAGTTTGCTGCATCCTTTCATCATCTCCCAGAAAGTCTTTTGAAGTTAGTCTGTCTTGAAAAATTATGCTATTATGTCAGGGTTTTTAATGTCAGCAGCATTACTATTTAAACAAGTGAAAGTAACAGATGAAAAATTAATCAAAAATTGTTTAATATTGGATGCAAGGGTTGCCAGACCTTACAGCCCTTGGCATGTACTTTCTCATTTTTTAAATCCTCCGGCATCTTTTTATGGCTTTCTAAAACTTATTTTTAATTTGATTGGCTATCTGGCAATTTGTGCATAATATCAAATAAAAGAGTAATTTTCTTCCTCTGTCCTTTTCTAGAAGGAAGGTCAGCTAGAAACTGGGTGGTTTATGTTTAGATGGTATTTTCTTCAATGTTACTCACCCAGATTGCATCAAATGAAGAAAATGTATAGTGCACTAAGGGAGGGAGGGATTTTTATTTTGATCTGATTTTTCTGATTAACATAATTACAGAGAGTTGTACTCAGCATCTACTTAAAGCTCTAAGTATACTTCATACCAAAACCAAGAAGGAGGGATGAAAAAAAATTTGTCATGCTATTGTCTTAAAAGTAATACATTGTAGTTTTTTGTTTGTTGTGGGGTTTTTTTTATTATTATTAAGTCCCTTTTTAGTCACCGTGTGGTTTCTGAGCTTTTCAGGTTTACTCGCTTTGTGTTTCCATGGTTTTGTCTGCAACTCTGAGGGATAGAAATGCTCCTTTGCTAAGAAGTGAAAGCAGAGATTACCTGGACTCACTAGATTCTGGCAGCTGAGGTTTTTAACGAAAGAGTATCAAATGTAATGGCTATTGTAATAAAACTGCTAAAACTGCCAATACCGAGGCTGAGAATCAGGCAAAATGCAAACAAGCAAAAAGACAGCAGCAGTGTGCTGCAGCAAGCCAGGGGATAGACAGTGAGGACATAATGAGCAGAACCGGTAACTCCAGAAGTAAATGTTATCAGCATTAACAATTTGTGTAATCTTGGCAGCCTTTGTGGAAATGTGAAGAATACAGCAGTCCGCTGCAGAACATGGGCAGGTTTCCTCCCCTGAATATATATACCTCATGTGTGGTGTTCCTCCAGAAAAATTATCACATTAAAGGCTGCTGAACAACTTCACAAACTGTAGTGTTATTAACCTGCTGAGTGAAAGTGACAATGACAGGACAGCATCAGTGATGCTGGTGCCAGTGTACCCCAGGAATGCTTTTGCTCTTGCCAAACTCCAAAAGCAGGTTCAGTTTCATGGAGTTCCTGAAGGTGGTGTGATGCCAGAATTTAGCTGCATTTGGAAAAGAAAACTCTGTCTCCGAAACTCTAAGGAAAGGAGAGATTATCTTATTCATCAGAAAGAGGCATACTAACTTGCCCTACATCAAGGAACTTAGTTAAGTGGTAGAAACCTGTGGAATTTATTACTGAGTGTGCCTTCATATTAGAGTGAGAAAAAAAGAAAGATCAGGAAGAATACTTTCTAAATGTACCAGATTTTCTGCACTGTGTTGGTCATTGTTTGTGAATAATGACTTCTCATGAAACAAAATTACATCACTGCAACACTGAGTATGTCCACAATAACACTATCAATGTAAAGTATGGTGAATATTTCCTTTCCTATTGCTAAATTATCTTGTCGTATTTATTCTTATATTCATCTTTATTGAATATGTAGAAACAAAAAGAAAATGCTTCCCACTTTACCATTTTAGTTGCAAAGACATCTTCCTATCCATTCAAACACTTTGAGAGAGGTGTCTTTATATATATTTTGATCCAGTGACACAGACCAGACCAGAAAGGGTTACAAACACTGCTATAAATGTGATCAAAAGCCAGAAGAATGAAATGTACACTTGGGGTTTCTACAAGTACTTAAGCAAACACATTTTCATTCCTTTTGGGCAAAGAAACACTTCTTGCTGCTCTTTGTACAGAACCTAATACATGGTACTTATGCTAGGTACCTAGTCTTAGTTATACTTTGGATGGCCCCATAGCACAATGATAAATAACAATTAGCTTTTGTGGTGGCTTACCTCAGTGAGAAGCATCTGAAAACAGATCAACAGTCTCACAAATAGCCAGAGGAACTTCTTTTGTCCAAATCAGAAAGCAAACCCCAAGCAAATATTAGCTTTATATTACATTTTTCTCATGCCTAATTGCAAAACTATATCAAGTTATAGAAAAAAATTTTCATTTCTCTTATGGAGAATTGTTTACAATACTGTGAAAAAACAAGGGAGTGGCTGGAAAATCACTAACCTCTTTCTGATCTCTCCGTTACTTAATCTAGGATCAGAAAACATTACATATTTGTAGCTGAATTAGCTGTACAGTGTAATGTGGAACAGTGGCAGTAAAGATGATAGAATTCACATGAGCTGACAACAAAGTTTGTGATGGCATACCTTCAAAGTTAGGAACCACACAAGCTACAGAACTGCTGTAAAAGAAGGATTTCACAGAGCTTTTTTTTTTTTAAAAAAAAAAAGAAGGAAGGAAAACAATAATAAAATATGGTAGCAATACTAGAGTGGAATTTTTCACCCATCCTGAGCTTTTCTGGTGGTGAGTTTTTTGTTTTGTTATTATGCTATGCAGTAATGTCACTTAGGAAGTGGGCAAGAAAATGGTAGTTTTAGTCCTTTGCAACAAGTTTGCCCACCATTGGCATAGGAAGAATATTTTGATAGAAAAATGAGTGAAAGGATACTATAGTCCCAAAGCTAGAGGTTTCCATTACACCTGCAGCAACCTCCATGTAACTGTCAGAATACTCTCTTAATCCACCCAAAACTTTGGCTTCCATGTCACCTTGTGGCAATGAGTTCAACAGTTTAAATATGAATTGTCTTAGAGAGGACTTCCTTCAGTTCATTTCAAAGCTTCTGTCTGAAAACTTCATTTACTTTTTCCACTGTGAGATTTAAGGAGTAACATTTTATTGTCTTCCTGCACTTTATCACTTGTGATTTTTTAAAAATCTCCATCATCTTCCTTTCATCCAAGTCTGTTTTTGCTCTCTCCTCATGCAATTTGTCTTGTACTTCCATAAACCATTTTTCCCTTTTACTTCCCTTTGCAAATGGGTTGATTGTTTTTTTAAGTGGGGTAATCAGAACTGAAGATGGTACTCAAGACATAGGTGTATCAGACCCATTTCAGTGACATAATGATATTTTCCGGTTTATTGCTTATTATTTTCCTACTAGTTCTTAGTATTTTCCTCACTGCTTTGGACAACGCATGCACCTATTTTTGACATTGAGACATTCTGTCCAAGCTCAAAGCCAAATCAGCGTTACGGGAGAAGACCAACTAATTCATTCAGCTTCAGACAAGTATAACAGAAGGCTAATGTTTTAAAGAACAATTTTCAAAAACTGAAATGATAAAAGAGTGGTATGAAAGAATACTGTAAACAAGCTGAAGGAGTATGCTATGGTGAAAATATTTTCTTTCAAATATAGCACTTACTATTTTGTCCCACAAATCCACAGATAAGACATTTAATGATATCTGAACTCAGTATTGATTAAAAAAAAAAATAGGAAGGAAGAAAAGAATGTAAACAAAAAATAAATGTTTGGGGAAAACATACGAAAAGCTGCAGAAACATTTGAGGCAGACAGGTGGTTTGAAATCTGTTGAAATATCCAAAGCTTAAAAAGCCCACCAGAAAAATACCACAACAGGAGGAAGATTCTCTATAAACAATGGAAGCAATCCATAAGTAGGAGGAAAGGTGTTTGTTGATCAAACTTGGGTATGACTCCTGCATGCCGTTGTAGTTTTTGGTGCTCCAGGCTAAAGACTGCATTCCCTGACAGGCTGGGAAGCAGGAATTTCCACAGCATCCATAATGGCTGCTAACAGGTGCTTTGGAGAACTGCAGTGCACTACAGGGCGCATTTGGCTCAGAGAGTGAAAAGAGATACAAAGATTCAGACAAGTCCAATTTCCAATGGAAATTATGCAGCATTGCCACCACAGACATGGGAGTTCTATCTTGCTCTTTATGTAAATTCCTGCTCAATACCAGGAATTTTAATCATTTGTCCTGGGTTCCAGGTCTTTGCCTACAAAATGAGGTCAGGGGTCTTCCCTCTCAGGTGTAGGCATTTATGTGGCAAGGGGTGTAGTGTAGCTATTCTGGTACTTGTAATGGAAGTTTCTTCAGTCCAGCTTTTGCACCTATTCAAAATGGCCTGTGACTCTCTCACTGCCTGGTAAATATAAAATGAAAGTTGGCATAAGACTAAAACAAAAATCAGTCCAAAGGCAAGAAGCCAAGTAACCACTTGGCTGTACACTGAAAGTCAGACCATGCCTAATGTACCCTAATTTTCACAACAATTACCCATTCTTTCCCAGAAGCAGTTTACTAGTTAACTCAATAGAATAAAAAACTGAGGCTTTAACAGAAAGCCATGAAGCACAAAGCAACACTATGGAAGAAAAGTGAAGAAAATCTAGAAACACTCTTTTTGTCACTGAAGTAGTGAGAGAATAAAAACTAAAGCTTTTCATACTCAAAAAACAAAGGAAAACAAGCTTGGCAAAACAAGCTTTCCAGTAAAAGAAGTTTTAAAAGTCAAACGCTTTGGCAACGTAGGACATTGAATTCTCTGCTTGCACAGATACCCACAATTCTTCTTCAGTATAGGCTATGGAAGTGACAATTTCTAAGCACATAAAGTTTCACTATCAGTCCACTAAATAAGCTAGCAAGAAGTTCCTGCTTCTATGTATCCTTGAATTTTGTAATCCCAAGACTTTTAAAGTGAGTTTTCTGGAAAATGGCAACACTAAGGATGCTTACTTAAAGGTACATATTGAAACAAACACTTTTCTCAGTGTCTTTCCCCTGTACTGTTTCACAGTCATGTATTTATATTCCCCAAAGAAATTCCTGTTTTAATCAGAGTGCAACCATATCTGAGAGAAGCATTATCCTTTGGGTTTTTTGGGGTATTTTTTTGGTATAAACCATAGGTTATGACTGCTGAGACACTTCTGGAGTTCATAAAAAAAAGTGTCCTCCCAAATTAAAAGAGAGCTAGTAATCAATTCTGAGAACTGGTAACATGAACCATTTGAATAATAATAAAAAAAAAATAAGAAAGACATTGTTGCTTTCAGTGGAAACTTTGCAGTTAAACAAAAATAGGACATAAGGTTGCCTGATCTAAGTGCAGAATCATTCATTCCCCAGTGCTCAAAATAAAAGTAAGCTGTAAAAGTAGTTACCAACTCTGTTAGGGCAGATGGATTTGCAGTGAAGGTGTCACAGGAGAGGTAACGTGACACTGACATGATCTACTTATACCTTACAACAGCCCAGGCTGACAGAAGGTGACTACATTTGTTGCAGGACCATGAAGGAGGAGGAACGCAAAGTCTGAAGGTACCACAGGGTGGACAGGAAAGCAACACACAGGGAAAACTCCTATACAGTGCTCTTTGGCATCTTCTCAGTCTACAGGTCAGAAAGCTTGACTGCTGCAATGAGGATCAGGAAATATGAAGACATATTTTAATAAGGGTAAATGTAGCTCCATTACCTTCTGAGATAGAAGGAAGCATCTGTGCAAAAGCAGGATGGAAGAGAAGACTGGCCAAGGAGCAGTAGTGCAGAAAAGAATCTGAGGGTGATAGTGAATGTGAGTCAGCGCAGCCATGAAGCTCTGAGGTTAGGATTTTGCAATCTGTGCATGGTGAAGGTAGTGTAAAAGGTAGTCTGAGCTACAGTGCTCAGAGGTCTAGAGAATATTAACTGCAAAGGAAGACTGAAGCAAGTGCAAGTATTAATTCTGAACTAGAGGTGGCTACATTACCTAATGCATTCTCAAAATATCTAAAAGGAAACTATAACCAGGAAGGACATTGTTGTGTTGTTTTGGTTTTTTTCCCATGTTCACTGGGTCTAAGTTACTCCAAGGGTGTAATAAGTGGTTTGGAGGAAATGCTTTCTACCAGTAAGGCTATAAAGCACTGCAGTGGTGTATACTAAGACATGTGGAAATGCCATTATTGCAGGCTTCTAAAGCCAGGCTGAACAAGCAGATGGCTGCAGTAATGGGGAGCATTGCTGACCCTGCCTTCAGGCAAGGTACAGCCGATGACCGCTCAAAATTCCTCCACAGAAATCCCTTCTCCAGTTTTCTTAAAGGAACACCAATCTTTTTGCTCACCTTATTTTCTCTTTGCTCTAAATTAAATTACTCTTCTTCACAGGAGTCTTCTATACTCTTGAAGTTAATCCAGGTAAAAAGGGCAGAATTGTCCACAAAATATCGTTTTAAAAATGATATAGCAAGGATGCCAAGGACACAAGCAGTTCAAGGTGCAGGCAGGTAGCAATAGTCTCAAAGACTGGGTTGAACAAAGAAGTGACTGACTGCGGGCAAGGGGTCTTGGGCACAAATGCAGATTTAATGGTGAAGTTTTATCGCAACAGTTTAACTTCACAGAAGACTCCATTCACATGTACCTTTTCTAGGGAAACTTTAAACTTTAGATGGGGGGCAAGTCCTCAGTTGAACATTAGTGGTAGACCCTGACTTAAAACCAGGCAGATTTATTTATACAGTCTGCAGATTTGGCTTCATAATTTTATCTCAGCAACTGAGAAAATTGATTTACCTGGTCTTGTCAGAGGTATTGGTGAATTACTGTTGGTACAGAAGGGCTATTTTTGAAAATGAGTGTGTTAATGAAGAAGGAAGGCCTCTGGAGATGAGGAAATGCTAACACTATGGCCATTCTTAGTTCCTAATGACTCACTGATGCTTCACCTGAAAATCTGGCTGGAAAATAACTTGTTCCAGTATAGTAATGCAGGCTACTTCCTGAAGAAGCTGAAGTAAATGCTCCAGGGCTGCAAGGACAAGTGGGGAAAAAAAAAAAATATCATCATTTCAAGGAATATCTCAGCAAAACAAGCATTAAATTTCTGGAAGTATTTTAATCACCTTTTTTATTTAACAAAGTTGGGAAAGAATGCTGTTTTATGAGCTTTTTTTCCACCCTCCAAAGTGTCATTTATTGCTTTTGGGGCTTTTTGTCCCTCTTTTTTTTTTCAAATATACTTTATGTGCCTGCCAATAAAGGGGGAATATTATACTCTGGAATCTTCCTGTGTACTTTAAAACAGTGCTTGGCAAAATGGTACTGGAATAACAAGTAACAGCTTTCTTAAGATAGGGTCAATTGATTCCAGGGGAGGCTATTTACTGTATTATATACAGTCCTCTTGGAAGAAGAAAATCTCTCAAGTGCTCTTAGTTTGACAAACATTTTTTCCATCATCTGGTTAGAATTTTTGTGCCAGTTAGCTTGCAGCCTTGCTATTTCCTGCGCATGTGTTCTGCAAACCGTGGGGAGGATACACTCATTATTTTGAAGGAGTCAGGAGTGAGATGCAATTATGGGGGCCTAAGCACACAAGAGATAAAATCTCCTTCCTGCCAGCCAGCATAGAGGGCAGTCTGTCTGAGCTCAGAGGCAGCTGATCTGATCTGAGCCTGAGTATTTGAAAAAAAAATTCTTAGCAGCCCATAAGCCCCATTTGTTTATTTAGAAAGAAGCCATTGTATTATTTGGTTATTCTAACGAGGCCTGCAAAGAAAAGTGCTGGCTTCGATATGGTGGATTTCAAAAACATCCAGTCTGTGTTTAAGTGAAATGGCTTCATATTGTGCTGCCTCTTTACGTGTATCAAATCCTGTGCAAGCTTGCCAAGGTCTTTTAAACATACTTTTAACATTTCAGTGAAGCTTATACCTAGACTTCAAATGAGAGGTATGTTTGAATGAGGGCAATTTTTGGTAATTTGCCTGAATTCTGCATTTATGCTTTCTTTGGCCTAATCTGTTTAATTGAAATCTGTTCCCTGGCCAGCTGCCAGTATTAGCAGAGCATGTGGGTAGCAGATTGGTTTACCTATGTACTGCAGAAAGACTTTTTTTTTTTTTCACACTCTTAGAGTTGGACTTGCATGTTAAGCTAGTACTGGCTCAATAAAATGTTTCTAAAACTGAGTGTTTACCATTTGCCTTGCAGAATGTTTCGTTTTTCCATATGTAGATGTGGCAGATAACTTTTTAAAAGTATTTATTCAGTAAAGTCTATATCAGTGGTTAATTTAGTGCTATACTTCATTTCCATCCTTAAGACCAGAGAAATCAGTGGTGACATTTTCTCTTACTAAGGTATTGAAGAGCTTGGAGAACCATGGGGCCCTCAACCATCTTGATTACAATGTCACACCAGCTTATGTGAAAGCTTTCAATGAATTACAACACCCTGGCAAGCTTGAAGAACCCTTAAAGGTCTTTTCTTGTGATATTGAATGTTGAATTTCTTAAAGGACGTACTTTACATGTAATTTCAAACTCTAAGAGGAGTTTTTTATTCTGAATCTCTAAGTAAGATGCTTTTGTGAACATGGAAGTTTTCATTTGGGAGCAAAGATGTTGACTTCATTCCATCTGACAAATCGGTTTGAATCCTATCAGTGCAAAACTTAGACCATGGGAAATGCCTTGATTTCAATCAAAAGTTTCTGAAATCAGCTGTTCTCCAGGATATCTCTCACCCATTCTCTTGAGATAAACAAATGCTACGGGGAAATAATGTTTGACCCTGACACTTTCACAGCTGCTTGCTGCCTGCTAGCCTTTCCAAGGCAGCATTCTCAAGCCCCCTACCCTCACTTATGTGACTGATCAATGCCTCTAAATACTGGACATTAATTACCAAGGCATTGGGAATAATAATAATACAGGAACTCCTTGACTTGCAAATTTAGCATGTGCCTTGAAAAAACAGCCTGTCAGAAAACTGAAAAAGGACCTAACTTCATTATGTCACAAAAAATGCAAACCTCTGTAGGATGATATGCGAACAGCAATACTATGGGGTTTTTTAATACTTAGTATTCATTGGCTGTAACCCCTATCTGAAAAGAAATTCTCAAAGCTCCATTATAAATCAATGAGGAAGATGGAAAATCTGGTGTCCTAGTGAAGAAATTAAATCCTCATTCTAATGGCAAAATAAATTCCTTCCTGTGAATACGTCCATCCACTTACTTCTATATGAGCATTTCAACAGTGCTAGGATTGGGTAAACCAGTTCAGTTAGAACAAGCAGGGCTTGCTCCCTATCCACTATTCTGCTGTTCCTCCAAGCTGAGCTGAACCCAGGTACCTGTGACATCTGCCTGCTAGCTTTCCCAGCAGGAACTGCTCCCAATCTTAGCCCACCTTCAGCTGCAAAACTTTTAGCAATGCTCCAGAGAGGAGCCTTAAGCCTCCTTCCAAGGTTGGACTTTCAAGCCTGGCCACAGCAAAAATCTGAAAGAATACTGCAGCTGATTGCTAGTGCTGGGGTCAGATTTTATCATCTTCCTTTTCTAGACGAAATGCACATTTCTGTCTCTCCATGACAATAGGTCCCAAATCAAGCGTGCATGTGTTTCCCTTTTAACATGCAGGATTTCTCATGGACAATTCCTTTCCCATGTTGTTTCCCTTGGAAATATTACCATCATGACTGTGTTTCTGATGGGTACTCCCCACCACCTACGAGCTGGGGGGAAGCAGCAGCCTGTGGTGTCTGAACTGATCATAACATTATTTATAATGATCTCACCAGAGAGGCCAAAAAACAACCTAAATTTCTACTGTGTCATCCACGCAAAATGGAAAGGTGTGTGGCAAGGTAGCATCTGACCTTTGCTGTCTAATGGACAGTATTAGCTCAACACTTTCTTCTTACAGGCATTTAATGGTTTTTAAACTCATGTTTTCCTGTTGCCGTTAACGAAAACACTGCTGTTTGCTTGTAGGGCTTACTATTCCCTCATGTAACAGCTCACCCATAAACACAGGTGTGAAATCACAGAAAACCACATTTTTGGACTTAACAAATACAGTGGGACTGGCTGGGGTTTTCCTTACTTGGTACATTTCATGTTCAAAACACTTTATAAATGTAAACCCTTTCAACTTGATGGCGAAACACAAGAGGTCTATTCATGACCTCAATTCACCAGAGAAGCAACTAATCAAAGAGGATGTACCTGAAGTGCTCACTGAAGGAGTCATTAGAAGTGTGACAATGAGAAGAGTGTCCTAAAACCTCTTCATCCTATTCTCTGGATATTAGGCAATGTTTCTTATCACCTCAAATAGGCCTATAGGTAGCTAAGGTTGTCAGGAACCTTTTGCAAATTAAGTTACAGTACAAATTAAGACAATGTGATTTTCTGATTACATCCCTTTAATAAAACATCTCCTTTCAGCCTTGAAAGACAGAAATGACAATAATGATAATGACCCAGAGTAATTTCTACTGCTGTAAAGGGGATACCAAATGTTTGCCAAAATTTCAAAATTTCTTTCATTTCAAGTGCTTAGCTGTTTCAACTAGCCTTTGGGAAACTACATGTTCATTAGGAAAATGCCATAAACTGGGATTTCAGTAACTAAATCAGGCACAGCAATAAAGAAATACATAGTTCTGAGATTTGTCAGAGAGACAAAACTTTGAAAGGGCTTGATGAATGTGGTCCCTTGAAAGGCTTTGAGAAGCCCATTGATCTAAATTAGTTACACACATCCATAAATCAGAGCAATCTGATGAGCCTACCAGCACCCAAGTAGCAGGAAATCTGTCTGGTTGCAGAGTAGCTTCAGACAAGCACGAGACCAGGTACATTGTGTTGGAAAGGACGTGACTGAGGGTAGGGTTAGCAGCAAAAGAGGCCGGTATCCCCACAGACTTGCCTGAGAGCAAGGAAGCTGAATGAGAGTTGTATGTCTCTGTAGATAGGGTAGAGAGAAATAGGAAAATGACCAAAGGTAACTAAGCACAAAATTTCAGAAAAAAATTGCTGGTTTATATTTTGTTTTCACACTTGAAACCATACAGGGTTAAAACTAGAAATATGATTTAGGACTCCAAGGAAAATCAGAGTAGACAAATTTCAGTTCTGCACTTCATGTGCCTTATTATCACCTCAAGGATCTCTGCAGAGCAAAAGTGCCCTGCCAGGTTGTACTCCTGCTGATTTTCAGTGTGAGTTGATCAGAAATTCACCTGCAGAATTCATGTTGTAAACTGTAGACTTCCTTTGAATGTGGATCCTTTCCCTTGGTCTACTTTCCGTAATATAGCTGTCTGTTAGCATCATTTTATGTGTGTTATTTGTCTGTGAGTAATCCCTCAAGCTTGAATAAATACACCTACTTGTGCTGTGTGCTGGAGCAGAGCTGTGCGTGTTATAACAGCTGGCATTTGACTGTCTAGTGAGTAAACATTATGTCCAGGGGTTAAAGAGGAATGGAATGGTTCCAGTTTACATCTGTTAGAAAGCTACTGGGTTAAATATTTGATTCTTTTCCTCACCCTTCAAAAAGGTAAACCATGTCTAAAACCTGAACAAAACCTGTTGGCTATAACAATCTTGGGAAAAGCTGTATCTGTGGCAGCCTTCTGTGTAAATGAGCATTTCAGACTTTGACTACTTGCTTCCATGGCAAAATGTCCTTCAAATATTAGAGAACATGCAGTTTGACTTTATGTATACTCTGAATATACCACTTAAATTTAGCATGATACAAGCTACATCATAATATTAACAAACTATATAAACATGTCAAAGGCTGTTCTTAGATGATATACTGGCACCATAGGATGCTCCGGCCCCTTCAGATGGCTCCTGATCTCAGTTTAGAGCTGGGCCTTCCTCCCTGTTAGACCAGGGCAATCCAGGCTTGGCAGTCCCCACACTGGCATGTATGCAAGGTGTGAAAAGAGGCAGCTATAGAGTAAGTCTCCTCTGCTAAGTCAGGGTATTTTGAGTGACACGGGATTTGGAAGCAGTAAGAAAGGAAGTAGGGGAGTTGAGCAGCAAGTGCCATGTCTGGGTGGAGGGGATGAAGAGTTCCCTGCAGAAAGGGAAATATGGGAACAAGAATGAGGTGTAAAACCGAGGACATTGAGATGAGCTTCATCCTCACACAAAGAATGACACACATCTAGTCGTTCTTACCTAAATCACAAATTATTTAGACAGTATTTGTCAACCTGAGAAGTAACTCATAGAAATAAATTCAGGTTTATGTGTCTCGTTACTCTAATTACTAAGACAGCAAACTTTTATTCTTGTAAATAAAAATTACAACATTTACCCAATACAGCAGTTGTGCTGTAATCCAGACATATAAGGGCAGTTCTTTTTCACCACTCTTCTATCACCTTCCTCTTGTTTCTGCACACCCATCCAGAACAGTTATTAATCCATTTCTAGTTGCCTTCACACTATTGTGATGGCTTTCCTCCCAGGCTCAGACCAATTTCTGACTATGTCAGTGGGAGAACCTGTGTTTGGCTGTACCACTGGAAGAGGGACTAGCTCTTTCAAGAGCTGAATAATGAAAATAGCATTATTAGGCACTGTTCTTGCTTTCACACTGACAGTTTCTGAATAGCTTTTATCATGCAATTACCAGTGACCTTTTTACCTTGCTCTTGGTATGACCAAGAAACAGTCCAATGAAAGAAGTATTCCTTAGGAATGGCATGTGACATTTCTGAACCTTCTAGATGTCTGCACAAAACTCAGAGGATTATTCCAGTATGTTCAAAGTTGTCCACTCATGCTGATCTGCTCTGCATTGCTGCTGATACCAAGGACCAGAGACATCTTTAAAAAGAGCCAGAAAAAGAGCTGGCTGGGCAACATGCTAGACAAGATGTCTAACTTTCAGTTTACTAAAATCTACATTTAGCTGAATCTCACTGGAGTATTTTTGACTATACTTGGTAACTCAGGAAAAGAGAGGCATTGCATTATCAGCAGGTTAACTGGATAAGTGCTAGGAATACAATGTGCTGCAGTTGCACATGTACAAGTTTGAAGGGGATACTGATACTATAACCATCATATATATATGTGTGTATATATATGTATTTTGTCTTTTCTTACTTTACACATCTTTCCTTAATAACTGCTAAAGATTAAGTCCCTTCTGCTTAAGCATGAAGCTTTGCATTCCTTTGAGAACTACATTTACATAAAAACTATGTTTAAAAAAAAATTTGATTTAATATGAACAATGTAATTATTCCAGTAATTCGTATTTTGCTCTACAAAAAATTTATATTGTCCAAAAATAGATCAAAAGTAATATTATGTGACTAGACTCCACTGCTATACTACAGTATTTGAATGCTGAGAATAGCTAAATAACACTTAGTGGAAAGACAACTGGTTAATGGAATTACTCTAGTAATACCTGAGAATAACAAACATGTTCCAAAAGAAGACACCAAGGTGTCTTAGAACTGGTATCATTAAACAAAAAATAAAAATCAGTATTATTTTGATGCTGTTTTCTCTGTATCTTCTCATGAAAATTGATGTGAAATCAACTTTCTGTTTTTACAGGGGGAATAAAAATAAAAATTAAAAAAAAAAAGAAAGTAATTAAAAAAAAAAAATGCTAGTCATGGCATTGAACTGAAGTCAGGAAACTTAGATTTTACTGGCCACCAGGTTTTTTGACAATTATGAGTAATTTTCTTAATTTCTAAAAAGCTTGTCTTCTTGTCCAGAAAAAACCAACCAAACAACAAAACAGAACAAAGCAAAACAAAAACCCACATCTTCTTAAAGAGTCTCAGTCTTTGTTTGCAAGGAACTGGATACTAGAGTAACAATCAGAGAGGCTCTTCAGAAAACAAAGCTTTAATGGAGATTGGGGCTTTATTCAAGAAAGGATGATTTAACCAGCAGAATTCAGGCAGAAGGATGAAGAAACTGAGAGAGACCAGGGAAAGATGAAACACAGGAAGCAATGCATGACTCATTTCCATGGGGATTCTCATTCTACCTGCCTCAGGGTAACAAAGAAAAGAGAAGGAGAGGTAAAAAGGAGAAAGAATAAAAAGTAGCCATGGGCAAGATAAAGGGAAGAGAAAAGAACAACAATGTCAACAGCAACATAATTATCTGTCTTGGGATAGGCTGTCAAATAAAGTGATAATACTCAGCTTTCTGAAAATCATAAGCTACCTTAATTCATTAAGCATCTACTAAGATGCTTTGCAGATGCTAAATAACCTCTTCTGGCTGCTCTGGTTTCAATTATAATGTAAATGCTACAAGCTGCACGAGATGGTGCAGGGCCTTCTTTGTCCTGCATATGGAAAGGTGGTTGAATTATTCTTGTCTCTACATCTCTTGAGGGTTACATCCCTAAATACAAGATACTGCCTTGCCTTGCTTCAAAGTCTAACAACACAGTAAACATTACTCAACCCTGGCCAAACACTGTTGTGCAAGCTCTGTCTAATTTGCATGCCCAGGATACAGTGGTGAACTATAGTTTAAGCAAGCCAAGTTGTCACACACCTTCAGTCTCGTTTCATTGCAACTAATGAAGTCTTATGTAGTAGAAAGTCTCTGAACCCACTTAACTTGTCCTCTGTGTACATAATGTTTTCTTGATTTAGTCTCTTTGGGTTATTAAAAAATATAAAAGCAAATTAATGTTAGGCACATATCAACAGATGGACAACATAGATCATGTAACATAACATGACTGTGACCTCCTAAAATTTCTTTTCTTCTCTACCAAAGCTATCTTCAGGTTCAGAGGTCTACAGCAATATACTGGTTTTGACCTTGCAAAGTCGAGTTGTCAGTGTGCTCCTCCCATACATGACTTCTTATAGCTACTGATGCAGTAGATTTGTGTGGTAAAACAGAATCAAACAGCCTATTTCAAGTGATTTCTGAGTGAATGTTCAGGATAAACTGATGTCGTGAAATGTCTGAAGAAGACTGATACCTCTACATTTGATAATAAGTCAGTTTGCCATAGAGTTGATCAGATACTGGACAAATGTCTGAATTTACTATGAATGTCTGTGTGATAGCTTGATTCATCCCTGACAAAATTTCTTGGAGGTTGTATATTCACAGATATTCATATCCTGTCCTGGTGATCTGATCAAACTTATATTTTGGGTTTCCATACTCAGTCATTAGAGTGTGTATCTGTGACAGACTTTGTACTTTCAATTTAGTAGTGACCCTTTTGACATTAGTACACAAAATGCCAGACATTGTGACATGCATAGTCCACAGACACCTAATTCTTTACAAGGAACATTCAGCAAACACATTCATATCCAGTGTAATTTACAGGTAGAAGCATTGTTTCCAGAATACAAGAAACTTGGGAAAAATTTGTCGTCAATTTAGGAATATTTAGTGTTTTCAAGAAGTAGGAAGATTATTTTAGATTATTATTTCATGTCGTATTGATGATATACAACACCTCTTTAGCAGTTGCAGAGAAGTTATCACTGAATAGTCCATGTTAAAGAAAAAAAAAAATCAGCAACTTGCTTTTAGACTTTTTACTTGGATGTCTTTCAGATAATAATCCAAAACCCAAAAACTTTTGTGTGTTCATGTTTTTCAGCATTCAGATGATATTTTTGGTGAAACTACGGGATACTTTTTTACAAACAAGTAATTCAAACCCAATTACCAAAAAGTAACTACAAGATGTTTTCATCTATCTC
This sequence comes from Todiramphus chloris collaris, assembly GCA_025345505.1. Taxonomy (NCBI): domain Eukaryota; kingdom Metazoa; phylum Chordata; class Aves; order Coraciiformes; family Alcedinidae; genus Todiramphus; species Todiramphus chloris. The sequence continues at coordinate 28,084,209 of JANVCC010010406.1, read as the reverse complement.
TATTCACAAGACTGACCCCAAAATAGCTCTGAAAATGTTGACCAGAATATATTTTCATCTGTCTTCAATTATGCAAGTCAGCCACTGAAGACAAAAAGAGTCAACACTCTGTAACCAGCTTTTTGCATTCCATTACAGTACTCTGAACTTCTAAAATAATAATAATAAAAAAAAGTTGTGAGTCATACCCAAAATCATGAGATGGGCTTAAAATCACAAGATTTCAAAAAATAGATTTGGGGAAGTTTAATTCATATGTTCAAAAGGGTCTAGGCTACCACGAGAATAAAAACACATCTCTTTTGACTATAAGGTCATATTCTTGTAAGAACAAAACTAGAAGTCTGGGAATTTTAAGGAATGTCATATATCAAAAGATTTATGCTAAAGTCACAAGAGTTTGTAGTACTATCAACAGCAAATTCTGCCCAGATGACCTATGATACTCTGCTTCTGCCATGAGATTGGCATTTATAGTTTGAAGATGTTTAGAGTCATGGTCAAGAGCGAGGTGCTATTGTGAAAGGAAAGCAATAAATCACCTGGAAAGAAAATGTGAGGCACACAAGTAAAACATAAGATTGCCAGGATGAATGCTGGGATTCCCTGCATTGATGGAAAAGCAATACACTGTGCTAAAATCTCAGTGGAAACGTCAAAGAACCAGACACTTCCACTCTTTTTTCTGGATTTAAAAGGACAAAGGAAAACACTCAGTTTTACTGCAGGGATGACATAAGGGAAAGACCAAATTAAATAATTGTTTCTTGGAAGATTACTTATATTGTTCTTCAAATAACAGTGTCTCAGTCTGTAGGACATCTGCTTTCTTTCTCTGTCTGCTCAGACTGACTTCTGGGGTAATGGGAAGATATCACAAACACTCAATTCACTTGTTTGCAGCAAAGGGCCTTTAAAGAAAACAGCTTTTGGCTATCGTTTTTCCCAACTTGGATTTGAACGTCTAGCTTTCTAATCCAGAAAGCAGATGTTTTTACAGTGCCTGGGAAATGATTTTTAGCATGTTTTATATGATCTAAACATAATCCAACCAATAGAAACTGCTATTCAATGTTTAACCTTTTCTTTGAGATTCTTTTCTCTAGTAGATTTAGTGTTTAATGCAGAACAGCTGGAGACTGTAACATTTTTGGCACAAAAAGATGAAAACAGAAAGTTTTTTCCAGTACAAAATTGTTTGCGCTCTTTGTCCTGACAGTGCCACCTGATTCCCTCTGGAAGGATTACATTTCTCCACATCCATCATATCCAAGTAGTGCAGTGTCAAGAGACCGGCAATACCCTTCGTTTGCCCATCCATGACTGACATACAGTACATTTTTGTCTGAGCAGACCAAGAGGTTGACGTAAAGGTAAATTCCAGGCTAACATCTTAAGACATAAGGCCTTTTGTGTACTGACTTTTGCTCTCACTTCTAGACTCTCCATAACCTCATTTGGCATGTAAATTGGTTTCAAGCAGGAGCTTGTGCATTGTCACTTTGTAAAAAAATCCTTCCCCATAACCTACATGCATTCAGCTCTTAATAGTAGTAATAATAAAAAAATCTAGCAAAAATGCCAGGCTTAACAATAAACACATCAGGATCCAAAAGTGCATCTTGCAATACTAGATCATATTACAGGTGATGTCAAAGCTAACACATTATTAATCTAGTAAAAGTATGCTATAATTCATCAGAGCATGTCTGCCTTGCTGGTCCTAATATTTTATTTAATCTCTTTGAATTACAAAAATAAGGCATGAATTTTAACTGGTATTTGATCAAAGTTAACAAGTGGAAAACAAAATCCAAATGTCTGGGTGTATTCAGAAAGCATCCACAAGCCTACTGGCTCAGCCATAAGTCTCTGGAGTGTTTTAAAATAAAAAAAAAGTGTACTGAGTTTTCTGATTGCCAATACTCATGATACAACAGTTCTCTGTTTCCATGAGGACTTTTTGTACTTTCATGCTATCCATTGAAGAGATTCTAAATTTATTTTGGTGAATGCAAGTAAAAAAAAAAAAAGAAACAAAGTACAGTGACATTATTTATTTGTTACCTCTGGAAATTACCCATAGGATTTCAGAGAAATGTGAACAATTCAGGGTATGTCTCTCTGGGTGCTCAAAAACAGAAGACAATGAGAGTTTGCTGCACTGTTTCAGAAGATAAATGACAGCTTTCAGGATCATACCTACCATGCTCTTCTAAAACAAGAATCTGTACTTGCTGAGTAAAGCTGCAAAATATTGTTGTTCCTTTTCTACAGTGTTCAAGGTTTAGTTCCTGTTATGCACACTCTGATGTCCTCTTTTAAATTGTAGATAAACTGCAGTTCTTTAAAAGTGTATGGTTTCAATGAGATCTCAATTCCCAGGTACTCTGAAATTCTCACAAGTGTCTTAGCCCTTCTCAAAATGTGTTTCTTGGAATCTTGAGTCACACTCATTTTGAGCTAAACTACAGATCCCAAATAGACCACCTCAAGTTTCGAAGTGGGATGTGCCTCGCAGTTCATATACTCAGTTTTGAAAAGTAGATTGAAATACATTCCTTGTAACTGTGCTGAGCATGTACTTCCATGTGGAAGTACAGAAATTACTCGTGAAATTGTAACTTTTATTGCCCAACTCACTGTGTTTGGCTTCATTCATGTGATCTTCAAATTTTTATCCTCATAAGGGGCCTTAAGGGTTTTTCTGTAACTACAAGGCAGGCAGTGTCTTCAAAAAACCAAATATATAAACCAACTTTCTAATGTTTTAAAAAATATTAAAATAACATAAAAGTATTCTTAGATATATTTGGCTTTATCCTGTATATAACAGTCCGTATTTGTTTCCAGGGTAAAGGGTGGCCTTTTTACTTGTGGTGAAACAGTGGGACAAGTTTCTTGGAGAGGTGGTAGAAGCAACATCCCTGGAAACATTAAAGGTCAGGTTGGATGGGGCTCTAAGTAACCTGAGGTAGTTGAAGATGCCTATTGCACGGGAGTTGTACTAGATGACCTTTAAAAGTCCCTTCCAACCTAAACCATTCTATGGTTCTAGGGTTTTGTATTGTGCATAATATAGTTTAGTAAAAATATCAAGTATTAAATTGTTTTTAATACCTTTTTCTCACATTTTAGAAGCAACATTTTTAATTCAAATGGTTTTTGTATCTCTGTAGTACTTTATTTGTTGAAGTATTTAATCCTTAGCACTATGTGTGAAAACACAAGCAGAATCTCTTGCACACTTCTTTACACAGTGCATAATTAAGATGTGGACTCCTCTGACACAGTATATGGTAGGGTCCAAAAGAAACAAACCCTTTCAAAAAGGAATTGGATGACCATGATGGGTCAATGAAGTGAAAATGCTAACTGTGGAGGCTGGGAGGACTCATTCAGAAGAGCATCATCCTGCATGTGCTCTGCTCCTGATGTGCTTCCCCGAGCATTGTAGAAATAGACATCTCCAATATCTAGCATTCTGCAATAATCATTTGACAGCCCATGAAGAGATTACCACAGAGCTACTGTAATAAGTGCCACTGAGGTCTCTGAATCCAGTCCTGGTAGTCTTGTTCAGCCCGCAGAGATTATGGAAAATAAATATAACCTGGAGACATGCTCACTCTGATTTATTAAATCGTGCTTAGCAGTGGTTAGGAGGAGTCTTGGCATTACACTGTCTGACTCTTGACACAATATAAAGCAGCCTTTTCTGATATTATCTAAATGGAGAGAGATTTCCGGTGAGTGGGCTTTGATTATGGAACGCTGGTGCAGAACTTTGACTTGTGCTTCTCCATGCACATGTTGGTGTTCAGGCTGAAGGTTGTGCACGTGGAATAAGAGGCTGGCAGTATGGAGGAAGAGTTGCGGTATTTGCAGAAAAATGGAAGAGCTCATTAAGTAACTCTCCAGTGAAGAGACTGTCTGCTTTATCCTGGAAGCTCTTACGGAAGCTAGACTGCAAAGAGCACAGCTCTTCTGTAGTCAGTCTTCAGAGCACCATCATGGTTAAGCCCTGGCAATATTTGCATATGTAGCCTTTTCATTTTTTTTTGCTAATTCTGTCTGTTTAGTTTGGGGCTTGGGAGGTTTGTTTGTTTGATTGTTTGTTTCTGTTTGAGTGGGTTTTTTGTTTGTTTTATGTGGGTTTTTTTTTTTCAGTTGGTTGCTTGTGTTTGTCTGTAATCTCAGTAAGTCAGTTCCAGCTATTTTTTGGGACAAATCATAAAAGTTATTGAAAGGACTGAGGATGAAGGAGCACTAAATTACACTACAGTAAAATGTAGAAATATAGTAAAGCAGCTGTTCAAGGAGCTAACTCAGGATAATCAAATAAAAGGGTTTCACGTGAAAAAATTATTCAATGTCTGAACAGCTGATAAACCTCAGGTTTTTGTTGTAGGCTGTCAGCAGGATGGATCATCTCTGCAAAACATTCTGTGATGTGCATTGTGGCACCATAGCTATTCCCTGGCCTGCTAAAAATATTTCTGGTCTTTTCTTTCATAAAGGAATTAGAAGAAAAGAGCAGAGAAAGCTTCTGATTATATAATCAGAAGTTGGTGTGCATACCAAGACCCTTAGGACATTATGATCAAAGTACAGCAATAGCTGCATGTACCATTCCCCTGAGGCCCAGTGTCTACATAATAATCCCTACCACTTTTATCAGGCAATAATTGATTGTTAACTGAACATTGTAACTGCAGTGATAATAGCCTGGGCTATAGTTAATGTTGGCCTGTTGAAGGCATGAATCTGCTCCAGGTACTGACTCCTCCACAACATGGACAGCAAAACTAATTCCCTGATGCAAAACAGGGAATGTCCACAACATGGACAGCAAAACTAATTCCCTTCCACGACACAACTGCTCTCAGGGTCCTGGGGAAGCTGCACACGAGTCCTCCCAAAGTCAGACAAGAAATTACCTTAAATGCTGTGGTGGTCAGGATTAGCTAAATTTCCTGTCATCCATTCTTTGGTCTCCACCACAGGGGAGCACGCTGCACGAAGTAGCTATTTCCTGAAATATGATTAAGGGGGAAGTAAATGGAGGTGGCAAAATGAAAAGTGCGTCTTGTTTGCAGAGAGATCCAGGGAAAGGATGCAGTGCTTCTAATTTAGGGATTAATGACTTCTGAAAGTCAGGCACATGGTCCCATGAGATTGATGCATAAATCAGATTTCAGTATATAAATTCCCACTCTAGTCAACAGAAAAAGGTGAATGTCTTCAAAAAGGCATTCAAGAGACTCAGAGGCTGAGCAGGTGGACAACAGACTATTCCATTGGAAGTGCTGATAGCAACTGGGTGCTTAAACATGCACACACCTCTTTGCTGTTCCGCTTTGACATGCCCAGTATCCACCTAGTCTAAAAGCAGAGTCCACATGTTGAAGCACAAACTGGTAGGGATTTCCAAAATAACATGTCTGTTTCTAGTGGATTCCCCTTTTTATATGATGGTGTATTGGCATGAGCAAGAAGCCCGGAAGGGAGGTGATGGGCCATCGGGTCTCCAAAATGACACTGGTTGAAAACCCTGCATTTTTGATCTATCAAGAAAATGTGTCCTACCAGGTATTTCTGGGAGGTCATTCCCATCTTCCCTGTTGAAGCTGAACCATCATGCAGAGAGGTATGTCAGAGTACTGAGGCCAGAGAAATATCCAACAAGAAGGTGCATGCTCCTACCTTCCAGTTCCTGGACAAAATATTTGACCGCTAGGCTATTGTGAAAAAGGCCTGATCACAATTGTGGAAATATTTCTGAGCAGGAATGCTCAGATGTTCTCTTCTGAAGCTGGCTGTCAGAGATCACAATGTGCTCCAAGCTGAGATTCCCCCTGGGCACATACGGTATGAAAGTCCAGATGTAGTTTGTACTGTTTTTTTGTTTATATGGGAACAAGGTGATACGCATTGCAGTCTAGATTTAGGCATATTAGGAAAATGTGCCTACGAAGGTAGGTAATGCTTACAGAGAAAGTGCTTTAGCACACAGATGGGACTAATGTGCTTAGTTGTGCCAAGGTCTTAGCACAGACACTGAAACAGTGTAAGTGCTACCTGGCATGTAGAGAAGACAGCACAAGTGCCTCCCAAATTGCTTGTTCATGAACTTCCCAAGAGCAAAGTTCTTCAAAATGTGAGATGGTAGTTACGTGTCCACACACAGGCAGAAAGAGGGCTGCTGCTCTCAAAACCAGTGAGAGTCTTCTCTGCCTTCCAGGGGTGGGTGGATGTGGCCCTGAAGAAAAAAATAGTTGCAATTTGTCCAAACAACAATATCATAAACATGCTTTTTGCCAAAAGTAACATTTGGCTATGAGTATAACAAGCTTGTATAACAAGCTCACTTGGGGGTTGGACTAGATGATATTTCAAGGTCCCTTCCAACCCCTAACATTCTGTGATTCTGTAAATCAAACTTCCTTTGGCAGTGCAAAATTATGCATTAGTTATGCCTGTAGTTGATTTGACTTCCTACTGAATATGTCAAACACTAATTAAGCACAAAGGGAGGCCCCAGTCTGGAGAATACTTATGCAAGGATGACTCCCTTCATTTCAGTGGTGCAAAAATTTGGTGTGAGTGGGAAGCAAGGCAGGGGAAATGTGGGCAGAACTCTTCACAAGACAGAGACCTTACATACTAGCTGAGGTATTCTGCTTGCAATGGACTTATCTCAGTGTCTTTCTTTTAAGTTTTAAGAAAAATGGGGTTTGCTTTCAGCTTCATTAATGAGACTTCACTTGAGTGAATGTTTTTTGACCATACCTTACTTCTGGCTCCTGGCCAGCCCTAAAAGCAGTTGCGGTTTCTTCACAGAAATACAGATCTTCACAAAAAAATAAAACTTTTCAGCTTGTAATTCCCCAGTGGTCGCCTCTCCAGCCAAATCACCCTTGGAAACATATTTTAAACCATTTGAGCAGGGAAAAATATTTGGAACTTTGCCTGTTTTGCTAAGGCTCAGCATCAAATTACACAGACAGAGCTTCTGTTTTTTTAAAAAATATTTTATGTCTATACTATTTTAAAGTACATGGAAAGTAGTATTTTTTTAAATAAAATAAAGCTTACTGGCGCCAGTATTACATCAGTGACTGTAACCATTGTGTGCTTGTATCCCTGGTAAGGATTTCTCAATCTTAATGCAACTGACTCAGGACATCAGGCTAGATGCAGCAGGAGATGTGAACACAATTAAGTACTTCTCTGAGTTCTTTAGGAAAACAACAGCACTAATACTATTTGATTTATGCTTCTCAGGTGAGGTATGGCACATCCTTCATCTTTTAATGGAGAGTATGACTGAAGACTGGGATCTAAGCCCAGTTTCATGTTAGAATATTTTTTTTTCATTAACAAATAAGAGCCAGAAACTTGCAACACTTACTGAGATGAATAATCATCAGTTTGGTCTGCAGCTTAGTGAACATAGATGCAGACAAAGGGGCCAAGTCCTTAATTGATACAAAATGGCAAAGCTCCAGGACTTAAAGGAACTTCAGGGGAGCTCAGTCAACTTATGCTTGCCAAAGATCTGCCCCAAGACATCTGCCTTTGCAGGCTATGTGTACGTGTGTGACAATCGTGTGACATATTGTACTGCAGGGCATTTGATAAAGAAATACACAAGCAATACATCACATAACTTCAGTTGCATCACCTGCCCATTAATCAGTTTCCCCAGTTCAGTCTGGCATTCCTGGCTCTTAAGCTGCTTCAAACAGCACCACTTATATTTTAAAGCCAACCTGCCACGGAAGTATTTCCTCTCTCCTCCCACCAAAGAAGTGGAATTTCCTCAGAAATTATACCTGCATGAGGTCCAGGACAAGCAAGATTAATTCTGAAAATTATGAAATTGTCCCAGTTTTAAAGCCATATAACATTGTATTTTCCTAGTCAATAAAACAGGAAGAACTTTAGCAGCTTCCCAGCAGATCAATTCACTGAAATGTGGAGAGTCTGAGATGTTTGGCTTCAAATCACTGAGTTTTTATTCATGGAAGTGATCTTAAAAAATTTTGGATATGTTCTAAGAGTTCTATTTTTAATTTTTCTCTTTATCATAACAGTCAAGGTACTTTGCTTAACATGCAAGATATACAAGGAACAGTCTCCTGAAAACGTATTTCAAAGTTCCAAAGTGTTTTAGAAAATTTTTATATAACATATATGTCATGAACAGTAAATCACAGTTACGCTAATGAAACTGAGTTGCCACAGACTCTACATGTCTCCTTCTATGTTGTTAAATATCTACGTGAAAAGATTGTTCAAGATTGAAAGTCAAGCTTTCAAGAATTAGGACTGGGAAGATGCAAGATTTCCCAATCTTAATGTCATTTCTCCAACCCATATTATATATAAGTTATCACATAGCCACACAAACCTCCCACTGACCCATTCAAGCTGTGCTTCATTCCATAAGCAAACAGCTATTTCTTTCTTTTTGGACTTTCTATTTCTTACACGGGCCTCCAATTTATTTCACACTATGTACTTAAGCTCTGCAATGTATGCACAAGTACTCACTCCCTCCTGGCTGTTGTAGGAATGTTCTCACTGTGCCTTTGCTAGACCACTAGCAGGCTCAGCGCTCTCTAGTCCCACTCTACATACTGGGAACAAAAAGTACTGAAAAAGGAACACCTGGCATGTCAAAACCAAGTTCTGGCATTTGATTTTTTGGTATACCTAGCACCTGACTGCATACTGCACCTGCAAGCAGCCTCAATCGCTCCTGTGAGCTCTCACCCATTCTGCAAATCAGTCTCCAGATGTATTCCCTGGATGGGTAGGAAAATATGTAGCTAATGGCTGTACAAGAAGAGACTGACTCAAATGGTGGTCCAGCAGGAGATGCAGAGAAAAAATCCAGTTGCAGAAAAAAACCCCTCATTTGCCTGAACCAGGAAACTAGCCCTGCTCTTACTGCAACTCCTGACCCGGAGGAGCCAAAGAAAGACTCAAAAGAACAAACTGAGAAAAAAATATTGTACTTTGTTCTTGCTGGTCTGCTGTGGGCCATGCTCAACTGAGAACTCCATGGCAAAAGTGTCTGCTTAATTCTTAAGTTTCTGCTGAATTATTTAAACCAAACCAACACAAAACATGGCCAAACATGTGAGGCGCGTTTTCCCCACCCAACGCATTTCAGCAAAGGGCACATTCTGGCAAGAAGGCAACATATCCTCTTCTTTTTGCCACAGAATTCAAAATATTCCTTCAAATTGTAGGACTGAAGGGTCAACTGAAAATAATTTAATTTAAATGTGAACAGCATACTTTATTTCCTCTAAAGATCCTCTAAATTCAACCTGAAGTAGATATGCAGAATGGAAAACTTCCAGGGAGCACAGTTAAAACAATTTGGCAAACTTAACAGCATCTCTAAGAAGGGGCCTTATAATGGGAAACGTACAAAAACTGTAGGTATAGTTAACACATCTGCCTATGAAACATGGAAAGAGATAGATGCTAAGTAGAACAACAGATTCCAGCTTTGCCCAGAATGTGATCTCTATCTGTTTAATTAGAGCTTATTATTATGGCTGGTCATTCTTTTACTGCATTCTTTTCACATCACACACTGACACTTTGCTACAGACTGTGTGGAGAGAAAACAATAAAACAGAACACTTTCTTGAGCAAATTTTTTATCTGTATAAATGATAACAAAAGAGAGAAAAGAACTATGAAAGAAAAGGCTATGGTTGAACACACTGATGTGGAATGTATGGTACATTTATTCTTTAATGCGTGTGTTGTACTCAAAAAAGTACAATGGGAAAGTGAGAGTGGCACAGGTTGTGCAAGCTGAAGGAGAATATGATGGGCATGGTAGATTTTGGAGCAATTGGAGAGCAATGAAAAGAAAAATGTCTGAGTAGTCTTGAAGTCATGGACTAGGGAAGTCAAGACTGACAAATTGGACAGGATATAGGTACCAAACTAGACCACAACAAACACTGCTTTTCCCGCTCCTTCACTTCTCCCTCTCCCTCTCATCTCATCTCTGAGAGAACTCTAAGTTTTACCGCATTCATTAATTTGGTTTTAGGAGTCACACGTTCTGGTGTGATTTTTATCTGCCAAATCTGTGCATGGATCTGGAACACTATAGTTAAGCCCATTTGATGAGAACCCTAAGTCAGCAGCATCCAGGGATTTCAGCTACCACAAGCTCTCCTTCATTTACATCACCTCTTTGTTTGAAAGGACAGACAGAATTGTTTGTCATTTCTTCACCACCTTGTTTCCTTAATGGCAGGCTGAAGAATCCACTGAGGAATCCTTTGTGCAAATTCCTCTGCACTCCACGTTCTTCAAGGCAGAGAGAACTTTATTCCTTCAAGATTAATTTGTTGCATAAAGTCTCTTTAATAAATCAAATATTTCTTTTTCACTGTTTCTTTTCAAATCCAATTTCAATAAATGCACAGGAAAGAATGACATGGTGTGTAAAAAACTTCTCCAGATGCATTCTTTTTGGACAAAATGCAAACAGGCATCTCATAGCCCACCTTTTTGAAACTGAGCCTTTCTTCCTGCCATATACTCTCTGCTTTTACCTAGTCTAGGATTGAAACACAGAAATAAGAAAGCTTCCATCACCTTCCATCACCCTCTAGTGATTTTCTCCAAGGTGAGAATGTCTTTTCTTTCCTAATTTCCTCCCACTGTTCCTAGTTCCACCTCTGGGTGCTACCCAAAATACCTTAGTCTTCCTATAGACCTGTGCAGGTGCACAGAAAGCCTGGAAGTCCTGGAAGTAGAATTCCACTAACCCATGCTCCTTGGGGATGGCACAAACTGTGGTGCCTCTGAAGAGCTGCTCAGATTTCCAGTGCTTGCAGATGAGGTTCTCTCCCTTCCCTTACACACGCATCGCCACTTCAGGAAGCTACACATTCTCTGTTTTACTGGGTCCATGGTGTTTGCACAGGTGGTTCATATGGAGCTTGCCTAGATCACATTTAGCAGCTGTCTTCATCACCCTAACAACTTTATACTAAATGGCAAGATATTTACGTAACTATAGGCACAAGGCAAACATCTCTTCTTCTGCCTTTGTACTCAGCCCTCAGCAATCAGATTCTGTATTTGATACCCCCGTGTGCTGCTATGGGCCGCAACATTATCTGGGGTCTTGCCTAGCCAGTTATTATGGACAACGTAGAAGACAGACAACTGATAGTGTGGGAGAGGTTTCAAGCTCAAAAATTTCCCACGATTTATGACATCCTGCAACCCATGTCTTTTTGTATGTCACTGTGTCCAACCAACACAGATAAAATGCTTCAGTCCATGACAATATCAGCTGCACCTACACAGTGGCTACCATACAAATTCTGTTGTGCAAGCCAGCTCCTGTGCCAGCTACCAAGTCACTGTGCATTGTTCACCCAGGTGAGTATAGAAGCAGCTCTCATGTGGTCATGCAGAAACTTGTGACCTCTTCTATTTGCAAATCCAAAGTCTCACTGACAGTCAGAAGAGAACCAATCTGATGTGGGAAGATGGTTTCTGAGGCTGTTGCTGCGAAGTGTTTATTACTATTCTGCTGCTGTCTTGTCTCATACCCTGTCTCACGTGGCTTACCGATGCTTGTAAGGTTACTGAAGGCCAAGACTAGGTTATACATGCATCTCTCTGCATTGGATGTTATTCAAGGACTTCATATTCTCTGCTCCTTCATCTTTTACCTGGCCTTTGTTCTCTTTATAAAGAGAAGTATGTCCTTTCCCGCTGCATTCCACAGGCTTTTTGATGTCAGAATCCATTGATTATGTTCATTGCAATATTTCATTTCAAGGATTTCCTGAGCCCCTGGTTCTCCCCAGATGGCAAGCAGAGGCAGTTCCTCTTTATGTCTCATGGCAGGTATAGGAAACATGGTACAGTGATACAGTTCACAGATGTAAATGGACTGATCCCGAGCAGGACTAGCACTCAAACACGTAGATGATGTCTCATCTCATCATGAAAAGACAGTAGATGCTGGTGCATCCTGGTAAGGATGAAAAATGGAGGACTGACAAAAGAGCACTCAGAGCAGAAGGACAAACACAGACATCTGCACATGGACTTAAAACTCAGTAAACCAACTGCACTTTTAAAATAGCAGTATAGAACGTGCATTATCTCACCAGCTAATACATGCTAACATATTATCATGTAAACAGAGATAATTTCAAATGAACTGTCCACCACCTTTCACTACCTTGCAGGAAAGTCTTTAGCCTATGTTTCTCCAAACAGTCCTTGGCAATTGTATATCCTAAACCTTAGCACTTTCAAAATGGACAAAAAATTGTTTTGGAAAAGGACCAAACATTAGCTGTTAAAACTCAAACAAAGAAGTATGAGTCAGGAAACTAATCTTTTTTTTATATATATATCTGAAATGAGAAAAGAAATTCAGTTTGGAAAACATTTTTATTAAAAACTCTAGCTGTCTGTACTCTGAAACACCCTGGAGGTCTAAAGATGATATCAGTATATAAATATTCAGGGCTTCCTGAATATTTCTTTTCAGAAAAGACTGTTTTTCCCCCCTTACAATTTCTTTGACCTTCAGAAAACAGTCACTATTTGTAGCCTGATTTTTTCAAGATGTTCTCCGGTACATAAAGATGGCAGGGAATTAAATTTAAAAGTCAACTCATGAAATACTATATAATGGTCAGAAGATAGCACTGCTTTAGGCAATATTTTATTAAGTGAACAACCATTCAAAGCATTTTGGAGCATATTATATCCTGTTCAAAGGTGTTTACTTCATTCAGTGCTACAGCAAAAGTATCTTACAAGAGAGATGATATTTGAACTATCCACAGGCATACAGATAAAATGCACAGTATTCAGCTAAAATGGAGATGAGTCTTCTTGCTTTACAGAGGACTGTCTAAAGGGCTGCTACATAAAAAGGTCTTTCTGTTTTTGTTTTTCTTTTTCTTTAAAGGGAACAAGACTTTTCATGAGCTCCCATACAACAGCTGCAAAAATACCTTCAGCCTGTCATCTGGAATTCCTGAAGGTGACTTGTGGATTTGTGGCTAATGAAACACTGCAAAATAGCACTCACCATGTTGTAAAATACCCCTAATGGTTTATTAGCCTCTTACAGGATGAAAAAATGAAAGGTGCCCCAAGCACATTATTCCGTTATAATTATATAAAGCATAAAGTTAGAAAGAAACAATGTCAGAACAGAATGAATCATAGGGGGTTTTATCTGTGACCTCAAAAGTGGATTATGGATGATTTGTGACATTACAAAGCAATCACTGGAGACCTGGGGTCCAATTAAGGATTCTCACAAATGAAAGTCAGTGCGCTTTCTCATGATTTACAACAAAGCAAAATTAAAATTTGGCCACCAAAAACTTATTCCACTCCACTTTATTCAGCACAAGATTTTTTTCCTGGAACATGACTAGCTCACTCCACAGAGAAGACATCTGATAAGAGTAGCAGTGGGTAATAGATTACTTAAGGTTGAGAGCAAGGAGAGGGAACTGAGAGCACTACTCTTTATAAGGCTCAGAAAACACAGTATCATAGAGGCTATTTGATATTTCTGTTTTTCTACCTTTACAAGACAATATTTAGTGAAATACAGGAAAATATCCTATTACTAAATGAATGACCTTGTGCACTACCTCTTGGATAAATAAAGAGGGAAGATGATTCCTCCTAAAGAACATTACAGTTAATAATTTGACTTTTGGGGGGGGGGGGGGGAATCATACATTTGTATTTTTGTCAAATACAACGTAATTTTAATAATTTTCACTTAGTGAATTTAGCTTTGTTTACCCTTGTACTTGGCGCTGGTGAAGCCACATCTCAAATACTGGGTTCAGTTTTGGTTTGGACTCTTGCTACAAGAATGACCCTGCCACACTGGTGTGTGTCCAAAGAAGGGCAACAAAGCTGGTGAAGGGCCTAGAGCACAAAAAAAATGCTTTTCACCAGTGGTCAGGACATTTCCCTACAACATTCAAGCACAAACCCCTGTTTCTCTTTTACTGAGTTGTCAAATCAAAACATGTAAAAGACAAAGATACTTTATACCTTGCTGAATGATCCAGCACAGTAAATGTTACTGTGATAAGGATGACAGTGATAGTTCAATATATGTTAATTGCTTATTCAAAAACAAGGGAGAAGATAGGTGAAAAGAGCAATTTCTCTTTCCTGTTACCTTTACCATTTCACCTCCATTTTCTTTCCTTCCTATCTTGATCTTTTTCCTTTTTTAAGGAACAGGTGTCTTGTCATATCAGTATTCTACTAGATCTAGTCCTTAGTTTCACAGGTTGTTACAAATGAGGCCTGGTTTGACTGAAAGGGAGAGTTTGCACCAGTCACTTACACACTAATGTCTCAGGCTGGATGAACTCTGTCTGCCTAACTCTGAATCCCCTTGAACATCAAAGGTCTAACTCACACTTCAGGGTTAGCAGGGTCACATTCCACCTAAAAGAAGACTAATACTGCCTGAATCATTCACAACGAGGTTCTTGTTTGACAGTTTTTGCCCCATTTTCTGTTCTCAAATGATGTGCAATCTAATTTCTATTTTGTCACATTCTTTAATAATTCACTAAACACTTTATGTGAATTCATTCAAATAATGGCTTGCTCTGAACCCTTCTGCTTTGAGCTGAGTTGTAAGCCTTGAATATTTGTAGTGTGCAATTCAGATTTCAGTATTCCACCTGGTGGTAACTCCTGGTCTGTAGAAGGTTCCCAAATGCACAGTAAGATTTCAAGATGGTCCCCCAGATGATCCTGACATACATTCTCACAGAAGTATGTTTAGCTATGAGTTTGTAAAATGCTTTGCCTTTGACAAATAATTCTGTGAAGGGAAATTCAGTTAAGAAAGTTGGCAAAAGCCAACTGGAGAGGCCATAGCACTATCAATAAATATTGTCAAATAGAGAACCTCTTCTCTGCTGTTTTCTTCCTAAATGTCATCAGGCACTGGGAAGAAAAAAAAAATGTAATCAAGAAAGGTCCTGAGAGAGAAGAATGTAAGGGAAAAAATGGAGGCACAGAGAAAATAAGTTTAAAGATGTTATCACAAAAGGGCAACCATTCTGCAATGGAATAAAGAATGGTAAAAAAAACCATAAAAGACACTGGTACTACTCTCATGAATATATGATCCTTTCAGCTCACCTTGAAGAAACTCCCTATCTTCCAGTAAGCATCAGATTATCCACATCAGAACACACTGCTAAGCTTTTCAGAATATGAAAATTCACTGAGAAGAAATAATAGGTTGGAAGTCATAAGGCCCAGCTAGCCCAAAGCAAGCAGTCAGTTAATGATCCCACTTTTCTGTTAAAAAACAATTTTGAGAGCAGTTACAAAATTCAGGGTAAACTTAAAGATGACTATGAAGCAGCCATATCATTTGAAAACAGGGTATTATAAAACATATTCAAGCAGGACTAGCTTTGCAAGCCCAAAAGAGGTACCATAGCTGTATTGCACAATCTCCCCTCTGTAGCATCTTCCCACTGATATGAAACAAAGAAAGTGTTCTGTGAACCTAACTCAGACTGTTGCTGGAACAAATCCAACTTGGACCTTAAGAAAGAGGCAAGCAGAGAACAGGGAACTTTCTCTCTTTTACAGATAAATTAAAGAAGCAAATGACAAACGTGGAAGGTGAGGACAGGGTGTAAATTTGTAAGGCTATTTTTATTGTAAGACATGAAACTTGATTTAGGGAATATCCTTTCCACTATTTCTAAACCTTTATATTACACCTTGTAGCCCATAGCCCATAAGCACATAAGCACATAAGCACAAGCAGGGTAGCCAGAACAGGGTAAAGACTGTGAACCAAAAAAAAAAAAGAAATGGGTACTAAATAGATTTGTAGGGTCAATGGATAAAACCGATGGAAGAGCAGAATGAAACAAAAGTAAATGCTGCTGAGTGGGTTTTACAAGAATATTTGTGATGGTGTTACACTAAATCCTAGACCTAGTCTGCTTTAGCTCTACCTAAGGTCTGAATGCTAACACCTCAGAAAAAAGCAGTAAGACAATGCTATACAAACATCAGTTTCATCTGAAGCATAATTAATTGAACTGGCATGGATATCATGAATAACTAATCATCCAATCCTTACACTAATAATTGATCTTATGAATACCACAGGAATTAACATTGATAGAAAATGACCTGGGTGGGAAAATGAAATATAGCTATGCACAATGGTGTTTAAAAGTGGTAAAAAATTTGCAGAAGTTATAAGATATTTAAGTCTATTGAAAGAATGTGGTAGAAAGCCCTTAACTTATCACTTAGGACATTTAAAAATAGTCCAGAATAAACCACTGGAAAATTTAACACAATTACTAATCTCACACTGGCTGCACAGTCTTGTAATAGTGATGGAGAATGTTCCAAAACCTCTTTTCCATCTCTAATGTCTAATATCGGCAAGCCTCTGGACATGTTTGGGCTACCCGGTCATGGCTATTAGGTCTGGCTCCAGGAAGCAGCATGATGCCAGTGTACAATTCAGTTCCCAGAGTTTGGGAAATCTCCAGAGCACCATTGTTGCTAACCAGTTTCCCAAAATTACTGACTTTAGTCTCATCTTTACAGTCTCCCTAATCTGATCCATCCCTTTGAGGGAACTCTGAAAAGAGCAGCTGCCTCAGTCAAGCAGAAAGATGACAGTATAGCTCACCTCCGTGATGAATACAGAGAACCATTACTGCTTAGGAAGAACAAAACACTCATGTCTGAAAATGGCTGGTGGTACAGTGTATTTTGGTATTTCAAAGCCCTGAATACAATATCTCACCTGAAAAGAAAACCACAGTTATGAAATGCTGTTACTGAGATTTCCCATCTCAATATTTTAATGTTTATTATTGGCACAGTGACAAGTTTTTGCCTGTGTTTCTCCATCATTTTTGAAGCCCCTAATTTTTGTTAACCACAGAATGGAGATACATTTTCAAAGCTATCTGTGACTTTGAATGATTCCTTTTTAAATGTCAAATTAGAAAATCTGATTTTCAAATGTTAGGTGTTTAACATATTCTGAAAATTGGGGTGTCTGGAAATGTCTCAGACTGTGTCCCTTATGTGGAAAAACAGAGTCATTTGTCATTTTAGCAAATTAAACTTTTACAGCACAAGACATTTTTCTTTCATCCCGGCATTCAGATACCACAGCTAAGGGCATAGTAGAGGAATGGAGCAGAACTCTACTACCTGCCTTTGACATCTTTTAATTTTAGGTGAAGTGTAGGAAGAAAGATGCATGTATCTGCATGTATGTAGCTGCTGTTCTTGTCATAAAATCTGCTAATTACCCAAGCTATCTTCCTCTGTATAAAATTCCATCTTAATTCATTCTCCTCCTCCAATATTTCATGCAAATGAACAAATAAACTAAAGGGGGAGTTTAGGCTGCTGACCATACGAAAAGTTGCACTGATTAACTAAAGCTGCCTTTTAAAAGACCTAGTTAAATCAGAGCAAATCCTTGCCTGAGGACACTTAAATTAGTTTATTTATTAACACTGATTTATTTGGATTTGGTAATCTGGGTCAGGACTCTGAAATATTTGCATGCCTACTTCATGTTTAGTGTACTATTTAATCTATACACCTTTTATTTTAGCACTATGAAAGAATGAAACTCTTCTGTGAAGATGTAATAAACAAGTCTGACACTCCTTTATAGCAGGTCAACCCAATAAAGGCATCACCATTTCTCAAGGATAGGAAGCCAGCTGTGCTTAAAGAAACCTATTGAAACACACCCAAAATCAGTTTGCTAACTCCAAATTTATATTGAATTAGATTTTTATTACTTCAATCAAATTGTTTTGAATGACGGTTTTATTTTGACCACAGCTACTTTTGTGTGTAAACAAGGCCTTAGTCAAATTTCACCACATGATATATCAAGGATACTTACTAAATTGAGAAGATTTGGGATATGCTTTTGAATGGGGTGTTTCACTGCAGCTCTCTTAAAATTCAAATGCAGAATGTGAATTTGGAGGTAGAAGAGGTTGAAGAACAAATTATGTATTACCCTTACAGAGTACATGTTATATTTGTGTTGGTGTAATCTGAAACCACAAAAATGAAACTGCTACTCTTATTTTTGTCCTTCAGACTATATAGTGTGTAACTCTGCTTACCACAAAGCCACTTCATTCTTCATGATTCTCATATAGGAAAACTCAGAATTTCCTATTTCTTGCAAACGTCTATTATATTAATTTTGTAGGAGCACACCTAGAAAATGAAACACAAACGTATCAGCTGCTTCAGAGAGTATCTGGTTGCAAACATTTGAAAAATCTGAAAATTAAAAAAAAAATCAATGTACCAAAACCAACAACCAACCAAAAACATCCAACTGCTTTTGTGTGTGTATATGTTGACACGTCCAACAGACAACTCCCGTAAATACCATGATGGTTGAAATTGGTTTGACATAGTGACATTGTGTGTGGTTTACATTCATCTTTGTAGAACATGGTTATTTTAAACCTTTTTCTAACTGGCTTAACAGGTGACCAGAAATGTGTTGCCTTCACAATTACTTCTGCCTTTGTTAGGACCAAAAAAGGGTTGGAGTCCTACTCTCTTCTTAGGTTTGTTTTAACAGCATGTGTGGTCTAGTTTGTAGTTTAGATTGGAACAGAGTTCAAAAAAGTGCAAGTCCAACAAAGTATTGTGCAATATTTCCATGTTTAGTGTACTGGATGCACTGGCTAAATACTCTCAATGATACTTACTATTTCATATATACATAACAATGTCCAAATGTACAAGGACAATGCTCAATTTTTAAATAAATATTATCAATGCAAAGAGGCATATTAAAAAAAAAAAAAAAAGAAACACTGATTTAAAAATATAAAATATATTTAAGGCAAATTTATGTATCCTCGTGAGTGGATGGAACTCAAAACCTCAGGACAGTGACTGGGGGAGCAAAATCCCTGCCACAGTAAGAGAAGATCAGGTTTGTGATCACTTGGAGAATCTGAATATATATAAGTCTATGGAACCTGATGAGATGCATCCCAGATTTCTGAAGGAATTGGCTGACGTAGTTGTCAAGCTGATTTCATGATATTTGGAAAGCCATGGCAGTCAGGTAAAATCCTCAGTGACTGGAAAAAGCAAGACATTGCAGGCATCTTTAAAAAAGGTAGAAAGGAAGACCTCAGGAACTACAAACCTGTCAGTCTTAACTCAGTATCTGGGAAGATCATGGAACAAATCCTTCTAGAAACTGATAAGGCACATGGAGTGATTTGAGACAGCCAGTATGGCTTCACCAAGGGCAAGTCCTGCCTGACCAACCTAGTGGCCTTCTATGATGGAGTGACTACATCAGTGGACAAAGGAAGAGCTATGGATGTCATCTACCTGGACTTCTGTAAGGCCTTTGACATGGTGCTCCACAGCATCCTTCTCTCTAAATTGGAGAGATATCAATTTGATAGATGGACTCTTCAGTGGATAAGGAATCAGCTGGATGGTCACATCCAGAGATTAGTGGTCCATGGCTCAAAATCCAGATGGACATCGGTGACAAGTGGTGTGCCTTAGGGGTCCATACTGGGACCAGTGCTGTTTAATATCTTCATCAGTGACACAGACAGTGGAATCAAATGCACCCTCAGCAAATTTGCAGATGACACCAAGTTGAGTTGTGTAGTTGACACACCTGAGGGACGGGATGCCACCCAGAGGGACCTGGACAAGCTCAAGAAGTGGGCCTGTGTGAAACTTTTGAGGTTCAACACGACCAAGTGCATGGCCTTGCACCTGTGTCAGGGCAACCCCCAGTATCAACACAGGCTGGGGGATGATGTAATTGAGAGCAGCCCTGTGGAAAAGGACTTGGGTGTTTTCAGCTGGACATGAGCTGTCGATGTGCACTCATAACCCAGAAAGCCAAATGTATCCTGGGCTGTGTCAAAAGAAGTGCAGCCAGCAGGTCTAGGCAGGTGATTCTGCCCCTCTTCTCTGCTCTGGTGAGACTTCACCTGGAGTACTGTGTCCAGGTCTGGAGTCCTCAGCAGACAAGAAAGACATGAACCTGTTGGAGCGGGTCCAGAAGAGTCCCACAAAAATGGTCAGAGGGCTGAAATACCTCTTCCGTGAAGAAAGGCTGAGAGTATTGGGATTGTTTAGTCTGGAGAAGGCTCTACAGAGACCTCTAGACATTCAATACTTAAAGGGAGGCTTTTAAAAAAGATATGGCACAAAGGTTTTGCAGGGCCTCTTGTGACAGGACAAGGCGTAATGTTTTTAAACTAAAAGAGGGCAGATTCAGACTAGATAGACTAGATATAAGAAAGAAATTTTTTACAGTGATGGTTGCCCATAGAGGTGGTAGGTGTGTCATCCTTGGAAACATTTGAGGGCAGGTTGGATAGGGCTCTGAGCAACCTGATCTACTTGAAGATGTCCCTGCTTATTGCAAGGAGTTTGGACTAGACAAACTTTAAAGAGTCCTTCCAACCCAAACCACTATATGATTCTATGATGCTGTGATTCTATGAATCTATGTATGCAGTTAAATGATACAGCACTGTATTTGCAGGACACAAGTAATGAATATTACAAAATTACTAGTGATATCCTGCCTCAGACTCTTCCAAATAGGTCCACTCCACATTCTCTTTATATGTCCATCCCCTTCCTGTAATATCTGCAGTTCTTTTACTCTCTGATCCCACAACACCTCAGAGACTGAAGTACAGTCAGCTATATACGGATTGAGTTAATGCAATTCCATCCAGCAAACATGATAGTTCATTCCCAGGCTCTCTTCTGGGAGGCAATCAGGGAGCATCTCTAGATGTAGCACATTTCAGAGTTAACACAGCTGATCCTACACAGTCCTCACATAGTCCTCCAATTCTATACCAGTATGCTTTGGTCTCCCACACATTCCTAAATCATGACCCATAGCATGCAACATACAGTCTGAAGGACCATGCTACAGAGAAATCACACCAGCAGTCTGCAGCATGCACTGACTGAAAAGAAGCTAGAGTATCACAGGGTGTCAACAGGAGCCCCACGCTGATAGGTGTGCTAGTGGACATGTGCAACCCATGCCAGAAGGGATCAATCCTAGATTATACCTAGATGGATAAATTAAAAATAATTGGCCCAAAGGCTAGGTGCTGAACACCCTCAATAATGTTCACAAGACTTCACACTTGTAAAGATAATCTTAAAAACGTATAGGTATTGTAACCATGTCTTAACTCATACTACATCATGGAGCACAGTAGTCTCATCAGCTAAGAGTTTCAAGTCAATGGGGTGACTTTCAATCAATACAATTATTTACTATCCTCCCTGCTCATTATTTTTCTTTCTGAATAAAGCAAGAGAGAAAAGGGATGGTCACACTAGGAAGCTCTGTACATTCTAATGAACAAATTACTATTTTGTGGAGTGTTCACACCTAGTTTAGGTGGCTAACTTAGGACACCAATCTCCCAAACAGCCCTGCACAGTCAATAAAAAGATAAACTACTCCAGATGTGGAGCAAGCACCTAATTTAGATGCTTTCACTTGCCCTTACTTCTGCATTGAAACTGACATCACTTGGGAAAGCATTAGCTTCCTTTCCCCACCCCCCCAGTTTGTGCTGGGAATCTGGTAAATCACAAGGTATTTCTTTTGTAACTTTAGAATGCAGAAGTTATTATTTATGGGTCTCTAAGGGTATGTCAAATCCAAGAACTCAGCGGAATGCACATGTCCATGTTCGGTGATCTACACAGGATACTGTGAGGGACACCTACCTTACTGGGACATTTCCATGGGACAAATGTTGGTGTTATGAGCAGCACTTTTGCTGCCTCACATGAACCCCATGCACCATAACATCAACGTTCTGGGAACTGCTGACAGAGGTTGGTAAGACACTGTCTTTCACCAACAGGTGAAATCCTCTATTAGTAGAGAATTCATCGGGAAGAAAAAGTGCTCTCTCACTGTTTATCTCCATCAGGCACATACGAAGATATAACTGGATGCACACAAACTGGAATTTTATCAGCTCATTAATTCACAGGACTTTTGCCAGACATTTTTAATAGGAGTTGTAAATCTCTTGAAATGTAGAAAGAGCAATATAATCCAATAAATGTGCTTAGAAATCATTTGAGAGGAATTAACCACATATATAGGCATGTACTTTTAATTACATCTGAATGTGAACTGCTGAATTTTAAGGTCAACTGATTTTGTGTCTGTTTTATGTTCTTATTTTCTAAACACTCTCCATGTAAAATAGGTCAGAGAAAGGAATAAAGAGAACATGAGTTGGAATGGAGATCCATTAGGAAAAGGTGTGAAATCACAGTGAGGAAAAGACAGTAGGATTAAACAAAAAGGTGCCCAGGATTCTTTCCAATAAATCAAGATGAGATACATACTGGCTTTTCTGGTTGTCAAAATAACCCCTAGTGATGGAAGACTGCTACTCCATAGTAATTTGGAGAGCTGGTGTAAAGAACAAAATTAATTGCTAAGACAGGACAGGATGGTGAACAGAAAATGTAGCAGATGTTGGAAAGCTACCAGATCCTATTTTACTCCCCAGTTGTGGAATGTATTTTCTGATATGGTGCTTTGTGAAAAAGAACAAGAATTGCCTTCATTACTCATAGTTACTCTGAAAACGGAAAAGTTGAATTTGTCTGCATCATTTCTGTCGTTAGAAAACCTGCATCGAAGAAGAGGGGCCAGAGAGTTATTTCCCTGGGTTTAGTTCCACACAAGAAAATATTTCTTTCCTCCAACAGAGCACTGTGAGCCCCTTACCCAGAATGGCAGAAACAAATCTGGACAGAATCCAAATGCTTATTAAATAACACCAGACTTGTGTGCTTTAAACCATTTTAAGAAGTTAATTTATTAACAATGGATATATCTAAACTTGGATGTAAATCACTATCTACATGGCTAAAAGGTGTGGAAAATTAAGTGCCTAGCTATTTTCTGCTACAATTTTTGTCAGTTGTGTGATACCAAAGATAATTCCACATTCCAAATTTCAAAGTCAACATTACTGTATGAAACTTGCATTTCATTAATGGAAAGTTATATGTGAAAATCTCTGCTTATGACTGATGGAATGCTTCATGCCATGCCCTGCCTTTCAGACTAGCGGGCAAAATGAACACGGTCCCCAGCCAGGGAAGCCTGTCAGCACTAGTGGGACCACTCACTTATCGTCCTGCTCAGGCAGCACTACTGCACCTTCTTCCCAGCCACACAGGGATGCAATGCCGGCAGTGAAGGCTCCTCTACTCCCCCTCCTGGGAGGTCCGAGATTCAGCTGCTGACATTCCTCACAACGTAAACAGCATGCTTTCTGCTCCAGAAATGATGGACAACCGAGCTGGATGGATTTTCCAGATGAAGGCAGGAGCTGAGAGGGGGCAGAGCTCATCCCTCATCTGTCCACAGAAGACAGTCCCACTGGGACATATAGCCGCCATTCCTGCTTGCCCGTGCTGGGGAAGCTCAGGAGGCCCCTGTCGCACGCGAAGGCACAATCCTGCCCCAGTGCTATCCCCTCTCTGAGACTCGGTATGCCTGGAACACCCTGGCAAGCAGGTCCCCTTCTCTTCAGCTGCACCAACGTGGATCAGTTTTCTTAGCAATCAGACACTGCGTCAGCACTTTGTACAGCATCTGCAATGTTGTCTCCCAATTTGCCACCCCTAAACTAGGCCAGTTCCACCAGCAACAGTGTTATTATGACTGAATAGGGCTGCAAATTAATGCATGAACGAGCCAGGTGTAAGTAGCAATGGGTATTTACTGCACCGTGCCTGAATGGCATCTGCTGTTTTTAATAACACTATTAAACAAGAACAAAAAGAAATGGCTTTAAACTACATGGATGAAGGCAGGCTTTCTGAATGCAGTTTTCATGGATTTAAAAACACAAGCAAATATAATTTTTTCACCAGAAGAGGCAAAACTGTACTGGAGAAGCACAAGCAGCTTGTAAAAATGATGACAATGGAGCAAATCCTTACGAATGCCTCTCAACACATCAATCATACTGACTCTCAGCCACACCACTCCGCCATTTCACCTTCCACATACTTTCAGACAGACATCAATCCACACCGCATAGGATCCCAAGATCCCTGAATTTCTGGAAAAGATATTTAATCCTAATTTTTGTGACAGATGGATTTAATAGTCTCAGGATGAAAAAAGCGCCAGTTTTGACAGGCAGCAGATACCGATGCCCCTTGTGGTTGGAAGCGCTGTTGCTCTGTAATTAAGGTAGCACTGACACGAAAGGCAATACAACACTACTTTGTTATGCTCCTCTCGTTGCGCCTCAATATTTATCTTATTGTGCCTACTTCCTTATATGCAAAGCAAAGAGACTGTAACGAGAAGGCAGGACGTCAGTAAGGTATTTTGCTTTCAGTGAAAAACACATTTCATCCTCTTAACTAACAGATTTTAAACTTTTTTTTTCTTTTTCTTTTTCTTTTTTTTTTTTAACTAGTTGGCACTCTCGTAGGTGTGTCTTAAACCTGTGCACAAAAACGTCGGTCGAGAAGCTGACCTGAATGAGTTTAAAATCGGTGGGGGATGCGGTTAAATGGAAAGAAAGTTGCAGTGCTGAAGGGGGTTGCAGTACACCACCAATAGAACCAGCTTTGCTCTCCCTATAACCAGGAGCTGTGTTTATATTTTACAAAGTCGGTCCCATTTGGAACCTGATCCTCCCTACCTTTCACGAAGCAGCTCTGCCCTCCTCTCCCTTCAATCAGTGGGAAGCACACACATCACCCAGGTTAGAGACCTTTTCCTTTTCTTGGTGTTTTTTTTTTTTTTTTTTAATTTTATTTATTTTATTTTTTTCTCCTAAGGAGCAAGGCTACTTTAAGAGAGCAACATCGGCGCACGGGCAGCAGGCAGATAGACCTACGCCTCCTGCCCCTTGTCCTCGGCGGTACGGTGCTCCCTCCCGGGCAGCCGCCGCCCGGCCAGCCGCGGAGCCCCGATCCCCGCCGCCGCTGCGCGCCTCTCGCCCGGCCGCCGCGCCGCCTTAACGGGAGGAGGGGCTCCTCGGGGGGCTGTCACTCTCCTTAAGCCTTTCCTTTCAAGCTTTGAATGTGAGCTGCCCTCCAGCCCCCCTCGCTCCTTCCCTCCCTCCAGCAGATCGTAAAGAGAGGAGGGAAGAAAAAAAAAAAAAAGTTTCAACAGCGGGCTGGACCAATGGCAAGTGGCGAGGTAGGGAAAGGGGGCCGAGCAAAGGGAAAAAAAAGTGGAGAAAAGGAGAAAGAGAGCGAGAGAGCGCAGGGTGGGGGGATGTGTAAAAGAAGAAGCGTTGCTAATTTTTTTTGTTTGTTTGCTTTTCCATGCATGCATAATGAGGCCTAATCAGAGCACGTTGCTGCTGCTCGGAGGGCACTTTTGTATTTAAAGCCTTGCAAAGAAAAAAAGATCCACAGACGGATCCGCAGAGCAGCTTGCAAGGCTTGTTGACAACAGAAGCAGCATCAGTCGCCCAGAAAGAAAGAAACCCTGAAGGCTGCCTCTTCTCCTTTCCCCGTGCTATCTTCTTGCTAGCGGAGAGAGACATTTCTCCTCCCCGCCACCCGAAAGTGCAACCTGTACCGAGAGGGAGCGAGCGGAGACGGGACTGTGAATGGGACCGGAGCGGCTGGCATATGCAGAGATGCTGCGAGTGGAGAGTTAAAAGCTCCCGAGGAGGCAGCAGCACCAGCAGCTGGGCATTTATTTTGTGCAAAAAAAAAGAGAAAGAAAAAAAAAAAGAGAGAGAGAAAGAGAAACGGAACTGCATGAGGAGCAGGACAGCACCATGAGCTCTACCGGCGCAGCCTGCAAGTCTCCGAGCGCACTCCGGCACCGGTCACCTCCGAGCCCCCGTTTGCACTGATTCCCCCCACCTCTCCGGGCACCTTCGCCGCCGTCTCGCCAAGCCGGGAGCAGCGGGTGGGGGTCACGGGGCGGCCCCGGGCGCCTGCTTCGTACCGCGGCACCGCCAATTTCAGCTCCCGGGGGCCGGAGCGCCCCAGAGCCGGCGCGGATGGATTGATGCGAGCAGACCTCATGCACACGGCCGGCGGGAGCTTTGCAAACTTTTCCACGGGCGGCTGCTCCTTCTCCTCCTCCTCCTCCTCCTCCTCCTCCTCCTCTTCCTCCTCCTCGCCTACCAGCGCCTTTCCCCGGCTCGTCTGCGGCACTAGCCGCTGCCCGCGATGGTGGCCCGCTCGCCCGCTCGCGACGGAGGCGGCGGTGGGCGCTGCTGGCCGCGGCCGGCCGCCTGGCTGTGGCTGGCGGCGGCGCTGGGCGCCGTGTGGCCGCCGCGGGGCTCGGTGGTGCAGGGCCGACGGCTGATCTGCTGGCAGGCGGTGCTGCAGTGTCAGGGGGAGCCCGAGTGCAGCTACGCTTACAACCAGTACGCCGAGGCGTGCGCCCCGGTGCTCCTGCAGCAGCCGCCGGCTGGAGGCGGCGGGGACGGGCCGGCGGCCGCTGCAGGCTCCGCCGCCTCCTCAAGGCGGCGGTGCCCCAGCCACTGCATCGCGGCTCTCATCCAGCTCAACCACACCCGGCGCGGCCCGGCGCTGGAGGACTGCGACTGCGCGCAGGACGAGAACTGCCGCGCCACCAAGCGCGCCATCGAGCCCTGCCTGCCCCGCACCAGCAGCCCGGCGGCTGGCGGCGGAGGCGGCGGCCCCGGGCCCGGCGTCATGGGCTGCACGGAGGCGCGGCGGCGCTGCGACTGGGACAGCCGCTGCAGCCTGGCGCTCAGCCGCTACATGACCTACTGCGGGAAGCTGTTCAACGGGCTGCGCTGCACGCCGGAGTGCCGCGCCGTCATCGAGGACATGCTGGCCGTGCCCAAGGCCGTGCTGCTCAACGACTGCGTCTGTGACGGGCTGGAGCGGCCCATCTGCGAGTCGGTCAAGGAGAACATGGCACGCCTCTGCTTCGGCGCGGACATGGGCGGCAACGGCGCCGGCAGCAGCGGAGGCTCGGACGGCGGCCTGGAGGAGTACTACGACGAGGACTACGAGGAGGAGCCGAGCCAGAAGGGGAGGGACGACGCGGAGGACAATGCGGGCTCCGAGCCGGGCTTCCCCGTGCAGGGGGGTAGCGCCGGCCGGCCAGTCGCCGCGGCCTGCGCGCTGCTGACCTCCATCTTGCTGCCGCTGCTGCCGCGGCTCTAGCGCCGGTCCCGCCCTCCGCGCCGGGCAGGGCCGGGCCGGGCTCTCCGCCCGCGGCGGCAGGGGTCCGGCCGGCGGGGCCCCCTGCGCTTGACGCAATTTTAAACACTCTGAACGTTATTCCGGGAGATCCCCGGCGGAGGTTCCCCGCTCTGCCTCCGCGGCGCCCCTCCGCACCCTTCCTCCCCGCCTGACCTGGCTTCCCAGGCAGCCTTCGGCCGGCGAAACCGCCGCGTCCTTGCGAGGCGGCCGCCGGCGCGGTGACCGGAGCGGAGCGGGCCCCGGTCTCGGGCCGGTTGTTTTTCGGGTGTCGGTCTCGCGTGTGCACTATGCAATTGCTGCCACCCTGCCTTCGTGTTCGCAGCGAGAGGGCAGGCGAGAGGGCAGGCGGGCGGGCGGGCCGGGAGAGAGACTGCTCGCCAGGCCGCGGCGGGCTGCCCGCTGCCGCCAGCCGCCCCTCGCAGAAACCAGGAGTAACGGCATGCTGGTAGCGGCTTTCTTTGAGCGTTTTGACATGAAGGTTAGAAAGGTGAGCTACCCAAACTTTGCTGCCAAAGCTGTTGCCGTATTGGTTAGTCAACAACTTGATGATCCTTCGGCACGTCTCGCTCATCGTGATGCGCGAAAGCGGGTTATGCCACATCTGCCGTTAATTAAATTTAAAGGAAATAGCAGACTGAATAAATTCTGTGGTTTATAGCACTCCCTCTTGCACACATATCTTCCCTGTAACAAAAGCATACCAACAGCCATCTCCTCCTCTTTACCCTAGCGACGTCAAAAAATGATCTTTTGGGGATTTTTTTTTCAAGAGTTGTTGGCTATACTGAACAATGCAACTTTTGTTTTAAAAGAGCTCTGCACTGCCATCTTTGAAAGACACTTTTAAACTCGAGAACATGTATGTACAAATATGCTGAAGAGTTATATTGCCTCTTGTCGTATCAGGGTGCTGACCTCTGGTAAATCTTATATTAAAAAAAAAAAAAGTATTTAAAACTGGGATT
>JANVCC010010406.1:28025720-28052562 GCA_025345505.1 Todiramphus chloris collaris | reverse complement strand
CAAAACATCCATGGTGCATGTATAAAAAGTAGTGAGACACAAAAACATCACTAGCTGAGTCATGGAGAACACTGCTTGAGTGACTGCGTTTCATTGCATCTTCAATGTCACTAAAACAAATTCAGACCTTCAATTTGTTTTGTTCCTGTCCCCAGTAATAACATCACACACTGCCACACTGCCTGCAATAACACACCCATTGCCAGTCCTCAGGAAAAGTAGGTAGTCTTGCAACAGAAAACGTTTTCAAATGGGAAGAGCAGTACTTCTCCGTGAAACTTCAGGTCTGTGATACAGATTTGTAAGCAGTAAAGTCGAAAGTTACTGTATTTTACTTGAGGCATTGGCTGTGGTAGACAGTTGAAAAGGCTCACATTGACTGTCTGAATGACATAAGTAATGCGCTATTAGCATAAATACTTTCTTAGACATCCATTTAATCAATTTCTTAAATAACAGAATGATCTACTACAAAATAGTGGACTGTATACACTATATTTTGGCACAAAGATGGTCATTCTCCCACTAGTAACCAGGGGCTCTAAATAAATGATTTCAACAATGTTTTATTAAAGGAGGACAAGAGCCCTCGAGCTGCATTAATCGGGGAGAAGTCGAGTGGCCTTTTTGTCATGGAAATGTTAAACACATAATAGTTCAGGCAAACAATGTGGAGCCACTTCATTCTCTCAGCCATGCTGACACCTCTTAAAGAGGAACTGCAGGGAAGGATGTGGGAAAGATTTGCTTTCTGAGGAAGCTTTCAGCTAATATTTTGGATATTTACCTCCAAGACTCAGGGAATGCAAATGTAACTGAAAGACATAAAAATAAAGCAATAAAGAGGAATGATTTATGTAACTCCATGTAGGGATCAGTATTGGTGCCCAAAATCAAAATAGTCATTGACAAAAATCCCCTTTTTTTAAAAAAAAAGGTTTTTTTCATTAATTTATTATAAGTCAAGTGGATATTCTAGTAGAAGGTGAATGTGCATGAAGAGAGATTTTTGTAAATGCACAGCAACATAATGCTAATACTCTACATTGGACATATGTCAGGAAGGGGAAAGAGGAACACCCTGGAGTAAGGAAATAGATGGACTGAGGTTTAGTAGAATGGGTCAGAAGGTGAACTGTGAGGTGTAGGCAACCCAGAAATATATTAACCGATGCAGTGCAAATACATGGCTGTGTAAAGAGAGACTCACTTTCAGAAGTGGTATTTTGAATGGGTGAGAGGAAGAAAGGGTAAGGAAAGGAGAAGACCATTGTGTAGAGAAGATTTGGAGAATGGACAAACAGTATTAGCAAGTGCTCCTTACTAGCAAGTGCTGAAAAGGAAAAAAGAAACTATATAAAAAATATTGAGAGGTTAGCTGAGATACAGATTGAAAATAACAGAGCAGGGGGAAAGAAAGGTAACTAACTTTAGTAATGTTGGCAGGGCCAGGAAGGAAAGATTAATGTGAAAATAAGATGAATATTCAGCTTTGGAGAGCACTTTTTTCCCCATCTCCAGAAGCTGGAGAAGGAAGCTGCCATGTTCTTGGTGTTCATGACACTGCACCTTGAACATTATGTCCAATTTTGAGCAACTCCTCCCTCAAGTTCAAGAAGAATATCAAGAAACTGAAGGCTAGCAGGATGGCTAGAGTTTGTGACCAATAAGGAAAAGATGAGGAAGCTGAAATTTAGTCAGACTGAGAAGAGACTACCAGTAATCTAATGACATCTTATAGCTACTGGAAGGGGGCTTGTAAAGACTACAGGGCCAGGCTCTACTTGGTAGTGTTAGAAAGTGTGACAAGGTGAAGCAGGCACAAACTGTGGCTGTGAGTTTCAGGTTGAGCATTAAGAAGAACTTCACCAGGGTGGGTAGTGCTGCACTGGGACAGGTTTCACAGAGAAGCTCCAGCATCTCCATCCTTGTAGTTTTTCAAGACTTGGCTAACAGGTATCGCAGCTGACTTCATCTAGTGTTGGCCGGAATACAGCTTCTAGAAGAAGGTGGGGGTATATGATCTCCAGGAATCCCATCTAAATAGCTTTCTATAATTCTGTGATTTCAATTTTGATGTGATGGTGGGAAATCTAAGACACTCTTTTGGTAGATATAGAGTGAGATTAGGCTTAGGAATACATATGGCATACTTCAGTGGAGATGGTGATGCAGGGAAGTTGGGGAGAAGGGGTAACTGTTACACATGTCTACAAGGCCAGAGAGGGTGGAAAACAGTTGGGAAGGAGTCAGTGGAAGTTTAGGAGGAGTGGAAACCAAAACATGTAATTTAGCCCAGGACCTGGATACAGCAAGGAGAGAGGAAGTAGGATACAAGGGAAATACTGAAATGTAAGGGAACCTAACAAGGAAAAGGAAAGTGTCTGCTGATGACATACTTATGAGTAACACTTAAGAATTGGAAAATGGGCAGTTAATTTGAAAAGGAAAAGACAGGAGTAGGAAGATAATTTGGAGGAACCTGAAAGTGTAGAAGGGTCCTGTCTTTCCTTTCCAAGAAAGAAATATTTATAAATATGTCTTTGGCACTCCTCACCGCAGTATCTTGCTGCCTCAAGACAACTGAGTCTTCTCCCTTATAAATGCGCCTACATATAGACAGTGCAGACACTCTTTGTATTTTTAACATAGTACTAAGAGATTGCAGTGCTCTGTGTAGTCAAAAAACAGACATCCACATGGAAATAAACATAGCTTGCTACATGTCCTCTCAATACAGAAATCAACCTATTTGTGTTCATAACGTTTTGTACTAAAACAATGCAATCACCTGCTGCTTCATGGTGTGAATGTGTATTTGGCCTGTGCTAGTTTTAATTGTTTAAAAAATATAGGAGGTTAGATTGTTTAAACAGAGAAAATACGTACTACACATACATCACAAATACAGCACTACAATTTCTTGTCATACCCTGGCAACGGTTCTAAGCCTTCTTCTAATTCAACCAGTAGTAGCAGTTGAGGAAGTGCTATTGTAGGTATGGTCTTTGTAGTTTTCTATGGTGCCATCTAAATCTGGAAGCTTCTCTACCAGGATACTTGTCTGTCTTCTGAAATCCTATTGCACTGTGACATAGAAGAGTGAAATCACAACATGGTTTTCAGACTGTGGAAAACAGAAGTGCCTTCAGAACAATTACTCAGTAGTGACAGTCTTCACTTTCCAGGAGTTATGGTGTCATTTTAAACTCATTAAAGCATTTTGGATGTAGAAGTGGATTATAGCAATGAGTAAAGCAGCAGTCCATAGAAAGTCTTACACTATTTTACTTCTCGTTTTCATTTTAGTGTATTCAGACATATACCATATGTTTGCAAATTAGTCTAAAGGATATGGGGAAATCAAGTGTAGACATATGCCTTGGTCTGTGCATCTAAGCAATTGAGCCATGAAAGAGAATGCAATATAGGAGTGTGTATTATAGTGAAAGGACTGAAAAAACATTTGTGCCAAATAGCTTGTCCAAAACATTTCACCTTTCTATGATGTAAACTCTTGTTTGCATAATTCCAAGTCATTGACTTTTGTTAGCTTCTAAGTTTGCGATTGTGTAACTAATGTCAGTATTTAGCCTATGGCTTAATTTGTATACTTAAGAGTGAAAGATTACTCAGATAAGTAGTGGTTGAGAAGACACAAGGTACTGTGAATCTACAGGCTACTAAGGCTTGGGTTTGGCATGGTATAGTTTAGAGATGTGGCCAAAAACTGTCTGAGGTGAATAAAGCTGAGTACTTGGATGTGTTGAAGGACATGTTACTAAGTAAAAACTATTTCTAGAGTGGAGAGGACATGTTTTGAGAAGGATCAGTTAAGAAAGATATGGAAATGTCATAAATCGTGAAGCCTTTTTTTCCCTTTTTGGGCTGTAAAAACCTTGAGTAGTTTAACTTTTTGCAATATTAGGCTAAATTTTAGAACATATTGACTGCATGTAGTCTCAATATAATCCCTCTCTCTACATTCAGAAATAATTGCGACTTTTCAGAGCTCATTGGGAACACTTTGATCAGAATATTGCCTGGTTTGCCCAGATCTGTGTTCATTAAGCAGGGAAAAGAACTGTAGCAACCAAGTGCTTCCTCCATATTAAGAATACTGTCCCGTAAGCTGAATGTACTAGCTAGCTGAAGTCTGCCTTTTTGATATTCATGGGAGAAAATTTGTTTTTCTCAAACAGTTTGATAAGGAGAGTTTGTTAACTTTTTGAGAACAGGTGAAAGCATTGTGTGGTGATGCTGTCTTAGCTCAGATTTGAAGCTTAGCATCATCTCAGTGCTCTACTGTGGAAATTGAGGATGATGGTTACACGTTGGTAGCTCTGACTCATCAGATACTCCTGTTTTGTAGTAGGGATATCTGAGGCAGAAACTGTTCCTAAATCTGTCCCTGATTCTATCCAGCCCCCACCCTCATACTGGGGTATAAAAACTGCTTTAAATGACACCTGCCTTTCAGTTGTCTCCTGAGATTCTAGCATCAGTTGGACACTGCTGCTTGGAAAAGTGTTCCAGACTTAATCCCTTTTAACCCTGCTGTCCTTCTGTGTGAGGAGATTAAGACAGGGTACAGAAAGCTGGTTAATCTACCTCATCTCTCTCTAGAAAGCCTTCTGCACCGGGGCAGTTTTAAATATCATGTCTGCTGCCAAATGGGTAGGGATCCCATCATAGGCTTTTGCTGGCAGGCCTTCTGTTAAAAAATAAGAGTAACTGTAGTAAATCAGATACAGCCTTTTGAAGTGGTACAAATATGGCTTTAACTCATTGTATTCTATTGAAATCCTTTAAATTCCATTTATTTGGACTATATTTGTGAACCTTTAGTAGCCAAGCTTTATGGCAAAATAGCTCTGCAAACAATTAGAGCTGCTTTATATTTTATGTCGTCTGTTTTGGAAGAAGTAGTCTGAAGAAGAGATAAAAATGTATTCATAACTTCGACTAAAATTTGAAGACAATAATGGTAAACTTTTTGTCCTGATTCCTTGTTTCTCAGTGATGATAACAAGCTAAGTAAAAAGTTAATTTTTTTTCTGGAAGTGTTTCCCTAATTATTTATAAATTTTATGAGTTTCAACATTTAAGTTATCAGGATTGAATAAATATTGACAAAATTGCAATGAATGTGTCAAGACCCTCGATCAGAAGAGAAGTAATGAAAATAAAAATAATATTTTCTGCAAGGTTATAATATAAATTGTTTACCTTAAGAGATAACATAAAAGTAGCCCTGTAGACAATCTAATGTATTCTGAAGAAAAAAATTAAAAAATACATTATTTCAGATTCATTATTTTAAAAACATAAATACTAAGAAGAATATGTGATTTCAAAACTGATTAAATCTTTTAAACTATGACAGCTTTACTAAAAATTGCATTTCACTTTTCTGAATTTCCTTTAAAGGAAATAAATTAGTATCACACCGGGGCTGAGACTTTTAAACATAAAAATCTTCAGAAAAATAAGGTCTAGATGAGTGATTTTATTTATTTGTTTGTTTGTTTTACTTTAAGTACCTACCTGTATTTAGCAATAACTAAATAACCATTACAGAGAAAAGTGATGAACAGTATTATATACCAGCCAGGCTTGCTTTACTCCTAAGATTTCTATTCATCCATTTGTTTCAGATTTGCTTAAGAAAAAGAATGTGAAAGACACGGTTTGAGAAACACACTGCTACTTTAAGAGGATACAACATGCCTATTAATAATTGTATTACTCCTCTATTATTGTTAAGAATAATGAAGGAATGGGAGCGTTGGCCCCCAAGCTGAATTTATCCTGAAATGTTTTCAATTAACTCTTGGCACCGGCAGGAAAGCATCAAACCTTTCCCATGCTGAAATATGGAAAATCTGCAGGGAACATCCCAGCAGGAGTGGAATTTCATTAAAACAACCACATCATAATTCAATGACTTCTGCACCCTCTTTAAGCCTTTCTATTGATAAGGAGTCCGAGGTGATTTTTATGGATTTGCAAGGAGAAATGATTTCATAAGATGTTTTCAAAGAGATGGTTTGTTTTGGCTGGGGCTTTTGAATTATTATCTGCTCCCTGATGAAAAAATAGTAAGACATTTGGCATAACTGTGACTACTAGATAAGAGGCAGAACTGAAGAGACTTTAAGCAAAATTTTATCCTTCAGACAACCACTTTCTGTAATCTCTATAGGAACTGACTGCACAACTATTTTCCCAGAACTTTTACAGAAAGTATTGCCATTAAAACCTACACTTTTGAACAACTAAATATGGAGACTAAAACATGCCTGGGGCTAATTACACTTTCGAATACAGACACAGACATTTTAGTATTAAATATACCCACACATAGAGTAGTAAAATATTAAATTGAAGTATATATTGATTAAATAATATACATATTGCTTTGCCCAGACATGGGTTGTCTTAAAATGTTTGGATATACTATATGCTAATAAAATTAACACACATGTGGGATATAGGAAGTGTATACTTTTAAGTGCTTAATGCTTTTGTGCTACAAAGTGCTCTATGACTATCTTGACATAACTCTCCACCTGACATAACTCCCCACCCTTGTAAAATCTTTTTCCCTTATCAGTATACAGCTAGGATGTAGAGACACGAATTGTTGCTCTTTACAAATCACTAGCATTCACATTTATTAACCTGTGTTATGATCAAGTATTTATGCTAATCCCCACAAAGACACAGGCTGCATGTCAACTGTAAGATTGAACATGTGGATCAGTCTCAGTTGCCCTGTTTTGAAGTGGAATTGAAAACGTACTGAGAATGTCTTGTCTTTTTTCAACTCAGTGTTCAAAATAATACCTATTTATTTGCTGCCGTTGCTTCAGTCACACCAGTGCACCTGAGGCAGGAAGAGATCATGGAGAGTAAGGAGAGTAAGTCTGGCACCACACAAGTTTTTGGGAAAGATGCTGAAGAAGGATGTGGTACCTTGGGTGTGGGAGCTGTTGACAGAGGTGTCTTTTTTACCTGTCCCTATCCTACTGTTCCACAAAGGCCCTCAGGGTACACGTCTCCAGCACTGACCTGAATACACAATCTCTCCTCCCGAGTCTGGAGTAGTGCATGTTAACATGATGCCTCAGTTTGCCACACTCACAAGTAATTGCTAGAGTCACATGACTAGCCTTTAGTGAACTTGCACTGCAGGAACCCTTTCCAGTTAGGCAGGGACAGGAAACTCAAAACCATGTGGTTTCGATCTACACTGTCACAATTTCACAGAATCACAGAGTCACAGCATATTAGGGGTTGGAAGGGACCTCTGAAGATCATTGAGTTCAACCCATCTGCCAGAGCACGACAAAACTAGAGCCAATCATGCAGAAATACATCCAGGCAGGTCTTGAAAGTCTCCAGAGAAGAAGACTCTACAACTCTTACAGTGAAGAAGTTCTTCCTCATGTTGAAGAGGAACTTCCTGTACTCTAGCTTGAATCCATTGCCCCTCGTCCTATCACAATGCAGAAGTGAAAAGAGATTGTCCCTGCCCTCTTGATGCCCAACCCTTATGCATTTATAGACATTAATTAGATCCCCTCTCAATCTTGTCTTCTCCAGACTAAAAAGCCACAGGTCTCTCAGCCTTTCCTAATAAGGCAGATGTTTCAGCCCCTTAGTCATCCTCACAGCCCTCCGTTGGACTCTCTCAAGTAGATCTCTGTCCCTCTTGAACTGGGGAGCTCAGATCTGGATGCAATACTCCGGGTGAGGTCTCACTAGGGCAGAGTAGACAGGGAGGAGAACCTCCCTTGATCTGCTGGACATACTCTTCTTAATGCACCCCAGGATACCATTGGCCTTCTTGGCCACAAGGACACATCACTGTCCCATGGATAGCTTGCTTTCTGTCAGGACTTCAAGGTCCCTTCCCACAGAGCAATTCTGTAGCAAATCACCTTCTAACCTGTAGTGGTGCATTTTGTTGTTCATTCCCAGGTGCAGGACTCTGCATTTGCTCTTGTTAAACCTCATTAGGTTCCTCTTTGCCCAGGTCTCCAGTCTGTCCAGATCTTGCTGAATGGCCACACAGCCTTCGGGTGAATCAGCCAATCCTCCCAGTTTTGTGCCATCAGCAAACTTGCTGAGAAGGCACTCAGTCCCCGGATCAAGATTGTTGATAAAGATGTTGAACAGGACTGGATCCAGCACTGATCCCTGGGACTGGATCCAGCACTGATCCCTGGGGGACTTCACTAGTTACAGGTCTCCAGATGGACTCTGCAACACGGATCACCACTCTTTGGGCTCTATTGTGTAGCCAGTTCTTAATCCATTCCACTGTCCATTCTTCTACCTCATATTTCCTGAACTTGCTCACAAGGATGTTATGGGAGACTGTGTCAAAAGCCTTGCTAAGGTCAAGGTAGACTACATCCACTGTTCTCCCTTTGTCTATCCATTTAGTTACAACATCATAAAAAGCTATCAGATTAAGCAAGCATGGCTTCCCCTTGGTATATGCATGCTGACTACTCCTGTAACACTCTTCTCTTCTAAGTGCTTAGAGATGGCCTCCGAAATGAGCTGCTCCATCACTTTTCCAGGGTTGAAGGTGAGGCTGACTAGTCTATAATTTCTATAATTCTCCTCCTTGCCCTTTTAGAAGACTTCAGTGACATTGGCTTTCCTCCAGTCCTCAGGCACCTCTCCTGTTTACCATGACCTTTTGAAAGTGATGGGGAGTGGTAGGGTGGTAACAACAACCAGCTCTCTCAACACTCTGGGGTGCATTCCATCAGGGCCCATGGACTTGTGTATATTCAATTTGTGTAACTGATCTCTGACCTGCTTTTCACTGACTAGTGGAGAGTCTTCCCTCTTCCAGGCTTCCTCTCTTATATCCACTTTTATTTCACTGCATGTCTTTCATTCAACGTGAACAAGAGGACTTCACAGACGCACATATACCCATATTTTCACAGCAATCTCTTTTTGTCTTCAGTGACCAAGATTCATTCTGAGATTTCAGCAGAATAATATTCATTTGTAGCTTACAGTTTTTCTTTCACATGTATGACAGATGAAGAAACAGTGTAAGAGTACCAATGTTTCTATTTTTATGGAAGTACTGCAGGATTTTTCTACCTTCAGTTTGCCATGTTACACTTACACATTCTGCATCCTTGGCAACCTGCAGTGAGGAGTTCCACAGCTTACCTATGCAATCTGAATATTTTCCTTTTCTTTGGTGAGACTCTGTGACCTTAGACCCTGTGTTTAGTGTGTGTGTGTGTGTGCATGTGTGTGTAACAAAATTTATTGGCACCTATCCTTTGCACCCCAGTGATTTTATAGCACTTTACCACCTCTCTTCTCAAGTCTTCTTTTTCCATGAAGCCATTCCTTCCCATTGTCAAGTTTTCCTGCTCTTATACTAGAGTATTAGCTGCTTTATGCTAGAGTATTACCTTTCCTGCTCTAATACTAGAGCGTTACCTCTAGTTTTATTGTAATATGTTGGGGATAAGAGGAGCAGATCTGCAAGTGAACTATAGGAAGACACTCTTCTTTTAGATGGTTTTCAAGTTCAAGAATATATGGATGGATTTGAACCTTTTGATTCATGTAGTTAATCATGGCAGAGTATGTCTAGCTTGGGGTATCTGAAAAGTAATGACCACAAATGGCTATGAGTGCCCTAAATGCAACCACTTGGGTGTCTCAGTTCAGTTCACAATGGATGAGTGTAACTTGGGACAGAAATGAATACAAGAGGTTTTAGGTTTTTCATTTCTGTTAAATTTTGTTGCATGATAGGGCAAGCCTTTTAGTATTTTTATCCCTTTGATTTCTTTAAAAGATGGCTAACATTCTGTGACCTATACAGACATGAAAATTAAAATTCATTGATTTTTCTGGTACTTTTGATTCTCTGTAACTGGGAAGATTTACCAGGGAAAGGATTGAACTGCACATTCTCCAGTCTATACACACTTCCATTATTTTTTGCCATCATAGCCCAAGCCTTCTGCTTCATGGGAGCTTTACTAGTAGTAAAGTAGTAGTAGTTTACTACTAGTAGTCTACTACTAGTAGCAGTTTACTAGTAGTCCTTTCAGTGAGCATGACATAGATTAGAAAAAAAGGTTGAGCGCTCCTAGTTACTGAGAACAAATTCCACTTTGATCTCCTACCTTTGTAAAATAAGTTTTTTCCATTTTGAATCATTAGGATTCTCACAATTCTCTTACACATAAAATTTCCAACACTGCTTGCTCCCCATTTGTTTTAAACTCCTGTCGTGATCTTCTGACTTGAATATAAAAACTTGCATTTTGTCTTTTCTGCTCTGGGTAGTACAGCATGCTGGTATTCAGAGGAAAGATCATAGTGTACTCTGCTTCTTCTCCTTGTGTTTTCCCATCTTAGGGAGAGTTTAGAGCAGCACTATATCTTGCAGGATATTCACAGACCCCATCCACTCATCATGAACACAGTATTATATTTAGCCTTACTAAGGTAGTGTGTTATGATACAAGATTGATGTTCAATGAGACAGATATTCAAAAGACATTTCTTACCAATCCAGAAATGCATTTTGGACCAAGTTTCTCAGGTCTACAACACCTGATCTAGCCTACTGATGAGATATATATATACTGATGTTAACAATTTATGGAATAAGGACATTTGTTTTTACAGGCTATTGTCAAAAAGCTTTTCAAAATGGTGACTGGGACAGCACAGTTAACACTGTCAGACAATACTGTTTAACAGTACTAAGATAATCATTAACTGGAGTTTTAAGTCTCCAGAAAAGGTATTCACAGTTTCTATTGACACCAGTTGCCTTTTATAAACTCAGCCACAGACCTTAAGGTGGTTTATGAATTAAAATTTTACCCAAGATCCTTCACTAGCCTACCCTGCCTTCTACCAGAACCACTAGAAACATAAAGACAAAATCCTTTCTTTTGTCATTGTTTTAAACAGGTTTTGATTCTTGATCCATTAGGAATGCAATGCAATATTAGCCTAGGGAACACTCACAATTTGTCCTGTCAGGAGATCTTATGTTTAAAGACAGTTTGAATGAGATGGATTATGAAACTATCTCTGTGATGGAAAGAGGAACATGAGCAGTATGGTGAAATCATGACATCCTCAAAGATCTCTAACACAAGAGAGTGGAAAAAAAACCATCTCAAGTGATAAGAGTATAGAAGACAAAAATGCACCATTTATGTTTTGAGATGTGATGACTAGAATGCCAGAATGCTTAATCACATTTATAATTTCCTCAACTACAAATGGTTCCGTAAAAGGGTCACTTAAAAAGAGTGATAGTTAGGGTATCAGTAAAACCTGGGCAAGATATCAAGCTGCAATAAGGAAATAGAGTTTGATACAGTAGTTAAGTCAATGAGATATTTGTATGTCTAAAGTGATTATTCCTTTTTCACCTTCTCATGCAAACAAAAAAATAGACCTAATTTCTTCTATGTAAAATTTATGATCTTGTATCATATGAAAACAGTAGTTAATTTCAGTGTGTGTGGCCATGTGACACATGACTAATATATCCCACATAGACAGTATATGATGATTACAAAAGAGGTAGCATTGATTGTCTTGTTTGCCTTTACTGTAACCTTTCAAGGTTGAAGTATTTTGGCCCTCTGTACATATCGCGTGTTTTCATTCTTTGTATTTACCTTTTAAGGGGTTATATGCACAATTTCTTTGTGTATACTTTCTTATAACTGTGTAACTTAATTTATTAACTCTCCCTCTAAGCTTGTGCTTCTAGCTGCATGCAAAATCACACTGGGAAATGTACATTATTGTTTGCTTTTATGGAGAACTTGATTTGTGCTTAATTTGAAAAATGCATGAACTAGTTGCAAGGCCTAATCACAAAGACTGTGATTTGCCTTAAAACATTGTAGTGCACTTCCCTCAGAAAGTCCGTGTGAAACAGGTATCCTATTACCATCCTCACTTTGCAGGTTAGGGATTGAGGCTGAGAAAGAGGGAAGGTGACTCGCTCAAATCATGCGGGATCTACTCTTCCCTGGAATAGGTCGATGAACTGCTTTCAAGCCTCTGGGGTCCTTGAGCACTAGGTAATGACAAGGACAACAAATAATATTTGTAATTACCATATAATACATAATTTTTGTAGCTATTACCATTTTAGCCTCACCTGCGTTAAGCAAAATCTTCTATTACTGTTACTGAGGGGTTGTGTTAAAATCAGATAGCACAAAAAGCCATTTGGTTTTTTGTCAGCCTTTAGTTGACAAAAGTTATGTAACTATAAGGTTATTCTCACTGGAACTGGTATCATTTTAGAAATGTGATATTTTTATATTTCTTCAAGCATACCTTTCTTCTTTATACAGGCATTAGTGCAGTTACCACACATTCATATCCACCCCAGCCATTCCCTCAGATCTAGACTTCAGGAAGTTCAAATCCAAATAGTTTTAAAATCCAAGCTGCCACTTTGATTTCATCACATCAAACCCTTGTTGAGATCAAACCTTTGAAATGAGAAAAGATTTTTAATCCAGTTACCCCAGATGGGGTGCAAGTCTCCAGGTCCTGAGAGCTGCAGGATTAGGAATTCTCAAACTCCCCTCACCCACCCATGCAAACACATGCAGGCGCAAACAAACTGCCCAAATTTAAATGCTTTGCTCACAAATGGTACACTAAACAAGCTTGTTTCTAAGAATTGGGAAATACCTTTCTCCCTTCCTCATTATGATATAAAGGAACATCCACATCCCCAGCATGGTCATCTCTTTCAGGTTTTATTTTTCTTATTGAGTCAAATGATTTTGAGAACTGGGTGAAATGATGCATTTCACTGTCCACCTCTAACATTATTTGCAAGTGGATGGAATGAGATTGCTGTTTCAAAATATCTTTTCTTCACTTTCATAATACAGTGCTTAGTCTTAGATTCAGTCTTTAGAAAACTTTTTCCTTAAGATAAATTTTGAATGATTGTGGATAATTTGCCATGCATGAAAACTGAAAACAATTCCATTATCCTTTTTATAATTTTCAGAATCAGAAATTGTCTCTTATGCTGTCAGACTTGGATTACATGGTAGGGCAATTTGTGGAGATAAAAATTACATTTTACAGCAATAAAGCTAGATAATCCATTCTTAACAATTATAAGAATGCACATGCATTGGTGATGTTTAGTAACAGTCTATATTCTTGTAGTTTTGGTGACATCATATTCAAACTATATCCAAAAAGTATGTATGTACTGCTACTAAATGGGTTGGTATGTTGCTCTGTGACCCATGAAATGGGATCAAGAAATTAGTCATGAGCAAAAAGGCAGAATATGATGGGTAAAAGCATCAGAGAGAAAACATAAAGCCATATTTAGTTTGTGGCAATTACAGCTGGCATTTCTCCAAGGTATCAAATATGTGTGTGTGTGTCTGTGTATCTGTGTGCCTGTGTGTGTACATGTATGTCGTTACATAGACAGGCATATATGATTTATACATAATCACTTTTCAATTTAGTTGTTATTATTTTGATACTACTTGTCTTGGTCTTTCCAGGATGAGCAGCCAAAGTCTCTTTATATTCTCACAAATATTGAGTTACTTAATATAGTTTCCATTTCATAAGCAACAGTATAAGGGCAGAAGAATAAAAAAAATTAGGCAATAAACAAAGTAGAAAAAATTGCATTAGTTACTTTTTGAAGGGAATAATAACGAAAGAAACAAACCTTTTTGAAAATGACAAAGAAATGAAGTAATATCCATAAACCTCAGGTTTATGCAACTATTTTCTTTCTCTCTCTCTCTCTTTTTTTTTTTTTCTGAATGGAAGTAAAGCAGTTAAGCTTTCGTCACAATGAGCAGCAACCCAGAAGTAGACAGACAGCCTCCTCTGTGTGTGGAAGATTTATAGGGACCCCTCCCGGGCCCTTTGCAAGTCCAATTCATGGACTCCCCTGACCAAGGCTCAGAGCTGTCGCTCCAAAAAGGGAAGAAGGGAAGGCTTGTCTTTTTTTTTTTTTCCCCCTTTTTTTTTTTAAATCACCATTTGTTATTAGAACACAGACTTCCAAATGACGAAGGAGAGAAAGGGTTGAGGGAAAGATATTTCTGCCCTCTTTCTTGTGTGGTCCTGCATATTCAAAGCAGGGGCCTGTCTAGTTTTACTGAGAAGGAGGAATGAGCTGATTTAACATGGATTGCAGCATGGCTGAGAGAGGGGGAGAGCAACTTCCAATCAAAGTGTGAGCTGTTTCAGTGTCCATGTGTGTGGACATACAAGCAAGAGAAGTGTCCAGTCTCTAGGCACCTGCTTTCTAGGAGACCAAGGGCAGATAATTGATGTGACAGACAATTCTCCTTAACCCCCTGCCAACAAAACAGCTCTTGGGCTGCTCACAGCTCTCCTCACTCAATAAAGGCCTGCACCTATCACAAAAAAACAAGGGAAAGATTTACTCATTGTGAATAGAGACAATGCAAATAGGAACAACAACCAGCTCTCTCCTCACACTGATATGTATTAAGAAACTGAGGTATTCAAGAAAACAAGTGTAATGGTAAAGCTATGGGATGAGTTGGTCCCAAATGTCATTGTCTCT
Organism: Todiramphus chloris collaris; assembly: GCA_025345505.1. Classification (NCBI taxonomy): domain Eukaryota; kingdom Metazoa; phylum Chordata; class Aves; order Coraciiformes; family Alcedinidae; genus Todiramphus; species Todiramphus chloris. The sequence continues at coordinate 28,037,930 of JANVCC010010406.1, read as the reverse complement.
GCTACAACCCATGCAGAATGATTGTAGTTCTGTGAAAGCTGCTCTTATTTAGTGTCCATGCATCACCTGTGTAGGACATCAATTGCAAAGCCTTTGTTCTACCCTCATCCCTGTGTAATGGTATCATACAAATTCAATTCTTGAATCGCCTGTGCCACCTACAAAAGGAAAATACCTTAGGAGGCACATGGCTGCTAAAACTTAGTGTTTCCTGATCCAGACTCCTTTGGCTAAAATTCTCTTCTTCTCATGAACTCATGTCACACTTGTAAAAAGCATTGCAAGTATAATAGCCAAAATTTCATTTTTTTCCCAGGTCTGGACACTTTCTGTTGGACTGGTGAAGTTTGGCTCACACTGTATTGGCAAAGGTCAACATTTTGTGTGCTTGAATTAATGCCCATGGTATGATTTCATCCTGCAGTGTTTTTACTATCATTACAATCAAGTAAAAGATCCTTGCCTCTAGCATATTGAGTGATATGCTGGCTGTGAACAGCAGGTTCTACTTAGGAACAAATGAGGGAGGAAAATAAAAATTGCCGAGTCCTATTAACAAATTAATGCCATTGTAGAATACTTTAATACCTAATGAAGTGTTCATAAATTAGAGGTGGCTGAACATGAAGGTAGTCAGACTTCATCCTCTACTATAAATACACACAGAAACAGTGGAAAAATTAAAAAGCTTACTCAAAGTATCTCTGCATTAGTGAGCCCTGAGACAAATAATCCCATTGAAATCATTGTCCTGGGTTTAGAATAGAAGGCTAACTGCAAATTGTTGAAGTCTAAATCCAGAAATGTTTGGATAGATTACCGCAGAGGGTGTAATGCAAGCACTTCAGGTGGACAATATTTTTTATATGTAAATTATATCTATAAAAATAGGCTCATACTGGAAGAGGTGAATGAGACAACATATTGGCTTCATATCAGAATGGGTATTTCTACTCAAAGTCTTAGTTAACTTGCTAATTTTCCAAAACAAAGATGTACCAAACAGGTCTGCCTTGACTGAAGAGGCATAAGGGTTATCTCCTGTCATAACTCAGTATCTTGAAGTATTAAAAATATTATATAGAACAATAATTTTCAAGTGGTGGCCTTCTGCAGTCTGTAGTGGGCATCATTCAGGGAGACTCTTAAAAAAAATAAGACCACCAAGTACCAGACCAATATGTTTAAATTACTATCCAGAGACTGGAAGTTTTTAAGGTCAAAAAAAATGAAGATTGGAAATGATTGACCAAGAACATTACTAGGTATGTTTGCAAATTATTCTTTCCTTTTTGCTTTGTCATCTCTTTTGTCCATTCACACATCCCCACTCTGACAGACTAAATACTAATATGATTAATTCCTCATGCTGCAATAGGTTCTTCATTCTTTCTGTCTTTGCCAAGTGAAGACAGGGAGCTAGAAGAATAGTGAGGTGCATGTGTGTGTTTGTGCACGCGCCAGGTTGTACTGCTCTGGCTTTTAATGCAAGAAGCTGTGTTTGTGCGTGGGTGCGCTTGCATGTACGCGTGCGCCAATGCGTGAGGCCCTGCCATGTGGCAAAAAGGCACGGCTGGCAATGAGAGTGACAGTACTTAGCGGTGTAAGGGGTATGGGTGCTGCATAAGCCACGGAGTCGAGGGGTGGGCAGCGCAGACCCACTGGGTGCAGAGGAGAGGGATGTGGCATGGTGGGTGTCCAGCGGCACCGGGAAGACAGAGTGAGCAGGGAGGGCTGCCTCTGCCTCTGGGCCCTGGGGAGAGGAGGAGGAACAAAAGCCTCCATTTTGACGGCTCTTCTTCACCCATCAGCTCCATTTACTCAGGCTCAATAGCCGCAGCTCAACAGCAGCCGTGGCAGCAGCTCCCGCGGGGCTCCCACCTCCTCCTCGGATGCGCACTTCCCAGCAGAAAGGAGAATGAGGAAGGGGACAAGGAGAGAGAGAGAAAGAAAGAGGGAGAGTGAAGGGGGGAGGGTAGGGAAAGAAAAGGGAAAAAAACCTTGCTGACACGGGGCATAACTTAATTTTCACGGTGCCGGGACAGCTGTATCGTGTAATCTGCCATGGCATGCCATTAAAACTTCAATGCCTTTACTGACCCAGAAGGGAAACTCAGACCGTGGAGAGCCTTTTGAAAAGAAGTGGTGATCTTTCACGATTTATGAGCTTGTCTTAAAGAAACAGACTCCACTCACTTTAAATTAATCACCCTTTTCAGGGTACATTGAAATCTGGGGTCTCTCAGCTGAAGACTGTGGAGACCTGGTACCTTATGAATGCCTGCCCTGTCTTTATTACTATTTTTATTTCATTTTATTTTTATGCTCACCAAAATGGGTTGGTTTTCAGGGGAACTGTATCTTGCAAATTGAGGTGCAAAATCCAATTACACCAATTCAGTGAAAGTCTGAATGGGGTAGCTGTGGCACTTACACATTGTTGTCCTCACATACATTGTGTGGAGGGGAAAAGAACCTGAGAAATATGAGGAGTTAAGGGCTCAAACACTAATCAAATGTGAGACATCCTCTATGATTCACCAGCTAAAAGTAAAATCGCAGCAAGTCCCCCTGCTTCCATTCTTCACACAGTCCAGGGAACAAAAAGCTGTAAACTCATACTAATAAAACCTAAACAATTTTGAAATCATAAAAAAGCTCTGCTTGTTACAGGAAAGTGTAGATAAAATGCTTCCTCACTATGTTCCCAGAAAAACTGGTGTGACTTACAAGAAGAATGCCTGGGTTTTGGATTCACAGAGGATGTAAATCAGCATCCTTCCATTGTCTATTGCTATAATATCTGACTTAGTCCAGCTGTTTGTCTGGACTTCTCTCTCAAGCATTTGCTTTACTTGGCCAGCAGGATTTCTTAACTGGCATGTTTTTAATGCAAAGATAATAAGTGACCAAGCAATATGAGGAATCAAAGCAATGCAGTAGAATTTTTCACATCCTTAAAACTTTCCATATCTAGCAGCAGCAACACACTTTTTATTCCTTCACTGAACTAATTATGGAGTAACTCAAACCAAAGCAAAAACTTCACAAGCTCACAGGCATCGATGGAAATAAAATAATAGATGGAAATAAGATCTGAGATCAGAGTCAAACTTGTATAAGGAACCTGAATATCTGAATTAATTAAGCAGGCGCCTGCCTTAGAAGACTGGACCCCCGAATCCCCTAATGCACTAAAGTGCCATTTGCTTTACTTTTCTTAGAATTTTGACTTCTGATAATATTTTGAATTGTTACTTATGATAAATACCAGAAGAAATTACTCAAAGCAAAAACTGATCCTTTTATCCATACTATTTAGGGTTTAGAAGTTTTGCCTGTTTCTGTGGAATCTCTATCAGCCACAGGTAGGGAGTGAAATCCTCTTTACATATCCAATTGTTCTTAAGACACAGCTCTAAAGAACTGCGCATGGATGTGCACGTCACCTATACATACTCAGAGGCATGTGCCCATATTTTGCTAAGATAGAGTACCTTCCAGAAGTCTAGTTTATATAAAGCAGGTTTGTTAGTTTGCCTTATTGGTCTCCTTACATATACACTGACATGTTCCCCAGTGACTCTGATACCCATTTCTACTAGTTCAGGTGTTCCTTTTTTAAGTTTTCAAAACATCAGCTGCTGGTGGTGCAGTTTCTGTGGGGCAGCTGTACTACATATGGAATAGAAGCTGGTGCCACGTGTCCATTTTGTGGATGGTCTATTATTTTGGAACAATTTTTTGCCAGCTTGTTAGACTTAGCATAATGGCGCTTGACAGTCACATTTCTAAACTTGTATATTTCATTACAAGTAGTTTACACTCTTACTTGCTTGACTGTGGCCCACCGTGACACATTATAATGGCAGATACAGCAATTCTAGAAAAAAAAAAAAAGTGGTTTGACTTACCGTAAAACATTTTGCTAAGCCTGTCTCAGAGAAGTAAGCTTAAGAGTGCTGAGAAAAATTTATTTTTACCATAAATAGAAAAAAAGATAGTTATTTTTCTACAGAACAGTCAATTTTTTTGCATCCCTCCAGACTTTTCTGTTTGATGGTTTGTACTTCTCATGCACACAGAGCTTAATATCATCATCACAGCAACATTCTTCATTTAAAGCCTGTAGAAAAGTAATTGAATTATTGGATTTTTTGATCACTACATTGTTGTTAGTAATTGTACTTTTTCAAAAACCTCAAGTTACTTCAGGACCACTATGGGGATGCATTTAAATAAGACAGCATTTACTAGTTGCCTCACAAATGCTGGACTGGAGAAGAGAAGATGCTCTCTGGCTATCCCCTGTCAATATCTTCAACAAGGTCTAGTCCTGACATTACATATTTTATCTAAATGTAGCGATATACATAATGTTATACTGGACTGTTACGTACTTGACCCTGTATTTCTGTTAAGATACAGATACACATCTTCTCCCATTCACTGCAATAAAAGAGAAGATCTGGCCAAAAAATGGAAATAATCATTCATTAACAGCCATTAAATCCAGATATGGCCCCTTTGTTGTTCTGTTCACCAAGGCTGGGAGAACATGCATGTCTGCAGGTAGTACTGTGTTTATTCATACCTAGTCAGTTGTGTGAAAAGTTTTCAGTTCTTCAATACTTTGGAGACCTAAACTCTATTAAATGGAAAATGAATGAGTTTATGCAGTTAATCACAGCTGTATTTATGTAACATGACATCACAATCTACTCGGGTTTTCTGATGTCTTTATTTATTTATCCACCCTGGCCTGAGCTGTCAGTTTTCAGTGGTGTTGCACTGCTGGCATCCAGGCATTGAGGTGGTGAGGGAACCAACTTACTGGTTCTCAAAGGAGCAGGGTTAGCCTGTGGTGGGTCCTGTTTCAATGTGCAGGAGGACACTGCACTCAGCATTTTGCCTTACAGCTTTTTATTTTTCTTAGTAGGACTACACAGCTACAAAAACTGTGTTCTTTTAGAGCAAAGTCATAATTAGCATACATTGGCCTGATAAGACTTTAGATAGTGCACAAAGCACAGTTCTCCTTGGGTTATGCATGACAAACATACTCAGGAAATGAAATCTTCTAGTTCTTTGAAGCCCTTGGTGAATTGGCAAAGAGCAGCTTATCTTTATGGAAATAAGGCCCCAGCACTCTATCTGACAAGACTTCTGCAGTACTCTCTCAAGCAACATCTGCAAGATATGTGACATACATGCATGTAACAGGAAAGGGCATGAAATAAGAAGGTGAGATCGTGGCGAGGTGGAAGGTGCTAGAAGCTTGCACCCTAAGTAAAGTGGAAAGTTCAAGTAGTAGAACAGCTGTTTCATTTCATGTCTGTAGGAGAGTTATATGCAGTTACTTTTCCATTTTAATGCTTTAAAAATAGAATATATGTAGAAGAAGACTCAAGATAAAATTAAGGCCCAACACTTTAATCCTACTACAACTGTAGTAAAACCAGCTAGATTCTTTTATGTTGGGATGGGTTCTTTCCCCTGAAGATTCAGGAAATGAGAGCTATTACATGAGGAATAGATGTGAATGGCCTGATTCTTTACAGGATCGAAAACTAGCATAAATCCTGGAAAGACAAGTACTCAGAGTTGATATGACCAGGGTTCAGAAATACATTATAGTACTTTGGTCGTCATCATCACAGGTCATATACACTACCGGCACTGTCAGGGCACAGCTCTGAAGGAAGTGGCCCCATCTAGAAAGTTTTATCTAGACAAGAGTTCAAATAAAATTCTAACTTTAAAGTACTCAGGAATTTCCAAAATTACCCTCACACAACAGCTAATGAGTTCTGATACAAAAGAAAAGCCGTATTTGAGAAAAATTGCAAGGATTATGGCTACACATGCCAAGGAAACACTCTGACCATGGAGCAGCCATCATAATGCTCAAATTTTTTTTTAACCCCTGAAACAAAGATCAATTTATGTCACAGAGGAATAGGTATTTGGGAATCTGAGTTAGAGTATGGTGTGATAACTTAAGTAATGTATTGATAAATAATTTGAAAATGGAATTGGATCTCTCTCATACAACTTTTGAATAGTTAAGTGGTGTTTCTACTCACCTGAAAATTCTCTACATTTAAGGCAAAATGTGAATTAAAAGCATTATACTAGATACTTAAAAAAATTAATAATTAGCAAGTCTCATTGACGTATTTTCTACAAACAGAGACTAATTAAAGATGCTCTAGTTTGCTGGAAAATCAACATGCTAAATGTTAAAAAAAAATCAAAACATTTGGCATTAATAAGCTTCTCTCAGACACACCATGCAACAATATTTAAAATAGATGCAGCAAGCCTAGGTATTCTTCTGGGTTGCAGAAAAAAAAATCTGTGGAAGCTGTCTGAAAAGTTACCCTGCTGTTTAATGGTAAAAGCACTGTCCTTCCCAGTAGGGTACTGACACGTAAGAGTACATCGGTTTTTAAGAGGCCTCTTGATTGAGCTGGAGCAAACTCTGAGATTATGATGGTGAAAGAGAGAACATTTCAGGTATTGGGGAGATTTTTTAAAGAGATTAAGCATCCTTCTGCAGCTCAGATCATCCAAAGAAGTCTTCCAACACCAAACTCCTTGGTGCTCTTCCAGTGCTAATCAGAAGCAGCTCTTTGTAAATATTTTTGGACACAGAAGGCACCTACTGAATTCTGATTCTTCAATCAGGCTGCAATTTTAGTGAAGGCTCGTGTGTCTAAGACTCTCAAAGGAGGCAAAATCAGTTTTTGTGATTACAGGTTGATTTTCCTGTCTGTGAACCTTTCACCTTTTGCTTCTGGATAGAAATTCCACACTATATTCTAGTTGGTATGTTAAGCCTGAGGAAACTAAATTTCCTGTGAAGTACTGTACTCCATTGGACACTTTCATTTTCTGGGTCCAGACTTCTTTGGAGGGTTAATGAAGCCAGACTACAGCTCTAAGAAGAAAAATATTCACATACTTCGAAGTAAAACTGTATTAGGTCCAAGCCTTCAGGTTGTTTAGACCCGTCTCTATTAAATATCCATTCATTATAATAAAGACTTCCTCCTGTGTAAGAATTTTCATTTTCTCCCTTTTTTTGTCATGTTGTGTTGCAGTTCTCTACCTTACAGTGAGCATCCAGCCTTCTGATAAAAAGTAGTTAATGATCCCAGACCATTGTTTCACATGAAACGTATGTTTTTCAGAGCACAGGACCGTGTAACATATAGAGTTATTTGCAGAGAATAAGCAAGTTATGCAGAAGATGCTGCTGCTTTCACAGCAGAAACTGGGAAGCTCACCAAATATAAATGTCTCAGAGACATTTAATCTGAGTAATACATGGGCCTTTCTAGTCAATAGAATGGTACAGCCATATCTGGAAGATGGCTTATTCCACTGACAGGAACATACCTAAGTGATACAAAGTGCCCTTAAGAAATGTCTGGATTTGTCCATTGATTAGGTGAAATCAGGTGAGATAGATCTTGTGCCAAGAGACATGCTAGCAGGAGTGAGGAGCAGTACAAAGTGCCAGCAAGAGTCAGTAGAAGCATAAGAGTGCTGAAGGATCAGATTAGGCCAACAACTTCAGAAAAACAGAAAATAAGTGCACACCAGCGAACTTTAGCACTTATCTGTCAAGGCCTAAATTCAAAAGGGATAAAATTAGAATATTAATAATTTTCAGTGTCAGGAGGAAGTTTGAAAAATAACTCCGTTAATGTTTGAGTTTCATTCAGGGTACAAAGCAGTTTTAAGTACTATGATTTAGTTACTGAAAATGTAAGAAAGTAGACTTAGATGACATAGCCAGCGGTCCTGCAGGCAAGCCTTTTGTATCTAACCATGTAGTACTCCTTACTTGCCCGTTGAGGTAAGAATTGAGTGTGTTGAAAACCACAGAATGAATACAAATCATACTTTTCTGAACTTGTAGAATCAAGAGGACCAAAGAAAATGACTATATATAGTTTGCTTAAACTTTCTGCAGGTAATTGGTAACTAAACAATATGTTAAAACAATATGAAATGCTCAGTTGTCTCATTTATAACAAGGATGGAAAAGGGTACGATATAAATATTTTTATGGGATTATGTGCATCAATCACATAATCTGGACATCTGTATTTTGTTCAGATTTGATCATTCCACTTCAAGAAGAGAAAATCTAATACATAATAGTTCTCTAGGCAATGACATGGCAGGATTTCAAGCAACAAGATGTTAAAATAGGAGATCTCTGGTTCTTCAGTTCTCAGTGTTTCTAATGAACACCTTTGAGTGTACTATTAGAAAAAATTTGGAACAGGTATCAGCCTTACAGAAGTACAAAAGCTGACATTCTTTCTGGCTTTACACGAAATTTTTAACCTTACTTATGCAGGATTTTTATTTACCCCTTACTTTTCTGTACATACAGTTTTGACACTCTTTGCTCTTTATGATGCATTAAATCCTTCCCTTCCACTGTCCCCTGCCCCCCTCATCCTCACTCTTCCCCCACCTTCAAGTGCTATATGGTTTGGAAGTTTTTGTAATGACTTTCGGGATTAGAAAACCAAAAGCAAAGTGGATAATTTAAAGACTTGTACCAATACAACTTTTCAGAGGGGAGAGCTGTGCATACACAAGGATGGAGAAAAACAGTATCTGTGCAAATATGCCCAGAACACTAGTTCCCTTAGCAGAACTGATGTGGAGGTTTGACATTGTGCTTTGCAGATACCCTGCAGTTATTCGAAAAAACATTCGTACTGAACAGGTGCACACCAGTCTAGATCCCTGAACATGAGGTATTCCTAGGCTCAAAGGAATTATTTGTTTTGTTAATATTGTATCGATGTGGCCCCTTGAAAACATCAGGTGCTACTTAAGTGTTATTACATTCAAATAATAAAATAAATACTTGAAGCATCAAATATTTAACCCTTTCTTTCCCCGAGAAACACGCAAATACAGTACTGTTCTAATAAATCCTTAATTTTACAGATTTCCTGCTGAAGTTTCTGACTAATGGTAAGTTATTTGTTCAGAAAGATTTTATGGTGCTCATAAAAACTCAATTACAGTTTTAAAATAACTTGTAGTTTTTCTGTAACATGATGCTGCCATCTCAGTTCCCAGAGGGTATATTAAATTCAAGTAGCAATAACAAATCATTTAAGCAATAAATAAATAACCTGAGACTGAGTTGTTAAGAGTTAATAGTCTCCCATACACTCAATAGAGACTGAGGCTCCACTCTATTAAAGTGACCCCCGGGGCCATGGGCCAAATTGCACCCAGTTGTTTTGTGGAAGGTATTCATCCCTCACACATTCATTTCCTTCTTTATGTTGTCTCTTTTCATCATTGAAGGCACTCTGCAGTCCCTGAGTCCAGAGAACAATTACGGTACAGTCTCAGAGAAAAGAAAGAAAACTGGGGTCATAAATATGTTAAATGGGTACGTGGGTTTAAGTGGCTTTGTAAACTAAACACAGGGGAAACCTCAGACTAATTAATGAATATGAAGCAGCATGATAGGAATGTTTTAAGGGGAAATTCACGTTACCCCTGCCCAAACTTAAAAAAAATTAAATAATTTTTTAAAAAAATTTTTGTCTCCGTGCTTAAAAATTCATTTTAGCAGGACAGTCATGACACAACACGCCCTTACATTTTACAGAAATGGCATTCAAGTACGAACTAATTGCAAAGATAGATGAACTGATAATTCATTCTCAGCATCTTACTGGAAACTGAATTCTTTCCTCCACAAAGATCAGCTATTTATCATGATAGCGAAGCTATGCAAAACTGCAGGAAGATTTAGGATTCAAGCCAAGATTACTGTTTAGCTTTACATTGTGTGTCAATTCCTGACCTGACTTACACTCACTGCTAAAATAAACATGGATTCATTGAGTGTCAGTGGTGTCAGGATTTGGCCCTATAATAATAAGATTATGGGCCCAGAACAGTAGTCTTCATTTAGTTCTAGCAGTGGGACCACTTTTGCTCTCAAGGTCTTCTCCTATCCTCCTGTGGGAAAACTGGCAGGAGGCAGAAAAGGAGGAAAAAGATCTGTGGGCTTTCCCTTATAAAGATTTTCCCTATATTAGTCCAAATTCTGGGGAATTTTGTTCCCAAGACATACTACAGGCTTCTGCCACCAGCCTTCATTCATGCCTCTCTCAAAATACTAGTTGATTTCTGTGGGGACATCTCCAGGTCTTATTTAAAAAAAAAAAAAACAAAAAACCCAACACACTAGAAAATAAAACCATTTCTTTTAGATGAAACCAAACTCTATATGGGGAAAGGCCAAAATATTGGGAAAGTATTCTTTCCATTGAAAATTTTGAAGAAAATTTCTATTTTTTTTTTTTTAATCCAGTATAGTGTTCCCATAGTCAATCCAACCCAGAACGGTGTCACCAGCAGCATGGTAGAAACTTGCTCTGAAGGTCTGTGTCATATTTGCCTTTCCCAGAGTCCCCCTCAGGGCACCTTTCACTTGTCATGAGATTGATGCTGCCTCTGTGCCTAGAGGCTCTGTCAAATCCCAGGTTACCTTAGTAGTGAAGTTCAAAGAAGAAACAAGATCCACAGGAACAGGAACTGACTTTACTTCAGTGAGTCAGGCAAGCCTCATACTCTCTTGGCATGACAAGAGGTGAGATGACCATAATGGAGGAGAGAAGAGGTCCTGTTCTTGCTGCTGTTTGTAACTCCTTTGCAATTTCCTCCAGTGTTTCTGTAAAACATGAGATTCCTCCTGTCTCAGCAGTATGGCAAGGTGTTTCTTGGAAGACAGGGACTTTCTCCTCTGAAGGGAGATGGAGGAGCAGAAGCTAAACAGGGGTCTCCACACTTCCTTCAGGTAGGTAGATGAGGAGCTGCTGTAAGATCATTCCTTTGCTCAACACACAGAGCCCTGGCTTTGCAGATTATAGTTCATTATATATGATCATTAACATGTCCTGGCTAGTGGGCAATACCAGAACATCTCTACCTGTGAAAGGTAACTAGTGAGTACTCTCTCCTCCCCTTCAGGCAAAATAGAGTAAGTCACCTTAAACTGCTGGTGGAAGTAGTTTGAGCTGATCTGGCTGACTGCCTGAGTCAGTCATGGAAGTGGTCCCTGCCACCTGCAGTACTGTAGGGCTGGTGACCTCTGCTTGACAGGTGGTGGTGAGATGGTCATAGGGCACCAATCTGACCCTGCTGGACCTTAAAGACCAGGTCTTCTTATGTCTTAAAGCTTTGTTCTTTCCCTACATATATAGGGTCTGTAGGTTGCACAAACTGCTCCTTAGTGTGGAAAGTTTCAAACTCCATTAAGAGTATTTCAGAAGGCTACAAATGAGCACAACAGAAGTTTACTATACATGTAATTATTACTGCCATTAATATACATACAAGACGGTATTAATATCTATGACTGCCGTTTTGGTTTTGTTATAATCCTCTACTTTCATTTGTTCCTAATTCTCCATATCAGGTTACCTAACAGATTTGATCAAATCAGCCTTTAGACAATCATAAGTTTCTGGGATGCAGAGGCTAGGTGGCTGCCTTTGGTGTCTCAGTTACATACTCACACTGCTGCTCATGTTAGGCACGAAGTTCAGACTGTTTTCTGTAGAAAAGATCCTGCTCCTGCACAGTTACTCTCAAGGAGACCTTTTTTAGTTCAGTTCAAAGGATGGAAGTTTGAACTCCCAGTTCAGAAGGATGACAAAGCTTCAGTCACTTCTCTTGCTAGGCAAGGAGGGGAAAATCATTCAGCAAGCCCTTATCCCTGGTTTCAGAATATGGTATTTTAATTTGTCTGTTTAAAAGTGCTGTTGAAAAGTAGAAAGAGGGGCAATGACAAAATTAAGCCTGCGCAGTTAACGTTTTGAGTACATTATTGACATAGTTACACAGAAATGCATTTATAGTGTTTATTCAGCAACAGTCAAAATATTTCCAAATCAAAGCTTTCCACTGAAAGCAGGGGAAAGACATTTTCAGAAAGAAGTAAGTAAGATGGTTAAACTCTTTGCCGGGAAAAGACCGTTTTCTTTCTGTCCATTTGGCCAGCTTCTCAGCTGACAAACCATGATTGTCTTCAATGCAGTGACACTGATCTATACCAGCTTTTGAGATAGTGGATAGTTCACAGGTCACTTCTGGGTTTTGTCAAGCGTAGTCAAGATTTGTAAGTATTTTCAGCCCTTTTTTTTTTTT
>JANVCC010010406.1:27989074-28025620 GCA_025345505.1 Todiramphus chloris collaris | reverse complement strand
TGTCTTTTCTTTGTTTGTTTTTCGTGCTTTTTTGTATTTTGTCATGTTTTGTCAATTTTTTTTATTTTTTTTCGCCTTTTTTTTTTTTTTTTTTTTTTCCCCCATAAACTTTCTTCCAAATCTTTTACTTGATGTCCTATCATCTCGCTGAACTTTTGGTTGAAGAAGATCTGAGCAAGAGATGAAAGGGCAATTTGCTGCCTATAGATGATTTTAGGGGGGAGTTAGTGCAAAAAGACTAAAATGAAAACTTTTTGTGATCAAAAGCCACTTTCCAAACACCAGCATGTAACAAGTGACACCGCTTCACATGCAGGACAGAAACAAAGGCACTGCTTTCATTTGGTCATCATTTTCATGGTTATTATTTATTTATTTTACTATACATTCATTTCAAGGACTGAGCATGGGTTGAGAAAGGAACTTAAGATTTCAGCCATCCTTCCAACAGCAGCAAAACGATAAATAGTGTTCAGTCTTTTATCCTTTGAACACTTCTAAGGCCCTTGTAGTCAGCGGAAGTGTTAAGCATGCCAAAGGAGCCCGGAGAGAGGCCTTTAATGAATAGACTTTGTTGTGACTGGCGATTACACAGGTAGATGGTGACAAGGCAGGCAGTGTCCAGTCCTAACAGCAGTCCTTGTGTTTGGGAGATGATCCTTTTAAGCCCTCAGTTCTGCTCTGTCTGATCCTTCTGCACTCTTCCTAGACAGGGTGGATGGGAACAAAACTGCTTTCCCTTCCTTTCTGGCTCCAGCAAGGGGGCAGGCATGACAGAGACTAAAATGAGCATTTTGATCCTGCGCCACTGGTTAGCAGTGAGCACACTGCCATCAAGGCTGAGTGAGACCTTGCAACTATTCCTGTTCACCTACTGTCTCCCTGTTCAGGCTTCTGGCACATGGCTATACTTTGAAACGATGCAAGCACTATAACATTTTAGGGTTTTTTTTAATGATGAAGAGGGAAAGATCTTCCAAATTTGACCTCTCTGAACTTTTCTATTCAAGCCAAATAGAATGCTAGGTGTTATCTTGGCAAGCTTTCCACTTTGGTAGCATTTCAAGGAAATGTGGAAATGAGAAAAAATTAGCAATAAATCTCTGTCTCTTTCCCTATTAAAATTGTCAGGATAGTAAATCAAGTTTTTAATGGCCAGGAAAAAAAATTCAGTACGTTTAAGAAGCCAAGAGAATGTCTCTTGTGGCATCTGCAAAAATATCATCTGGTACCATTTAACTTGTGGAAAGTCACATGTGACAAAGTTTAGAGAGAATATGTTAGTGCGCAGTTCAACTTTAAACACTCTTCGTATTTCCAAATTGCTTCATGTGTGATGTGATCTGTGGCAAGAAGGATAAGCATTGTCATTTTGTCACTATTTACTTAGAGCTTTATAAATATCAACACAAATAACAAATTGATTTAAAAAACATCTAAATATATGCAGTAATGATTCTTAGATACAGTGAATGATGAAGACCACATAAAAAACCCAAACTGAATTTGAATGATAAATTATGGTGCACGTAAAGAATAATACACGAGTGAAACAGAACAAAATCTGCCTTTGAGGTGATTAATTGATTGATCCTGCAGTCCTGACCTCACCTGAAAAGAGGTGAAAAGGAGTTATGGCTAGAGGAAACTGGGTGCAATGGAAGTGTATGCGTTTTTTTTTTTGTTTTTTTCCGATCTTTTTTTGGTGCCTTTGGAAGATCTATCTGTCAAGCTAAAAGAAAAATAGACATCCTGTCCATTACATATACAAGTCCTTGAATTATCTTTAGCTGTTGCCTTTTCATTGAACTGTGAGACAACTTAATTTGAAATTACTCTTTTTTGGAAATCCTAAACCCTTGACACATTTCATTAGGCACAAAATGATTATAGTTATCAGTTAATTTGTTTGAAGACGTGGTAAACACTTGTTACAAAGAGTTTTAGAGACATCTAGTAGTTAGCAGAAAAGGGAAGCCGTTTCCAATCCTTAGTTTATTTACTTAGCACTTATTAAGGACCACTTCTGTATCTACCAAAAAAAGAAATATTTTAAGCAAACCGTAAAAGTAGGCTTGACCCTTTCATGGGCACATCATAAATCAATTGTTAAAGCAAGGGTGAAAACTCTGAAAGAGGTCAGAGGTGGAAGAGAGGTCATCTCTGAGAAGGGACAGTGTGAAAATCCATGAGGGGTGGAGCCTAGCTGGAGATAAAGGCTGGAAAAAGGAAATTCTAGAAGTGGTGAGGCTCTTAGACCATGAAAGCACCAATAAAATCATAGCTACCAGAGTGCCAAGATTATACACAGATCATTTCTAAGCCTGCATCTCCAATTGCCAGATCAGAGATGCCAACTCATCTTTTTTTTCTTTTTTTTTAAAGTGAAAGGTTTACTTTTAGTTACGTGAGAAGGAAGAGCACTACATCTATTTGTTTCTCAAAATTTCTCCTTCAAGGCTTTGCTTGACTTTGCTGCTATCAAGTGAGAGAGATTTATCCAGATGACATAACAATTTCTTTGGACAATGTTAGATAAATTGGGATCAATCACTGTACAAAAACGTTTGATGCTATTTCCTGAGCAAGCAAGAAACTCTGCGCATGTTTTGACTTTAGTGCTGTTGGCTTAATGTACTAACTACAAATGCACCAGTATGTTCAGCTGAGGGAACTGTATAGTGGCATGGAGACAACGCTCTGAACACATTTGCAATAACATAAATCAAGTACTATCAACCACACTAATCTGCCATTTTGTCATCTCTGGGTTTTGTCTCATCTTCAGTCAAAAATTATTAAATGGTGCAATAGTAAGATTTGCTTAGTCTTTAACCAGCCTCACAGTTTTTTTATGCTGGTTTTAGCTCAAACTCGGAATTTCAATGAAAAGCTCTATTTAAGCATTTGTTTCACTCAATAGACTAAAGTTTAAATTCCAAACAATTAAAGTTATTCAGATTTAAATGGGAAGATTTCCTGATTGTTTTCTAACTGCACAATTTATAAGTCATAATGACATTCCTTCACTTTGTCCAGAAAAAACAAAGGCTGATTTATTTCCTAATAACAAAGGCAAATGGTGAGGCTGTATGAAACTGCTTCCTTATTTTCAATGGGTCAGTGCCAGGCTGTTAGGTATTTTTGAACCCCTCCTCCCATCTATAGCCTTCTCTTGGAGCAAAGCACCCCAAAACATTGTCAGTCTGCAGATTACACCACATATAAAGTTATACCAAGCACTCAGTTATCGTGCAGATGATACCTGTGCAGTCTGTTACAAGAGATCTGCTTGATATTCATTGTATCAGAATTGATGGCACTAGGCTTATTGAAACACAGCAGAATGCATTCATCTGGCTAATGTATATACCTTCATTGATGCTGCATTGTGATGTAAACAATGTTCTGTTCCTTCCTTATAGTAACCTAATTGACAGCCAGGCATTTTGAGGGCTCCAAAGGGCTATTGTTGTGGTGAATGCCATAACAATAGGATTTCATATAGGTTGGGGTTTAAGAAAAGTACAATGTCCTTTTTCTGGTATAAACTCAAGAATTGTGTATTTGTCAAGAGCAGGATAATAGGTTCATCATGGAATTAAGGCTTTGGCTTTGTTGGGAATCAGTTAACCAATTTTTATAGGTACACTTGTCTAAAAATTTTTATTTGATTGAATTTGTATATTGTCTCTGTAGCTATAAACAACTATTAAAAAAACCAAACAACCATGTCTTACTCCTCTGAATCGTATACTCACATAATCTGCACTTTTAAACTACACTCATTTCTGTGGTTTGTCAGTCAGTGGTGAATCTTCTTTAGAGAGCCGTGAAAGCCAACAAAATCACACCTGTCATCTGAAAAAAAAATTTTTATTGATATTACTAACAGTTCAGCCCAGAAGTGGGAGAACTAGGCACAGCCGCTTTCAAAATGCCCTGTAATTTTAAGTGTTTTCCATTCTTTGCCTCCCCCTGGAGACAGAATCCCTTCCTCTTCCATCTTGCAAATTGAGATACTGCCAGTCACAGGCTCTGTTTGAAGATCTGGCCCTTAACCTCTGAGGTTGTGAGAAAATATGGAAAAACAAAGTTGAAAAACCCTGATGTTTGGAAGGATTTCAACTAAATAAAGTGATCCTTGCTGTTTAGAGCCCCCTGGTAATGAGGGCACTGCAGTGCCTTCTGGTTATTGAACTTGACGACATTTCTCTGATTGCTGTGTGTTTTGTGGGGACAGAGGAATCAAGGAGTGGTGGATGGGAAAATCTCATTAAAATTTAGAATGGCTACAAATCGAAGTGGTAAAGGTACTTTCATTTGTGCTGCTTCAAAAAAAGATGCTTCCAGACCCCAGCTGGTATTAAACAGCCATTTGGCCCACCCTCTTCCTCTAGCCAAATTCTTGAAAGAACATTTTGAAAGCTTCCCTTTCTCCTGGTGAAGTTTTGCTCCCCAAATTGAGGGGATTTTTTTGAGTGGCTGGTATTTTTCCCCCCTGCAGAATCCACTCCTGAGGACTGACAAACATCCAAAGCTTCAACTGAAATCAGCAGGTTTGACTCTGTCTCAAATACAATTTTCACTACTCATATGTTAAAATTATTTAGACTAAGATTCTCAAAACTGCAGTAGTAGCTTAGGTATGTTCTTCCCACAGGAGATGAATTGGTCTTGCGTTTTCAGACAGACATTCAGCTATAACATGAAGATCCTGTCTCTAACATGAAATGGGATGACAGTATAATGCAATACACGTGAACTCTGGCAGCAATAAGAAGCCCACAACTCCTGTTCTGCCAGGTTCCAACAGATGTAGAATGTATGTGAAGTTTGTACGTTCAAGGGCATGGAAGTAAATCAAGCCCAGATACTGAGATCTCTCTCTCTCATATGTATGTGTTCAGGCATGTGTTTGAATGATCTTTTCCAAAACACAACATATTTTAAATCACCAAGATTTTCTCACACGTGCATTCATATGGTCAAAATTAATCTTTACACTGATTATTTTAATTAGTTGAATATGTTTTAAGGGGTGGGGAAGAATGAGGTTTGCAATATTTTTCTGCTCCCCTCTTTGACATACTTGTTAGTTCACATGTGCAAACAACACCCTTCTTTAAAGCTCTTTTTCCTGGGATTCCTGAAACACGCTCAAAGAGCTCTGCAGAAATGTTTAGCCATCCCAGTGGGAGCTGGACTGTTGTGATGATGGCAGCTGCTGGGTGAAGGATGGAGAAGCTTTTTTGGCACCGTTGCCAAGTCCATTAGGACAAGCTATCTCCAGATGTTGGAACTCAATTTGGGTGGAAGAGTAATTTCCTATTAGTTTTATTGCTAGGGATGGGCAGGTTTACATTGCCTACATAGGCTCAGACTCAGTAGCCTTGAAAATTCAGTGAATGTTCACAGATTATTTATTTTGATCACCTCTGGGAAGGGATGAGAAAAAAATTGTGTCAGAAAAAGAAGACAAAAGCTCCAGTGAAAACACAAGAATCCAGGGGGAAGGACCCAATTCAGTGAAACAGAAAATCATAAATAAACCCATAATATAGAATAGCAGTCTCCAAACTTCTGTAAGTACAGTAGACATTTAAAGAGAGGAATGGCTATCCTACAGGCCACCTCATTAAAGTTTATTAAAAAGATACATGAAGTTAGCTGTTCTAGCAGGAAAAACATTTTCATCAGAAAAAGGATTCTCACACTAGCAAAAAAAAAAATCTGAAGAAAGGAAGGGAGGAGGTGGCAGAAATTTTAACAAGAGATACAAACACACTTTGTTATATGCTTTTACAGTTTTTATAAAGTTTGCACAGCAATGACCAAAAATACAGCCATCATGTCTGTGCCTGAAGGGGCTCACTGGATATCTGTGTGCTTTTGTGTCCCTGTGGTTCCACTCAGGGAAGGTTGCATGGGATGAGTCTCTTAACAGCATCTAACTCTTTGCTTCTTGTGTCCAAACCTGCATAATGGTTTTAAAACCCCTACAAACGGCAAAATGTGAGTGAGAGAGAACAGCTTTGAAGCAGTCCTTGGCCTGTGCCAGCCTCCGATTTTCAAACCTAATAGTTTATCTATGTAGACAGTTCTTCCTCAGAGGTTGGCAAAGTCTGTAACAGGAGAGCATTGCAGGAGATTTGCTCTCTGGGGATGGAAAATACTAGTATTGGTGAGTCTGAGCTGCAAAGGAGAGATGGGCGATGTGTATGGGTGGTATGAGGACAAGCAGGCTTCGTTTATAGCTGCTTATGCCAAACACAGGAGCACACATAGAGTGGCAGGCAGTCAAGTTTTCCAGCAAGCTGCGTAGTTTAAAGGGGTAAAAGTAAGGCATAGACCCAGCCATGCTTTAGTGATTTACTTTTAACTTGAAAGTCAACTTGAGAGAAAAATGGCCTGAAGAAGAAGAGAGAGCAGGAAAAGGTTGAAAATGGAGCATGAAGCTTATAAAACAGCCTCTGAGAGAGCAGAAACTCTCCCTCAGACATACCACAGATTTCTCTTGAGCAAAGTGCAACACGAGGAGCACACGTTTTACAGTTCTAAGCATATTTAATACAATGTTTTTACAACAGCTGTTGCTTTCACAGAACTTTAACCCCACTGTGTAAATGCATCACAGGGAAAATACACTGTTGTCTTGGAGACAGCCTTTGCTCACAAGCCCTTTTCCACCGAGCTGGTGTCAGCTTTCAGCTCCGGCCACATTCCAGGCGGGCAGGCACATCCCAGCCTCTCTCTCCTCTGTCTTCATTACTGGCCCCGCTGAAGGACAGACCACTCAGGAATCCGGGGCAATTATCAGTTTCTGTCGGCACACCTGATGAGAAAACAGAAAAAAAAAAATAAATCCCAAACTGTTAAAGATTTCCTGGCATCTTCCCCCCGATCCCCTTCCTTTTGTTATCTTTTTTGTTTCTTGCTTATAAGGCCTGGTACAGAGCCAGGCTCCTTTTTCCTGCTAAATGTAGACCAATTTATTGTCTTAGCTGAGAAGTTTTATCTTACAGCTGACACATGGAAAACCACTGCAGATATCATGTGACAATTGCCTGCCGTTAAAGGACTTGTCTGCAAAAGGTGGCAGGACCCCTGCAGCTCTCTAGCACATGCACTCTCTGGTACAGGGAGTACACGAGCAAATGCTGCCTTCATCATGTGTGCTTGTGGACACAGCCTAAAAATGTGTTCTAAAGCTCTGTCTTCAAAGTCACATATGTAAAAAAGAAATACTAAGAAACTTCTATGAAACCCCAGAATATTTGTTTTCATCATTTTAGACGTATGAATGCGCTTGAAGTGCATGTGCTCAATGAATGAATAATAATAATAATAATAAATGATGTTATTAACTTCAAATATAGCTACCAAATATCAAAGAGAGATTTTTCATAATAGTGTCGCTGGACCTAATACCAAAGCACGCAGTGCCCTTGAACGCAGTGAGTGTTGGAAGACTCACATCTTTCAAGCAAACACAACTAAGGCCCTAAATCTATAATCCCTCTGAAAACATCAAGGTGAAGTCATACCTTTGGCTACTTTATAGTCACTGTTGCTTTCCTTCATGTGTAAGCACTGCTTTTGTCAGCAGGTAATGTAGAGTTCATGCAAAGATAAATAGTAGATATTGTTTGTCCCTGGAAAGCCTCATTAATGCCCAAACCATAGAATCATAGAGTCATAGAATGCATTGGGTTGGAAGGGACCTCTAATGATCGTCTAGTCCAACCCCCCTGCAGTAAGCAGGGACATCTTTAACTAGATCAGGTTGTTCAGAGCCCCATTAAGCCTGACCTTGAATGTCTTCAGGGATGGGGCTTCCACCATCTCCCTGGGTAACCTGTTCCAGTGTTCCATCATGCTTCTTCTAAATGTCCAGTCTAAATCTACCCTTCTCTAGTTTAAAATCATTGCCCCTTGTCCTATTGTTACATGCCCTTGTAAACAAAAAAAAAAAATCCAGAACGTGCTCCTGCCCAAGACAACATTTAATTTTGATCTTTAATGGAAACACTTATTTCAGATGGTTCAAATGACACTTCCAAAGCATATGTTTAACATTAGGTGTGTCTTTTCCTGAACCAGAGCCCAGAAGATTAGCCAAATGTTTTTTCAAAAGGTTTGAAATTTAAAAAAAAATCCTTGTGTCAGATGAATTGTGTGAACTAAGATCTGATGGTACTATCTGTACCTAATGTCGTGGTTTAGACCCCGCTGGTAGCTGAGCACCATGTGGCTGCTCACTCATGCCCAGCCCTCCTGCCTCCCCCTCCACCAGTGAGATGGGAAGGAGAATAGGGAGAAAAAGGCAAAGCCTGGCCAACTGACATAAGGAGAATTTAACAGGACAAGAAACAACAGTAAAAAAAAATAACAGTCATAAAACAATATATAAAGTGAGTGGTTTTAAATAGACCAAGCCACCTAAATCTGCAATGCAAGCTCTGTGCCAGACCAGCATTCCTGCCCCCCCAGCCCTGACCTTATACAGCGGGCATGACACCATCATGGTATCCAATATTCCACTGGTTGGTTCATTTGGCTATCCTGGCTGTGGTCCCCTCCCAGCTGCTAGTGAAAATTAATGCTATCCTAGCCAAACCCAGGACACTAACAATGCTTGCCTGGAGTAATAGCAATAAGGACCAACATATTATCCTCTCTGCAGCAGAGTGGCCCTCACCAGAAGTAACGTTTTTGGCTGATAAATAAAATCAGAACTGGATTCAGGACTGGTTCTGCAAATAAGTTCAACGCTTAGTTTTAATGCTATGTAGCATTAAAGCAAAGCAGAGCTCATAAGAAGAGCTGTGTATCCTTCAACACCACAGGCAGCTTTTCCCAGGATTAGGCTGAGTTTTAAGCTTGTGTTTTGATTTGCGCATTGCACATCCCATCAGTTCGTGTCTGCTGGTGCCCACAAAATATTGGTTACAAAATGCAGGAAGATGCCTTCAGCACAGGTCTAGCTTAACTGGCATGGAGTACAGTGATTTCTTCCTGTCATGGACAAAAGGCCCAAGAGGCAGTGCAGCCAGCTCTTCCCAACCTATGAATATGTTGGATTTACAGAGCTACTTTTCCAACATTTGCTTGCCCCAAGCTCATGAGGAAGAGCTTTACACATGGAGAGCTAAGTGATTCAGCTGTGCCAAAGCCTACCTGCTGGCAAGCCAGAGGTCACACAGTGCTGCCATGACACTGAGCAAAGCCAAGAAACCATTGCATGCAATTCTGGCTGCAAGTGCTTTTCCTCACTTACTGCTATACTGTTGCCAGAGCAGCAAGTATTACTGCAAACACAGCAATGCACAAGCTGCACAGTCCCCATAGGATGAGCTGACCTAGGCTTTCTACTTAACAATTTGTTCTTGCACCAAGGGTTCGGGCACCCTTAGTGCCATGCATTATTCCCATTCACCTCTGATGATTTTGTCCAGGAGACACACCAGCAAATAAAGGAAAAGTGGATCCTAGGTTTCCATCTTCCCTAATCTTGTCCTGATTCTTTTTATTCTGCTAAATCCAATAGGGGACAATGAAAAATGTAATCCCTGATCACCTTGCTTTCCCTGACACATCTGGAGGTACAGTCTGAGACTCAACGAGCCAGGGTGAGCAGACGGTGTTTACTAAGAACTGCAGCAGTTTCTTAGCGTAGAAATGAAGTTCAGAACATGGATGCAAAGCCACAAGGCAAACCTTCCCTGAGGTGAACAGGATCTGGCCTCTTGAGAGATGTGTGCACATCTGACTGCAATCTAAACTAACATGCCACATTCTACAAATGTCACACTTCCACCCTGGATACAGGACTTCATTAGGAAACCTCATGGACAAATGAGGTCAGGCTAAAGCACACTGAGGAGAGCCTCTCTGATCCGACCTCACAGGAAAATTAGTATACTTGACATTTATACTTGTAGCTTTACTGTAAGGGAAAAGATATTTCTGACCTCGGTATCCTAGGTGTATTTAAACCATGCTTCCTCTGTCCTGGCAAGTACAAAAACGTCTTGAGATTCTGCTGCCAGCTGCATTGATTTTTTATTTCTGCACATTCAAAAGTGCACCTAAAAGTTACATATTGAATAGATAGAAGGTTGCAAAGGCAGCTGCAAAAACTAATATGACACTTCAGTTGCTTCCAGTGAATACTAACCAGAGGTGAGTAATTAGAAATACATAGTACCTAATCATACTCATTTTGTTTTTGTAAAAGGGTGATCCTTATCTGGGTTCAAATGAAAACATGCATGTGAAAGGTTTACATCCAATCACAGACTATACAATCTGACATATTTTCAGCCAATATGAAGCAACCCAGCTGGAACTTTGAGGCCCTGAATGTTCCCAAATAAGTAGGGGCCCAGAATTATTAATAAATACATTAGCAAGAGGCTTGGCTCAGTTCTAGGTATTATATTTCAAAATGGACTTATATGTGCTAACCCTGACATACGACTTTTTTCAGAGATTGCCCTCCTGAATTTATACATAAGGAGAAGCAAAACTGACCTATTATTTTCAATTAGAAAATCCTTCAATGTCAGAATAATATTCTTGGAATTTCATATTGGCTTTCCAATATGTTTAGCTGGTATTTTATTTACCTGCTTTTGTGATCTCTGGTGTCTTCAGTTTCTTATTCTCCATGTCTGCTGTCTCTGTTACTTTTTTTGGTGTAGTTACAGACTCATAATAATCTATATTAAAGACCTTCAAGACTGTTTAAGTCTCTTGGGAAGAGAACATTTTAACCTATATGGTCATCAATGGTTTTTCTTCTCTAATTCTTTCTCGCTGTACTCCAGAAAGAAAAAATGAGTATGTATAGTTCTTTGTATGAGTCACTGGTAAACAATATTGAGTCAGGTTTTTTTGTCCTCTAGCAAAATATCGAGCTAGGAATATAAAAAATTTCAAGCCATTGTGCATGCTGAGGAGTTTGCTTGAGAAATAAAACAGTGTTTAACACATGGTCCAGTGAAAGTAATGCTATACTATTTCTGTGGTAATATTTATGAATACAGTGGGATAAAAATCCTGACTTTTAAACCTTCAGGATGTGTCAAAACTTTTCCAGCCAAATGGCTAAGTTTGAGCAAAGAAAGAGAAAGCATAGCAGGCTGGATGTCCTATTGTAAGACCTCAAAATGTCCTGGACAACAGAGCGTAGCACTGCGAAAGGAGCCAAGTTACAGACACCTCTCTGTGTCCTCATATGCCAGCGAGGCCCTGACTCACAAGGATGCCCATGAGGGCAGTCACCTTTGCTAGTCCTTCAGCTTTGAAGCAAGTAGTTTTGTGCTTTCCCAGCTCACCTAGGCATGCATGCTTCCTCTATCCCCTTCTCCTATCCCCCCTTCCCATGAGGGCTGGGTACCCCCCCCAGGGTGCACTGCTGCTGCCCACTCTCTTGATGTCATCCTCAAGCATTTCAACACACTCTTGGTTTCTGTTGCCTACAAAAAGGGGACTGAAGAGGAGAGAGTGGCAGTGCCTACCCCTCCGAGAGGGAACAGGGTAGGACCATTGCTCTGTGTCAGATGAAGGAGGCTGTACCAGATCATATGTCCCTTGTGAGCCTGAAGCCACAGCAGAAGGCAATTCACTAGTTATAGTCTTCTTTCCTGACACCTCTCCTGATGGACTAATTAACTTGATTTCTTGTTTGACTGTAGGAGTCTCCGTCTTCAACAGTGTAACAAAGCTATAAGTAATTAGGTATTGATAAGATATTATTTCAATGGCCTTTTACAGAAATATAACCGTCGAGTAAATAAATAAATAAATAAATAGGAAAAAAAATGGGATTCTCTGGCATGAGAAACATTATAATTAGGTAAGATATAATGGTATAAGATACATTACATTAAGAATCTTCCAAAGAATAATTTTTCTCTTCTGAGAGCTGTGAAACAGTAAGAAATAGACTTTCTGGGGTGAAGTCACCTGCAGAACTGAAGTGTTACCACATCTGGTTTGGTGCAGCATTTCTTTGTCATGAAGTTCTTGTGTCCTGTCACCTGCTGATGGTGACAGATGTATCAGCTCTCTGAGATGTTTGGAAAACAGATGGGATTCAGAATGAGGTCATTCACATGTGCAGATTTCTAAAGAGACTGCATTGATGTTGATCAGTCTAAAGAGTACAAATGTAAAGGGGAGAAGGAGATTCTTTGCTGTATGTGTTTTTAAAAAGATTTTTACTTGACCTAAGCAAAATGAAAAATCAGTTCAGTAGAATATGAAGTAAAGTTCTTGTAATGACATTAAACAAAGCATTTTCTTATATATTTTATTACCTTTTAAAATTAAAAAAAACCCCAGAAATTAAAAAAAATATATAATGTATAGATAATATTATCAACTATATAGAATATCAAGTGAAATATTTAACACACAAAACAGAGTCTCAGATTTTAGGTGAATTTAATGCAGTTATTTCAGATGTTGTGATAGTCATAAAGTTATTTTCTTTTTCAGCAACATGACAGTTAGACCCAGTATACCCTCCTCTTCCAATTACATTCTGCACTGTGGGCCCAGTCAATAACACCAATTCAAGGCGAGCACTTGTTTGAGCCAGCAGTGGGCTCGACAGCACAAGGAGTAGAAGGCTGACCCCTTAGGGGAGAGGAGGATTGTAACAATGATGCTGGACTGAAAGACCATCCTGAAGGAAGGGGAAAAAAAACCAAACCCAAACACGGGAAAGCCTCCAGGTAGTTCTTGTAATTAGAGACAAATTCAGTATCATTTCCCAAATCAAAGAAATAATTACCTTTACTGTTTCACATGGAATGCTGAAAAACACCCAAACCAGACTGGTTTTTGCCAAGCTCCCTGGGTGTGCTCGGGAAAGTGAAGTACTTACCTAGTTGTCCTGGCTGGAACTACACCTAAACCACTGGTCCTCTGCTGGTCAGAGGAGAGGAAAGGGAAGCTTCCACAGGAACAGCAATCCACAGGTCAGGCACATATGCTGGCTAGATATAGGTTACTTGGCTGTGCTGTTTACTCTGCTTGTGTCTTCACCTCACACTTTCCTGCGCTGTTCTAACACACCGCAGAGTTCTTAGGCTGTGGAAGAGGTTGAAGCCTGGCTCAGGTGATGGTAGCTCTGATGAAATCAGCATTACTCCCTACCCCAGGGAGTAACACAGCCCTTGACTCCCCCTCCACATATAACAAGTATGCCTGGTTTTCCTCTTTGAATCACTTGATACTGCCTGACCTGAATTTCCATGCAGGTATATAATTGTTTTGAAGAAGAGTTTACATCAGAGGACATGAATTTTATGTTATATAGCATTTACTTTGGTTTAATATATGTATTATATACTAAGTATACTGAGAAAGGATTTCTGGTTTTGTCAGTATCTGTCAGTAGAGTTACACTGTCATGGAACCAGAACAGTGACAAGACCAACAGTCTTGTGGAATGATGTGCAACTGCACTGATCAGCTCTTGTTATTCCTATGAGTTCTCAGTTGCTTAGATTTTAACTGCGGAGCTGCATCCATCTGATACATGTGCTGGATGTGAAGTAAAATGGACTGGTGTAGGTGAAATGTTGTAAGCAGAGGCTGCTAGCACTCCTGTCCTTGAGTGAACACCATGTAGAGTAGGTGAGCGCAGGTGCAAGCGTTGAGGCTGAAACATGGGTCAAAACAAAGCAGTGGCTTATTCTAAATCTACTTATTAGGCACACAGGGGTCAGTTTCACTGATGTACTTCAGGTTGTTACCTGCTGAATCGGTGATTTTCCACACTTCTGTTCATCACAGTGTCAGAATTCACACTGTATCCACACAGAATGATTGCAGATCATACTAGATATGGCTGTATTTAAATACCCCGTGTTTTTTCTCAGAAGGTTCTCAAATGGTTTCCCTTGTCAAAATGACATTGTGATTTAGGTGTGCTAAACTCCTACATCTCAGACTTTTGGTCTGTATGGCTTTACTTGCCTCTGTGGCTCTGAATTCACTTACGGACTGCATTCAGCAACAACTTAAAAATCAGCAATCAGACAATAAAACCAAGGCATGGAATTGATAGGAAATAGGAAAACACTACATGGCAAATTCCACCAGCTCTTTCCTTCAGGCAATCACTTCCCACATACCCCAGGTCTGCTGACAGACCTCTGCTGTGTTTGCTTAGGCAAAACAGGCCCAGCAACTAATTAGCTCCTTTTCTCTCCTGGGAAACACAATGTTGTTCTTTCAGCAAAAGTTTTGTTAGGATGCAGCCTTACCTCCTGAGCTGGTTGGATATGTACCCTCTTCTGAAAAGCACAGCAAAGAGAATGTCCTTGTCCACCAGCATCAAATGTTTTCATAAGCTAGCACTTCCTTTTTTGTTTAGACATGCCAGTTATGTTAGAAAGTGCTCTTTGTGTTCTATTACTTAAAAATGTGGAGCTGCAACTTTTAAATGAAGAGCTTGTTATTACAGCCCTATTGTCAGCCACACGTGGCAGTATTATAGAGAAAACTGTTGTGTAGTTTGGCTTTGTAAACAGATCTAAACCCTCCTTTGATGCTGTGTGGTGATAAAAGGTATACAAAAGCTTGAAATCCAAATACATCGATGTGTATATTGCTCGAAGAACTCACAACATTTGCAGATGCAGGTTGTCTTAGGTACTGAGGTCACCGTTTCAGTCTGAGTAGCATGCATTATGGTAAAAAGAAAACAAAACAGTGGTGCGATTTTTACTCAGTAGTTTATCTTAAAGGTTAAATTTCAGTAGCTTAGTCTTGTGGAGATTGATATTTTCATCAATATATTACAGATGTATTAGTACAAAACCACACTTTCACAACAAAAAAAAACCAAGCAGTTACCAAACTTTCCTTTCATCACCAAAACAAACAAACAAGAAAACAAATAAAACTTCATAAAAAGCAAAATTTTAAGACTGAGATGTGACCTGGAATGAAATGACAAATGCAGTATGGTTAAGCCTGCAAATTAATTTATTTTCTTACTTTATACTTAATGTTGTTTGAAATATAGTACTATGTAAGCATGATTTACACCTAGAGTTAGGAATGTACTCACATGCTACTGTTCTTTACATCCGGCTTTTGGCCTTGGCAAACGCATTTGTTTCACATGGTGGAAAATTGGAATCAAATTTACTTGGTTTAAATTAGTTCATTATGTGCTAAGTAGTGGTTTGGAGCTGTGGGTGTCATTATTGCAATGTTTTTCTTGTCTATAGAAAACTAGGAAATTACCTAAAGTAAAGGTGGAAAATATTAACTAATGCCAACAGCACTTGAAAAGAATGGCTGGAGGTGTCAGGTCCTCACTACATGAATCATGTTGGATTATTAGCTCTCTTTCCTGAGGTGCACTTGTAATGGAGGAGTTTTGATGAGAAATAGATTTAAAAAATATGTGAACGATAAATTAGAATATGAGTTGTGCTTTGTATAAACACAAATTTTTACAAAAACTGTTAGCTCCACAACAAATTGTAAGTGAAGCCCACTGATTTCTTGGGACTCATTAAGAATTTCAAGTAAAAAGGACATTCCTGAAGGAAATGCTTACTGTAATCAGCATTTTGTAGTTCTGCTAGAAGTGCTTTGCAGTTCTATGGGAAATACAGCTTTTAAAGAAAATATACTCTTACAAAAAGTGCACTGCAGTGGTTTGAATTGGAGTTCAGAGTTTTTTTGATACACTGCCTTCATAACGCACTGCCTAGGAGGCAGCCAGGACTTGCTGACTGTGGCTCATCACCGTAGACTTGGGCATCTGAGTGTGAGTGATCCCACTGCATGAACACCAAGTCTCCGATCTCTGACCACTAATAGGTCATCCATCAGGACATTGCCAGACACTGACAACTCACCCTGAGCATGTGAGCCTGCTGGCTAGCTATCTGAGGGCCATGCTGAAAAACAGATGTTTCAACACTGAAGGAAAAAAAAAAAAAAAAAAAAAAAGGCCGAAGTTCAAAGACTGAAGCATCTATTTTTAATTTTTAATTTTCACCTATAAACATTTCAATCTGAGCCAGTAGACGCGATCTACAGAAAACATGGCTCATCCTGAGTGGTGACCCTTTGTCCAGGCCATCATTCCTCTGCAGAAGACACAGTAAAGTAAGCACTTGTTTGCTTTTGGGCTGCCAAGATACAGAATAAAAGCTGTTCCCAGTTTCTTCTCCTGCTCAAAGCTGTTACCTCATTGTACACAAGAGCTTGACATAAGCTACCATACAGGCCCTTGGACACATCAGCCACTCATCAGCTCTGTAAAAACCCTCTCAAGATGACCAATTCTTTGCAGCCAAAGCACTGAAGTCTCTGGATACAGCTTTGCTCTCTCCTCTACTCCGTAAATCCCCCTGCTGCTCAAAAAATTCTACAAGATATTAGGCAACAACAGGAAGGATCCTGATGGTGGAGGACATTGTTTTTCCACCTAATAAAATATTGCTCAGAGCTTGTGTCCCCAGGGACATTGCAAAGCTGAAGGTCTGAGCTCCTTGCAGAATGGCATTGCTTGGGACAGGTTGTGCAGCTACTGTCCTCTGCTCCTTGCAGTGGTGGCCATGCACTGACAGGCACACGTCTGAGGATGGGCTGCTGGATTGCTAGGATTGAAGGCAGCATCACAGGCCTAATGAGGGTGGAACAGCTAACCCATTTTGTCTCTATCAATTGTACAATGGGCGAGAAGTAATGCTGTCAATCATTGTTCCTCCTGTCTCAGAGCTTTGAATATATCCTCAGACCGGCTATTCTGATCACAATAATGGAAAAATATGTATAAGCAAATCAAACAACAGTCATCCATACTGTTTTGTTTCCTTTTGCTTACATGCAGGCTTTGATGCTATACCAAAGAAGAAGGCATTCGGTCCCTTAGGCCTGATCATTCCCAACATTTAATTTAGTAGTTCGGTTGATTTCTTGAATCTGGAGTGAAAGTAAAAGTGAATCATTCAGACCTTAAAGAAAGTGGCCAAGAAGAGAGAGCACAGGTTTCTATGCCACCCATGACTGGCAGCTTCCCAAACTCAGAGACAGCAGCCTCTGGCTCTCCATCAGGAAAAGTAACCTGTTGTGTCCATGTGAATAACTGGCTCCTGCCTCCTTCCCTGCATTGACTGGAAACTGTGGCTTGGACAGTGGCAGCTGCCCTAGGCCAAAAAAACAACCCCAGAGCAAATGCAAGGATCTCCACACAGATTGTATCTGAGTGCCTAGAGACCTTGCTGGCATAGTGATATTAAAAATAAGAGCATGGCAGCATATGAACTGCAGGAGCTAAGCTAAGTAGCTACCTCCCAAGACTTTTTTGCACAATGGTTATGATAAGAGACAGCTTGTAAGAACACAGAAATTTTCTGAAGAATTTGTTTCATCCCTAAAACTCTAAATTGAGCAACAGTGTCATAGAACCGAACAATGCTGGAGAGCCATAGCTCTTGAGAGTTAAAAGAAACAATTAACATTAACCCAAAGGAGGGAACAAGAAGACTTTTTTTTTGGACCCGTGCAAATATTATTGTGGTGAAGTGTGTCGTTTCCTCTTTTAAAGCAAGTGGCTGTATTTTCATTTGATGTTATACCCTGCAGCAAATATGAAGATAGCTTCATTTCCTGTTTGGTGAGCAAAGACAGAAAACAAAAGTTGGTTTCTGGGGGCTGAATGTGTTGTTCTGTGTGTGAAGGTTTGTCAAAAACCATAGAATAAGCACCCTTCAGCTTCATGACTTTTTTCCCTGCTAACAGCTGGCCAGTCACAGGTGCTGGCAAAATCCCCACCAACTTACTGAAATGGACTGAAGAGGGCTTTGTTATTTTAACACCACATTCAGAACGTTCCTAATTTGCTCTGGTTTCAAGTACTCCTTATGAATACAGTAAAAATAAAAAGAGCTCCGAAAGGAACCTGAATAGACACAGAAAAACTTATTTGCACATACAACAGCTAAAGAAATAACTGTGCAATATCTGCACACAAAATACACAGTCTAGGTGACATTTGATTGTGGTTTCACTCTGTAGCCATCCTATCCCTCTACAAACAGAGTTGTAGCATCTCTGTCCTTTGGTATGTATTTGAGCAACAGGAAGAACACTGAAGAAAATGCCTTTTTAAAAAGTATGGGAGATTTTCTGGGAACTCAAGAAAACCATAGGAGAAATAGACAAGCAGTCATAACTCCCTGGGGGACATTGAGTAAACTTTCTGATGTCAATACCTTTCCCCAGAGTTTCCCTGAAAATAGGAGCCCATGTGGGCACCTGGATCTCACAGCAGAACCATGGGGGGCCAGAAAAGCAGCCATGAGGCATCTGAGATAGCAAGGGGGAACGTCTTCAGCAGCAAACAGAATGGCACATTTGGAGGTGATGTATCCTCAGCTGTGCTACTCCCAACTCTGTAAAGAGCATCAGGATATACTTACAAATTACCTATAGCAGACAGTGCCATTTTTTAGTCTGGAGCAAAATCAGAAGCAGGAGGGAAAGTAGGGATTTCCAGTATTTCATTGTGGTCTCAGATGATATACTGGGGAGTTAGTTTTCCATGAGTCTCACCTTTGCAACCTAATCAACACTTGCTGTGCCAGGAAGCTAGTCATTTGGAGGCTCAGTCTTCATCAGTTTGAACTTTGAAAAGCCATAGTTGTTTGTAGAGAAGAGGACAGCAATGGAGATTTTCAATGAAAAAAATACAAACACTTAAAATGACCCAAGACTGAAAAAGGCCTGGGTTCTGTTACCACTGACAAATCCACTTTTACCCCACACCCCACTACAAGCTCACAGGCTGTACATCTTCGGTGCTGTTTTGAGCTTCGGTGAACACCATAGGTCACTGCAGCGAAGAATATCCTATTTTTCCATCCACACCTGTGTTTCTAGATGGCATTAGGTGAGTACCAATATAAAACAAGTTATTTCAAATAGCTAGCTCTTCAAGAAGAAGTATCTTTCCTTAAACAGAGATGCTGTTTGAGTCACTGCACTGGAAAAGACAAAAGTTACTTGCCCACAGTGATGAAATTTTACTCTGTTTACTGAATAACTCTTATGACAATATATTTTAAATGGTATTCTACAATGCTTTTTCCTAATAGCATTAATAGGCCCCAATATTGCCAACATTTGGCATTTTCCCTGCACTCTCATCTAAGGATTCAGATCTGTGTTTCTCTAAGGTTTTTGAAAGTTGTCTGTGCCTTCTTTTCATTTACTGTAGTAAAACATGCAAGAAGTACTGGTTTCAGGAGTTAGATTTTTTTATATGGGTTCCAACTTCTCCTGAGCTATCACATTCAAGGAAGGAATGAAAGACTAGTGAAAAGTGAGGGCAGGAAGATGAGAATAATGCAGCCTTAGGAAACCCAAGGCTTTATTCCAGGTCTGCAGAGGAAGAGAGTGTGAAGCAGAAAGCGAAGATCCATCTTGCGGTCCAAGTGACAAAGGATGTATATGTATCTCCCAAGGTGCAATATGCCCCTTGAGCCTTTCAGGAGAATGAGAGCCTTATATTACTTGGCTGCCTACCTGCTATTTTCTGGCTGGTGGTGGATAAGAACTTGCTGAAGACTGTGAGAGAGATTGAATTCAATGTCAGGCAGAAGATGGCAGTGATACAGATAATCTAGTCCCTAAAGTAAGCTTGGTGGCTTCAGCTAATTCAATTTATGGTCTGTTTTTCTTATTGTGGAAATCCTAAGAGAAAGCTGCATCCATTAGAGACTTTATCTACAAAAGGTGCTAAGTTTTGCCAGCTCCAATTAATTTCATGCCAGGTTGTCTGTGCTTGCATCTGTGAAACTCAAGTCTTACATGTGATGCATGCAGAATCTTCCACATTCAGTGTCTCCTTATCCAGGAGTGTAAAAATGATTGAAAGAAGGGAAAAAACCAACAAACCCAAACTTCATAAACATTCATTAAAATCCGTCATCGGTATCTAAGCAGCACAACAGCGTAACAATATGTCATTTGTCACTCTGTACCATGCAAGTTTCATTCCCATTACTCCAGTAACCTAAATAAGAAAGGCAAAATGCACAAAGAATATGGCCATCTGGAATACATAATGTGGAAAGATCTGCAATGCATTACATGGTCTGGAAAGTGGCTGGTCGAATTCCAGAGAGCTAAGATAGACTTCAAAGTCTGGCCGCACATCAGTGAAACTGCTGATCAGCTCAGATATTTAAAGTGGGTGTAGATGAATGAATTTATTACATTTTTTTATCTGTAGCATTCATATGGGAAAACATGACTGTAGATAGGTTCTCCATTGATTTCATGCTTGGTTCTTTTGTTTTTAACTGTATAGTGTATTTTCAAAATTTTACATCATATTGCAGTTTTACAAAAAGGGTTTTTTTTCTCATTGTTTATAATGCCATTAAGAGAGAAAAAAAAACCCACTCAGACAACTGTAAAGAATAAGACATGACTCAAATACCTTCAAAAAAGTAGTTGGGCAATTTTAATTTTTAAGTAATGAAAGAAATATAGAGCTGGGTTTCCAACTTTGCTTTGTTTTTAACTAAACGCAAAAACACCCACCATTTGGAATTTTTCATATTTTTAATTCAAACAGATTCCTCCTGAATTAATTGCTATGTCTGACTCTTATTTACCCAGACTTCCATCTTTTCTTCTTTTTCTTGGAGGAAGGGAAAGAAAGATGAAGCCGTACTCTTCGTTGTTTTCCATGTGATGATCCCAGAATCACATGCATCAGAACAGGGATTTGATGTGTTCAAGGCATATTTTACCCAGCCTATGAATGAAACTATGAATGTCCAAACCTTGATTATCTCTAGTGGGATAACTAGATTATTCTACTCTTTTTCCTCTCTTGAATGTTGGTATTGTTACAATACCTCACATACAAACCTTCACTAGGCTCTCAAGGTAGAAGCATGATTTTACTATTCTACCTGTTATTTAGACACTGAAATTAACTATGAGTAACAAACAGAAGAGTTTATAATATAAAATAAAGCATTCTGCTCATGACAGGGTTTTTCCTAAATTGGAGTGTGTTAGCTTTTGTGCTGAACATTCTTCACTAAGTGATTCAAATGTTCTTGTTTATACAGTGCAAGTGTCAAGTAAACTGCTGGAAGAGATGTTTTTAATTGACTTTTAATTACTATGCAATACATGCTAGATGTTACACATGCATAGTACTGGCTGCAATGGAGTAAGACAACTATCCATAGGAGATGTGTTTACAATTATTTTTTCAGGTTTTACCTTCCCAGGGCTCACAACAAAATCCCAGTAGAGTTTGTACAGTTTCCTATAGTACAGCTAGGTTAGCACACACTCGGGGAGATGCAGCAAAATACCTTGAAATACTTCCAATAGATAGATGAGCACATACAGCACAGCAGAAATCAAACTACCTTCTTAAAACTGTCTTTTCCCTTTCAGGAAGGTAAGAATAATTATCTCAAAATAGTGATGGCCTTGGAAGGTAACTTATCTTCCCCAGAATCTTTTTCCATCCCATCAATGAAGTCAATAAGGAAGATGAATATATTCTGTTTGGCTACCTCTTTGTACAGGTTTGATCTAAATCAGTATGGTTAGTGGAGATTTCATGCTCTGATGTTGACATTGGAAGAATAACGTACAGAAACAGTAGCAAGAAAATACGTCTATTATTGAAAGGGAGGTTTGGTTAAAGGCAGATACCTGTTGCAGCTAGAGTGGACTTCAGGTGGCTGTGACTATAGATCACAAGACTATGGCAACAACCATCTCCCTGCTGAGGGTATTCCTCCAAAGTTCTCTGGAGACTTTTCAGAGTTGCATTCTTCATCAAAGCCTCAAGAGCTGAGGTCTGACATGATTTATCTCATCCTTGCTAACATCTTTGAAATATTCATAAGGACAATCCCTATGGTCATTTGGTTCATCAGCTTCCTGTTTCTTCTGAAACCCAGATGTAAGAAATAATCTAATATGGCTGAAGAAAATGGGGAAAAAAAAACCCAAAAAAACCCAAACAAACAGGGAAAGATAGAAAAAAACCCACATTGGCTGAGCATTTCAAAACCTTAACATGCCATAGAAGTTTGGGTGTCATTTTCCTCATGTTTCATTCATACCTTTAAAAGAAGAGGAAAGGAAAACATGTACTTAATCAAAATCCCAGCTGCACTTCCTGAGTCTATGTGTTTTGCAGATGGGAAGACTCAGAAGACAGATTCATTTTTAATCGTTAAATAAAGATGAGCATCTGCTTCATGTAGTAAAAATGTACCCTGTGGTCCTAGTCATCTGACACAGCTGCTGATGGCATCACTGGCTCCATGATAGGGAAAGTATGGTCATAGCACAATGTACACCAACTGGCCAAGTGACCTGTGGTAGAATAACTATCTAAAAATTAGTGTTCAAGACTTCATTTACCACACCTTGGCAACAGACACTGGGTGAAAATAGTAACTCATCATAAAATCCATTAAAAATTCCTTTTTAATTATAGAAACATATCCAAAACATCTGACTGTTCAAATAGCTACCATTTCTAAAATTACAGCAAACTGGGTCTAAACTTCATAGTCTAGCTACAGTCTTACTGTCTTTTAAGTGAAGGAGCGTGAAAACAAAAATGGTTTGGATAATCGGCTGAAACACTTTATCCCTCCAGACAACTAGCTATTTGCAAGTGGAGGGATTCCTGTTTGAGAAGGAGTGGAGCTTTATTTGTGTTCAAGCATGGCTAGCAGCTATGAGTACACTGCTGCAATTTGATACAGTTGTTCTCTTGCTTTAGAAAACAAGATGGAAAAAAAGCATAAAACCAAGGTGTTTCAGGAACTATGAATAGAAAACAAACATAATAGTTGATACAAACAATGTGTTCAATCAACAACTTGAGTCACCCACAAAATATTTTTAAATTATTTTGATGATTA
This sequence comes from Todiramphus chloris collaris, assembly GCA_025345505.1. Taxonomy (NCBI): domain Eukaryota; kingdom Metazoa; phylum Chordata; class Aves; order Coraciiformes; family Alcedinidae; genus Todiramphus; species Todiramphus chloris. The sequence goes on along the minus strand of JANVCC010010406.1, from coordinate 28,002,656 downwards.
TTATGAAATCTACAAGAATAGGTTCACTTTGAGAATGATCCATTGTTTCCTGGCTAACTAGTTTCTAAGGTACAAAGGTGTGATGAACACACTAAGCTAAGAACAGTAACACAAACCTAACTGCAAGAATCTACTAAAGAGTCTGAAGCACTCTGGATGTAGCTACTTTGGCAAGCAGTTGGGACTTCAGGCCAAAAGACATGGCCGTTTAGAAAGTTGAGAATTGCTCCAGTTAATTATAATGGGATTTCACTTTAAAGCCTTTTCAGGCCTACTTTATAAATTGAACTCTGAAGGCTGTTTAGTGGATGCATAAACTAATATCACTCTCCATCCTCAAACTAAGTGCTAGCAGCTAAGAGGAAAAGACACTGCAGCACAGAAGCCCCAAAACTTTCTTCAGAATCCCCCAAAACTCAGGGCTTTGTGTCAGAGGAAACTCTGGAACACAGTAGTTTTCAGGTTTTGAGCATTTTCTGGAAGGCCAAGGTTTTGTTTTGGCAGATGTTAACTTGGTAAGTATGAGAGCAAAGCAAAGCCTTGACTTTATCAACTAGTTGCTGCATATCAACAGTATACTCAGCCTTCCCTATGCTTGTTAAAACATGTAACTCCAAAGGTTCTAGATTAACTTTTGGAGTCATTTTTAAGGATACTAATGACAGATCTTTTGAAGATCTTAAAGACATTCCAGATTACCTTCACTGCCATTTAAAAGAAAGAAGGGGGGTAAAAGATGTACCCTTTCTTTCTTACCAAATGGAAAATCACTGTGTAGCAGGCAGAAAAAACCAAACTGACCCCCTGTCTTCCTGGGCCTGAGTACTCCTACTTCAGTTTCCCAGGAGCTGCAGTTTCTATCTCTCACCTAACACTGATGTGAGTTTCAAAGCAAAATGCTTTATTATGAAAATTAGGAAGTGAGTGGTGTGTAGTAGAAAAAGTGCTCATATATAAGATATATATTAAGGATAACACTGGAAGAAGAAAGAGAAAGCTTGAGAAAAGTAGTAACTAACTCATCTGAGGTGTTGTTTGACTTCTAAGTAGCCTTGCATATTTCTTAAAATCATCATAGCTGGCCGTCAGTCAAGAATAAACTTGCCAGTTAGTGTTTGCTGAGAGTCTGGAAGCAGGACACTTTTCTGTTTAGTTTGACATGCCCGCTTTTCTCTTTTTTCTTCCTGTCCTGCTTTATGTTTTTCCTATTCTCATTTAAATGTTCTATTTTTTAGAATGGTTTAATAATCATTTGAAGTATTTAATTTCCTCTTTGCCGATTGAAGCCAAAAAACACACTGTATTCCATTTGACTGATGTTTGACCATGAGAATTTTTTATATTGATCTACACACACACACATGCATGCATGTGGGTGCATGCACACACACACTGAAAAAAACACCAATATGATACAAATCTGAAAGCAATCTTCAGTCTGAATTCCTCAGGAGCTCATTCAGGGACTTTTTCAATGGCAATAGGAGGAATATTCTTCATATTCACAATTATTTAATGGAGGAATATCCAGATTTCTTTCAGTGAGCCATCCAGCAGAGGAGTGTGTGTCCCATTAGAAAACTAAACTTTCTTTAAGAATCACTGATGATGAAAAGCTGTTCTTATGTTGCCGTGCAAACTATGCAGTGTAATGTGTACTCCCCTTAGGAGGTGACATGGAAAAAAGATCTAACAAAATTCTTCTGATCTAATGCCCAAAATATATTGCATCTCTTTGCTATATGTATTTTAATAAAAAAGTCTTTTAAAAGGTGCATATTTAGACATAAAAGAACCAAAATAATTTAAAATAATGACATTCTATATTTAAGTTCTTCATAAATGAAGCATACAGAGCAGGAGCAAGGGTACATTGTCAAGCAGGTACCCCTTTTGTAAAGCTGCATTCCATCAGCAAACGTTTTAAAAAGGAAGTGATAACATGTTGGAAGGGATATTATCTCTCTGTGTCAGAATTCCATTTCTTATCTCCTTTGGTTGTTTTTGAGGAAAATTTCAGTGATGTTAGCATGGTCTCTTGACAGTCTTGCAATGACCGATCTCCGTGTGTTTCTCCAGTCCCCCATCCTAGGCTAGAGCTACAGAGTTTCCCCATGCACCCACAGCTGCATGGGAAGGTGAATGGCCAGAACGGAAGAAAGAGTAAAGCACAGAAAACCCTGTGAGAGCTTAATTCTTCTACAGCCCTTCTGCTGGGTGTAAAAACACCGTTGTGTTTTCTTCTGTAGTTTGCTGGAGAAATAAAAGTTGCAGAGCAATAGGGAGCTCAACATTGTGAGATTCCACCTGTATATGGGTAGTTTTATGCAAAAAAAAAAAAAAAAATCCTGAGAGACTGACAGAAACCTATATCTAGCAATTCACTTCTTTCTGTCCCAAGTAAAGCAGTCACAAACATTATTTGGTTCTAATTTCCAATAGGCTTTCCCATAGCACAGTCAGTAAATGATATGAGGCATTAAACCCAAGAAGAACGTTGCTCTTTTACCAAAAAACAGTCAGTAAAATACATACAATGCCTTTTCTTCATAGAGAGTGAAGGTCACTATGATACAAAAAGGAAACTCAGAAGGAGTAATCCTTCCAAATAAACCATGCTTGGCCCCTGATAAGCTTTTCTTCCATCTTTCCTCAGGGAGCCGCAGCTTGCCTACACACGGAAAACTCTGTGTTCAGCTGAGTATAAGACACCTGCACTCTCTCAGGAACACATTTTAAAATATGCTGCCTTCTACTCCAAAAATTATTTGGCAGAACACTTACTAACTTTTTTTCTATTTTGTGTTTTTATATCTAGCTTTGCAAAAGATTCAGGAAATAGTGAAGTTCAGACTCCAGCCTAAAGGAAGAGGATCAGTAAACACATATTCATCTTCTATTTCGTACCTGGTTGAAGAATGGTCAGTTTAATCCCCAGTAGCTTTACAAAGATGCTACAGGATCCCAGGATCGGACTCTGCTTTCCCAGGCACAACATCAGGCCCTTTCTGGCCGCAAGGTCAAATCCTAAATGTTACAGATAGCTTTACAGGAATTGCATGTAGCTATGAATATTTCCAAGACGTAGAATCATTCTTTGTAGAAATTGTGTGTAGTCAGTATTTTCAAGATACAGAAATGTCCATTGATTGTCCTTACATTCTTCTAAAAAGGTGAATATAGTGAAAGAGTGAAAAATTAGTGCCATTTTAACTATAGTGTTGCATTCTACAAGAATGAACAGGAGAAAATTCAGTTCCCTTTCATTCCTAAGTGTACTTTATATAGACAGAAACAGAACAGACAGGGCTTTAGAGCTATACAGGCATATATAAAATAGCAGAAATCACTTTTTGGCTCTGAAATTCTGTTCACTTTGTGGACCTAAGAAAATTTATCAACAAGAGAGAGAGTACAGGGAGACACCTTTGTAAATCAGAAAAACATCTATAGCAGAAGACTTCTCTTACATTGGCAATATCCTCAAAATAAAATGAACTTCTGAAAAGATTTTTCTAGCCCCATGTTATCTATCAGATGGAAGAGAGCTTTTTTTAAACAGCTGATTTGCAAAGAATAATGCTACTAGCAAGGATTTTCTTAATAAAAGCACATAAAGCAAAGACTTCTAAGAACCTGTATTCTCTAACAAGTCACACCAAACAGTTCTAGTGTCTAAATTTAGGCTTCTATAATTATAAGCAGATTCCACAAGTGAAACAGATTTTTAATTTATTCATTTATTCCACCCCATTTGGGCTCAACAAGATACTGCATAAAATAGACACAGGTGCTGCCCAGAGATTTGATCTTCTCATATTAGTTACCAGCCGTTTTCTTTTTCCTTTGTGAAATTAAGAGTGTTTCTGGAGCTTTTTCTTGTATAGTGTTAGCTTCTTCTATACTGGTTAATGGGTCAGTATGTTTGCATAAGGTATTGATCAAGGTACAAGGGTGAGACCAAACCTAAGCTTGGGTTGTGCTAGATGAAACAGATTCAAACCATGCATCAGTTATGATTTCTTCCTTCCTTCAAAGGGCTATACAATAGCTGAGATTACTATAAGCTTGGAATAAACCCTATAATTTATTGGAGTATGAAACCTAGGAAACAGCAGGTTCTTGATTCAATTCCCTTCTATATATAAGTGTATGACCCTGCTCTCTAGGGATAACAGGCTGTAACATTTTAAATAATTTAAGTATTCCAAGGCCTGTTTCTTACTGTCACTATTGCTCTGTCTCTTAACTGAGAAAAACAGTTGTCCAGACAAAACCTTGAAGTGGAAAAGAATGAAGTAGAAAGGACATTCTAAAGCTTCTAACATAACTGATAAATAGGTTTTTATTCCTTTATCTCTCAGGTATTAAACATTCTTTGGGTGACACTGGCTACAGGAATTTCAGAAATTTAATAAGGCCATAGTTTTGAAGTTAAATCATTCATGGTGTGAGTTAACTGAGTTTTGAAAACTGATGGATTTACCTGCTGCATGGAAAAGCTAACAAGTTCTGCTTTGTGGCTTTTCAAAGGCATAACATCTTTTATTATTTCTGCAGTTTCTACTCTGCTTTTCTAAGAGTAAATCCATTTTAAAAGACATTCAGGATTATACAGAACACAATAGCTTCTGGATGCTTGGGATTATGCATTTAAAATACATGTGCATGTTTCTAACTGAGCTTCAGAATACACTGCTGTCCTTTAGACAATATGCATTTAGCCTATCAAATTACAGAAAACAATGTCTTTACTGTATTTTTATCCATGTTAATATCACCATGACAAATAGATATAGGCAAACAATGTATTAATGAATTCTCTCTTTGGTTTCCCTATTGTGGACAGATAATTATCACTAGATTTCTTATGTGTAGACAGTGACTACAAAAAGTATCCTAAATGTAGATACCTACATGTATCTGAGTAAGAGCAGTGTCACATGTTCTTGATAAGCTCATATTTTTAACTTACAAGTGTTCATCTACAAAGAGAAATAAGATATTAAAGAGGGGTTGTGGGTTGCCTAAGGAATTGCTGTGTGCAAACATTGCCCAGTGAAGAGAATAAAAAAAAAATTGTGCTTTCAAAGTAGAACAGCTAAATGTACCCAATAAATCCTAAATGACAGAAAACACATCTGGCTTCAGGTTTTGCAATGCACTCCATAAATGAATTTTGATTAGTCACAGGTTTGCAAATCTACAAAGCAGACTTGTGTCCAGTGTCTCCTAATGTGGAATCCACTTATGGTATTGTACTGAAAACATTGCAAAATTTGTATTTCATCAGCTTTGTGAACTGTGTTTTGTGGTTGTATCTGAACTTCACTTTGATTTTTGGCTTGCTCAACACAAAAAAACAACGGAAAATTCAAAGCTAAAGATTCTGTATGGGTAGAAGCAGGAAAAAATAATCACGTGAACAGACTATGGCTCCACAGACAAATTTGTACAGGACTACAATTTCTTTTTTTTTTTTTTTTCCCTTCAATATATGAGCAATTAATATTTTGGAACTTAAAAGAATTTAAAATATGAAGTCCATTCACTTTTCTTATTTGATTGACATCATTCTAGAATGATGTCCTGAAAAATTTTATCTTCTGGAGTAAAGCCATGCTTTTGGGCTTTATTCGTGTTTGTGCTGTTCTAGATGGATGCTGGACTCTGTTTTGGAGAACAGCTTTTGGAGGTGGAAAAGAAAAAACCAGTTTAATCTGGGCAGTAGTGGAGAGATACAATAAATTATAATTTATAATTTATAATCTTAATAGAAAATAATTAAATGTCCAACTTTTCTTTTACACAATGCACACCTGAGATTTTGCAGCCAAGCAAGTAAAGCAGTTGTTCCTGTGTGTTTTTGGGAAATTTAAGCCAGGCATCCAAAAGCTGCTCTGATCTGTATGACTGCAAATAGTAATTTTATTCCATTTGTCATCAAGAAAACCATCTCCGTCTAGTACCTTACTATTGCTCCAGGATTGTCAGAAGCAATTCGAGTCTATATCTGGCAGTGAGGAGGTGATTTCAGTAGAGAGGGGTAGAAAAACTTATGTGGCCAAAGGCCACCCTTGAGAAAAGGGAAAGCAAGAAGAGGAAGAGGTTTGAAAGAAGGTCTTACCCACAGAAAGTGAGTATCTAGTCATCCTTTTCCTGAGAGTAAACACTGTGCCCATCAGAGTGAGAACTTCAACATGGCTTTCCTTTTGCTAGAAGAAAGAGAAGAAAATTTCCCCATAATGAATCGTGCAATTGAGCGCACAAAGGAATCAATAAGCAGAAGTACTTGATGGCATACTGAGTCTCCCAAGGAAGACAGAAAGCTGAAGGAAGTATGCGAAACAGAGGACCAAAACCACTGTTGGTTTCATCCTTTACCTCATCTAATCTGGTTTGTCTCTCTGAAGTAATTATATGTGTAGCCCATTTTGTGACATTTCAAACATATCCCAGATGTCAGCCCTCAGTGTCAGAGTAGGGAAGTCTATTTGTTTATAGGGAAATACGATAGCTGCAATTTATGGTTTGACAAAGTCACTTTAATAACTGATTAGTGAGTTAGTGGCTTTCTGGTGCTCTTCTACTAACCACTTGTCTGCCATTAATTGAGATGTCTCATTTTGTGACTTCAGTGATGCTCAGAACAATGCTAGAAGGCAAATGGATTAAAAACAGCCAATAGAGCTGGATTTAAATTTAAACAGAACAAGAACAAATATAGTACTTATTTTCCCCAACTAAGAATTCACCTTTTAAAATATGGTAATCACCACTAAACTATGTTGTTGTTTCCAGTGTTTGGGCACAACATTAAAAAGTTCATGATCTTACTAAAGGTCAGATTCTTTCACAATTGGAAAACATCTGCCAGAAGTTTGGTCAAACCAAGCAGTGACTTCTGCAGCGTCTCACTGCACCAAACAATAACAAAAAAAAACCCCCATAAAAATAGCAAGGAGCAGCAGATGTTGAGCTCATATCTTTGGCTTTCCCAGAGCTGTAGAAACAATCAGATGAGCAGACCCAGCAATAGCACATTTGAAATGGATTGAGGAGGCTGCAATTATTTGGCATAGCCCTGTTGCATACACAGGGTCATAAATTCTGCCCCACCTGAAATACACTGTGCCACAGCCTTTCAGTGACAAGTAGGGGAGTTTGCGTGGGAAGCTGGAGAGAGAGAGCTCAGGGCTGAAGCAGTGGAAGAGACAGGGAGAAAGCGACAACTGAAGAGCAAAAAGGAGGGGTAGACCTTTCACATGGGACAGTGCCATGATGTATATGCAAGGGAGTATAACCATGACAGCTACATGATGACTAGTTTGACAAGGCCAGTGTGAGAGGTGGGAGCTGCACCTATGTCTCTGCAGAGCACACACAGTGAAAAGTCATCTGAGAGCTCAGCCTGTGACCAAGAAACATCAGCATAAGCACCTGTAGTGTCCTTCCAGATTCATAGTCACAGGTGTGACAAAGGTGTTGATGATGTCCTGCAAGGGTGGACCAGAAAGCCTGGATACCCATGCCACGGGTAGACTGGGTCAAAAGGCTCAAAGCCCATGAGGCTGAGCAGACCTGCTCACTCAAGCAATGGAGCAACTATTCTGGATAATTGTCCTAGATAGCCTGTCTTTCTTGCTGAGGAAACATCAAAAGGACCCCGTTGAGCTGCGCAGTAATTAGCTCCAGGATTGTACAAGGTGGGTGAGTGTTCTGAAAAAAAATAATCCGGACTTGGTTCCCTGAGAGACAAAGGAGGGAGAGAGATTCCAGGAGTTGAACCGAAAACAGACTGGGTACCAGGGCTGCTAAAGAATATGAGTAGATGCGGATGTATTTTTATACACAAAGACTGTCTAACATAGCTTGTAATGAAGCATGAGATGAGATGATGAGATGAGATGATGAGATGAGATGATGAGATGAGATGAGATGAGATGAGATGATGATATGAAATGACACGTACATCTGTTGTTTCAGGACCCTTTGTTCTCTGCTGCCTCACATCAGGAAAAATGTCCCAGAGAGTGCCTACCTGCCTGGTGGTATTTGCCACATGTTCCTAGATGCAGAATACAGGAGGTGTCTGTAGCACAGCTTGACCTGAATGGTGATGAGTGCCTGGGACATGCAGGGACAAAGTAGATCTCTTCTGAGATAAAAAATGGCAAGTACTCTTGTGAGAGTCTGTCTGGGGCATGTATTTAGAGACCAGAAAACCTCCATGAGTCCTAGTGCCATGCCATGATCTGCCACACAAAAGAAGAGCATGTGTCTGAAAAGATTGCAGGGAACATGACTCTACCCTGATTAAAGTGGAGAAAAGACTTGAATACCATGGTTATATAGTGACATAGTCAACTCTGTTGTAACGTAGTCCTCAGAATGGAAGCATACATGAGGTTCCAGTGTTTCAGTTTTGACAATAAGAAATTAATTTTCACATCCCTGATTTCTTCCTCTGACTCACACACATGTGGGTTGCCTGCAGCCATTTTGCATTCATGAGAAGGTTTCACTGGATCTCCAGAGAAGTGCTTAGAGGCTGGTTGAACTCTGGTCCTGGCAGAAGATTTTGTGATGAAAGCCCAGACTGGAAATGAAGAGACCCCCTGCTGCTAGCTGTGTGCTGTCCTGTGAGCTCAGGCAGTCTGCTTAAGGTTTCAAATAAATTCTCCAAAACTGGAATAACTTCACTCCCCTGTCTCTTAGGAGTGGGATAGGGAGAAATAAGATTGTACAGATGCAGAAGAAGTTAAGAAAGCTTGCAGATGTTTTCTGGCTCAAAGTCACAAACCCAAAGACAGGCCTACTTTTGGTATTGTGGAAGGAAGAAGCAATTCACATTACTGCAGTTTACAGGCTGAACTGTGTCCCCTGCCTCCAGACACTTTCATTTTCCTGGGAGGAAAACTTTTCTGGGTCTGGGTTATTTGTCCTGTCTAGACAGGCTGAGGAGAGGCCTTGTACAGCCATCTTATCCCATGAGACAATGAGGGGATATGTGAGGTTTTGGCTTTGTATTTATCGGTATTTATCACCTATGGAGAGGAGATGTCATATCTTGCCTGGGCAAACTGCCTATAGCTATTGACTTTTCTGTCCTCAAAGCAGTCCAGTTTCTGGAGAGTAGTAACTGTGCCTTCAAAGCTGTGGGATCTAGCATTAGTACACGTCTTAGGAATTTTTCACAATTCCATGCTTCACAGTAATTTTTCATTATTTTGGATCCTGTGCATAAAGCAATCATCTCTTCGAAGGCTTAAAACTGCTATTGAAAAGAAGATGATTAAATATATCCTGAGGCGAACAAATAATAGAACAGTCTAGAAATGTGATCATGTCTCTTTACAAGCCTGTGTTATTTCATTCACCCAGACTACCCAGAACTGCCATTATCTTTTCCTCTGATTTACTGTGGATAAAGACTTTTTCTGTGATGAAGTACTTCCTTTAAATTCAGAACTATCCAGCTACGTAAAGTGAGCCATATTCTTGCCCTGCACCTGCCTGTCTGCAAAAAAAAAATAAATTAAAAAATATATATGATGTTGTTTATAAAAAAGCCTGTCAGCACTTGCCAAGTAGAAGCAAAAAACTCTGAAATGTGGGACAGAGACATAAATTAAGACTATAGGGAGAGTTATTAGCTTTCATATGTATTTATGATTGCTTGGTGGTATGATTTCATGCATTCAAAAAGCATAAACATGATGCACTTCATTCAGCAAAATATTGAAATACTAGCTGATTTTTTTCCTTTTTTCAGAAAAATTCTTAAACGGATATTTAAACAAAGTCCTACAGAAGTCAAAGACTGGTATACCCAAAGTTGATTGCATGTCACTTTGGTTTTGGGGGTGAACTGCCTTACTGAGGCCCAAGAATAAGAGCAGATTCCATATGGCAGCAGCTATCTGGATCATTGTGGTGGGTTTACCCTGGCTGGGCACCAGGTGCCCACTAAGCCCTTCTATCGTTCCCCCCAACCTCTGTCAGCACGGCACGCAGGGAGAGAATAAGATGGAAAAAAACCAAAACCACGGGTTATGACAGATAAGATGTTATTCTCTACTTCCCGTCCGCAGGTGATGTCGGGCTGAGTCCAGGAAGCAGGGCTCCAGGAACACGTAGCAGCCCCTTGGAGGACAAAGCAGAATGCTCCCCCATCCTCCTCCTGCCCTCTCCCTTTATAGTTGAGCTGACATCATATGGTATGGAATATCCCACTGGTCAGCTCAGGTCGGCTGTATCCTCTCCCCCATCCTGCCCCCCATCCTCTGGTGCCGTGTGAGCACTGGCAGTCATAACATGGGTGTGTTATCAACACCCTCCAGCTCCCAGTGCTGCAGCGTGAGGGCTGGGTGCGGAAAAGCAGCTCAGACAGACCCACTGCAATCATCATGGTGGCAGTGAGAGTAGAAAAGCATTTGCAGCTGTGTCATAACAGTGCCAGAGGGATAGTTTGTGGCATGTTCCAAACAAAAAGGTGAATAAAGGTTAGAAAAAACATCAGAACCAAAGTCTGACCTAGGCTAACATTCTGTCTTCAGCAGTGTCCAATGCCAGATGTCAAGGAAAGAGGCATGTTTCTCTTGAATACTTTCCTAATATTCAGTGATAAGTGGTTCAGTAATTTCCTGGGACTTCATAAGTAGCCACCAGTAGATTTTTTTCTTCTCTGAATTTCTGCAATTCTTTCCTGAAACTCTGCATATTTAACATGCACACTGTCACGATGCCCCCTGTGGAGGACCCCAGCTTAACTGGACACTCAGCGCAGAGGTATTTTGCTGTGTTTTTTTTCTGCACTCATCTTGTTTCATGTCCCCTGGTTCCTGCTACAGAGGAAATGGTGGACCTATCCTTATTATTCCCTATTATTCCCTATTGCTTCCGTAGTACTTTTTCCCATTGCACTGAGTGCCTTGTTAGCAACCAACAACAACCACCTCAGTTGTCTTTCCCATAGAGCTCTAGTCTATTCAATTGCTCCTTGAACAAAAACATTTGATTGTTATTGTTGTTCTTCATTTTGCTTTTTCCATTTTTTATACATCATTGAGGGATCACACTGTACTCAAGGTGTGAGTAAATAGAGGTTATACAGTGGCATAAGAATATTTTCTGCTGTGCTATTTGTTCTTTCTGAAATAATTCGTACCTCTTGATTTGCCATTTTGACCCATAAAGAACAGTGGCTGATTTTTAATTTTTTTTCCGTGAAAACCAAGATCCTATTTCCATATAGAAACAGCCACACCAGAGCTGCTTGTACTATAATTAAAGCTGGAGCTTTTTTTCTCCAACATGCACCAGTTTACAGTTATCTACACTGAATTTCATCTGTCATTTTCTTGGTTTATGTCTTAGTGGTGTGAGGTCTTTCTGTAGTTCTTTTTAATCAGGCTTTATCTTTACTTCCTAAATAGCTTAGATATAATCAGAAGATTCTAATATACTTCTGTTTAGCCTGGAGAAGAGAAGGCTGAGAGGGGATCTTATCAATGTTTATAAATATTTGAAGAGTGTGTGTCAAGAGGATGGGGCCAGTCTCTTTTCAGTGTTGCCCTGTGATAGGACAAGGGGCAATGGTCACAAACTGGAACACAGGAAGTTCTATCTCAACATTAGGAAGAACTTTCCTGTGATGGTGACAAGGCCCTGGAACAGGGTGGAGTCTCCTTTGGAGGCTTTCAAAACCCACCTGGACATATTCCTGTGCAACCTCCCCTAGGTGAACCTGCTTTGGCAGAGCAGTTGGACTCAGTGATCTCCACAGGTCACTGACAACCTCTACCCACTCTGTGATTCACTCTCTGTCCCTGATCAGAAATCCTGGCCAATATTCATCACTCCCTAGATGACCTCCTTTCACTGTGAAAAATGACTACCAGTGCCTGACATCTAATTTTAGCCCTTTCTCTAGTATATGCAAGGTTTATTCATCTTATCCTAAGGCTACTTAGTTTCATGAAGAACCTCTGCTGAGAGACAGTTCTACTGTCTGATACCAAGTCAAGAGATGTGCATCCTCCTTGATTCACTGCTCTGTGAAACAAGAAAGAACAGTGCCTGAAATGCCCTTGGTGGTAGCTCAAGTTTGGCCCCAGCCATCAGGACCCTGTTAACATCCTCATAAGCACAGCAGCTTGGTAGCTCTTGGTTCAGTGCAATGTTGGGAAGATTCCTGTGCCCTCTGTCCCTGATGAAAAATATTCCCTTCAGTCCCGGACAGAGTAGGACAAGCAGCAACTCCAGCAGGTGTAGCTGGGTACATTCCTTACCTCAAAAAATTTCTCTCAGAGAGCTTTTCTTAGCTTATTACAGTCCTCTCTGTTATCTGTCAGACAGACTCCTGAGGTATTGCTGTCATCCACACTCCCTTCCCACCTTTAACCTCTTGCAGTAGTAAATGTTCCCTAACTTGACACACAGTGTAGCTCCTGTTCCAAGTGCTCAGTGTAGTGACAGGGCAGTTGTTCCCTCTCTCTGGGCTGGGAGAGCACTGAAAGAATTTTTCAAGCACAGGGCAATTGCTTGTAGCACATTTAGCATATTTGGACAAGTGCTAACTGGAATAACTGCGTCATCTCTCTGTCAGTTTATGGGAGTGCAGTTAGAGCAGAAAAAGTAAGGGCATGCTTCATTGTGGAGAACCCAGGTGCTTTATTTTCAGCAAAAAATGTTTTAAAATCAGAACTAAAAAGATATATCACCCAGTTTTTGAGAATATTTATGTGTCATAGAATTATTTGAACTACTTGACTGAAAAGCTTTTAACCAGAGCAGGGCACACAATGGTTAGCCTTAAAGTTATGCCCTCCAGTAGCTCTTTTGTTTTCTTTCTTCTTTGTGCAGCATCAAGAACTACCACTGCTACAGATAAGTAAATTATACCATCTGAAAAACAGATATGGCAGTTTTACCTATCTTTAACCTGCCTGTTCTGGGGACAACGTCATCCAAAGTTACATTGGAGTTAAAATGAGGGCAAAGGTGCATAGGAGCTGGGAGTTAGTCCAGTCATTCCTCTGATGCCTGGTTTTAATTCTGAATTGCCACCATCCAGTTAACACACTGGTAAGAAAGTGAAGTTGAAGATATCTAAGGTGTAATGAATCATGGCAAGACGAGCACTATCTGGACCCTTATGGTACCTGACAAAATAAAAACTTCTGAGATCTCTTTGATACAATCAGACATGTCTCAACTCTTATATTTTCACTCCTTTTAACCTACACATTTATTAACTTGTTGCAAAATATTTGAAGTCTTTATAAGCTCAGTGCTGATAAAGTGGCCCCCTATGATTCTAGTTCCTCCTACAGCAGAAAATCAGAGCAAAAAAAAATATTTTCTCTGTGGGGAAGCATCATTCACTTACAAAAGTAAGAGAAAATTTCATGCTACTTTCTTCCAGAAGAGCTTCCCCTTTTGGGACTGACAGATAGACTCTCCACTCATTAGATCATGGTCATCTGTTTTAGTCTTTGTATTTGCTACAAGCTGTCTGTCAATAGAATGAGGAAGAGAAGAGAAGAGAAGAGAAGAGAAGAGAAGAGAAGAGAAGAGA
>JANVCC010010406.1:27886781-27989064 GCA_025345505.1 Todiramphus chloris collaris | reverse complement strand
GAGAAGAGAAGAGAAGAGAAGAGAAGAGAAGAGAAGAGAAGAGAAGATAACTCTGTGCTGTCTCTTCGGGTTACCAATCATGAAGATCTTCCCTTTGCATTTTGTCTGAATGTTTAGGAAATCTTCCCCCTCTGAAAGTAAGAAGTATCTTGAAATCAGCATATTCCTAAAAAGAGATTCTGTTGTTATTTTCCTCTGACACATGGCTACATAAAGGTCTGAATTTGATTATTTTTTTAATACAACATGATAGGTCTCAGTGGTTCCAAGCTCAAAATAAGCATTTCCCCTCCACCCCATCCTACTTAGTTGTAATGGAGCAATCATTCAGACTAAGAGATGACAACATGACACCTGTGAAAATACAAGATCATAAATACCATGATGTCATCATAAATCTGCAGGAGTTAAATAAAATTAAGAAAATTACATTGTCTTTATTTCACACCACATATTGCCCACAAGGCAATCCTGAGATCGTGGGTGTTGAGACAGTAAGAAGCTCAGCATGTACACTGAAAGAAGCCAAAACTCTTGCCAGAAGGGCTGAGTTGTATGTCATTGCTATACCACTGTGTGGTCTGCAAAGTCCAGGTTCCCATTAAGTTCAGTAGACTTTGGATGTGATCCCAAATGCACAACCTAGAACAGCATCTCATATATATGCTTAGTTTTCCCTCCGATTCAGTGGCTTTGCCAACCTGCAAATGGCTGCACACACTTTTTAGGCTAAGATAGTCATGACTCCAGAGCCACGCCTGTTTTCTTTTGGCTTTTGAATAGAATCATAGAATTGTCAGGGTTGGAAGAGACTGTAAAGATCATCTAGTTCCAATGCCCCCTGCCACGGGGAGGGACACCTCCCACTAGAGCAGGTTGCTCACAGCCCCATCCAGCCTGGGCTTAAAAACTTCAAAGGATGGGGCTTCCATCATTTCTCTGGGCAACCTGTTCCAGTGTCTCACCACCCTCATAGTGTAGAAATTCTTCCTAATGTCTAACCTGAATTGCCCTATCTATATAGGTTACAAACCTCAAATCTGTGCTTCACTGAGTCTACAAGTTTTTCCTGTCCTAGCTTCATTTTTCCTGCCCTGTGGAAATCACCTGGAAACCTGGGAACCACACTTAAGGTCTGTCCTCCTTTACTGCCTCTCAAACTCAAGATCCAAGTGTGGCAGTAGAAACCAGAAGCATTCAAGGCCAGAATTTCAAAGGGCAAGGGCTGTGTTTGTGCACACAATATTTGAATGCATACTCAATGCTTGCTTAATCCCCTTCACATGCAGGAGAAAAGGAGTGGATTTGCATTTGTAGGAAAGCCTTGGTGTGCCCCAGAGCTCGTTTGGCTGAGACTGCCATTTCCCACTTTGTGTGAGTTTGTGCGTTTTGCTGACAGCATGGGGGAGTGTGTGGCCCTAGGAGTGACAAATTAGACTTTAATCTTTGACAGCCTGCCCTTGTGCCTTTTCTAACCATCTGGGCACTTCCTACCCTTGCACTGCACCTGTGCCATGGCCTCTGCAAAGGCTTGGGTGCTTTCAGCCATGCCTGATACTCTGGTGAGGCTTCATTTCTTTGTTGCCACATGTCACCTGGAAGGTGACTTGATCTTTCCTACGTCCCATTTCAGGGACCCGAGGCTGAAGGAGCATGTCAGGAGAAAATCTGCCTGGACCACAAGGACAGAGGGCTTGATTTGTTGCAGGTATGGTTTGAATAAATGACAACATACCTCAGAGCATTTTTCAGCATGAGATTCATGCAGATCCTTTCACCACAGATATGAACTACTCTCTGATGGATAAACAGTCTCACAAAAGAAATAATTAGCATAAGAGGTGAGAAGGAGAAGACAGTATGCTCAAACCATGGGCATTACCTTTGCTTGGGACAATTCAGATGACTTTGTGCCCTTTTTGGTTTCATACTGTATGAAAATCTTTCTACTTTCATGTAAATCTTTCTACTTCATTTCCCGCAGAGACATTCACATACCGGTTCATAGGTCCCCTGCTCTTTTCTCAGCAAAGACAGTTGTGTACGAGCCAGAGTTTCTCTTTCATTCTACTACCAGGAAGCTCTGCAAAGATTAGCAAACCCATCATCAGTTACATTAGTCCACAGGGAGGGATGCTGCAATGAGTGATCTCTGAGGGTGGAAGATTTTTATCTCTATGGCAGAATGAAGTTTACAAATATACCAACTGTAGCAGCACCACCCTTTTTCTGGCTGGAATAAGTGTACTGTACTTTGAGAATAACTGATAGGCTGTCAGACTTGTGGTCTTTAAAGGGTTAAAAAGGCCAGAGGCAGTGTGAGAAAGCTTCTTTTTTTTCCACAACATTTCTAACAAGCTGAACAAAATCCAGGCCCTGTTTAATGAGCACATATTTTATACAAATAAGCTCAAACGAGCTTACCCATCTCTAATTAAACTAGAAAGGAAGCATTTGTCCTAATTGGACTGCATAGCTGAAGAATTAATTGTGTGGCTGCTTAGAATTGCAATCGTATGGCCCAATTCACAGAAAATACCTTCATAGTAGGACATACTATATGCAAGTTTGCTCTTGTCTTTTTACCAACATATAAGCCCATGTGTGATTTTGATGCTTTGGTTTTGTTTTATAAAGAAAGACCATTCGCACAGACATATATGGGCCTTAGTAGAGTTTAAGTACAGTATTTCAATATTCTAATTAGGCCATGAGACAATAGTTCTCCATCACTGTAATTAGGTACTCACTTAATTCTTACAATGAATATGCTGTGCTAACTTATTTACAAATATCAAAAGGGTGACTATTCCATTGACTTGGCTATATATGCAGAAACAAAAAGCATGGCATGGGAATTCATATTTCCTTCCAGTAAGGCCTGGCACTGTGCATGGCATGGCAAGAAACTTGGGCACCGTTGGAATAACATCTGCTGTGTTCAGAGGGTGCTCATTAAAACAGAGGAGGAACATTGCTAAACGCCTTCTCCTTGTGAATCCTCCAAGTCTCTCCTGCTCCATTTACCAACTGGAGCAAGTTTTGACGGCTGACTCTGCTGTACAGCCAATTCTGCTGTGAGAGAGGAATGACATGCACCCTGCCTTGAGCATTGCCTGCAGGACTGTCAGTGCAGCTCCTGCTCCCAGATCTCTGCCGATGATATATGAGCCAGAGCACTCCACAGCTGTCAGACACAAGCTGGGGCATGTGGCAGGTTGGCAGTCATAGGAATTTTTCTTTGGCTTATAAAATAAATACCTTCTATAGCACCTCCATCTGAAACCTCAATTCTCTCTGGCCAAGCTCCTGTGATTTTGTTTTAGTCTTTCTACAGCAGTGTTTTCACAGTAGCATAATGATTTAGGTGTATGGCTATCTTTTGACCTTTGTTGTGAACAAGATGTTGAATTCCTTCAAAAGGCCATGGAATTCCTAGACATGCTATTGTGAAACAGTAGTTGTGAAAACACCACTCGTAATATTTTGTGTGCTCTAGCACTAGCAACAATATAGGGCTAATGTCAATTTTGTCTTGTCAGGGACTGAGTATAATGTAGGTCAAGACTTGAAGATTTGTCTACATAAGAATACGAACAATGGACAATAAACTATGAAGCATTGGGTGATAAGTTTTGCAGGCTCCTTCTAATTGTTCTGCTTGCAAGCAGAGTGCTGTTGTTCTGCAGCATAGGCAGTAAATATGTGTTATATTAACTGCTCAACTTTTGATTCCATTTGCTCATTCAACACACAGCAAGTTTATTTGTTAGACTCATTTCTTCTTCCTGTATCAGGTTTTCATTAAAAGTTCCAAAAGCACCTATCTGTCTTTTCCTTATTTAGAACTCTAGATGGCTTAAATCAGGTCTGTTTTCATTTATTTCCAAGATGTGACATGGACAGAAAACCAGAGGATCTTCCTAAATTAGACCCAGTAAATAGAAGTGCAGACCTGAATATGATGCAAGACAAAATTAGAGGCCTTCAAAAAAACCAATCTGTATCATACAGTCACTGCTGCAAATCTTGGTGGACCAAATTTAGCCTGGAAATGCACAGAACATGGTAGAATTTTTCTACCTGGCTCCAGAGAAAACCCTCACTCTCAGTCAAAACTTGTATCAAATATGTCAAAGGAATGAGTCCACTCTTCCTAAATTAAAGTGAAGGAACATGAACTACAGGCACTAGAACAAGAGCTGTAAGCACACTTCTTATGGGTGAAGTTCTGGTCTCAGCACTGTCGGATGCTACTTCTACACCACCAGCAACAAGTCTTTCTGTATATCTGGGTCCATGCTGAGAGGAGGGCTGTGTCCACAGCAGCTGACCATCTTGTGTTTGCATTTCCTTATCAGGGTTCTGACTTCTAAGACATTCTGCCAGGAGCAACTGCCATGATGTTCGGATATAACCATAGGTAGCAGCCTGTCCGCTTCTCATTTAAAGGGAGACTTCAATGAGTGTATGAAACAGAAGTCATTCTTCAGGTTAACTAAATCCTGGAAGTTCAACCACCTCTGATAAGGTTCTGTACTCTAATGAGTCACTGTTAACCAAACACCTCTGTTGGCATTTTAGAAAGGGAAAGAAAACAGAAATTGGCCGTCTTTATTTCTGTATGGTTTGGTTCTAACGATTCCTGCCCAGGATTTTAAATAGTTGTATGAAGAGAATTAATGCATCTCCTTGTTGCAGGTAAAGCAGTACAAAACATCAAATCTACTTTCTAGGATTTTCTTTTTAATTAAATTCTGAAGCAGTTGAGTGAAAGACATTACTCGTAGGACGTGTGGACAGTGCTGTCAAGGGCCTGTGGAGGATTATAGCATTGTTTTTAAACTGTACAACTGCCAGTGATATGTGGCCACAAGAATGGAAAAAGAAGTCCTCATGTGAAGTATCAGCTGAAACATAAGCTTTTCCATCCTGTATGAAAGAGCTTAATGGTTGCAGTCCAGCCAGTGACTTAAATGAAAAGTGTACTTCCCTGTCTGGCCTTCTCTGGGAAATAGGTTGCACTGCCAAAACCTTGACACGTAATTTGGTGCAGTTGGCCAGTCTGCTTCAGGGATTGGAGCAGTTCAGAGACTAGATTGACTCATGGTGATGGGGAAGACAATTTCCCTCTTGAGAAAAGTCTGGTCTTTGCCTCACAGTGTGTTTGTATTATCTGAGTCCTGTCAGTAGAGGAAATAATACTTTCCTGAATTTAAGGGACTATATGTTAAGAACTTCTGGGTTTATGCATGGGAGAGATTCATTGCAATACTAGGTACTAGGCAAAGGAGTACTTCTTAGCCACCACTCTTCTGAATAGAGCATCCTCAGGCAACCATCAGTGTTTTTAATTTAGTCTCTTCAAATTACTGTGTAGCATTACTCATTGCTTTCCCAATGCAGCCTGTACATCTTGGCCTGTAGTCCATCTATCTCACCACAGGAATGAAGAGTTAAAATCTGCCATCACTCACAGTGGTATAAATGCTGAGAAAGTACTTGAGGCCATTGGAGTCATACTGGATTTATGCAGATGTAAGTGACAGCAGAATTATTAAGTGTCTGTTTAATACCAGCAAAATTCTATGTAGTTTTATGATTCAGGCTAGAGTTCTCAATTCTTCGCATTGGACAAGTTAAAACAATATTTGATGAATTCTTAAACAGCAGGGTATGATTTATTACAATCCAATTACAAAATCAACACAAGGGAAAGGAATCAATTAGTTAGACTGGGAGGGCATAAAGAGCCACTGATAAGACACACAAAGCCAAAAAGGAAAAGGAGAAAAACCTCCTAGGGTCAAATACAGGAAGGTCTTGTCTTTTCATGAAACTCATCCTTCTTTTTCAGTTGACAAATGATCATAAATTCGTCAGTGCTGAAGAAGCACCTGCCTCTCTCCAGGTCTTGGGACAGAGGCAGTGTGTGCTGACTCTTTAAGGCTGCCTGAAGGTAGAGCAGGCACAGACTATTTTTGGAGTGGTATATTGACACTGATTTATGTCTGGTAGACAGATATGGCATAGAAGATAGACTTCTTCTTAAAAAGAGGCTCCTATGGAAAAAGAGCATGTTCTGTGTAACCCTTTCCTGCAAGACAGCTTGGGAATACAGGGTATGCAATCAAAACACAGCTGCAGGCAACATATGTAATCAGTGAAGACATGTTGAGCATGAACCAATCTCAGAAAAGCTGTAGGTGATATTTTCTCTGTATATAGATGAGGTCTGCCAGTGGTAACTTGTGTCTTGAACCAATTTCCTGTTCAGAAATTGCATGCTGGGAAATTGTTCAGAAATTACAGATGGTTCCTGGAATAGCACCTTCCTTCTCATGAAGCGTAACTTAGAATTATAGGAGTGGGGACACAAAAGCCCAAAAAATTTCTTCACATGCTTTGTGCTCTTCTGCCACATCGAGAACGTAAGTTCACCATGCAAGACTTTCTGGAGCTAATGTAAATCAAATCACCCAATCTGTGCTGAAAGCATCATGGTTGTGTCTTTCTCACATCAGTGAAGCATTGCCTGTGTCTCTCTAGAAAATCAGATCTTCTGAGCTTGGTGCTGCAGCTAGCACATAAACCTGGAAACCAGCAATCACCTCATTGTGTGCATCACCTCATCCACACACAGCTTGAAAACTACTATTGGAAAAAAGGTGGAATACAAACTGAAAAAGACTAAAATCCAAAGGAAATGGCCTACAGTCAGATATGGCTAGATGGCTGAAGAAAAGAAAGAAAACACCATCAGAACTTAAGTTCAGCTTCTTGTTGAGACAAGATTTAAAATGTGTCTCAACTGTTAAGTAGTATCTTTCATTACCTTAACTGTGAAACACTCAAAAGCACCTTATTGGTGCTTTAAAATAACTTCTTGGGAGTAGCAGAAATTTTTTTTTTTTTTTTCTGTTTTTCTGTAAGTGTGATATTCAGACAATCACATTCTGTGAGTGTGTGTGCGTAAATACACATCAAGAAAATATGTAAATGGGCAGAAGATGTACACTTCTTTAATGCCTCAATGTGAGGAATCTTCCAGAGGAATCTTTTTGGAAGTTCACCTTCAGGGCAGAAAGTCAGAAAGACCCCCATGGTAATTATTTTCTTCTTTTGCTCAATTAGAAAAAAGGGTTAATGTTATTTTGATTAAGCTGCGTGATGCCTTCTAATTTTATTCCTATATATATATATGGTACTCAAAACAAACAAACAAAAAAAAATCAACATCTGAGTCCTCTCCTTAGGGACCTACTTGTCATCTCCTACAGCTATGTCAGTTTAAATGAATAGGTGGATAACAGTAAAAGATGCTGCAGCTGACTCTGCTTTTATGAGACAAAACAAATACTATATTCACGGACAAATTCTGAATTCCTTGGCATTTCTACTCTTAAGATCGTTTATTTGTTCCTGGTTGACATAAGATAATGTGAACTACTTTGGAAACTCTGGCAGCAAACACATGAACTTCCATTGCTCTAGAAAACCTGTAAAAATGATGCAACAATGTGAGGGTAGATTTATATTAGAAATTAGGAAGAAGATCTCTACTATGAGGGTGGTGAGACACTGGAACAGGTTTCCCAGGGGAGTTGTGGATGCTCCATTACTGTATGTATTCAAGATAAGTTTGGATGGAGCTTTGAGCAACCTAGTCTAGTGGGAGGATTCCCTGTTCATGGCAGGGGGATTGGAACTAGATGATCTTTAAGGTCCCCTTCAACGCAAACTATTCTATGATTCTCTGACTCTATGATTCCTGGGTCAAGAAAGAAGACAAAATGTGAGAGTGGATAGGAGAAACCAAAAGATGATAAGGCAAAGTTCAGGAGCTGTGACCAGTTTCTACAGAATTACAAGGTTTCAGTTTCCATTTTTAAGTTGCCTTAAATAGCAGAAACTCTAGACTTCTAGAACCCTTATCCTAAAAAGAGAGATCATCAAATTAAATGGAGTTTCAGGTCAGTTTTCCCGTCCCACATGCTTGACAAAGGGAAAAGACTTCTTCAATATGCCCAGTAATTTGTCAAAGTGGTGTTGTCCCAAGATCCTTAGCAGAAAAAACTACAAATCATAGAATGTCTTGCAGTAAATAAAAATGTATAAATGGCAGATGTCTCCAACACAGACATTGGCATTTCTCCTTAGTAGTAATGATATAATTAGAAATACAGATCGATGATGGTTTAGCAGAGTAAGAATCTCTAGTAAGAGATATGTTAAGATACCAGAATTGCCTGTTATCATTAAAAGAATAATTTCTTTAAATGTTTCTACTTGCTCTGAAACTTACACTTAGCACATAGAACCATTTAAATAGAAATTCTTCAATTTATATTCAAACTAACAAGAAAATTTTGGAATTAGTCACAGTAGGAAAAAGCTGCCTTCAGATTGTGATGTTGAATTTTTAAGACCTCAGCTAAGAGAATCAAATTTGACACTTTCCTATCTGCAGTTTAGAAGAAATTTTTTATGTGTTGAGTGGTACATCAAGAGTCAAGCATGATAATGAAAGCAGAACTGGCACAATGAACTTACTTCATCTCAATTTCAGCAAGATATAGCAATGGTGCCTTTTATTCCTACTCTATCTTGTTAACTCACACCCTGAAGTGATATTTCCCGTCTCCTGTTCCTCCTTATTCTCCTCTTCATGTTCTTTTCATCATCAATGTCCTCTCCTTTTCTTTTGGAAGAAAATATATCTTGGTCCACTTGAATCACTACCATCTAGTGGATGTTGTCTACCTGGACTGCTGCAAGGCTTTTGACACTGTCTCCCATATCATCCTTGTGGGTAAGCTCAGGAAGTGTGGGTTAGAAGAGGGGATGGTGAGATGGCTTGAGAACTGGATAAACAGCAGAACTCAGAGGGTTGTTATCAGTGGCACAGAGTCCAGTTGGTGACCTATAGCTAGTGGTTTTCCTCAGGGGTCAGTACTGTGTCCAGTCTAACTCAACATCTTCATCAATGACCTGGATGAAGGGACAGAGTGTACCCTCAGCAGGTTTGCTGATGATACTAAACTGGGAGGAGTGGCTGACATACCAGAAGGCTGTGCTGACATCCAGAAAGATATGGACAGACTGGAGGGCTGGGCAAAGGGGAACCTAATGAAGTTCTACAAGGACAAATGTAGAGTCTTGCACCTGGGGATGAATAACCCCATGCACCAGTACAGGTTAGGGGTAGATCTGCTGGAAAGCAGCTTCATGGAGAAGGACCATGGAGTCCTGATGGACAATGTTATCCATGGGACAGCAACATGCCCTTGTGGCCAGGAAGGCCAATGGTATCCTGGGGTGCATAAAGAAGAGTGTGTCCAGCAGGCAGAGGGAGGTTCACCTTCTCCTATACTCTGCACTAGTGAGACGAAATCTGGAATATTGTGTTTAGTTCTGGTCTCCCCAGTTCAAGAGGGACAGGGAAATACTAGAGAGAGTCCAATGGAGGGCTAAAAGGATAATTAAGTGACTGGAACATCTCTCTTATGAGGAAAGGCTGAGAGACCTGGAGCTGTTTGGTCTGGAGAAGACTGAGAGGGGATCTTATTAATGTTTACAAGCATCTGAAAGGTGGGTGTCAAATAGAAGGGGCCAGTCTCTTTTCAGTGGTGCCCTGTGAGGGGCAATTGTCACAAACTGGAACATAGGAAGTTCCACCTGAAGATAAACTTCCTTCCTGTGAGGGTGACAGAGCCCTGGAACAGGCTACCCGTGGAGGTTGTAGAGTCTCCTTCTCTGGAGACTTTCAAAACCCACCTGGATCTGTTCCTGTGTGGCATGCCCTAGGTGATCCTGCTCTGGCAGGGATTTGGATTTGTTCTCCAGAGGTCCCTTCAATCTTCTACCATTTTATGATTCCTGTCTTCCATGGTGTGCTTCTGGCCTTTCTCTTTTGGTCTTTATTTGTTCTGTTTTCTACCAAAATATACTAACCTACCACTTGTAAAAGACTGACAGATGACTAGGAAGATGAGTACGCCTTTGGCTTCGACCTCTTTCTCCTTGACATGGGAGGAGAGTTGAAGTGGATGAGACAGCAGCTACGGGATGATGCCATATGGGTGGTATATCTTTCTTTGTCATCTAGAGACACAAATGCCAGGCAGTGAAGGACTTCAGGCAAGAAGAGTAACATTGTTACCACAATATTAGGAGAAGAGTCCTCCTCTGACAAGAGTTTCTGGGAAATTACTCTGGCAGTACTCATTCCTTTGGTTGGCTGTTTGCCCTTTTAGACTTTGGGAAACTCATGCCGAGAAGTACGGACACCAACAACACGAATGTCAGCTCATCTCCGCACTTTTCTCCTGAGGCCTTCCTGGGCTTTTGCCAGAACCTGACTCATTAGTGATGCATTTGATAGGTAGCTCTAAAGCCGGAATCCCATGGAAATGCCACATATCTGATTGGCTGTCCTGCTTGCTTGTATAAGCAGATTTTTAACAGCAATGCTTTCTATTCCAAGGCAGTCAGTGCTCACCTTGAAAAACTTGGCCATGCAAGCTAGATAGGGATCATCTTATTTTACCAAATATATGCACTAAAATAAATAGAGCTACTGGTCTTCTGAAGGCTTCTTGATGAGAACGAGAACCCATGAGGGTGCTAGTTACTGCAAGATACTCACAGGAATGCCACAACTGTCCACCCACCCCTCTGCTCCATCTCTAACAGCAGCCAATTGCTATTGCTCAAGAAAGACAGTAAGGATGAGACAACCACTTGCAGTTCAAGGGTGCTGCCTAATTTGGTGTCTTTGTGCTTAAACAAAGTTATGAAATTAGGAACCATTGAGGAAAATGTTCTTTCTAGCTACCATGTGACAATTTATAGGGTGGTGCCTGCCAGCCATGTCCTTGTACTTCCATACAATGAATCTGATTCAACGGAGCTTCAGCTGGAAGAGTTAAGGTTATTCTGTGCAACTGCTGCACCAGGTTAGCTGTGTATCTCTGTGGAGACACGAACCCTCAGTGGAAATGGAACAGTAGTGCCCATATTTCAACAACTTCCAATTTAGATGTTGACAGTATAATTGTTCTTTCAAAGATTGAAAATATATCCTTAAACTCAGCAATGTGAATCAAAGAAAAGCATAAATCCTTTGATGCTCAGTGAATACATGGGGACAAATAGAGTTTTTAGGCAGTTTTTTTTTTTTTACTTTAGTCTCCTCTGTAGTTTTACACATGTATGACTGAAAAAAACCTGTCTCTCAAATGTTGATCTGTAGTAAAACTCTAGTCGATGTGCACTTAATTGATAATTCATTTGCTGGTTCATACCTTTTCTTCAGTGTATCAGGTAAAAACATTTTACTTATTGATTCTTTTGAGTGTCAAACATCCATGTGATCTTATTTGAAAACCCTGGGTAGAACTGGTAAACGAAATGTTCAGGCTGAAGCTTTGCAGGAAAATACCAACACTAGTATCCTTCATCTTTGCTCAGAAGTCCTGCTAACATCAATTGTACCTCCATCTACAAGATGATTCAAGAAGTACTGCAGCTGCTGATGGATAATAGAAAGTTAGAAGGAGGACATTTCAGCCTGTTTTTTTTTTCAGACTGCTCTCTGAAATACTTTGGAGAACATCTGAAATAATTAAGATGGATAAACCACATCTGGCTTCCTTAACAGGGTTTAGCATTTGTGGGGATTGTTGTTTCTTCTTGAGAGACTGCTACCTGTGCCACAGGTCTAATGGAGTCCTGTCAGTGTAAAGTTACGTATACAGGCTGAATCAGTATTTGTGTTGCTGGCCGTCATCTGCTTCAGTACTTTTTCCACAACCAAAGGAGCTTAAAAAGACAATGGAGTGGAATGAACCTCTGGTAGTTCATCCAGTGACGTTTCATTGTATATTCTGTCAGAGACAATAAGAGATGAATGGGAGGAATTGCTAATGCTGCATACTTTCAGGCAACCAATAAATGAGTCAATTAACTAGTTGTGCCTGGGGTAATTTCTCTACAAGGTTTAGTTGCCAAAGTTTATAGCAATCACAGAATGGGAGGAACAAAACCAAGCAGAATAATTATGTTGTAACTCACAGAAAGCACAGAGCTGTCACATGCATATATTTGCAAATGCATTTGGAGCTGGTTTCCATTTTGAAACATTTGTAATATAAAATATGCATTTTTAACAATGTCAGTGCTCATTTTATTAATTTTTTTTCTGATATTGAGCCCTTCTGGTCTGACTATTAGCAGACAGGATGAGCAGACGTACTGAGTTCTTTTATTGTGAGTTGCAATGGGTCTGGACAGTTATTGTGGATTTTCTTCATTGGGGATTCCTTTGTGCCATCAGCTGATGTATGTGCCATTAGCGGATGTATGTGCCATTAGCTGATGTATGTGCCATTAGCTGTCATGTTGAGAATATTGAGGAAGATAGAGATGTCCTTAGAGGCCTACTACAATTTAGGTGCCTCTTAGTAACATCAAGGACAGTGGGAGAGGGTGCTGCTCAACCAGATTTGCCCTCACTCTGACATCCAGAGCAAAACTGAAGAGCAGCACCTTTTCAATCCCAGGCAGAAATGCTTGCCTTCTGAAAGAAAAGCATATTGGAACACCCATGACAATACTGTAATAAAAAACCAAATGTCACTATGCTCATCAACAATAATGACAGCATTTTAACTATGAGGTGCAATAAATGTCTTCCTGTAGCCCATGATAAACCTTGCATCAAGAGATATTGGTGCCTTCAAGGGAAGAGGTTAAGGGATTTTCTTCTTTATGCATAGTTTTCCTCATCTAGGCACAACATTTCTTCATAGTTGTAGCAAAGAATATATTGCAATTTTATCAACAGGTTAAACTCACAGACTTGTAGGTCAAAGTCAGAAGGGCCCAATATACGCTAGCCTAGTCTGACTGCCTATGAAACACATGCCAGAGGAAGGCAGCCAGGACCCATTTTCTATGGCTCCTTTCACAACCTCTCTCTGCTCCCCATCAGAACAGCCAGTACAGACAGTGTTGAAAGGATTTTCATTTCAAGCTGTAAGCACAACACTGTGAAAATGACACATTACTCTGTAAATGGCAGATCATATCTGTCTCCAGTGGCCTAGGTCTGTAGCCCAAAGAACTATTTTGGAAGAGCTATTACAGATCAAATTGTACTAATGATGAAATAGATATATGTAATTAATAAGGAGAAAATCCACATCACAAGGGAATGGGCCTGCAGTGATTGCCCTATGGATGATGGGATTAATAAAAACTGCCTTGTGGCACAGCTGTTTAAATTCCAGTGACATTGTCAGAGAAGTAGCTCTGCCTTCCAGGTGTATGACATCTCTGCCAAGGTACAGATGTGTAATCCTGATTTCTGATTTCCAATACTAACAAGAGTTAAAACAGAAGAATAAATTAAACTTTAAATCAGAACAGTAAATTCAGTCACTACCTCACACAAAAAACTGGGACTTCAACGAGTATTTGTTCACTAAGATGCTGACCTTGTGACAAAGGCTAACACTGATACATTAATCAATTAATCAATGTTTTCATAGCTCAGCTTCTCTCAAAAACTACAGATATTCCACCTGTATCCCATATTTGCTTCACTTTGTCCACCCTTGCCTACAGCTGTATATTCCTGTGAGTACATAACCTCCAGTCTTTACCTCACAGTTTCTTTCCAAGCAAGCAAAAAAGCCTCATGGTACAATTTTGACAATGGCTGTTTCTCCTTGAATTGCTGCCGTCTGCCACCTCCAGTGTTTCTGCTGTTCATAACTACAACGTTGATTTAGCAGTAGTGATAAGCCACAGGCTTTATGCTTTGATAGATCTTATGCTGGTTAGGTTGTAATGTTTGGGATCTGGGTAGATTTCTAGCCAGCCCCTCATATTGCAATTAATTCAAGTGCTGGGAAGGACTCTGTGGCTGTTTCAGGCTCATGAACCTCTGTAGCATGGAGGACCTCAGGGATTTATCAATGAATTTAGAGTACTTCAGGGTTCCTTGGTTAATAAAATCTAAAATAAAATATCAGTTATCATCATTATAATTATACAGTTATGCAAGTTAATTCAATCTGATTAGAAACAGCCCTGTGAAGAAACCACATGTTTTACCTCTTTCTAAATGGTTACAGTGGAACCACTTCTCAAAGCTCCCATCTGGGGAGGAAAAAAAGAAAAAGATAAACCCAAAGAAAAACACTGATTCAGACTTTCAACTTGCTCCCCTGGGTGATGTAGGGAAACAGCAAAGAGAAAGAAAAGGGTCTTGCTTCTCACCTTTTCCCCATTTATTAAACTCTAATATTTCTTGCTACAAGGGGGACTAAATAAAAACCAGGCACATATTATCTGTGGTTTTTTACATTAGATCAGCTGAAAACCGTCCTCCTTTACTAGGAAGTGTCTGTATTTGCCAACAATTCTTTGTGTCTGACTCATTTCCTTATTACCTCTCTCCCCTCCTCTGTTTTCCCTTAAGGGATTGACTTTCCCCCACCTCAAACAAAAATAATTTCTTTGGCATATGAAGGTCAAAGAGAGATTTTCTAATGTCTGCCTGCCTGCATGCCTATCTCTCTCTCTCTTTCTCTCTCTCTCTCTCTCTCTCTCTCTCTCTTTCAGTCTACTTTTCTAAGGTGTCTATTCGTTTAGGCTCCTAGAGCACCTATAAGAGGCTTTGCTCCATATTAGTGAACTTTTTTTTTTTTAAAGGTGAACCCAAATGTGCCACTAAAGCTTTCCACAGAGTTAGTGATGTGGACCAAGAAGCTCACCTGCACTCCGCAAACCTGGTTTGGTAGCCATACAGTAATACCAGTAGCCATACAGTTATATAAAGCAATGCATGTAACAGCTGGGGGGATTTATTTTAAGACCTCTCTCAGCTCTTGAGTATCAAAGCAGGCTTCCTCCTTACGGAATAGTTTGAAGAGGCAAAAGCAGCTTCAACGGATTATTCTCCCTCAGCTCCAACAATACAGCATGACCAAGAGAAAGGCAGCATGTTCATTGCTCTTTATTTTGATAGTGGCCCTCTGGAGTCTTGAAAGATGCTCTTTGTGCATTAATGGGTACTGAATTTAATACTGCCCTTTTACTGCTTTTGTTTTTGTTTTGGTTTGCTTTTGTTTTGGTTTTTGATTGTTTGTTTGTTTTTGTTTTAATTTGGTTGGTTTGGGGGTTTTTTGTGTGTTTTGTTGGGGTTTTTTTTCTATTGGAGGCAAATATACAGCATATGAGATACTGAAAGTAGACACAGCAGAAAAACAGCTGCCACATAAGTAGCGTAGACAAGAATGCTTTCAGCCTTGCATTTTTATGATTTAACCAGCAAAGGAGCAAATGGTGGAACACAAAAACTACACCCTTACTGCTAGCTAAAGAAATAGATGCCAAGGCAATTAGTCAATCCAGAACAGGGAAAAGCCAAGAGCGGTGCTTTTTAAGCAAGCAAGAAGCCTTTCACTTCCTTTACTCAGTAGTGGCTTTTTCTTTCCACTCTGAGAGTACATTTTTGCCCTCTGTGTTTTTTCTTTTATTTACATTTCCGTTTACTAAATAATCTACAGATAAGTTACTATTTCTGCAACTTTCAAATCCTTTTAACTGGCACTGTGTGCAATATCAGAGATGTTTGTTAGATAAATCAGTTGATCTGGCTAAGATTGAAAGCAACATAGTTGTAGAGAAGAACAGTGACCAGGGAAGACCACTGGAATTGCTATGTCTTACAGCAGTCCAGTAGGTTAAGAGTACTTTTCATCTTTTTATAGCCAGTAAAAATGATAAAAAGAAAAAGCTCAAAAGTGACAACTGATTTGGGATATCCACCTTCAGATATTGCAATGGAGACTGGCCTTCAGGAAACACTAAACCATATTCTTGAAGGTCAAATGACCTTTCAGCATCTCAAACTGGGAATCAAAAATGAAGACATTAACCATCAGTAATCACTTTTCAAAACTGAACTCTTGCTGTGAAGGGTAGCAGCCTAAAAAGATACCTTTTTACAAAATCTGTCCATGCAAATGCTACTGGCCAGGACAGTAAGTGAACTAGTTGAAATGATAAGCAAATTTTATGGCACTTGTAGAAAGAGTTACTGAAATTATAGACTATAGGTCTTCTCACAACAAAGTTGAATCTAAGAGTAATGTTTATTCAGTTAGGAACAGTAAACATGACTACTACCAAAACACACCTCCTGCCAGTACTAAGATAGACAAGGTTTTATTTATTACTCCTAGAGGGTTATTCACACCATCAAATTAGGACATCTCACTTAGGTATGATTCAGAGGTTCAACATCACATTCATTACAGAGTCAACAGAGAGAGATGGAGGCAATTCCCAGGCACAGAGTAATTCGGTGTAATTAGGTCAGATGTCTAAAGTAACATAAAGTATATGGTTTGCCTCCTTCCTGCAAGGGCCTTGCTGGCCTTGTTAATGCTATGACAGAGACGTGAAAATCCCTAGCTACCCTGGGTGTGATTTCCTTAGGATGACAGAGGTCCTGTGGTTTCCATTTTTCCTTTCCCTGCCCCCATAATCTTACCAGCCCTTTAAATCCCATCCTTTCACTTTTGACTCTTACTGCTGTTGCCACTCTGCACTTCCCGTAACAGTCACAAGCCCCTGGGTGAGAGTTAGTGTCGTGAAGTGGGTGGCAGCAGGGACCATGGCACAGGAAGGGACAGGCACATGCATTAAGGATGCAGTCAGCCATGCATGGATTTGATGAATGTTGTAGATGCAAAATGCAGCTGCTCCCAGTATATCCTTCAGCCTCCCTGACCAGCAACCTTGGCTTCCCCTTGTTCTCTGCTTTTCTGTAGCTGTTAGTTCTTGAAATGCTTTTTAAGAGTTGCTAGAGTAACCTATACAGTTACGGTCTCCTATGTCCAGTGTGAGAGCTGAATCAAACGTCTCTGTATGGCCTTAAAACACACTGCAGGGACAATCCCTCTGTGCATTTTGAGCATTTTAACAATCCTGGTAGCAGGAACTACTCAGAAAATGTTTTCTTCTCCATGGCAAATTTAGACAAAAGTGGAACAGAGAGTTCTGATGTCAAAAAAGGTAACATCTCTACAGACCAAATGTGACTATTGTTCTCTATACAGACTGAAGAAATTAAATGAAGAAACAGGCCATGAAATACTGTAACTAAAATTGCAGATGACCGGGCCAGCCCAGAATGCTATAGGCCTTATGCTCAAAGTAGAAGTTGAGAGTACATAAAAGTGCACAAATCCTGTAGTTGTAAAAACAGTAGTTAGAGAAGAAAAAAACTGCTTGGGTAAAGGAGGAACTCCTGTTCTCAGAGAGCATGGGAAAGGTAACACTACATTTTGTAGACTGCTGTATATTTAAAATAGTTAAAATAAGTTCAGCAAATGGTATTGCTTTAGTCATGACCAATTTTAAATGTTGTATTTACATTCACTGTGGTTTAAAACAACAGTCCAGGTAAATTAGTCCCATTTGGACAACATATGGTCTTTCACAGTTCCCTAGACTCTGCTCTATCAGAATGAATATGAACGGAAGATTTTGAAGTTACTTTAGTCTCCAGAAAAAACACTTTATCCTACTTTAAATTAGATCTATGATAAGAATGCTTTGCAAGTATAATTTTAGGTTGTAAACATTTAGAAGGTTTTCTGTTCTTGTGACTATTGCACCATGTGGTCTAGATATAAAACTAACTTTGGTTACCAATAGCATTAGACTGGAAAACAAAGCTTCTCCTGACTCAGTTATGCTTGAAAATGATTTAATCACAGCCCACAATAAAATTTTACAATTAAAGAAACATAGTCTATTTTCTTAAATTGATTTCACTTTCATTAAAGCAGCAATAAAGCAGAGGTACTGAAAGGTGTTTATGAGCACTGTGGGCCAAACGTTCCCACTGAGGGCAGGGTAGAGGCTGCTTTTAGTGGTGCCACTGCCCTAGAAGCACTGGGAGGTGATGGGGTCTCACAGTCCTTGAGAAGCACTGACACCGTCCCAACCTATCACACTGGGAGAACTGGAATATGGTGGTGGTGGTGAGAGCTATGTAACCATGGAAAGACAAAGCAGTCACAACCATATGGTTTCCTGAGGCCCACCAGGCAGGTGAAGTGCTTGCTCCTCTTGTCTGGTTGTCTCACCTTTGGTTTCTTGGTGTTTAAATACAGTCAAGCATCAATATTGCCTGCAAGGCTCATATGTACTCATCTCCATGCTGTCTTACAGTGCAGAGCAGCACCTCTAACCCTCCAGCGTGTCAGGGATGGCCACAGTTTGGCTTTTCCTTGGGAAACCAGAAAAGGTTGGGTACAGCATAGTCAGAGGCGTGGTAAATTCAACTCACAAATGTCTCTGCAGACATGGATGCTTGAGTTCCTTGCTTCTTGATTTTCACCTTCATGACCCAGCATATCCAGCACCAATTATTGGCAATTGTGGCAACAGCTCTGGGACCTATCTTCTTGGCTTGAATTGAAGAAAATTCAGCAAAAGTTCAGACAAGTACAGACTAGATGCCATGCTTTGAACATTATGAAATCTTGCAACCTCATTTAAAACAAGGAATTCAGAGTAAGTGAAATATAAGGAGAAAGGATCTTTCCTCATCTTCAAGATCAGCCTTGAAGTCTTTTGCACTCTCTCCTTGTGTGTAGTTGCATGTTGTATCATCATCTTGGCAAAAGTTACACATGAAATCAGGATCATTTGGAGCAGAAGGCAGTTGTGCTTTTACATCCACAGACAAGAAGTTTATTCTTGCAGAGGACTTGGAGACACACCACGTTGTGCATGTGTGTGTGGAGGACAGAGTGCCAGAAAAGGAAATAAAAGTCACCAAGAAATGCTGGGAGAGTACTTTTGCTCATAGAGATGACAATTCTAGATGATAGTCATTTTGGCTCTCCCTTCAAAGTCTCCAGCAACAGCAAATTGAAACCAAAACAGGAAAGAGAAAGGAAGATGAAAGAAAGAAATATTGATAGATTGAAAAATGATACACACAAAACAATTTAATCCATGAATGAAGACAAAATTATTGCCAGTAATATTTTAGTCAATCAGTATGTCTCCTTGCCTTTTAAGCAAAGGCCAGGGATTAAAGTAAATTTTACTTAGATGTCATAAATTTTCCATTTCAGAGTAGAAAGAGTTGATGAATAACTCCAAGACACGTATTTCCTGCAGATTTACATGTATTGCATCAATCTTAATTTCCACTAAGAAAACAAAGACACGCAAAAAGAATCTGAACATCATTTACAGGGAGGAACTTTGGATGAGATACATGATGGTTTCAAAGTCCTAAATATGTAGACTAGGGTGTTTTAGAAATCATATCTGATGTGCTAGATGTAGAAAACCACCAGAAAGAACCTTAAAGAGCAAAATAGCAGACAACTGTGCAGAGGGAGAAGAATGCAGAGAGCAAGTGGCTATTCTTCTGTTCATTCTGTGATCATCCATCATAGTCCATAATACTTGGTGCAATTAAATAATTATTGATGCTTAGACTGAAAAAATAATGCCTGGAGCAAGGGAACAACCAGGAGCTCCAAATAACAATCCCTGGCTTTGTATATTTTTTCCTATGTTTCATTTCATTATTATTATAGTTCTGGCAGCAGCTTGGTGACCTGAAAAATGTTGGAAACCTTTGCTTTTCAGCAAGTGCAATGGCAGCTGTGGTGAAAATACTGGATTCCCTGTTATTTCAACTCCTCCACTGCAGAGGGGAATCAGCTGTGGGCTTCAAGGTTGATTTGTCTGAGCTCTGGGATATCTCATCTACAGCCTGGCTCACAGGGTAAGGCTCTTGATATCTGTCTTGGTGCAGGAGCCTACTGACACCCCAGACATTCTGCGTTGTGCTCCAGAATACCAAATTAGGACCTCCTGTATGCCCTGTGCCCCTTTGGTGAGCCTTGCGAGGATGTGTCAGAGGCTGAATGGTGTCTTGGATAGAACGTGATGCCTATGACTCACCTGTGGTGTTTTTACTGTCATGTTGTGTTTTTACATGTCATAACCACTCTCACACCCAGATGAAGAAGGCAGAAAGGTGGGCCACACCTTTAGATACTAGATCCGTTTCAGGCATCCTTTTTCTGAGAAATGTGGGAATTATTTTTGACAGCATATACAGAAAGCATTTTGGAAAAGGGTAGTAAAATAGTGAGGGAGAGATGCTGTTGTTAACCTGTAGCAACACAGATGTTTAAACATTAAAAATTCAATGTGTGAGGTGATTTTTGAAGTGTTTTCGTGATGATTCCATTCAGATCATTTCAGACCCTATTTCGGTCTGAACCTTGTGCCAACTTTCTTCAAAGATAGATTTAAAATAGTTCAAAACCTATTTTAACTCATAAAGAGTTTTTATATGTAAATTCTAATAAAATTCATTTGTACCTAAAAGGTATGTCTGGTATATCTGAGCCTGATTCACTGAATTTTTCAGGGATATTAAGAGCAATTGTTTTCCTTCTTTTCCATAAAAAGCTTGGCACATCCATAGGTATGGTAGATCCATAATTTATTCCCTTTAGACCAGGGATTGTAGACTAGCAGTGGGACACTTAGACAAACTAAGAGAGCATTTTTACAACAAGGAATATTTTAAAATTCTTTATGATGTAGAAGTGAAGTTAATACAACTCAGCCAGTAGCAAACACCTGAGCTTCTGTGTACAATTTTTGGGCACGTAGGTAACAACATATTTCTGACTTGTTAGGTTGTTTCACTTTATAAAGCAGTAATTTGGGAAATGGAAAAATATATTAATAGAAGTCAACTCTTCCATGTTATGTGCCAAAAAACTCTTTAACATGGAGCTGAAACTTTTTTTTTCTTTACTCTTTTTTTTTTCCTCTTCTTTTCTCTTTCCTTTCTTCTGAAAATTGCAGAATTATCACCTATTGTCATCTGCATATATGTTCATACTTGTTTGAATGTGAGTCAGACTTTAGTCTGTAATTTAATTGAACACTGTAAAGTTTATGTTGGGCTGAGTGCTGAGCAGCTGCTTGTTATGCCTGTGGCCCCAAATCAGAATAAAAGGGGGCAGCATATCAAGTGAATGTGAAGTTTGGTTTTTTTTTTGCAAAATGAAGTCGATGACGAAGGGGAAAGTTCTCTTTACCTTCACAAGGCACCATGTTATAGTTGGGAAGAGTTTGTCCACCTTGGCTTCTCTGTGAATTGGTTAGGAAAAGTTCTAAGCTTTCAGCCACTGAAGAGCTAATGTACACAGCAAGAATTATAGAAAGTTAGGAAGCCAATGTGTTAAAGGAACTTTCACAATTACAGCTATTAATATATTTCAAGATATGCATTTGAAGAGCTAGAAATAAAATATTGATCACCATATATGTATATTATCTTTCTTATCCTTTAATGCCACCAAAGGAAAGGGTCATAATGATGATTTAATTCTTATCATTATCCCAATTCTCTGTTTGCATTCTTTATTGTTTTACCTGATAAAATGTAAATGCAGATGTGGGTGGGAGGGTCATCCCTTTGTGGAGGAATGAAATTACTCTGACCTTGAATTCAGTGTCTTTCACTAATCTGACATAAGGATAGAGTGGCCAGATATGGGCACTGCCCTGTGGCCCTCTCAGTTCTTGGCAGGAACACCCTCTAAAGAAAGCCCAGAGTACTTCCATCCAAGACTTCAGAAAGCTTTCCAGAACAGTATTTATCAGCTTCTCAATATTTGAAAGATGTATTGCATGCTATTCTAGTCTACCCTCCCTGGTCACTCCAAGACCACCATCAACAGAGGGCATTGCACAGATACTTGCCCAGACAGATGCAGCAGTCTAGAAATGAATAGGAGCAGCCGAGAATGAACTGCCAAGAATCTCAAACAACAGCTGCCAACACAAGTTGGGATTTCAGTGTCAATGATGATCAACTCTACGTGTAAAGGATCAGTTGTGTTCCAAAGACTAGTGATATCAAGAAATATGAATAAGCTATGGAAGTACACACTTACTCAAAATGTCCTGGCTTTCAGGTGGCAGGCACCCAAGAGTAGATTTAAATAAACAAGTGTATACCTTCCATGTATTAGCACAGCTATTTTATTACTTGGCAAAGTACTGAAAAAGTTACATTTGCTTATTTTGCTTTTACAATTATTTCCTAATTGCAAGCCATTACTGATGTAGTTTAAGAAGAATTTGTCACTGAGTGCTAAAGGCAAGTAAATACTTTGCTTACAGAAAGTTAGAAATTGCTGTATTTCTCCTGCCTTGGGAATTACAGATGTTTCAGTGTCCTTCATGTCTCCTTTGCAGACACTAGCCTTTAGCATTTGTATTATTTTAGCCCAAGGATTAAAGAAAAAGAAAAAAAAAAAAGAACTTGTTTAGTTGCCAAATGTCAGTGCATCTTTGGTTTTGGGGAACAGCCTTGTTTTACAGGAATAAAAAAAAATTATTTAAAAATACCCTGGTACCAGTTAGGAACATATTAGTACAACACTAATTATAGACTGGAATGTGTCAGAATTAAATGAGTTATGATCTGGCAAGGACCTGCAAAATATAGTCAGATACTTAATAAAGTTTAGACATGCAGCTGTGAAGACTCCTGGATCCTTGCCACCTTTTATTAGAGTGGCGCCCAGCAACACTGCTGTAGTTAAGGGTCTGTCAGCATTTCCATTATAAAACCCCATTTTTTTAGGGCTTTGTAACTTGCCCATTTTAAATCACATCAAGCTGGAACTTGACATTAAAATTGTCAGGAATAATTTCTTTCAATACAAAAATGTTACTTATATTTTCACTCTGTCTTTGTTTTAGATTCAGAGAGGTAAAGAAAATAAAGTAAGTGCATGTCATATTTTATTAGAAACTTATTTTTGTCATACTTCAAAAAAAAAACCAAAGTAGGGCTTGAGTTTGAAAAATAAATATTTTTAGCCCCTTAGGGCTGAATTCTGCTCTTGGTTTCCCACTGAGGCATAAGCAGAGAGTACAAAAGATGGCATTACATCCTAGTCTCTGATTCTACTGTCTGGAATCTGACCTGCAATATAAATGAACTAAATAACAAGATGGTTTGAATAAAACACCATCTGATTACTAACACTGTGCTTTGTGGTTTCTTGTGTTTCTTTTTCTTGTTGTTTGTTTTGTTTTGTTTTGTTTACATTTTGGATTTTACAATGGACTTTTCATTTCATTTCCTCATTCCTTTCTATAAAGGCCTCAGATAGTTCAGTCTGATGGTTATATATACTCCTGGAGCAATGCGGATTTACACTACCTGAGGACCTGCTGCTTAGCTGGTTATACTTCTTAAAAGGATTGGTTATCTCTTTGACCTTCTTATTTCTACCTTCCTTTCTGAAATGGAAGCAATTTGGAGGACTTAGTTTTTCACATCCTTACCCCTCGGTGCAATGTAATGCATATCACTATGAAAGACCTGTACTTCTAGCCAGACTTCATGTCAGCTGAGGTTGAGTCTCATTTTTGCTTCAACTGTGCTGCGCAGGTGGTCTGAAGAGGACTCAGCTAATGTGCTTTCTTAGGAATCCTTGAATTCTGTTGTGTCCTCTTTTGCTTCTCTCTGAATGTATACGAAGAAAATAAATGATTCAGACCGAAATAGACCACTTGTTTGTTGTGACCACACAACAGAAAAACCCATGAGTTTTCAGTCTAGATCAGCCTGAAAATCTAGGTCTTGTAGGGATTGAGACTGTATTTGAGCTGCTGTATTTGATCAGAGTGACAGAAAGTGGCTTTGTTATCCATTGGAAATGTCCCAGTAATTGAGGAAACTTTTCTTTCCAAGATGTTGTGACAGAGAGCTGAATGTATTTTCAAGTCATCACCTGGTCTCCCCTTTCCAAGCCATGCAAGCAAATGAAACAAATGAAAGATACCATAAGTGGTGATGACTAAAGCTTTAGGTATTGGAAGTATCATATGTGTCAGCCCGTAGCTAGTTCAACAGTTGCAGCCAGGGTCCCTGTGCACCAAATCTGGGTATTCTGGCCAAAATAGGTGTCAGAGCAAGAAGCAAGTGAAGTTACTTGACCTGACATTCCTTATAGATTTACCTTTATATTTTGCTCCTGTCTCTTTAGAGATGGTTTCTCATCTGTTTAGTTGCAGCTCTGGTTTATAATCCTAAATTTGGCCCATCCCTTTGTTTATTTTGTTCCCACTCCCGCTGTAGCCCATGTTTGATACTTGTTCCCTGTCCTCAACCTTTGTCTAAACCTAAGCATGACTGTTCATATCCTATCTGACAATCAGGTGTACTGTTCATAAGGGACTGAGTTTGAATGGTTTTAGCATGGCAAATTCAAGGTAACATCAGGAATAAGCGGATGTGTTTAGCTTGAGTTTGTGCCAGGCTAAAATACATGTAGGATTGCTTACCACAGCTCAGCTGCTGTACAATAACTGGCTAATCCACTTGTTAACTGATAATGCATTTAAGACCTACCTTTGAAAATCCAGCTTTAAGAAACCCCTTACTTTCCTCTTGTCCCCTGCTGTCCCACAGCTCCTCAGACTGGTGAGCATGGCCTTCAGTTCCTTCAATGATACATCAGAAACAGACTGATTTGCTGTAAAACTGTGGTTTTCTAAGAAGAAAAACAAAAAAGGTCTTCGACAAAATCAAACCTGAAGCAATGTAGCACATTCTGTGTGAGATATCACAAGTAGCAGCAGTGGGGGTCTAATGCTGAAGTTATGGTTTTGGTGAACAATCATTCATAGTAACTCAAATCAAGCTAAGGTCTCACCATCAGGATATATAAAGTCAGAGAACTCAATACACCTGGGTGTTCCACTGAATGGTAAATTATCATCCTTCAAGCAGAATGTAACTTCTGCACTTTGCTGCTCTGTATTTCATTAGCCAGTGTCTCTTGTCCGTTTACTTCAAGCATTACATTCTCACCCTTTAATTTGATGGTTAATTTAACTGGTTTGTTCCCAGCTTCCCCAGTCAAAATGGAACAGCTTATTGGCATTTTTGCTCAAGGTGCAAAAATAAAGGTGTGGATTATCAAGGTGCTGAGCACTGGGTTGTTTTCCAAGCAGTCCAGGTGTGTTCATCAGGCAGCACTTGAAAATCAGGCAGGTTGCATAGAATGGCCTAAAATATAAAACTATAAGGGTGATAACTCAAGCCTCCAGATCCTGGCCATGTCTCAGGGAGTGCTCTGACAACAGAGGCATACCAACACAAACAACCTTATCATGGTTGCTCCTCCTTGCTTTCTCCCCCAAGACTGGGGGGACTCTGATAGTGCCAAATTCACAGCAACAGGCACCCCAATTTTCAGGTCTTTAAAACCCAAGGAAAGATACTTTTTGGACTAGATCCTGATTTGTTCACTCTTTCTCCTCCAGTCAGAGGAACATTTTCTTGCCAAGTTCACAGGGAGCTGATTAAAACTTTTTGGCCTGGAAGAAAATAAGAACTTAGGCTGGCTTAAGCTGTAACAAAAATGTCTGTGTTTTTTTGTATTCATAATTCAAAAAGTAGCTTAAAGTCTTAATATCCAAAGATTTCTAGCCCCCGAAAAGCTGCTGATAGGAGAATGCTAGAGCAAATTATTGGAACAAGAGTGTTCTTAAAACCGTAATGCTGATTGACCAGGCCAGAGGGATCAGTTGTGGTGGAAAAGTATTTTGTCGTTGCCTTGGCAGTTGACCCCTGGGATCCTTCTCTTGGAGTCCATCTCCTTGTGCTCTTTGCTTGGCACTGGTGTGAAGGACAAGCAAAGGACTGGTGCAGCCACAGGCAGGAGCCAGGCATGCCTTGCAACCTATGAAGACATGCAGCTCCCTCAGGACACTCAGACAGGATTTGAGAGGCAAAACCACAGGCAAGGTGGATGCCATTGGCAGGCTCACAGAGGTTTACCAAGGAGGGCTTGCAGAGCCCACAGGCAGGTTCAAGGGCAAGGCAACAGTGGCAGGCCTTGATGGAGGTGGCTGTGCCCAGATCAGGTTCTTGTGCCCCTGGGGGTGATGGACATTAGCACACACCTGTTCATGTCCGAGAGTGGAAGGACACAGTTAGTGTCTCACACACAGGCACACTGAAGCTGAAGGTGCTTCATATTTTGCGGTGATGGAAAATGGAAACAAAAGACTGATGGAAGCAAGAAATGCACTGTTGAGAGCCTGGGAAATGGGCTTTGAAGGGAGTATCCCTTGCTTCCAACCTATTTTCTTAGTGATGTTCCTCCAGACCTTGGGAGAAATAGTTCATAAAACTACCTTAACCCATACTAAACAAAGATTTAATTTAATAACTGTGTTATCCTGTGATGATGGCTTTAAGATACTAAGAAACTGTATCTATTATTTAACAGTACAAAGTGCTATATAGAACAATTTTAATTTTTTTTTCATAACAAATAGCAATCTTGTTAAATTTTAAGAAGGTGGTTGCAGCAGTACCTTTCTTCTCTCCTGAGTCATTCATTTTCAAGTGACTACGTGAGACATTTTGCTGTTTCCTTGTCCAGAGCTGCTGCACAAACTCACCTCTCACTAAATGCAGTGTGTAAATTCTGTGGTTGCCGAAAGGGGGTTTCTTTGTGTGAGATGTGGTGAAATTAAATGCAGAGATTACCTACTACAGGGGAAACCAGAACCTGGGTCAGACAGCATCAGAGAACTTTACAACAGCTACATGCCAGATCACACAGAAGCAAGCTACAAAAGCAAGCCAAGTGCTCATATAATAATTTCCGCTGATGTCTGTGTGTAGGCAGATGGAGCATATAAGTCGGCCTCACAGAAGGAAATTAGCACAGGAATGGCCATATCAAGACACCCTAAAATCCACTCTCCTCCCTAGAGATGATGGAAGAGAAACAAATTCTTATGTCTTGAGGAAGGCCCAAAGCATAGAATGACACAGAGATAGTTATTAGGAAATATTAGGGACAAGGCTGTTTTCAGACAGGGTCAACCCAGAAACTGCAGAAAAAAAGCCATCTCCATGGACAGCAACTGTTGCTACCAGTATTACAGGGAACATTTAGCTAACACCGATATCTAATACTTGCTTTAAATTAACATGGTCACCTTCATCTGGTATGCAACGGCAGTGGCATAGCTTCACAGAACCACAGGGAAGGGTACAAATAACAAGACCTAACACTGCTTAACTCTCAAATAATGAACAGATGAGAAAAGAAATTCCCCAGGTCACATCAGTGTCTATGTCAAAGTGTGGGAAATTAATGGCATTGGAACGATAAATGAAAAATTTGGCAAAACTGTAAATTACTGACACCTTGAACTACCATGCATAACCAGAATGAGCCTATAGAAAGCCAAGCCCCTGAGGTAAGTTCTGGTAAATTTTTCTAGCAATCTGCCCTGTATTTCTGTTTTCTGGGGAAAGGTGAGGTGCAGCAATCAG
Source organism: Todiramphus chloris collaris (assembly GCA_025345505.1). Lineage (NCBI taxonomy): Eukaryota > Metazoa > Chordata > Aves > Coraciiformes > Alcedinidae > Todiramphus > Todiramphus chloris. The sequence continues at coordinate 27,961,610 of JANVCC010010406.1, read as the reverse complement.
GAGGACTGATCTATTACAGGCCGTCAGTTATTCCAGCATTTTGGTCTTTCATGGTCTGATGAAGCTTTAATAAGAGACAGTTCTGTCTCTGCTGTGCAAAAACTTCCCAGGGAAGCAAACAAACAACTCCAGAGAGACTCAATTCATATTTACATGAGACCCATTTAAACAGCCTGATTAATGCAAAGAGAGTTAAATAGGAACGAGTGTCACTAGAGCCCTGTAACTATTCCCCCATTCTCTTCTGCTGCGTCATGCTGAGTGTCTGTAATAGCAGAACAACTAGGTGGGAGATGCCAAGGAGTCAGCCTGGCTTCTCCCATTTAAGGACACTGCACTCTGGGCTCAGTTGTGATTCCCACTTGCAGCTCTCTACACCACTCTGGTGGCTTAGAGGGACTTTGCCCTTCGAAGCTGCCTTCAATGCTGACGCCGTGTCTAAATGCCTTACCGCACCATTAACCCTTGTCTGCCAGAGCTGTCCTGAGCTACCTAGTGTTGCTGGCTTCCCCAAGTGTCTGAACATCTTCGTCTGGAGCTGGGAGGGCTCAGCCTTGCTGAAGAGGACCTCAGTCTCACAAGACTGATCTCATTTGTGTGCTGTTTCTAACTGACATGTAGGTCTGCTGAAAGAGAAACAACAGCATCCCATTCTCGGATGGATCCCATTTAAGGGAAGAATTCAGACTTGTGAGAACAACCACAGCTTGGACATGTGGCTGATTGAAATACAGCCATTTTCCATTAGGGGAGGCTGGAACTACAAAAGATGAACATGTTTGTTTTTCATTTCATAGATACTTTATTAGGGATTTAATTTGACTACAGTACATGCTTAACTTAGGCTGTAGATTTGAAGAATTTTTGTTGTTGATATTTTTAATGTTCACAAATTAAAAGAGTGGCTGAATTCTGCTTCATTAGAAGCAGAGCAGCAAATCCATCAGTGTCCTGACCCTCTGCTTTCACGTTCTCCATCCTTTCCTGGGCATGGGCATATAGCTACAAAAAGAGAACAGCTGCAAGAAAAATTCTCCATATTATGGAGTTTAGAGAAAACTCACATCCATAAAAGCTGATGCTCAGGATACTGGCACATCACTAAAGTTTCCCTTTTCCAGTAGCCACTGCCATTTCCAGGAAGCACAAAGAAGTCTGGCTGGAGCCATAGACTCTGGCAGAAGCATTTGAAAGGTGTAATGGGAAGCACTCCGTAACACAACCAGTTACACCTGCCTGTGCCAAAGCTTCTTGAAAGTGCTGCTGGAACACTTGGAAACTTGATAAGCATTTATCAGCTTCTCAAACATTTTGGGGTTTTGACTCTTCCCAGCTTGCAAGTTTAAGTGATGTATCTAGCAAAAATACATTGTTATCTGTGCAAAACTCAGGGCAGATATATGAGGGCACAGAGGGTGGGTATACATTCCTCTTCTTGCACAGTAAGTAGGCCTTATAGGCTTGAGCTGCCTCACTGCCTTACATTCTAACTTGTGAATGACTGTACCACATTGCTGTGATGTCTGTGGTAATCCTACTGAAACAAACTGAAAAGGCCCCTAGATGTATCAGCTGTAGCTAGCTGACAGGCTACATGTATTAGGATGCATTTCTGGAGAGAGGGATTGTTCTATAAAACTTGAGAATGCGAACATCATTGCCATCTGCAACTGCAGGGACAAGGAAATTGATGCTCTTTTCCCCTGTCAGAATATGGGAATAGTTTTGCCTGCATTTGCTGAATAGATGTGTGCTCTTTCCTCCATAGAGCTTGCATGGAACAGCAATAAAAGGTGCTGGAAATATAATCTGTTTCTGGACAATAACAAGCAAAGAGTCATAAAGAAAGTGGGGATGCCTGCTTATCTACTGTACTGCTGTTTCTGAAAACAGAATTTTGGGGAAATTTGTGCTCTTGCACTTGCAGGAGAGAGTCCTGGGCAAAGTCTCTGTAAGCAGAATTTGTTGACCCATTTTACCTGTCAAGAAACTGATTGTGCTTTAAGGACATTTTTCTTCACATAAACCTCTGTTGTGATGATACATTATGCCTTTCAAAATGTCATGCCAATAAAATGTATAAGATCTGATCTAATAAAGATCTAATAAGCTTTCTATCCTGAGAAGTCTAAAAAGTATGTTGTAGGTTGCAAATGACTAGGCACATAACTGCCTCTTTATGGAGCACAGCTGATAAAGTGTGAATATGTCTTGTTTTCAACATGTTCTCAAGAAGTGATGAAATTGTGTATTTGCTGTCTGTCCTGGGAGACCCTAGGCAACAGAAAAGCCAAGAGCTGGGAAGTCGTAAGGCTTAAAATTGCCATCCCCAAAATAAAATTGAACTCCAAAATGCAGGTAAACTTCTGAGTGGTATACAGGAGAGCTGTAAACTACATACTGTCTTCAGTCATCTGAAATAGGGTCACAGAAGTTGACTCAGCAAGGACAGTGTAAAATCCAAAGTGAGAAATTAGGAAAAACTCTCTAACTTTCTCTTTAGCCAGGTCTAGAAATCTCCTCCAGCTGTGTGAAGGAGAGCTTGATCCAGAAGGCGAACTACATCCTTAGACATTGAGAATAATAAAAAAATGTTTTCTGTATGTTAAATATCTCAGCTTCTATAGCTGCAATACTGATAGGCTTCCACAGGAGTTTGTGGGTGCTCAGCAGGTGCTCAGCTTTCAGGCTTTTGCCTTGTGTATTTAATTATAAAAGCAGTAGAAGAGTTTTGTATATAGAAACAGCAGGTCACTCATATTAGAATAACTTGGACCTAAAGATGTCTTAGTATAACTGACAGCTGGAACACAATAGCTCTACCTCAGGCAGCTGATGTGAAAGGGCTTTGTTATTGAACAGCATCCTGACACCAGTTGGGGGAAAAGAAGAGAATTAGCTTGCCACAAAATGGTGTAAACATCGAAATAAGTGCAGTGCAAATAAAAAGGAAATCTGGGAAGTCTGCCAATATAATGCTGGTCGAATTGCCTAGCAGAGAGCAGAGTTAATCCTTGGGACACTCTTCAGTGCCCAGAATTAGTTTGGATCCATGGAGCTCTGAAATATTCATTGTTTCTGCTAAATCTGTCTTATGGAATGATTACCTAGAGTCCCTGTAATCCACTAACACATTTACTTGTTATAGGTTTTTATTACACTTCCCTGCAGATGTTGCTGTTTCCAATTAGAGATGTAACTTCTACCACTGGCTGTTAATAACTATTTTGCCTTGAGACATATCTTATTTGCTAACTGAAAAAGGCAGGTTAATGGTGTCTGCACTATAGTATATTATTAGAAGTGAGTTTGTGAAGTAAACTCCCAGTGACTCTAATCTCAGGAATGCTGACTCCTCCTGAGGTCAGTAATTGGGTATTTTGGAATTTGCCATAGCAGCAGGCCTAAGCCTGTCTTCAGTCCCCTTTGAAATTCAGACCCTGAGGTCAGCAAAATAATTGGTTCATTTGAACAGAAAATCAGAAAGTGAAGGGTTCACTTTTCGCCTAGTGTCTAACTTCCAATTCACCAAACAGATTTTGAGATGTTCTTCTCTCCTTTAGGTAACATGACAAAGTCAGCCACTTTCCAGTTTCATTTCCACAGAGCTCCTCATCACTTTGTGCTCCCTGCCTGAAGCTCCTAAGTCTTTGGTTTGTCATGAACTCCAGACAGATAGAAGAGCAAGGCATGGCTGCTTTCACTGTTTTACCATTGCACAACCACAAGGTCTATTTTAGTCTTTGCTTTCCAGTTTTCATCCAGTTTTGTATATTCAAAAGTTCTTCCTTTTCTCTCAAAGTGTAGCATTGACTTCCTCAAGGGCTTGCTTTTGAACCACACTACAGTTTTGGGCTCAAGATCTTTATTATGAAGGAATTAAGTTATAATTATTAATTGGTAGTCATCTTGTTTCTACAAATGCTGTTTGAAATCAAGAGTTCTTTATCTGTATTCACTGCCCTGTGCTCTTTGACATCTGCTACCAAGTAAATCTTTGGTAGTTTAGGGCTGATGATGTCAACAAAATAGGAGAACTAGACCAGATTAAGTGAAGACTTCAGTGTATCCTTCACTAATGAAAATGCTAAATATAGTTGTGCTTCCTTGGAGCAACACAGTCTAAGTAAGCCATAATCATCCTGTATCTCAAATGGAAAAAAAAAAAAATAAAAAAAATGTGCAGAATAAACACCATGGACTGAGAAACACACAGCAGTATGGCTACTATTTCTGCAAAACTAAAAACATTTATCTTCCCATCAGTAGTTCTGTGCACATGGTTGCTTTACTGTTTCAAACATGTAATGCTTGAATAAAAAACACAAACTATGTGGTCCCTTCCAAAGGTCTTCTAAGGAAGAAAAGCACTACATTGGATCTAGGTAATGTCATGATTAACAGCACTCTAGAGCAGAGATACTCCCAATATAGCTCATGTTAAAAGTAGATGCCAGATCAGGTTCCCACTCACCACCAGGCTGTGTTTTAAAAGGGTTGGAAGGTGTCAGGAATTAAGTTTGGGCCCTTGATCCTGAAGGTCAACCTGTTACTGCCTTGATGTGAGTTAAACCAGAACACTAGTTGATGCAACTTGTTTGGTCTAATGTTAATAAGGTAATATTAACAAAATTTTATGCTTACAGAGACAAATTTTTAAATTCTGGCTGGGTTTTTGCTCAGATATCTTTGAGGAAAAATCTTCCTTCATGTTTTCTCTACCTTAGTTTTTCCCCTTTCTTTCTTCTTTTTTCTTTTTTTGCCTTAAGGTGGTTTTCATTCCTAATGTCATCTTTGTAAACTATAAATGCCTTCCTGTTGAAAGGAATGGAAAATGGTTTTGCAAGTGAGAATGTCATGAGCAGGGACAGACACTGGAATTTTTCACATCTTTTTCTCATTTGCCACTGTTTTTTGTTTGGGTTTTTTGTTTGGGGATTTTTATTTTTTTTTTTTTTTCTCTGTGTTACTTATGACTTCAACTTTAATTTTCCAAGAAGTTCTGAAAGTTTTTATTCTTGCCAGATTTTGTTCTGGCCAACAACAGAGTCTGAATCAGGACTGAGGATTCTCTGCAGTCTCCACCATCCACATTTTATATGCTTTGTGATGATGACAATGTCTATTTTCAATTGTTAGACACATTATACAGAATATAAGACTAAAGTTATGGAGCCTTTGCATACTTCTTAGTTCATTTTAGGAAGCATATTAAAAACCAGCCTGTTCCTGAAAACAATTATGTTCTTCCAAGCTTTACTACTAATAAAGAAAGGTACTACAATGCACCCGTAATACCAATTGTTTTCTTTGTCACTAAAATTCCTGGCTCTCTATAATCTACTGTGCATTTCTTCTTTGAAGCCTGGTAATTCAATCCAAAAAAAAAAGGAGCCAGATTGTCCATCTATGAAGAAGAAAGCAATCCCACAGCAGGTGGGGTTTTCACAGGAATGTCTATAAAATCCTCACTACTGAAAGCAACAACAGGATACCCAAATTGCCCAGTGCTGCAGATTTGTTATGGCAGTCAGCTTTCTGTCAGTACAACAGGGAACCAACTACATAACAGAAACAAAAAAAAACCCCCACCAAAACAACCGAGGATGTTTGCTAGCCACCAAACTTCCAATTTACTATTTCTACCATGGTAGTACCTGTGGGTTCTGACTCTGAAACTCAACTGCATCTGGCACAATCTGGGGGCTAGGGACAAGGGTGCTGTTGCAACATACTTCTCCCATGCCAGTACAGCAACCAGGCTGGCTCACGCTATACAGATTAACTGGAGGCTGATCGATTTTATGCGGCTGACGTCTTTCCAAGAGGTTGCTTTGACAGCCTTGAGATTGGTCAGGAAGAACAGAGCCTGAAGATGCCCATCTCTCCCAGATAAGTTCCCACCGTGGGTGACTGAGTAGGAGCTGGTATGGTGACAGTATCATAAAGGTATCCATTTCTGAGGTCAGAGCTGTGTTTTTCTGCTGCTTTCTGCACCTTGGGAGCTGGATAAACCAGCCAAAGAGGATGCAGGACTTGCCTCATGAGAGGAGAGACCACCGAAGATTGTCTGGGAACAGATGACTTCCACACGTTGAGTATGCCAAAGCTTTCCACATAAAAAGTGGAAAGGAAACAGAAATGTATCCAGGACCTGCTGGATGATATTGGTTACCATCATTCCTGACTCCTGCAGTGTTAATGATTCCATGGACAATTTTTTCAGTCTGGCAATCTTTGCCTTGGCTCCTTTTTGGAAACAAATACTTTGTTCTTAACTCCTCTGTTTCTGTGTTGGTTTGACTAAGATTTCTGTGGGAAAGTTTGAGAATTTCTTTTACTTTATTGGCAATGTTTCACCTTTTCCCTTAACCCCTCCTCACTTTTTTGGACAGATTTAATTTCTCAAACAGATGTCTCATGTTTCTGAAAGCAACATCCACATACTTAAGATTTCTTTCTGTTTCTATACTTTTCATTCTTTTTCTCTCTTCCTTCTTTCTTACTTTCTTTCTATTCTAAGTATCTGTGAACATTTCACAGCTCGTGTTCTGAAAAACTACTTTGTGAATTGTGATTTATACTGTCTTTTCTACAACTCCATGCCTGCAACCGTGCACACCCGAGCCCCCGAAGCCTGGATTTGCATGCAACAGGGTAATAACAAAGCTTCTACATAATCATCTGCATAGGCAATTAGGGCATGTATGCATACAGATGCCCAGCAACAGGTGCATAGGCATATTCCTTACATTTGGAGCCTGAGATTTTGGACTGTTCCAGTAAAAGGCTGGCAAGCTGCAGGGCCCTGCTTCTGCTTGGGAAGCAGATGGTACAAGCTGAACAACCATGCTTAAGAGGAACATTGCTTCATCTGTGACATAATGGGCCAAACTGGCCAGGCAGAAGGAATTAAACTTGTCTTAGGATGTGCAGGTATATGGTTGCAGACACTCCACACACAAAATACTTTGCAGCCCATTTTTTTACCCCACAACCAGTTATCAGCTGTGCCCAAGAGAATAGTCATTCTCTTGTGACATACAGCCAGGGATGTAAGTGCCTGCATTTTGAGATACTCATACGTTTTTTAGTCAGAATAATTTCAGGTCAGATTTTCAAAGGTGAACTTTGAGTATTGGTCTTCTTTTCCATTTCTGTCCTTCATGTCAATGGGTCTTTGTTTTCTTGAGCTATGCCAACTGCCTAAGTAACACTGAGGATCTGTGAAATACAAGCATAGTCAAGACCTTGCATAGACATCTAGCAAGGTCTTGATTATGCTCATATTTTGCATAAGCCCCAGGAGAGCTAAGGTCTGAACTCCTACACAGGAGTGCAGCTAGCAGAGGCACTTCTAGTCTGGCTTCCTCAAGGCTAAGGATGTTGTACAAACTTAAAACTTCCTTAAAACTAAGGAAGTTGCTTGCCACTGAACTCATTAACAAACAAAGGCTACAGTATCTGTGAATGCTCCTGGGCGCTCCAGACCCTCTGAACTTAGTTGGGGTGGCAAGGAAATGAGCAGTGCTTCTTGGCTCAGAGCTTCAGAGCTCTGCACCAGGCATAGCAAACAGGACTCCTGTCCACCTCAAAGACTGTAATGTGATTTACAAAAAGCCATCCACATCCTTCCTTCTAACACGTAGGTGCAATCGGCAAACTTGAAGTTGGTCAGTTTTGTCCAAATACTTACACCCTCTCCTCGTAGGCTCATAAGCATCTGCAGAATGCCACAAAGATAAGGATGTGTTCAGTGCACATGATGTTTGTAGGAACCTGAATGTATAATGGGAAGAAGCCTTCAATAACTTCATGGTCCATTTCTGGTGTCCAAGTAATTTTTGATCTACCAAAGTCATGACAGGCCTAATAATCATGTGTCTTGCACCAAGGAAAACCAGTTACATATGTCCAACACATCCCTCTCATTATATGACAGGCTTCCCACAGGCAGTACTACCTTGGAATGTCAAAGGGAACAGGGAAGAAGAAACAGAACTCTCCTTATATTTAAGCCTATTTCAAAGAGATAATGTATTTAGATGACCTATTCTGAAGCTGTTTCCGTTCATTCCAAGAGGCTCACTGCACAGCTCATGTGGAAAAAAGCTGCCAACTTTTCTTACCTTCCTCGCCCACCCCCAACCCTCTAAATCAAATCTTTTCATAATCTGTACCCAGAGTGCAAGGATGGCACCTTGCACTTCTTTCAAGTTTTGTCATTTGGATACTAAAAACAGCTGTTTGCCTCTACCTAAGGAGCAGAGTGAAGCCTCTGCCACAAATGGGAGAAGCAAGCAAGAAAACACTCTGGAACTGATACCTGGAGTGAGAGTGTATGCTTACAGTCTAGTAACAAGCTCATGTTGAGTTATGTTTTTCTCCAGATGCTTCTTTCACTGCAATGCAAATGCTCACAACAAAAATTAAGAGGTACTGCATGCAGTGTACTATATAACATTCTGTAGGATCAAATAAGAGACTCGGTATCCCCTTTTAGTCCTAGCATCTATTTACCTATCTTTCTTCATGAGAGTCAAAATGTCAGCACAATGTCAGCAAAACTGTGTGACTGAGCAATACAGTTATGCAGGAAAATAATATGAAGGAAAACAATCCATCACTTCTTCAATTTTATGCATTCTGCCAGCCTGTGCCAAGGTGCTTTAGAAAGGTCCAAGAAAACAAATAGGCTTCAGCACATTGCAGGACTGGGCTGCAACACGTTGTGTAATCATAGCTGTGTAAGCACATTTTGACCCTTTCTGAGACAGTTTAGATTCACTAGCTCTCATTCTCATTGTAAAATCAGTCTTCAATACTTCTGACAGATTTTAATCATCTCTCTATAAGCAGAAATGGATGAGCAAGATAGTCTTGCATAGGTGCTAAAGCATTTTCACAGAGAGAAACAGTTTTTATATATATTTTTTTTTTATTTAACTGAGGCTTGCATTATTTTATCAGTAGGAGAATAATTAGGTCTGTAAAAGCATACATGTAAGATGGGAAACAAGTGTGCAATTTGCTTGAAGTCAGACATTGACTCCCAAGGAAATTTTTTGCTTTTTAATATCTTCCAGGGAAAATTTGTGCAGACGCCAGGTAATTATTAAACTTTGTATAACTCACATGGATGGAATTGACTATATATCTCTAATTGCATAATAAAAAATGATTGGCAAAAAATGAGTCAAAATTAAATATTTTGGTTCATTGTATTCCTTGGCTTGTACAAAGAATAGAATGTTCCTGGAAAACAGAGAATCACTTTGATTCTCTGTTGTTTGTGACTTGGAAGTGCCTTCTGCAATACTGGGTACAGCCTAATCTACAGAGTATTCATGTGTTTTGTGCATGAGTCAACATCACTTCTAAGTTCATGAGGGACTCATAATGTACGTTAGCATATACAACAGCTTTCACAAGTCCTGTAGACAAAAAGAAGAAATATATGTTTTTGGAAATGCATTCCTTATCCGTTTCTTTTTCAGAAGAAAAAACATGTGGTTTTGTGTCAGCTGTGTTCATGTCATGATAACTAAAATAAATTTGTGTCACAAAAAAAAAAAAAAAGTTTTGTACTTTTTCTCCATGATGGATAAGACCACTGCAGCTGTAGGTCCTTGGAGGAAAAAAAACCAGGGTGGGTCCTGAGGGTGGGAATCATGCATGCAATGGCAGTAGTGTCCAAAAATATATTTACCAGAAAAAGGGAAAACAAAAATACTGGAAGATACAAAGAGTATCCAATTGGAACAGAAGTGTCAGTGGGGACTCTGCTGGTCTAACACATAACAGAGCTGTAGGCACAAGGCTCTCTGCCTCTTCATTTTTATTTGGAAAAGACGCCTGTTGCCAGGATCATCAGAGATTGTTATTCTTCATTAAAGCCATGAGACCTTGGAAACACCTGCCAAGTTCATTTTTTAAAAACAAAAACAAATAAGCCCTGGAAATGCCTAAAGGGAGGATAAGGTTACTTATTGTTGCTTAAAAATTCATTTGGTGCCACATCAAAGCAGCAGTAGGTATATTTTAAAGTGACAGGTCTAAAAAATATTGGTTTTTCTCCCACCTGCCCCTGAACTCTCTCCACTCCAAAAGAAGCATTCTCCAATGGTCGCCAATTAGTGAGCTGGAGTATTTAAAACTCAAACAAGGACCTTCTTCTCCCTCTCATACTCATTAGCTCACTTCAACCCTCCTTAGTCAAGGGATTTTCTAAAGAGTTCATTTAGGAGTGCTAATAATAGTAATTAGAGGTCGAGAAACCATCTTGAAACTTGATCCAAATTTTCACCCAAAACTTGAAATGAACACAAACCCTTTCTGAGTTTTGAAGGGGCTGGGAATTCTTTCAAAGAAGGAATTCATGACTTGTAAATTTCCTTTTTAAAATGTTGTTTCATTCCTGCACACCCAGCCCTTGAAAAATATCTAAGCAGAAAAGAAAGTTCTACAAGTATTTCTTGTGCTGCTTTTTTGCCCCTGCTCAAAATACATGCAGTATTACTGAGACTGTTGTAAACCATGGGCCTCTTTCCTCCTTCGTTCACGTTTATTCTGTGCCAATGGGATGATATTAAATTACCTCCTGCACCTCCCAGGAGTCCAGTCTTTCTTTACACTACCTTTTTCCTGTCACAGATTGCATGCTGCCCCTGTCTCCCACAGATAGTTACAGAAGCCCAGCAGTTGATTTGATATACAGCTTTTTCATGCATCTCAGTATGTTCCGGTCTGTAGCTCAAAACAGTTGAGGCAGCACGTGGCCCAGACGTTTTTCTTTCACGATAGGACATTCATCTGTATATGATCAGTGCTCCGCTAGGGTGGCTGCAGCAGCCTCCATGCAAAGGACAGATGCAAAAAGCTGTACTGGGAGCCAAATTCTGATTCACTGGCTCCAGCAGAAGTTAATCCAGGATCCTGGAGCAAATAAAAAAGTAGTGAGGTCCAATGCTTCTACTGATGGCTTTGAATCACCTACATACATCTTTCTCCTGTATCTGTCTCAAAGTAAAAAGGGCATCTATAGAAAAGGATAAGAATCAAGTCTGAACTGGGCAACATGTAGTCTTTTCAGCACTCAAAGAAAAGGCTGAGCCTTCTATAACTGGATTTATGTGAGAGTAATTTAGATTTTGAACTACACAATGACCTACTACAAATATTATTAACCTGTTTGAGCTATAATGCAAGCACTGGGTTTCATTATGACCTTGCACTGCCTGAATAGTTTTCTTATAAATCTTATTTTATGGCTGTTCCTTAAAGATTCTAGAAATGTATTATACATTTTCAATTCTGGCAGATTACTCTGGAATGTAAGGATTCTATATCTTGCAAAGGACTTTTAAAGACGTTGGCAAGTTTTCCCTTGTAATTTGGATAAAATGAAAACAGTTTTCAACCTTCAGCTGCAGTTCAAACCTGAACCAAAGTTACGTTTTGATTCATAACATCTTGAACAACTTTACATGTGGTTCATTATCCGAAGCAGACCTGGTCCAAAACTGTAATTTCTTACTGCAGAGATATTTTCGTATTTGGTTTTGTCATGAACCGAAACATAATGGCAAAAGGGCAAAACAACGTATAGAATGAGAAGCAGAGAAAAGATTGATTCAGAAATATCAAAACATTTAATTTTTAAAATGTAAAAAAAAAAGTTTTTAAAATGTCTAAATATTTCATTGAAGAATTTTCCTTCCAGATGGAACATTTCAGCATTCTTAAAACTGAATATTCCATATCTGGCTAGGCTTACAGCGGCCTTTTTGTATCAAAGCTGCATTATCAAGTATGATCACATCACTTGCTGGAAAGAGAGCAGTTGCTTCTAAGTGGTGCATGAACTATGTTCTGTTTTAAAACTATCCTGTTTATACTCAGATTACGTGAACATATTTTCTTTTAATATTGAGTAACAAAATGCTTCTATTATGTAGATTCTTAGCTAAGGTGTGCCTCCTGGTAAAAAAAAAGAGAAGGAAAACTCAACTGTAGCTAGTTTTTGTTTGCTAATGCATACTATTTAAGAAGAGATGGCATTCCAGCATGTCAGTGATTAAAGCTGGGGAAAATTTAAAGCAAGAGTAGAAGAAACATTACAGAGAACTATCCAGGTTTATACAGGTTTGTCAAACCATTTCTGAAAATGTTATTCTTCAAAGCATAAAATATATGCAGATGTATAAGTACACAGTATAAACTCCCCCTGCCTTTCCTCTTCTAGGTTCCCTTGCTGCTCTAAAACATTATTTGTGATGGGTTCGGTTTACATTAAATTGCATGTATATTACATTTCTGTAGCATTAGACCATACTTGGATAAGTTTTGTTTGAAGACAAACACTTTTACTCAGAGACTGTAATGAGATAGTGACTTGAAGATACTTTTTGGCCAATGGTCTTTTGATTAAAAGTACCTTTTCATTAGAAATGTTAATGTCTATAAAAATTGTTTATCTTAGGCAATTTTTAATTACTGAGCAAGTTTTAATTTTTCATATATCCCTTGTACAGTCAGTATAAGCACTGCCTTCCATAGCGCCAGGTATTAGTGCATTAAGTAATAAATTCATAACTTGCTACTAGCTTTATATTATTTCTTTAATTTTTAGAGCATAAAGTAGAGATCTGATTGGTTGATTGATCTCTCTATGTGATACCATTGCAGAAAAGCCTATTTGAAGTCTTCCAATTGCATAATGAAAATTAAGGGTGAGAAAGCCTGGAATCAGTTGCCCTTAGTGTGTGTTTTACAAATAGTTCCAACCTTAAATGAATAATATCCTGCTTTGACATATTATTTCCACTAAAACTAATGGCAATGTTGGATTTTGTGAGGCCACACACCAGCAAAAGTCATGGAAATATTCTGTTTAAACAAAAAACCTCAACAAGAATTATTCATGGCAGATGATAGTAAATTAATACTTTCCCTGAAGAGCTATTCTACAAAGAAACAGGAAGCTTGTTAATGCAATTTTTACTCAATACTCAAGAAAATCTGAGTTTAGAAAACCACTCCTGGTCTCCCACAGTTAATTTTCCTCTCATTCACATTGCTGCAAATCAAGAGCTGCCCCACTGAACTAAACAGCAATATAAAATCAGGGCAAGGTGCATCAGGCTGTGGGTCACCTATGCTTTGGGGCATACAGAGTTCACAGCCTTTTAAGCAGTTTGTAAGATTTATTACACTCTGAAGGTTAGGCTGTGGACAAGCTAACCTTTGAGCATAAACCAGCATGTACTTGACCCACTCAGTAGCATCTTTGCTGATCAGCAGTCTCTGACTGAACCATGCAGTCCTAATGGTGTTGGCCAACAGAAGAAGATGTGGTACTTTTTTTCTCAAAAGTATGACTGTCACACACTGCTCTGGATAGCCAAAAAGGTTTATGTAAAAGCTTTTATAGCATCATGTGGACAGTCCCACAAGCCAAGTCAAGACCAGAGACATCAGGTATCAAAATCTTGAGCTCTTGTTCTTTGTTCAGATCTTTTTTTTAATTTGGTGCCATTACAGCATCTTGTTTAGAGCAGTAAGATGGGAATGAGAAATAGGGATCAAATGGTACCTGCCAGTGCTCACATGCTTCTGTCAGTGCCCTGGAACGTACTAGGTGCACAAAGACCTCTGCTTTCAACCACATAGCTACTGCAGTGGGCTAGCTTACTAACTTAAGTATAGCCAACAAATGTCAAAGCACTCCCTGATTTTACACATTGAGCTCTCTGGCACAGCAGCTATATTTGCATGGCTCCTCATCTCTACCAGAGGTTGTATAAACAGCAAATGGCATTTGTGGTTGCCAGTGGTGTGACCTGTGATTCTTGAACCCTGGGGCTGTCACACACAGCTACCCTATGGATTCCCCTGAGAGCAAGGGCAGATAAAGGCTGACTGTGATACAGTATTAGAAATCCTGCTATATATCCAAGCTCTATGGGTCTGAATAACAATGAGCAAATTGGGGTATTTATTCCAGCAGCTGAGGCGTAGTCAATTTGGATGATATGGGAATGAATTAGCTGAGTAACTCTCAGCCTTACATTTTCACTCCTTCTGAGGTACATACTCTCCCACTCGCCCTACCATGCCTGTCCCAGACATAATTATCTTCTCTAAAGATTCATGAGGGCCTGTGTGCAGAAGTGACAGCAGAGAGGAAATACTAACTGCAGAAACATGAAGCCAGGGCAGTTTTGTACATTTTGAATATGTTAAGGCCAGCAGCATCCTCATTAAACTCTGATTAGCTAGTGGACTTGATCCAGGCTAATTCACAGCTGAATGGGATTTTTTTTTTTTTTCTTCTTCTTTTTTTTTTTTTTTTTCTCTCTTTTTTTTTTTTTTTTTTTCTTTTCCCTTTTTCACTGCCAAAGGTATGCAATTAAGAGCTCACACACCTCCAGGTCTTGTAGTTTTTTGAAGCAGGGATCTCATACCAGCCTTGCAATAAAGCCTTCTTGTCTTTGGGACAATATTCTTCACTAATCTCACTTCTGGCAATTTGCTTTTTTCTTGCTGAGCAGATTTAGAAACAAAAAACCTTGAAAGGGCATGGGAGGAGGAATACTCTAGGGCTATCTAATCCCATCCCCAAAGTGGGAGTTTTCCATTCAGCTTCTCTTTTAATGAGCACTGGATAAATAAACTTCTACTGCAACACTACTTTGATTCAAGAGGCCTAAGAGGACCCAATTATGCATCCAGAGGGAGTGAGTTGGCGGTCTGGTTTTCAAAGTAAATGCAATGTAGCAACACAGGCCTCTTGTAATTATGGCTTCCCTACAAATTTATAAACCCAGAGGTGAGCTTTGCTTTGGTTGATTGTTTAAATGTGATTATTATCTTTCTTTCACTTTCAGCTTGTTAATAAAGCTTTCCCAAATGTGGTGCTTGGAGTTATTCTTCCCAAGCCCCAGGATCCCAAAGGTTTAACTGGAAACCAGTCATCTGCTTCACTGAAAGGGACACAGTCAGGTCCAGTCAAAGATTAGTTGAAGAGACAAAATGTTTGACAGACACACTGAGGGGGCCACATCCTATTTTCCACCTCAGAAAGAGAAAGGGAGAGAGAGACAGAAAGAAGTAAGTTAAAAACAGAGACAGGGAGTGACTCAGAGAGCAGAAAGAAAGAAATACTAATCAAATATCAGCCTGTCTCATGGGAATCACCCTGTTTATGTTATTTGTCTTCCTTTGCAGCTGTCAGTATTACAGTCACAGCACTAAGGTGTGTTTTTCTTTACGGTGCACAAAGATTTTTACACAGCCTGTTTAAAAAAATGAGGGAAGACAGGATGCTCAGTGAAACATTTTGCAGTCCTGGTCTCACAAAAGCTTGTGTGCAGTGGGTCACAAGGAAAAGCTCTCCTTTCCCACTTCTAGGCTCCCCAGGTAGATGGGATCAGTGAAATGAGTGTGGCTATGACATGTAAGTGGAGGCATGGGATGTATCACATTGCATGTATGTACAGCTTGAGAGAAGCAAGATAGTTACTTCAGATCCTTGTCTTTCAATGACATGCCAAAGTTTTTATAAATACAGATATATATGGGGGGTTAATCTTAAATTTATGCTAATAATATAATATGCTTTACATATGATATACATAGAGCTAACATGTGCTGTAAGTACATCATAGTATGTTTTACTTATTAAAGCTGTATAAGCTTATATATACACAAGAATTATGACATAGCCAGTTGCATATAATTCAAGCACATTAGGCTGACATATGTACAGCTGAGCTATAAAAAACAATTATTTTTTGACAATGAAGTTTGGGAGCATGGCAACCATTCATGACTTCGTCCTTGTGATCATTTGTGTAATTTGTACATGTATACTTTTCAATTGCTGTTGATTTTAATGGAATTATGGTATTGCTATCTATTTTTATGCTTCTCTTAAGGAGCTTGCAATATACATTACATCACTCCTAAAACAGATACAGTAGAGATCCACTGAACTAACAGAAAGACATGCGAAGGAGAAGTGATCGTCCTTCTTCTTGTACAGAGGAAGGATTTTGTAAAAGGAAAGTCATGAAGCACAAACTAAGCTAAAGCAAATCAGTCTCACACAGTCACAAAAGGTGTTTCCAGCAAGAAAAAAGGAATGCATAGGCTCAGGGAATGGTTTTGCAGTGGAAACAACAAATGAAGCTGGACAAGGCAAATCACTGTTTGGTGTGCATGGTGTGAGCTGTACTGAGAACTGCAGTTTGACTTCATGACAAACAACATTTTAATGCAGCAAAGGAATGGAAAAGAGAAAGGCAGGGGGATTTTTTACTGTATATACATGCATCTACATGTCACAGAATCACAGAATGTTAGAGGTTGGAAGGGACCTCAAAAGATCATCTAGTTCAATCCCCCTGCTAGAGCAGGATCACCTAGATCAGGTCACACAGGAACACATCCAGGTGGGTTTTGAATGCCTTCAGAGAAGGAGACTCCACAACCTCTCTGGGCAGCCTATTCCATTGTTCTGTAACGCCCACCGTCAAGAAGTTTTTTCTCATATTTATGTGAAACCTCCTAAGTTCCAGCTTGCACCCATTGCCCCTTGTCCTATCATTGGTTAAGACTGAGAAGAGCCTGGCTCCATCCTCCTGACACTCACCCTTTACATATTTACAAACATTAATGAGGTCACACCTCTGTCTCCTCTTCTCCAAGCTAAAGAGACCCAACTCCCCCAGCCTTTCCTCGTAAGGGAGATGTTCCACTCCTGTAATCATCTTTGTAGCTCTGCGCCGCACTCTCTCAAGCAGTTCCCTGTCCTTCTTGAACTGAGGGGCCCAGACCTGGACACAGTATTCCAGATGTGGCCTCACCAGGGCAGAGTAGAGGGGCAGGAGAACCTCTCTCCACCTACTAACCACATCCTTTCTAGTACACCCCAGGATGCTATTGGCCTTCTTGGCCACAAGGACATATTTCTGGCTTATGATCATCCTGTGAAAAGTAATGTTATCAGAAATGCCTTGTGTGTGCACATATGCATTTGTGTATGTCCAAGTCTGCTTTCTTTCATCAAGTGGCTCTCAAGAGTTAAACAATATGTAAAATATGACAGGGTATATTTTTACTATCTCACAGTTTGGGGATTCAGCATTAGTCTCAGGACGAGAGCAAGCAGGACTATAGATCAGAATTCGCAGGAAATTATCTGTCCCCCCCCAAGCATATTTGTAGACACCCCAGCTGCTCCTGGATTACTTTCAGACTCCAGGGGCTTAAAGCATAGGGCACCTAGCAGATCAGGAAGCCAAGCACAAAATGAGTAGTTATCTGGAAAAAAGCACAATTCTACTAGTTATGCAGCAGAGCAGTTTATGCTGAATGACTTTGACCCTCCAGAAAAATAATAAATAAATAAATAAATAAATATCATAAAACAAAACAAATGAGAAAACAATTTGGAAGTGATTATTTTCAATCTCAAAATATTTCATTTTGGGAATTCACATGGAGACAGAACAATGCTCTACCAACGACATTGCAGAAGGGAAGCTAGTTGCTCACAGGAGGTGATTCAGATCCCTTCTTTCTGATTTGCAAGCAATACACAATTTTCAAGAATGAGCTGCAGCATATCCTCATATTGTACTGGATTCCCTCAATAACTGTATGAAAGATGTCCATCTCTCCAGGTTGGGTCTCTAGTCATCAATACTTTGTGTCATGCTTTGTTTCTCTTGCCTAATGGAATAATAAGATATGAGAAGAGCCTGAGGTTACAGCCAGTTTCCTGCCTTTGTCACCTTTATGTGAACACTGGAATAACAACAGCTTGTTTTCTAATGTGCTTTCTTTGTTTCTAATAGAAAGAGATAAAATCTCTAAAGAGCTACAAGCACTTGCTTGCAGTTAACAGCTATAAACAGTAGAACAGGGGCACAGGCATCCTTTCCTGAAACTCAGGTTGGCTTCTAGATGAGTAAGACCCTCGGTGTAAATAAAATTCATGCTGCTCACAGGCACAACCAAGTGATAGGAAATTTCCAGAGTTGCTATTGAAAATTCAGGACAGTTGTCTAATTCAGTGTGTGTGGCTGCTTGCATGTGAAACTCCCATGGGTTAAAAAACAACTGTTTCAAAGTACGGACCTGTCCTGTAGACACCCATCTCAGAAGGACCTGACTCCTTTCTGAGGTTTTCCATGGTAGGAAACTACACATCATTATGAGCTACTACAGCCTGGAAAAACCTTCACTTTCCAAAACACTGAGAGAGAAGGGGGAACTATGCATCTGGCATCCTTTTTTTTTTTTTTTTGCAACTGACAGTAGAAACCACCCATATGATCCTGGTTTGCAGTCCACTGCTCATCCAAGTTTCTTTTGTGAACCCAAAGTAACCCAAAGTAAGCTTTACAAGCACCTTTGCCATGTTAAAAAAAATAATTCATCAAATGATTTACACTTCAGACCACATCTGGAGAAGTGTCCACTTCTGCTCTCCCCAATTCAAGGGGGACAGGGAAATACTAGGGAGAGTCCAACAGGGTTCTGATGGCACTGCAGCGCATCTTTATGGGCCTAGCAGCCTGTTAACATGACACCTAAACAGGCAAACTCAGTCTCATCATACAGAGAATTTTGCCCAGATTTGATATAGGCTTTTTGCTTGTTTGTTTGTTTGTTTGTTTTGGGGTTTTTGTGGGTTTTTTTTTTTTGTTGTTGGTTTGGTTTGTTTTTTTATGTGAGCAACCATGACTTCATTCATTAACAGTTTGTCACATCATGGTAGATCAGGCATATACTAGGGAAAATTTCAAGTTTGAAAGGGTTTACATGCTCATTCTGCCCATGGTATCAAAGATGAAACATACCTAAAGAAAGAAGTTACATGAAGTGGAAAAGTTTGGCAAGATTACTGGAAATATGTTGAAATCAGTTCTTTATTAGAAGTGTCTACCAGCCTCACTAACTGAAATCTTTACAAATACAGCATGTTTTCAAGAGGTAGAAGGCCTTGAATAATAAATCCTTTAAAAATGAGAACTTGATCGTTTAGGGAAGACAAAAAAAAAAAAAAAGAATGAGAAAATGTACCTCTCCAGTAATATAGTGGCCATATGCTGATTTAAATTTTCAGATTTTAGCCGTCAGCCTTTACTCCTCAAATACAAAAGTGATGTGCCCCACAATGGCCAAGACTAGTTAGATACTTAGCCTGATTTTCAGAGACATCGAGTTTTAGCAATTCCAGTGAAATCGAGAAGATTGGATAGGTGCTTTGTAGTTGTGAAATCCAGTCTTATGTTTTGCAGACATTTGAAGGGGTATCTCCAATTACAATTTCACCTATCTCTAAAAACAGCATGAAAAGTACATTGCCTCGCCAAAATAACACAAATGTTTTCAATTATTGAAACACACTGTTTATAATATAATTTACCTCTACCTTGCTTTGCTATGCTTACTTAGCATTTGCCTTTTAGCTGGGACCTAGCCACTTTATTAGCTAATTTTGATTTTGAGACTTTATTAGCCAATTTTGATTTTGAGTTCAGTAATGACATGATCAGAAATAGTGCATACAACACAGAAAATCTAGACTCCAGTCTTTTTTCTTTCTTTTTTCTTTTTTTTCAACATCTGTTTTCATTGTATCTGGGAGGTGAGAAGAAAGAATTTTGTTGCTCTCATACTGTGTTAAGTTTTTTCCTGAAGCTTTAGTTTGGGAAGAGATTTCCCTTTCCTTTGAAATAGCAATGCAATGAAAACTCTGCCAAATCAGTCTCACAGCATACTTCTATCTATCCTGTCTACTGGCTCTTTTTATGTCCCGGGACACACCATGCACGTCATAAAGATGCTGTAGGGAAAAGTGAGGCAGTGAGCAAGAGTAACTGGCCAAACATCACACCCCAAAGGGCAGCTTGAGGTAAACCAGAACAAATGAAAAAAACCAGCTGAGTTCCTTTCTGCCACCTCCCCTAGGATGTCTTTTTTTTTTTTCCCTCATATAATCATCCATTAGCTTCACACTACAAAAAGAGACAGCTGAAAAAACTACAATCAAAAGAAAAACATGATGGAGAGTTTTGACAACTGGAGAAAAACAGTTTAAAGCAAGCTGAGTTTACACAGAGAATTCTTTATGCTCCATTAACACAGCATTTCATAGAGTACTCTCCAATAAATATGTGTTGAGCACTGCAGTTTCCCATTGAGTAAAGGCTTCTGAGAAAGCTTTCTGGAGGCAGGAACAGTGCAGCTATTACTCTGAGAGGACATAGCCACTGGGGCACAGTGAAAATAACACAGCATCGGAGAGGGACTAGGTAAACCTGGAAGCCTCTCTAAAATGGAGCATGGTGTGTAGGTGAAAAGGATCATGTCTAGATGACTATCTGCAGCCTTAAACTCAACCAACTCGTAAGAAGCTCCCATCTGCATCATGTGACATAGCATCATTTTAAAATTACCTTTGAAGTGCCAGCAGCAAAAAGGGCTCTGCTTCATTTCTAAATCTTCTGAACAAAATTATAGCTGGTGTAATAGACATCCATGGCCTTCACGGTACTCAGTGTGAACAGTTTTCTTCCTAGTGTTCTCAAGCGGGAGGCAACTGCAAGCTGGGTGCTTGGGTTACAAGCTAAAATATCAGTGACCACAGAAACTGGGAAGGACAGGAGTCCTTGCACTGGGGTTACACCAGGATCAGCCTGACAACAGGATCAGCCAAAATTGCAGATCTCTTGTCTTAATCTAAAATGACTCTACTGAGCTCCACAGATGTTTACTGTGAGGCCTCCAGGTAGACTTCCAAAATGTCAGTACCATAGCTGCATCTATCACTGCTGCTTGTAATGTGAGGTTTGTCTCATCAGTACTAACATGGATCAGTTCTCATGATTTCCACCTGAGCTGCAGGGTGGCTGGGGGCCAGCCAGCTACATCCAAGACTGAAGTGATGGACCAAGCAACCAGAGTAGTGCTTATCTTCTACTCTAGCAAATATAATTCAAAGATGACCTATTGACTGGGGAGGTACTTCTCTTTGCTTCACTCCTTGTGTGGATCATCTTGTGGAATATTTTGGACTCTGCATCAAACACATGACCAACTGCTAAGATTTTATTAACCTTGGGCAGGCTTTCAAAAGACATTGTGTAAGGACATTGTATAAAAGAGAGAGAGAGAAAGAGTAAATTTGTATGTCTATAAAGTATGTGTAACTTTAAGTGTATATGCATTCATATGTATAAAATACAGACCAGAATCCTAGATCTGACAATAGCTACTACAAGATCAGAACAGGGAAATATCAGAGTAGCATTTCCCTGCTAAAACCCAGCTCCCAGCCTCCTGATCCTTAGGAAGTTACTAAGCTGGAGGTCACGTGTGCATTTTTATATTTTATAGACTCTGATAATTTTTTCCCCAACCCTGATCCCCCTTTGAATCCCTTCATACTTTTGGCCTTCACAACACAACATGACAATGAATACCATTGTATAATCGTGTGTCATATGAAAAAAAAAAAATTGCTGCTTTTTTTGTTGTTGTTAATTTTATTTCTGCCTGATAATTTAATCAGAAGCCCTTTTTCCCAGCTCAGTCACAAACATGCTATGTGATCTTGGACATCACTTATAATCTACGCCTCAATTCCCCATCTGCAAAGCATGAATCAAAGCGCTCCCTCAGGCAAACTCCCACCAAAACTAAATGACAGTAAATACCACTTTAACCAGATATATTCTGTCATTATTTCAGCATCCCATCTTATCTGATAAAAAGGTTTGCTAAAAAGTTCTATAACTTCTGTGGGAGTATGGTCAGGTAAGGGTGGATAAAGGCACTAAAAGGACTTCAGAAGCTGAAATAAGACCTGCGTCAGGCAGTTGTGGTTTGAAAGAAAAGAAGGTGTCTACCTTTGACTCCAGAAAATGAAACACTCTTTCTCCACCATATGGGCCAGTAGACAAGCTGGGAACAACAAACCTTGCTTTTCATTGCCATGAGAGTGTCATAGAGCCTGTGTGAGCTCTCTCTTTGAGGTTTCATTGAGAGGTGGACACCAAACTCCAGTCAGAGCTTCTGAAAGTCACATTTCAGAGAACCAAAGCAAAGAGAGTCTGGTTTAGTACTTTGTGTGAGTTTGTGTCTGTCAATCTTTCTGGCTTCCTTGAATCCTGAAGGCAAGATGGAGGTAGATATGCAGCTGCACACTCAAAGAGGAACAGAAGACCTTTTTTCCCATCCTCAGCCTGCCACTAATCTCTCTCCCATACATGCTAAAAATAGGCTGTATTGCAGACTCTCTAGGCAACAAAACTGGTGACTGATAAGAGAAGTCGTTCAGGAAATTCTGTATGCCATTGCTGGGGTACCACAGGGCCAAGGACTCCATGGGGCTGGGAGGGAGGGTTTGTGGCGTCCCCATGTAGGTCCATCAGGGCAAGACCTGGAAGCCAGGGCCTGTCCCACTGCCTTGGCCAGGAGCAGGGCAGCTGGAAGACACAGGGACAGCCCAAGCCCCAGACACTGGGTACCTCACTGGGGATGGGACAAGGATGTGTAAAGCTGTGGGCCTGTGAGTGGTCCTGGCTCAGTGGAGCCCGTGGATGGGCAGGACAGGGCTGTGAGGAACTGAAGACCAGTTCTGCTGCAGTGTGTCTGGGACATGGACTATCTCCTGCAGGTTGACATTAGATAAACTCCAGGCTCTGGACAGAATTTTTAATTGCAGGTGCTTTCTGAATACTGGCAGTTTCGGTGTTTCCGGGTGGCTTTGGTAGCAATCTGTGTACATATAAGATAGGTACAAATATATGTTGGCAAGAGCATCAGGTGTTGAGGCCCCAACACTCCAATGTCTAAAATGTGAAAAGTATCAATTATAATGAATGCTAACTACTTAGGTAGCAATTCTGACCTTCATAAATGATCTGAATCCTTCTCATTCAGCACATACCTCCTCAAAGGCCTGTAGAGTGGACATATGAAGAAAGCAAACCTACCTTGCCTACTATGGTTGCAGCAGGTATGGATGTGGGTCAGGAATTTCAAGGATGATACAGGCCCCAGAGATGTCAATCAAATTCTTACTGACTTTGAAAAGCTTGGAATTTCACTCTGAAAGGAATATTCAGTCAGTTAAGCTTTTGAGTGTCCATTCCTCTATCAACTAGAAGTTCTGCCTTGACTTGAAAGTCACAGTTACTCTGTGCCATCCAGATGATAAACAGCAGGAAAAAGCTCACTGCAGGCTCACAAATGGACCTGAGCAACATTTCAGGCCAATCTGTCTGAACCCCATCTAAAGGAAGGATATTTTCAGCCTGTAAGGACACAGTGAATTTTAACTTTCTTGGTGCTCTTTGTTTACAAAACACGTACATGTGTCATGAAAAAACAGACCTTTTCAAAAGACCTGCATCTAAGGGTGACACAGATAGAGTACACTGACTCCCATATTACTGACTGTAAGGACATCTGTTTTTCTCTTGTTATAAGATGTATATACAAGTTTCCACAGTCTTTAAAGCCATTTGACTGTAAGTGTATTGAAAGCACTGATATACGTGTCAGTAATGTAGCTGTAGACAAGGACCAGATCCACCTCCAGAGTGGTTTTTGACAGTTTCCAGGCTTTGCTATTGAAATGCAAGTAGATGCTGAATGTGGGAAAGGCTAAAGCTATGCTGCTTGGCTCAGCGCCCAGGACTGAAAGATTTGGGTCCACTTTTCCAGCTGAAAAATGTAATGTACTTCTTCCCATAATTTCAAGGGGTTTCATACTGAGCTGGGGAGGACAGGGATAGCTCCAGTGAAGTAAACGGAACTGTGGGCATAAGTGGTAGCTCCAGATCTGATGTGTATTATGTCTTATGAAGCAGTTAGCTTAAAATTAATTATAGATGGGTCAGACACAACAATCACTAGCAAGCATAAGAAACTTTTTTATTATTATTTTGTCTTTCTTATATTAATCTGCATGAAATAGTGAGTATTTACCTTTAAGATCAGCTCCGTCTATGAACTGTATAGAGATAGAGCGTATAAATTGTATGGGAAATTTGGGCAAAGACATTGTTGGGGTGGAAACTCTTGAATCAATTATAAGAGATTTCTTTGCCGTTACTTGCCTTGAATTTTCTCAGTTTACAAAATCAACCTCTCAATCAACATTTTTTCAGAAGTATTACACTGAATTCAATATATTGTGCCACTGGGAAATTACCAGAATTTTACTACTAGAACACCAAACCAAACCAACCAAACAAACAAACAAACAACAAAACAACCAAACAAAACCACATACATAAAAACAAACCAGAAACAAACAAACAAAACTCACCAAACAAACAAACAAACCAATCTAAACCCACCAAACAACTAAAAAAAAAACCCAAACCAAACAAAAATATTTGTACTATGCTCAGTTACATATGTATAGCTCAGCCTAAGCATTTTATTTTCACTAATGGTCTCAGCCATGCAGAAGATGGGAGGTTTTTGCTGGGGCACTTTGATTAGCAGATCTGCATTGTTTTATTCCTCTCCTTTCCATCTTACATATTCTTTGGACAAAAGGCAGGCCCAACTGCCCAAATATGCAGCTCCAGGGTACTATGTGAATAGATCTGGTAGCTCAGGTTCTTCCACTAATCCAGGTTTACATCTGTTCCAGACACAGTCTTTATCCTGCAAGTCGCTTTGAGGTTGTGTAGCAGGAAGTGCCAAGTTATTATCCTCCCTTGCAGCGCTGAGTAAAATCTACACAAAGATGTAATAAAGCTAATTACTAGGTGTAGTCTTTCACTTGCAGGTAAATCTGTGGCTTCTTGGGTCTTACTTCTTGGGTCTTGCTTCTTTACTCAAGAGTAAAAAAAATAGAAGCATTATCAGATACTAGGTATATCTATCAAAACATGGACTGGCATTCATGCAAGTGAGGACCTGTGCTATATAGAATCACAGAATAATTTAGGTGGGGAAAGACCATCAAGTCCTGTCACACGCTCTATGTCTCTCACTGTTTTGCCTGTCGTCTTTAGTGTAGACATAGGTCACAGTCAGTAGCAGCTCCAGATCAAGTGTGCAAGGTCTGTGAAATCACCAAGGATGTGGATATTCTTCAGAGTGAGGCTGAGAAAGGAAAACTGCTTAAGCAGGAGGATTTTCCTCAGTTCCAGCAAAGCATCCAGTGCCAACCAAGTAAAATTTCTGTAGGAATAGCAGCATTGCTAAGTTGCCTCTCTTTCTTAGTGCAGTGAGTTTAAATGAAGGGGATGGTAGAAACAGGCCTGCTGCACTCATCCTTCCCTCTTTCCTGTGCTGCCTAAACAAGTCAGGTAAGTGCAGAAAGCTCTCACAGATGTTGCTTTGCAGGTGTTGTGGATGAAAAGTACGATGTCATCTCACCCTGGTCAAAGACAAACACCCAGTTCCTTGTGGAATACATGCATAGAGTCTAGAGAGGAATCAAGAAGAGGGAGTGAGATTTGCAGCTCAGTCCTCACATGTAGAACTAGAAAGGGTAAAGAGGGAAGGGGAAAAGGGAAGCATCATCTGGAAGAGCAGCTTTTATCACTAAATATGTCTGTGCTGAAGTCAGTGTCAGTAACAGTCCTGTTTTTGGCAGGATTTGGACCACTGACTGGTTCTTTCAGGAAACTGATTGTGAAGTCTTTTCCATCTTGGCCACTTCAGACTTTCCAACTTGCAACCACTAATAAGTAATTCTGAGATTTCGTGAAGTTTTACTCAGACAAGTGTTAGAAAACATGTTCCCAACATTGAAGATTTGTCAATATTGCTATTTAATAGTATTCGAGCGTTCTTGAAAATGGTTGGCTCTGCCTTATCTGGAAATACCACAGAAACAGCTTGTCTTTTGACCCTTCAGATTTGCAGTTTTCTCTGGATAACCATGGGAAGAATATTCTTGAAGATTTCTGCTGAAAATATGTTAAGCGCATCATTTAGTTGGCCAATTTACCAGCTAATCTCCTTTGATTCCTTTTTACAGCTATATAGAGAGTCATCTCATCTTGTTCTGCCAAGCCAAGAAGACTGTGAATATTAAAGAATAATAAATGTTTAGGAAGGGGTGTTGTTTTTATGGGGTTTATTTAGTAATCAAAATGCTATTGGAAGGTTTCTTATGAGTGATGTCTCCTTATAGCCAGTGTCACTACCCCAGAGGAAGTATACTGATCGGAAGGAGAGACCAGTAAGTTTCCCATCCTGGTTAGGTCTCTGCTTCCTGCAAGATGCAGGCACTTCATGACTCTCTTTTGAGGAAGACCTTGCACAGAGGTCTGCATTTGTCCTGGCCTAGGAAGGGCATTTTTACATACCTCACTGGCATAAGAGAAAGAATTTATGCTAGTGTCCAAGCTGGTCTTCAGCTCTTAACAGGAAGAGGTATTCACTTTTCACAGATACAAATTAAATTGCTGTGAGAAGTATGACATTTAATAATACAAGCACTTATTCAGTGCCGTGAAATCCATTGAATAGCCAAACAGCAGATGGGCTGCAGATACACAGTTACCTGCCATAGTTTGACTTCGAAATTATGTATTACCTAATAGAAGACTATATTTTACTAGGGCTTTTCTTATATTTCTTTTATTTTTCAGAACAAAGAGATAGCACTTCACGTTACACATAATATACGATTGGACTGGGGAGGGGAAGAAGGAGGATCCCTGTTTTTCTTAGCAGTACCATTTCTTAACATTATGAAAGACAGTCTTTTTGGTATGTGGAAAACAAGAATGCACTAGCCCATAAGCCTGACATAGTTTCTATATGAAGAACATATATAATAACCTTGATTTCCAAACATTACAAGTTCTCTATAACCATTACTTCATCATTAGGTCATACACTTGAAGCAGCAATTTTTATTAATGATTACCACAAAACAATGTCTGCCTTACAGTCATTCCTGTATAATTGACCTCTCTATATTTAGTTTTGAGAATAAAAAGAATTGACTTTATATCCACCATTTGTACATGCATTTCTTATTCAGCATGAAAGATAAGAAAGTTATTAAAGATACAGTTATTTAATGTTTGGTTGGTAGACCATAGTAATTTCTCCAACAACCTAAAGCATGATATTTTCGTAAATATAACACACGTCCAAACATTAGTAAGTATGAGAGTAATAGCTATCAGTAAAAGCCTTCAAGTCAAACTTTCTACAAGGAAATTATTAACATAAGCTGTTTATTATATTACCTCAGGGGTTATAAATAAAAAAAAAGGTTGTTAAATTCTAACCAACAGCATTGTTTTAACTATCACATTTGCATTGTTTATGTTGATATGCTGAACAGCCGTGGATCAGAGCAATAGACTCTGGCACCTAGTTATTATTTATAAGTAGTTTGAGATCAGCCGAAGAACTCTGTGGTTGTTCTGGGCAGATGTAACACTTCATGAACTCTTCACAGACAACCTGATAATGAGTCACAAACACTGGGCAATAGGTTAAAATAATATCTTAATTCTGATCTAACAAAAAAAAGAGGTTCAATATTGGTTAGTATCACCTGTCTTTTGTGCATATCTGCCCCTAGGTGATTTGCAATTTACATCTGACAAGTTTTGGGTTTTTTTCCTGTAAAAAATCACTCGCAGTTAGACACATTCAGCCTTGAAGCAACATGAAAAGGAAAGCTTTAGGCAGGGTATATACACTCATCTCATCAACACAAAGACATTAACAGCAACACTTCCTCTGTTCATAGGGCAGATATTATTGATAGGATCAGCAACAGAAAATCAGAGTATTGTAGAAGCTTAGTCCTAGCCACAGGAGGTACTAAATGTTTTAAAATGTCGTGCATTTTAAACATTATCTATTATCTACACAGGATGGTGACACAGGAAAAGAAAATATGACAAGAATGGCAGAGAAACAGAGGGACAACTTCATTCAGTTGTTACAGGAGGGGCTGAGAAACCAGAGATGGAGAGCTATCCCCATCACTGCGGCCTCAGGCATGTAATTTAATCCCCCCTTCTACTGCTCTGTTGGATATTTCACCCAGAAGGGGCCCAGCAAGTAGCATGGATCTGCACAGCAGCTATCACCAGTGGCCCCGATTTCAACTGATGATCTTAAAATACATCTAAATTGCATATCCACACAAAGAACCAGCCCAGAGCATATTGCAGTTCTTCCTACTCATATGCCCAGAATGAATTTGAGATGCGTTTTATCATTTACAAAATTAGCATAAATGCTTACATCTCTCACTCAAAATAACAGTACATAGAATTTTTTGTTGTTACCCTCTGTTTCCATTTTTTCTTTCTAGATTTATCCATATGCTTCCTAGACCTTTACAAGCCTAAAATTGAAAAGTCCTTACTGAAAAGCCAAAAAAGGAGTGTTGTTAGTTTTTTGAAGATATTTATTAAAAGTATATCCTCTACTTTATAAGCCTTTTGTTTGCCTGTAAAATACAAAGTTTATTAGAATAAGGAGAATGCTGAAGTGGATTTATCTGTGATTATGATAATCTCTGATTATCTTCTCCTGTGTAGCACACTAGTTAAGTACTAAGTAATAAAGATTTACATGTGTAGTTTCAGTCTAATGTAAGATTGATCTTCCTCTAAGAAATGTGAACACATAAGTCATGAGATTGGCTTAAAGAATACAAAGTTTAAAGAAAGCAATACCTTCTGGTACTCTTTCACATTTTATTTTTTCTAGGAAGTGCTTAGGTAACATTTAAAATCTTTTCTCTGAAACTGTAAAGGCTAGAAAGCGACACTCAAAGAAGTGAAATATGAGCTTCTTGCCTCTAAAAACATCTCTGGGATTTGGATTTTAAGAAACATGGCAGTAGAGCACAAGACTTAGAACAAAACCATGAGAGTTTGCCAGGCTGCCTTCACTCCGCCAGCCTGTTTCTTGTAGAAGTCATCTGGCAGAGTAAGCGCTGCCGAAAGAGCTAAGTAAAATAGTATGAGAATGCTGAAAGCATAAAGATGGAAACATGGGAATGTGGGGGGTGGGGTGTTTCTGAGTTAAGCACTTGCTAGGAAAGGCTAATGGGAAGTAATGAGAAGGAAAGTGGGGGAGTGGAGCAAAAGTTGTGGAATGAGTGAACCAATTCTTGTTAAGTTTATGGCCAATTAATGTTTGCCATACTTGGGAATCAAAAGTTTAGCAAGGGTTTCTCTATATTAAAGGCAGTTCTTTGAACAATAGAGCCCTTTTTCTGCAATTCACAGCTGTCAGAGATCATTTCACTCCCTATATAATTCAAAAAAGTGATGTCTTTAATTGGCAGCATAAACACTGTTGAGCTAGTGTGTACTGAGCTTGATTTAGATGCTCAGTGTATCGCACAGTTTGCATCTGTCAGGATTTGTAAGGAAAAAGCTGCATAAATAATTCTGGACTCACATTTGAACACCAGGAGGAAAAAACACGGTTCCAAAACATCACACTTACTGGCAGTAAAATTACATGAGCCAGGAAAGCAAGAATTAAGGTGAAACTCTATCCCAAAGACACTTGCACAATGATCACTTCACAGGTGAATTGCCACTGTAGATAGCAGAGCTAGCTGAAGGTGGAATGTGCAGCACCTTAACTCTGCATTTCCTGACCATTTTTACATTTATTTTACTTAGCATTTTAACATGTTGACATTTATTTACTTAATATTTTAACACAGTTGAATTTACTAACTTGGTTTATGGTTTACTTGTTCCTTTGATTATACAGCTTTTCAAAAAACATTTCAGGTGAGAAGCACAGGTGTCTGTGTTACTCCTTCCATGCTACTTTGTATTTTTTCAGCATCACAATGAAACCAGATTTGTATCTCTGCCACTCACTGCAGAAGGACTTCACAGAGACATCCACAAAAAACAGTTAGTAAAAGAGCATGGAGTGGTTGAACACCTGTACCTGCAAATAGCCTCTACCCCAGGTAAGGTTCATTTGATGTCCAGGTGCAGTTTGGAGATCTCCAAACCCCAAAACACCAAGATTGTCATGAAGTGCCTGAGCGAGAAAGATAGGATTTAAGCAGACTAAGTTTTGTTCATAAAACAAGCTGTATTTCAAATAGAAGGAAATGTTCAAAATTAGCAATGGCATTTAAGGAACAAAAGTTTGTTGTTTATTCTTCCTTTTATGTTTCTCTGGGATCAAGTTACAAGCACCCATCCTTCCCCTGGCACAGATAAATATGCCAAAGTAGAAATCCACTAAACAAAGGCAGTTTGCTTCACAAGAAAAATTCATTCATTAATCCAACAAGACTGTAACTGGTTTTGAAAGTTCTAAGTATAGTCTATAAAAATCAAAATATTCAACGATGTTTCAACTTTCAAGTTTGCTCCTGAAATCAAGCCTCTCAGATAGTGGCATCCCCTTAACCTCCTCTGCTTCACTTCTGTGAGGCACGGTACATGAAAAGATATGGGAGGAAGTAATTTTTATCAGAACAGTCTTATTTCAGAGGGTACAATGGTGAGAAATTGGAAAAAAAAAATAATCTGGTAAAATTAGATAAAATGGACAAATGAGAAATCCAAACCTCCTGAAAACTAGTTTTGTCAATAGAAATCTATAAGTGTTGACTTTGTTATCCAAACTAGGAATTAGATCTGAAACACTGTATTTGTTTTTTTCCAAGCTGCTATACTTGCCTCTTTACTGAAGAAAAGGTAGCTCCTGCCCTGGGATCCCACAGTTCAGTGATAGCCAGAGCTCATCAGTGAGCAGTACAGAGGTGGTTGGTAGAAAGTGATGAAGTTTTTGACAAGCATCAAAGGATTTTAAAAGATATTAAAAAACAAATGAGGGAGGACTTTGTCTAAGTAAGGACTAGGTTCGGGAAGGTTCCATGATGCATGAGAGTCACACTGAAGAAAGCATGTAGATGCTTGTTAAACATGAGGGCTTGTGCAATATGGGGATAGTTGGATGAAGGCAAGGAGGACAAAAGGATTTATTACAGAGCAATGAGTAATGTATTATGGGAAAACATCCTATGACAGGAGGTTAGAAGACAGAACTCAAAACTTGCATTGTTAGACAAATATAATCTTGTTAGTCACTTTGGAAGAAGGAAAGTCAGTTAACAGTTATTTTAGGCATTGAAAAGAGTAAGAGAATAATCACAGGACAAACCCTCTGTGTAGAGAACAGAATGGCTCAAAACATTTCATATTTTCTTGTGCATCATAATTCTTCTGCTCTTTGGCTTAGCCAGGATCCTGCATACAAGGCACACCATCCACCACAGCATTGCTGTATCCCAATATGCCTCAATATATAGGTTCTCTTGGCCTAGAGAAACAAATTCCCACATTGTGGAAATTGATTTCCTCTTTCAGCATCACCAAATAAAGCTGAACATCAATTTCTTTCATAAAACAAAGTGTTTGGGAAAAAAATGTAACTCAGAAATCTCATCCAGGAAAAACTGACTGATTATGAAAAAATTGTAATCATATCAACATTAAAAAAAATAAAAACAAACCAGGAAGTAATTTTAGCATTTGATTTCAACTGTCAGTTTAAGTATCAACATTTGTTAGGATTTGGCATTTCAATTTGAAGCACATTCTAAGCTGAAAGAGTCATCTGAATCTAACCTGAAATGGAGACATGAGTCAGAAAACACTGTCCCTTTCTTTAGTTACAGTGATTTCACAGTCCCATATGTCTGTGATTTATATTGGCATGAAAGACCAGTCAATAAGTGTTGAAGCAAACATGGAAGTATCAATTGTGTGCACCTTTCATGGTATTTTAGAACGGAATCTGTACAGCAAGGGCAGGAGTAGTGAGGTATTAGTTGTTTACAGGCATAGTCTTGACATTATGCTATCAGGCTTTTTATAGGGAAGAGTCAGAAATGTGCCCTAGGAGTAACAAATCCCTTATGATTACAGAACTTCTCTTTTATTAAAAAAAAAAAAAAAAAAATCCTTAATGTAAAATGTAGCTGAAATTTCTGCAGGTTCATATGCATCTCTAGCCATTCATTAATTGGAAAGAATGGTATCCTTTAAATCACATGCTATTTTTAAAGAGTTGGTCACCTAGATGAAGTGCACTGAACACTGGAACCTTTGTCCACCCAGAAGTGCAGTGTACAGTTACCTGAACGAGGAGCTTATTAACAGGTGTAAGAGATGCACATTGGCTCAGATTCCCCAAAGTGCTAAACACCTTCTGACAGATGTTCAATAACATTTGCACAATTCAAAAGAGGTGTGTAGCATCTCACAGGACCAAGCAACAGGAATCCAGTCTTGATCTGGAAAGTCCCCCCCACTTTGAGAAGGACCTGAAGCTGGTGTAAAAATACAGAAGTACCACTACTAACTTTTCCAAAGAAAGTCAGTTAATTCAGACCTAAAATATGAAGTGAAGCCAAGATAACTGCACCTGCACAATCCTCACATGAGGGAGTTCAGAACAATGCTGCTCTTGCAGTTGATCAGCCCCACTGCACCTCTATCCTGGTGTGAAATACAAGGCAATTTAAGCTACTTTTAATTACGCTGACGTCAGTTCATAACAGTCCCATTGTTATCAGTGATGTTAGTCCGGATTTGCAAGGGTGAGGCTGGGAGCAGAAAGGGTCCTATGCCTGAGGAAGTTTTATGATCTTACTGTTTGTACCTTCTAGTGTCAAGAGTGACAGAGGAAGATTCCTGGAATGATTGCACAGGTGGTGTTAAATAGCCATTAACAGACTACAGGCGTGGCTTAAAAGTGATTACTTACTCAAAAGAGTGGTTTCAAAATAAATAACTGCTGAGGAAGTATTACACCTTGTGTGGAGAAGAGGTATGTGATGGAAAAAAATGCAGCCTTACTATGTATCATATTGTAAGATGCATAAGGAGAATTAGCAATACCATCACAACGTAGTTTTGCAGCTACAGGGGTTCTTAATTTTACCACCCTATAGTTCCTTCCCTGATTACTTACCAACAATAAGAACAAAATGTTTAGCTACATTTTTAAAACTTTCTGTCAAATGAAACAATGAAGTCTCTGGTTCCTGTGCAAAGAGACTGCAGAAAAGGTCTTACAGTTGCTTGGCACTGAAACCCAAGCAGAGACTAAATCTCAAATTGGCATCACAATGGAAAAAAGCCTTATGAAAATGTCTGACTACCTAATACCCCACAGTCTCTCTCGGCAGCTCATATTGCCACACTTACTGTATCAAACAGGTGGAATCACGTTGAAGAGTAGTTTTGTTTTGATGGGGCTAAAGAAACCTTTCTCATTACAACAAAGGGTTTCTAAACAAAGCATTGGGAACAAATGAAAAGGAAATGAAAGCTTGTGCTGCCACTCATCATTTTTGCCAGTGGAAAACAAGAGTTGGCTTACTTAGCTAAGCTTCTTGTTGCATGTAATTTTCTTAAATCTGATTAGGATCATTTAAGCTTTTCTAATTACAGCAGTCTCAGAAGGCTGTGCCCACTATCTGTTTACCTAGGAGCTTTCTTCCCTTCATTTTTCCACACACATGGTAAAAAAATTAAATTCTTGTATCACTAAAAAAGGCAGAGACAAATTTTATATCCATAAGAAATGTCACTATGAGGTTTTATTACAGAATTGTGTAGGCACCATGCTGTCAGTTTTCAGACCAGCACCCTGAGTTGTACCCTCAGAGAAGGCAGGCTGCTTGTTAATCCGAAATCTCAATCTCAGTGAGCAGGGTTTCTAATGACAATGATGCCACCAGAGCTATTCCAGGGATTTCGAATCCTAGGAAAACTTGGGCTTTGCTCAATCTTTGCAGAGTTGGGCTAAGTGTGTTTTTTGTCACTGGATAAGATATTTCTTGTAGCATTACTTTGTTTTCATAATGAATTCCTGAACCAGCAGTCTCCAGAGGTGGTTGCATTTTCACCTACACTCTCTGGCTTCAGGATCATTCTTTTCTGTTGTCTGCAGTTGCGCATGATAAAAACATGAAGCTCCAAAAATCTTCTCCTGCTTTAAATGTACAAATGTTAAAGATACATTTCCAGCTTTACACATGAAATAGGTACATAACTAGTAGAGATCCACTGAGAAACAATGAAATCCCATGGAGAAAGGAGGTAGTGTACATCTTTCTCAAAAATCTGTTTTTAATCAAAGGATGGCTTACCCTTTCAGAAAAAAAAAGGATCAATCCTGTGTGCCCCTTTTCTTCTAGCACCTGGACTGGGGAGGAAGTGGCATTGAATAAGAAATTTAATATTTAATCATATGAAATATTATTTTTTACAAAACTTTAATCTGTTATTTTATGGATCAGAAATAGAATGTGATTTGAGGGGATGATTCAGCACTCTTCTCTCTCAGTCACTATTGAACTAGTGTCCCATCATGGTATTATTTCCAGGAAGTAGCATGGTACAGCAGGGAGTATTTCTCAAGCAACAATTTACACCTAGGCTATTCACTGCAGTTAAAATGCTGCTAAAAATAAAACCACAAAGTGCTCCCGGTAAAGCTTATGCTTGCTAAAAAACCATACATAATGATGTCTGTTAAATATTTAAATGTTTGTTGTTGTTTGTTTGCTTTTTAATTTAAAAAAAAATAAACATCTAGAATCTTAATAGCTATTCTGTATACAATATGAGGTCCATCAGAGAGATAAAAATCTCTGCCACACTTTATTGAACTGAAGTGACTGATCAAGGGCAACCATCTGGTTGAAGTGACTGACTGATAATGGTGATAAATATAAGTTGGGTGATGCAGGTGATTCAGGATTATTACTCACTCACCAAGTCACATGGAGCAGCTGGGCACAGTCACCTCTACTTTCCATGGTCAGTCACGGGGATGTGGCAAGGTCTCAAGATATTCAGGGTTCGGGATGGGTTTGATCTGTTTTACCTCTAAAGACACTCTGGTGTGAAAGGTTCAGTAGGGTAGAGTCCAAGCATTGTAAAAGCTCTGCTAGTATTATCAGAGGGCCTTAACAGGTCAGGAAGGTGTGTGGAACTTAGGCATTTCTGCAAGTCACAACTGGGACCATTCAGAGCAGGCAGATTTGGGCACCTTGGGACCAGTCATTTTATCCCTACTAGGTAGGGATAATTTTGCAGTCAGCATGAAAGAATTTTTCTATCTCCTAATGGCTGATACTTGCTGAGAAGTTGATTGATATGGTGTCATTTGCTAAAAGAAATCCTTTCTCTTCCCAATGTCTCAGTAAACCACTTGGCAACCACTTTGTCATATCTACATGCAGACATTCCCTGTATGCACAAGGAAAGACTGGAATCCCCACAACCTCTTTTTCCATGTGTGGCAAGCTAGTAATCAACCATACCACCTTAACACTACGTGTCACTTGGAAGCACAGAAAGAGGTTTGGTTTCTTACCAGAAAGTTTAGCTTCTAGTCCTTGCTGTTGAGAAGTTTGTAGCCCATATTTCCAAGAGGTTTTGCACCAGAAGTGTCTTCCTGAAGTACTGTCTGGAACTGGCTGCCTCTGTGGGGCCAAAGGGCTTGTGGAATAACTTAGGTAATAAATGTTACATTCTCCTCTGGTTTTACCATTCACATCCTGAAACTGCAGGAAAGCCTCTTTCTAGCAATATCAGGTATATGTCAGGATTTTATAGTTATCATTATGGTTTTCAGGCTAACTTGCTGAGTATCCCTCTTGACACTGAATTTTTCAAGATTTACTCAGGGGTCCTTCAGTCCTACCATCACCCTCATTACAAGTTTTTGATTCCTGAAAGTAATTTGCTTAAAAGGTTAAGATTTGGCACTTACTCCATAATGTTTCATTTTACTTTTCATGCTGCTTTCTGAAATTCATAAATCAGTAAGGACATGGACTCTGTAAATACAAGTAACACCAGTTTGAGAGTGAGTCAGATGTTAAAATAATCTAATGATAACAGTATGTTCCTTCCTTACCACAAGGCAGAAGATTCCAACTCTTATAATGAACTCCCTGGTGACTATCTGACCTCTTGCAGTGGATGAGTTCCTCAGCTAAGGTGCAATTATCAGATGTTTGTAGGAGGGCATGAGACTGTATCTTCAAGGAGAAGAGACTTCCCAAGATAAGATATCGTCCTTTCACCCAGATAAATAAGAGAATCAGAGCATGCCTTTGATGTTGTCAGCTTTGGCTTCATCCCTTTAAGATGATCCAGCTTCCTTTGGATTGTGTTAGATGTAGTTTTTGGACCTAACATTTGGACATCAAACTAGTTATTTAATTTGGAAGATATTAGACACTACTCTTTACGCAGCACTGGAGGAAAAGAGTCCAAGAAAACTTTTCCATATAGTTCTCAGTAACAGGGAGTCCACAGAGGGAGGTCTGAATGAGTTCCAGGACTTGTGCACAACATTCAAACTACTTTTCTGGAGTGTGTCTCAACGATTCACCATTTCTCAGAAATACCTATGCACAGTTAGGCATACTGACTGTACTAGTCACCCTGTTGGTGTCTGTTAACCAGCACTTTCATCTTAGAACTATTGTGAAGCCAAGATTTTCTTACCCTTGCTAACAACACATATGTCTTTTAGAAATCTCTGGACTTTCTGGAGGCCTTTTGGAGATAAGCATAGCTTTTGGGCTTTCATTGCAAGTGAAGTTTAGACCATGCAGGGTCATTTAAGATCCTAACCAGCTGAAATATGTTTTCAGTGGAATTTCAATAAAATTGATAGGAATTTACAAGACACAAAAGCTGTAAACAGGATTAAAAAAAAAAAAAAATTAAAAAATGACAAACTGAACCCTTCTCAACTTTTGGACTTTTCTAGTTATTTCCTCGTAAAACATTTCAAAGTTACCAATTTCCTCAGGTAAAATTCAGATTTGGGAAGCAGTTGTTACTTTTGTATGTGAAGCTGATTTAACTGATGAGCTTCCAGTGATTATACTGATGTGCTCCAGCTGAAATATCAATACAGGCTTTGGAAAGTTTACTGATGAAACTACATATTAAATAGAAAAAAAGTCCAAGACACAAAGTTTGATATCTCCTATTGTTTCAACCTCCTTAAAATGTAATTGTGTTTGGACCTTGAAATCTGGATGATGCCATGATATAATTGTGGTCCAGCAGCAAATCTCAGATCTGCATTTCTGCATCTTAACAAGTTTTACCTCTAGAATCTGGGTCTGTCTTTCAGTTTTAATGTTTCTATGTATTCAAGTTGCACGATGTGCAGCAGACATATAAAACAATCTGTGAGAAGCCTGAGCCATTTAACTGCAACTCCAATGTATTTAAAAGCAGCTTGGGACTGATTTTTCTTTCCCTCATCTGAGTTTTATATTGATGCTGTTCTCTGGTTCTGTGTAGTTCTTTTGGGGTTACATTAGTGTGAGAGGAGAATAATGCTAATTTACTTAGCTACATACCTTCCCAAAAGACACTTTAAAGTTTTAGCATGTATTCTTCTTTGTCTTTTTTTTTTTTTTTTTCCCTTTTAATCCTCCACAAAGCTCAAAACATCCGAGAAGGATGAACAGAAAAAAGTTTGTGTAATTGGTGATCTTTCTTTAGATAACTTATCACCAAGGCAGTGGGAGTTTTTTATTCATTCCACCCTGTCAGTAGGAATTGCCTCCAAGATACAAGAGATTAGCCAAGCTTTAATGACAAAGAAACACAAACCAAAAAGAATTAAAAGAAAACAAGAACCTTTACCCAGATCATGTTAATGTTAATTTTCCCATTTCTTCATTTTTGTTACAAACAACCCTACAAACAAACCTTTTAAAAGCATGTAGTAAACAGGCTGTTTACTGGAACCAAGCTGTTGTATGGTTAATCTCTTTTCAATATTTGCTACCTTTTCATTAGCTTCTCAAAATTTCTTAGAAAGATTCCTGGTCTCATGATAGCTAAAATGTCAGAAAGAAGTTGTTGCTGTTTTCCGCCTCTACTTTTTCAAGGATGAGCCATGAGGTAACAGCAGACGACTGTAACTAGTCCTTTGCAGTCAACACGGGTTGTTTGTAAGTATACCTTGAGTTAAAATTTCCAGTTATTGCTCAGCTAATCAGGCTGTTGCTTTTGTACTCACAGCGTAGTGAAGTAGTGTGTCTGTGTGTTTCTGAGTACTCAGGTAGTGTTTCTGCCTACTGCATAATTGAAATTACTGGAACACAGTAATTCTCACACCAAAACAATGCATCTGGAAATGCAGCAGCTCAGAGCAGCTGCCGGGCTGCCTCATTAAACAGCCATTTGACAGAAAGCAGCCAGCTGGATCCTAACACTTGCCCTGGCAGGCAGTGGCAGCTCTGCATAGATATTGGACTTGAGCTCAAAAACCTTCCAGAAACATTATCTAAACAAAGAAATAGAAGTCACCTCGGATTTGTAATGAATCCCTGGTTCTTTGATGGCCTGAGATATGCTACTGAGCTGTCCTGGGAGAATGCTGGTGATGCCATCAGTTTCTGTGTGGAAATTAGGAAATGCTTGTGGACTCTCATACTTGAGCTGGTAAACACAACTGACTCCATCAATTTAAATACCATTGTCCAACCAGGAGATAGAGACATATTGTATGACATGATCATGTGTGACACCATAATCTCTTTCAAAAAAAAACCCCAAAAATGCTGATGAACACAGCTCAGATTTTGAACATTGAAGAATCCCTAGCAGCAGTTTGTAAATCACAAGGAGTCAAAGAATTATCCATAGGAGTTACTGGGCAAGTAGTACAAATTAAGAAATAATTTTCAGGACTCCAGATACATATAAAGTGCTTTGTAGCCTGCTCAGTATTTGTTGACTATTGCTTAAACCATTATTCCTGACAAAAAATTATTTTCTGATCATCATCCATCTCAGAAAGGGCATAAAGGCCATATACCTTTATATATGCAACATAGAGTGGAGGATAGTTCTGAAACAGCCTTTCTAAACTGAATAGTAGCTTTCCTGGTTTCCTCATGGAGGCAGACTTTCCACAGCATCAACCTAGCACCCAGCATTTTTAGAGAATTTGCAAAGCTCCAAGACCAGATCACACTCACACAAATCACGATCCAATCTTGCAGTTGTTGGTAATTCAGTTGACTTCCTTTCCTGTCTCTCAAGACCCGGCTTTGCCTATGTAAAGCCATTTTAAGGCTGACTGATGGAGAGAGTTAACTGCCAAACGGAGATGGGCAGCCTGAGCAACACAGAGTAAAAAAACCTGTTGTCTGCTCTGCCTCTCACCAGTGCACACCTGTGCCATTGCACTGAAGGTCCTCTAGGGTCATCACCTTCCAGCAAGCTGTCTCGAATAGCATGAAGACTACCCGAGGTAAGGGCCTGAGCAGGGTCATTGATGAAACTGCAAGGCCATAAACTCAGCCAGGCTAAAAAGCCACTGCAGGAGCCATAGAAACCGGTCTTATGGGTTGGCTGAGTCCACAGTCTCCTGAAGGTGCAACTCATAGCCTCTTACCAACAGCACTGTCCCACTGGGGCACTTCCATGGCCTTTGGAGGACACTCCTACCCAAGCACGGCCAGGAGTCTGGCTTGTAACTGAGGCCACCACAGTTGGCAAGAAACTTTGTGATCAAAGCTCTGAACCCAGGAAACAGCTACTCTGAAGCTGAGTGGCAAAGTTTTCTTCACAGAGATGAGGAATCAAAACTTACTGCAGTTTTTATGGGTCTTTTGTATCGGGCAAACAATGCCAGAAACAAAACAAGTTACCTTCCGGAACATCTTGGTGAACACCCAAAACCATAATAGCTCTGTTGTTGAAGCCAAGAAATGCCTCCTCATAATGGTGTGAGAGCATCCACAGCCAACACATTAGGAATAGGGCTGTCATGGGAGCCTGGCATCTTGCAGGGACAGCCTGGCATCACTGCTTTCAGGGGCATAACCAGCCTCTCTTAGCTGAGCACCAAGAAACCACAGGCAGGAAAACTCTGAGGCAGCTTTGAAGAACACAGCATGTCACTGTACAAGCTCATTTAAGCGTTTTTTTTGCCTCCTGCTAATGAGTGTCCCAGTCATCAAGGCAGTTTGGAGGTTAAGCATGAGTGTAGGAAAGCACTGTAATTGGATGCAAATGTCTGAGCACTCAAGGGGTAAAAAAAAACCTGTTCTTTCCAGGAACATTTTAGCAACTGTTGACCAGTA
The DNA here is from genome assembly GCA_025345505.1 of Todiramphus chloris collaris. Lineage (NCBI taxonomy): Eukaryota > Metazoa > Chordata > Aves > Coraciiformes > Alcedinidae > Todiramphus > Todiramphus chloris. Next base: position 27,921,448 of record JANVCC010010406.1, on the reverse strand, counting down.
GAAAGTAAACAGATTTCAAAAAGTGTCAGCATGCCATACCACCACATGCCATTCCAAGATGAACATTGTTCCTAAATATGTTTCCTGTAAAGGGAAGAGGAAAACAAAACTAATTTTACAGAAATAAAATCAAACCAGATGTGAACAAGAGTATATTTTCAGCTTTTTTAAAAACAAAACAACCAAACAAAAAAATCCCAACCAACAAACAAACCAACCAACCAAAACAAAACAGAAAACAGGTTTTCTTTATTTTAACAGTGTCAAGTCAATAAATGTAATCTGAGAGCTAGCATGACATTCATTACCACCCTGTTTAGTGCCCCTGTTGTTCTTTGTAGGATATAGAACTCATAACTGAGTGTGGGAATGCAGAAAACACTTAAAAGCTGATGAAGGGCTTTTAGACTTATCAAAACCACTTGTGCTTTCCTGATTGTGCAAGGTGTGATGTTGAGCTTTGGCACATTTTGAAAAACAGCTGATGGTAACTTATAGGTTATTGCCAAGGAACATACAATAAAGGATCTTACATTGAAGGCCTTCTTTCTGCTCAGCTCAACTGCTAGTAGACACTTCTGGAGTGCCTTTGCCTGCAATTAAAATGCTTGATTGTTAGATCTCCTGTTTGTTAAGAGACAATGCCATTATACATACTGTTCTATTATATCCATTATTGGAATATGAGTGACTCTAAGTCAGAAAGTATTATTGCTAGTTAGTTTCTGATTAGAAAACAAGGACCTCTTTTATACAGGAAAAAGCTTTAGGTAAGTGCGAATGTTTGCTCAAATTCCTTTTTTTTTTCCCCATAGGTGTGAACCTCTGTCCGTTCCAGCAGGTTGTCTTCTTTCATCACTATTCACATCCTTCAGACTGAGATTTCGCAGTAAGGCACTGTGACACTGAGGGTGCTTGTCCCAGAAGAGATTTTAATTGACTGTCATATGCCCAAAACTGGTCAAATCAAACCACGTTACACAAGCTGGGCATTTCCAGATGCTAGCATGGAAACGGAATGGCAAGAAATGACAGGTCACCAGAGGAAAAGGAAAGGAAATTATCTTGCTGACCCCCTCACAAGGAGTTATATATTCCTTGTTTGTGATTTTGACTTTCATCCCACAAGAAAGGTCATACAGTCTCAGTGCAGTCATGTGCACATGCGCACACACACATCATTACTGTTACCACGACCATACACCTAGTCTTTGTAATTGCCCACAAGAATGACTGTTTGTACTAGAGGCAGCAGTGAATTGCAATTTTGCACACACTGATGGTAATTATGTGCAAATTACAGAAATGTGCATTTATGAAGTTTTGCTTTTCTGTACATCCAATTAGGTTAGAGATCAGGCTATGAGAGTGGAATATGGAAATTCCCATTTAAGATACTCCTGTCTCTAGTAACAACTAGAAGGTAAGGAAGGAATGTTTCAGATAGAGTTATATTGGTGTTCTGACTAATATTATACTGCAAAGAAAGATGGGGGATTTTTTATCATGACAGCACTGCAGCAGGCTGGGATGGGAAGGCCAGAAGAGTGAACTCTATTAGTACAAGTCTGTAATTTCTTTGTGGAAAAGTACTCTTTAATAAAGTATATGGTAACTGTGAAGCTGCTGATATCATAGTCATTAGCCAAAAGGTCAAGAATCCATTAACACCTATTACTGCAGAAAGCCATAGGACCAGTAGCAGCATGACACGGCAGTCCTAGAGAGCCCCACAGATGACACAAAGCATCTGATAATAATCAGGCTTTGCAACTTCTAATCCCATGTCCTGTGATGAATAATATAACCTTGCTATTTATTAATGCTTCCCAGGGCTTGGCTCATGTCAGGTAGCAATGGATCACTAGCTTTCTACCTTTTAACACGGCAGCTAAATTCCTCATTAAAATTTGCACTTACAGCCACTAGAAACAAGTTGCTGTTCTCGTGCTCTTGTATTGTTCCTTTTGATGGATATGTTACCAAGTCCTGACCTCTATTGTTGTCTTTAATTAGAGATGGTAGGACACAATTCCTCACTGTTAGACAGGCAGCATACTGTAGCTATTTTATGATTTCTTCGCCCTGCCCAAGCTTTTGTCTCTGGTGTACAAGAAATACCTACACTGAGCTAGAATCTTGTTTCTTTTTTCCCACCCCTTTCACTGTCTTTCTCCCTCTCACCAAGCTGTTCAAGTCAAGATGAGGAAGCAATCTGGTACCCTTCCATGAACAAGCAAATAGAAAATTTAAGCACACAACTATTGATGCTGGAAAGCACTGCACATTGCTAGCTTTCTTCACCTGTCTAGCAAATAAGCCTACAAGCATGCAGAGAAACAATGATACCTTCCTTAAAAGGAAAACTATACAAAGTGCTAACAAAGAGTTAAGCAAATTTGCATTACTGTACTCATGTGCAAGTCTAGTGTGACTGCAGGCTGCCCCTGAACTGTGCTTGGGTGGTCCTCTACAAATTTGCATGCAGCAATCTATTACTGGTATCTAGCAGTGATTTATGCAGCTGTCAAGCTGCCTTCATCAGTACAAGTGAATTGTGGGCACCATCAACTAATGCGGACTCCTTCATAGTGTCTAAACTAAATGAGGGCCAAATTAAAAGAAAAACAGCCCAAGGTACCACCCACTCATCTTCTCAGTTCTTTAATGACAAGTTCCCTCTACAGAAAAAACATACAGCTGCTCATATGAGACCACACTTACAGAGACCCCACTGTCTAATCAGAGACAGCCTGTGAAAGTCAGCTTTCAGGGGCTCGGTTGGAGCAAGAACAGGAAAAATTGGTAGAGTTCCATCAAAAACTAAAGCAGTATTGGTGGCAAATAGAATTGACACAGGACCAAATCAGTTAGTTTTCATAATAAATGCCAATGCATTATTTTGTCAGGGAATAATATGAACCATCTGATGATGATATAGTACACCCTTGTAGTGTGTGCTTGTGTCTTTGTTTTCAAGAGGAACCAGTGATGTAATATATCTTGGTCCAGCCACAAACACTAGTCCTAGATGGTGGCTGATACAACACAGCAACCTCAGTATTGCTACTCTGGGTGCACAGATACACTGCTGCTTTGCAAAAGGGCAGAACAGCATCTCTCAGTCATGAGTGAGTGAAATGCCAGCTTTAGTAGTCATTTTTTACTAGTTTATGTGAAAATGGAGGGAGAAATACTTTTTGTCCAAACTGCTATCAGTGAGCAAATGGATCAGAAAAGCAAGCATATGCACACATGCACTCTCACACTTTTTCTTTAAAAGCTGCTTATATTTGATTCCAAACTGAGAAGAAAATTGTTCCTGGCAAGACCAGGAACTTTACTATTCTGAGGCATAATTAATCATCACTGGTTTTGATGTAACAGAATATAATACTTTCTGAACAAAATTACAGTTTTTCCTCATTATTATACATATTATACATGAAATTTCAAGAGTCTTGCACTCTCTTGAGCAAGTAGAAAAGAGGGTTCACCTCTGGTTTAGCTTTACAAAGAACATTTTTAATATTCCACTTATTGAGAAGGTAGAATGAAGGAATCATCTGCAGACACCAGCAGGAAGAAGACTTGTTCATATGCAAAATGTCTATTAACAGCTCTATTATCTGCAAAATGAACTAAGGCTAGAAAATCTAGATGGAGATTAACCTGTGCTTGGCTAAAATAAGTGTAATAATCCCCACTGGTTCCAACCAGGAGCACCTCCCAAACCACAAGACCTTAAAAAAATGCCACTCATCTAGGATTCAAGCAGGTGCTGCGTTGACTTTGTCCTCTATCTTTTCAACAACTTGTTCCAAGGTTAAGAGGAGAAGTAGTATGTCATGATGCTTTGCAGAATGTCTCCCAAGGCAGTTGGCATGAGAGGTACCAGCATGGGACACTGTAATTAGGAAAATGGTGCTTCAGACAAAGTCTTGTGCTACACAGATGGAGACAATTTTCTTCACATTCATTTCACCAGCACTGAACTACCTGTGTTTTCAGGGGTAGAAAGTGGACAGGAATTAGGAATTCCTTCATTGTCTTAATACTCATGACATGATTTTAAGACTTTTGTGTCTATCACATTCAGACTCTGAGAATGTTTGCCATGAAGTACAAATGTCTTTGAAGGTCCCTGTGCTAATACCCTGCTCTTTGGGATGTTTTCTTTATCTCTAGCACTGAACATGGTGTGATCATCTGCAGGGGCTGTTGTAGTGACAGTTGCCAACTTTCGTTTTTGTGGTTCCTCTCTTTTTTTCATTATTGTTTAGTTCTGAATTACTAAGCTTTATCCTAGCCTGAAAATTGCAAGTATTTCTCTGTGATGGGCCTCAGAAATAACAGCACAAAAGAATTCTCCAAGCCATCCTAGTTTTAGAAGTAACTGCTTTGCTGGACAGATCCCCAGAGACCTGACACAGAGAGCAAAAAGCTGTAAAAGGCACTTATTGCTGTTATGAGGCAGCCACAAGCACTTAAAGGTTCTGTTTCAGTGCTTTTGGTGTGCTGTTAGATAGGGTGGGAGAGTGAGGTATATGCAAACACCAAAGCCCAAGATACCCCAGAGTGCGTGCCACAATTGCTTTCCCCTCATTACTGAGCCTATGGGCAAAGCTGAGAGGTGGCAAAGGGCTTTTTTTTGCCATTGAACCTAAATGTCAAAAAACTTCTTCCTGTAGAAGGAATTTTGATGGACAGACCCTTTGTTTTAGTGATGGCTTCTCTTTATTTATTATCACACATGTTTATTATGACTCATGAACTGAAGATAGTGCTTGTTGTGATAGAATCATAGAATAGTTTCAGCTGGAAGAGACCTTCAAGATCATCAAGACCAACCTTATTCTTAGCCCTATCAAAAACCACTAAGCTATTTCCCTAAGCACAACATCTAACTGCCTCTTAATTACATCCAGGAATGGTGACCCCACCACCTCCCTGGGCAGCCCATTCCAATGCCTGACAACCCTTTCTCTAAAGAAACGCTTCCTGATATCCAGCCTGAACCTCCTCTGCTTCAACTTCTGTACATTTCCTCTTGTTCTGTCACTTGTCACCACGGAGAACAGATCAACTCCTGCCTCGACACAACTTCCCTTCAGGTAGTTGTAGAGGGCAATAAGGTCTCCTCTCAGCCTTCTTTTCTCAAGCCTAAACAGCCCCAGACTCCTCAGCCTTTCCTCATAAGACACATGCTCCAAACCCTTTACTAGCTTTGTAACCTACCTCTGTACCTTCTCCAGCACCTCAATGTCCTTCTTGTAGAGAGGGGCCCAAAACTGGACACAGTATCTGAGGTGTGGCCTCACCAAAGCCGAGTACAGAGGAATGATCACCTCCCAGCTCCTGCTGACCCCACTGTTCCTGATCCAGGCCAGGATGCCATTGGCCTTCTTGGCCACCTGGGCACACTGCTGGCTCCTGTTCAGGTGGCTGTCAATCAACACCCCCAGGTCCTTCCCTGCCTGGCAGCTCTCCAGCCACTCCTCCCCAAGCCTGGAGCGCTGCTGGGGGTTGGTGTGGCCCAAGTGCAGGACCTGGCATTTGGCCTTATCGAAACTCATAAAATGAGCCTTGGCCCAGCAATCCATCCTAGATCCCTTTGTAGAGCTTCCCTACCCTCATGCAGATCAACACTTCCACCCAGCTTGGTGTCATCTGCAGATTTACCAAGGGTGCACTCTATCCCCTCATCCAAATCACTGATGAAGATGTTAAACAGGAGCGGCCCCAGTACTGAGCCCTGGGGGACACCACGCTTAACTGGCAGCCAGCTGGATTTAACTCCATTGACCACAACTCTTTGGACTCATCCATCTAACCAGTTTTTCACCCAGAAAAGCGTATGCCCATCCAAGCCAAGAGCAATAAATTTCTCTAATACAGTGTTGTGGGAAATGGCGTCGCTAAAGTCAAAATAGATGATATCCACAGCCTTACTTTCATCCAACAAGCAGGTCACCCTGTCACAGAAGGAGATCAGGTTTGTTAAACAGGATCTGCCCTTCATAAATGCATGCTGACTTGGCCTGATCACCTGGTTGTCCTTCATATGCTGCACAATAGAACCCAGGATGATCTGCTCCATCAGCTTTCCTGGTACCAAAGTCAAACTGACAGGCCTGTAGTTACCCGGATCATCCTTCTGTCCTTTCTTATATATGGGTGTTATGTTGGCTGACTTCCAATCTGCTGATACCTCCCCAGTCAGCCAGGACTGCTGATAAATGATGGACAGTGGCCTGGTGAGCAGCCCTGCCAGTTCTCTCAGCACTCTGGGATGTAACCCATCCAGCCCCATAGATTTAGTCACATTGATATGTAGGAGCATGTCATGGACCACCTCCTACTGAATTGTAGGGGGGGGCATTGTGTTCCCAGCCCCTGTCTCTTGGCTTGGGAGAGTGACTTTCCCCGGTGCAAGTGTTTCCATTACTAAAGACTGAGGCAAAGAAGGCATTAAACACCTCAGCCTTCTCCTTGTCTTTTATTAACATATTTCCCCCTGAATCTATTAGGGGATGGAGGCCCACCCTTCTTTTATTATAAATGTATTTATAGAAATTTTTCTTATTGCTCTTCACCTCTAAAGCCATTGTTCTACCACAATGATGAGACTTGCAAGGTTGGCCCAGTGTGGGTGGTTCTTACAGTGAAATAAAAAAGGGGCTATCTGTGAGCTAGGTCTTGCAGAATGATAAGAACTCTCCTCCAGACTGAAATTCCATACTTAAATGCACAGCCCTCTGAGTAAGCAGTGTTAGCAGTAGCATATGTTATGTCTAGTTAGTGGTGGCAGGTTCTTATTAAGACTGGTGTCTCCTGCTTCCACACAGAAATCCAGAAACAGTTGAAAACTCTCTGAGTGCCTTTCATAGGCAGAATACTAAAGCACATTAGTAATGCAGTTATATGAAGGACAAATTAAAACAGTGAAACATTCTTTTCCTTTGGCAAAATGTTAACTTAATTCTTGATGCACCAGAGTAATTCTACAATAACCAAAAGATTTTCTACCTCATAGTTTTCCCATTCTTCAACCATTATTGTATTTGTAAATACTTAGTAAAACTGACTACAGGAAGAGGAATTTTACTGAAATCAGTATGACCTGTGACTAACTATTGTAGAAGTCAACATGGAAGTGACAGAGGTGCCCTAATGTACCTGAGGGACAATGTCTGGGCAGCACCTTTCCACTGCCAGTGATTCCAGCCATCTACAATGAAGAAGGTGGCCCTCACTGACAGCCACAGAGTTTTACTACCGACTCCTGCACACCCACCCTTGGGCCTTTTCTGGAAGAGTTGAAAGAATGTAGACTACGTGGTTCCTGCAGTGCCACATGTCTGTGTGTCTAATTACATGGTTTGGCAAGAGAATCTGGTATGTAAAATTTTAGGATTCATTACTCATACCTATGACATCTGCAGTATAGCAGAATTAAGAATATACCCAACCATATCACCTGCACTATGGAAGATGAACATATTAACTTCATCTTATACTTCTTGGAGAGCTGTGTTACTTGTCAGGATTGTATTTTTTCAGGTGTTCATTCTTCTCCATGAAAAGATAAATGATTGCATTTTGTGAATCCTGCAAGTGCTATAAATTGCAGTCTGGTGAGTTTTAAGTATGTTCTTAAATATCTTGCCAAGTCAGGATTCTGAGAGATACAGATTCAAATATTGATGACAAGGTAAATCTCTTCATGACTGAAGAAAAGAGTAGAATGTATTCACCTGCATGTGTGTGTCTGTGTGTGAAGAGGGAAATAGAAGTTCAGGAGCAGGTTCACCTTGCACAACATATATCAGCATAGAGTTGTCTCAAGTATCGCTGATAGCACTACAGCCCAGACCCAGGAATAGCATAGCTCTGCCAACGTAGAGCCATGCTTGGGCTACCTAGCCATGCTATCATGTAAGACTATTTAGCCTGGATGTCTAACTGCAATAAAGCAGCAAAACTGTCTGCAAGACAGTACAAGGTTCAAGCTCATTTGGAAGAGGTTTGCAGATCTTTACCATGAGTCTGCAGTGATGTGATGGTTTGGGTCACTTAGATGACATTCACAGCAGTGTGAATGAGTATGTCCTAACCAAGGGTGTCCATATTAGAGCAAAGAAAAAGTAATTAGTAGAGACAGTTTGAAACTATGGGATCTCTTGAAATCTCACATGAAGCATTAAATGGTACCAGTGGTCCAGAGACAGATGTGACTATAGCTAATGTCAAAAAAAGTAGATGAACTTAAACAGGGAGATGTACTAGAAAGATCTTAAACAGATGGAGTTGTCCAAAAGAAAAGGACCTCCAAGACATGTGCTAAATAAAATAAATTCCTTTTTTTTTTTTTTTTTTTTAAAGGAAAATAATTTAGAGCACAGGAGGAAAAGTCTTACTCTTGGAAGGAAAAGAAGACTTTGGTGACAAAAGCAGATATAATGGCTGAAAGTCTAACTCCCCATATTAAAAGCAATTAAACTCAGCAGCAGCAAAAGGAAAGGAGGAACAAAGAGAGCTGAATTCAGTATGATGTCTGTTTTCAGGGGATAGAGGAAGATGTCTAATGAGAAAAGTAAGACTAGAAAATTTGACAAAGTTTCCACACCAAACAATTTGTTCAGCCAGCAGAATTGTAAATCAGAGACTATTTTATTTTTGGCACATATATAAATTAAATCTTACAGTCAGGAAAATATTTTTCATTGTGTGCTGTGTAACCTCCCATTGATAGAGACATTTTATATCCAGGACTAAAAGCTTGTCTACAATATTCTGTAAATCAGCCTAATTTTACCCATAATCTCCTAGCAGCTCTATTAATATCTCATCTTCCACAGCTTCTCTACCTCAAGTTTGTTTCCCACAAGAGAATATTCAAATGAGACAGGAGGTTCTGTCAGCTTTCCACCAAATTTGGTCCATAAAAATATATTTTGCATGATTTAAAAACTGTTTTCAGTGTCCTGCTAAAAGCAGACATGCAAACAGATGATTTAATCTGTGAAAAAAAAAAAAAAAAGGGAAGAAAAAAGCTTGAACTTGCAAATTTACATCTGAATACAGATCACTCTCTTCTAAGAACTAATTGTACCTCAAAAAACATATAAAATGAAAAGATGCTCCTATGAAACTGTTTTATGTGTAGATTCCAGATCAGCAGCAGGATGAGAATACCAAAAATAGTCAGGGCTCCAAGTACTTTGTTAAGAAGTACATTACATCTTCAATATGTTTATTATTTGCAGCACATTCACATAAAATAAACAGACAACTCTTAATTTAAAACATTTTTCTTATTGGAGCAGCTACAGTAGCTCTCATCTTTGTAAATATATGTACATATTTTTCTCCAGAAGCACAACCCACTAGAGATGCTGTCATATTTTGATAAACAAACCAGATTTGGGTTCAACTCTAAATTCCTTCCTATGATCACAACATTATCTTGTGTAGTTCGTGACCCCAAGTCACAAGGATTTAAGTCTGGGATTTGGGCTGCTCATACCTGCTGCACAAACACCCGATACAGCCAGCCCCTGCCTCTATCTATCTCCCTTGTAACCTATCTCAGGCATTTTCAGGCAGATTACAACACAACATTTGACCTCAGACGTGCTATCTAGCAGGAGCTAGGTCCCTTAGAAAGCCATAATAGCTAACAGCCTCTTGTGCTGCAGCCTGTGCTGCTTCCTTATCCCATTGGATGGTGTGCCAGACACAGTCTCAACCCCATCCTCCTATGCCGACGGTATTACACACTAGCAAATAGGAAACCTGAGAGGCTGGTGTTTGTGGGAGTGGAGTTTAATTTCTATTTCAGCTCCTCACTGCTAGTATCAGGACACTCCTTCCACCTTCCTCCCCACAAAGTGGACAAGGCAACCCTCTGGGGTTTGTGTGATGCCCTCAAGCTCTCTTACGTAGCTCCTGTGGAACGGAACCACTTCACGCCAGAGGGATGGCAGCAGTAGCCTGAAGGTGAGTCATATGGACAAGGGAAGTGAATGTTTCCCAGTACTCGGCATTGTTGAGGCCACACCTCAAATACTGGGTTCAGTTTTGGGCCCCTCATTACAAAAAGGATATTGAGGGGCAGGAATGTGTCCAAAGAAGGGCAATGAAGCTGGTGGAGGGTTTAGGGCACAAACCTTACAAGGAGTGACTGAAGGAACTGGGGCCTGGAGAAGAGGACATAGAGGGGAGACCTTATCACTCTCTACAACAATCTGAAAGGAGGTGTGTGTCAGTCTCTTGTCAGCAGTAACAAGCAATAGGACAAGAGGAAAGGGCCTCAAGTTGTGCCAGGGGAGGTTTAGGTTGGATATTAGGAAAAACGTCTTTACTGAAAGGGTTGTAAAGCAGTGGAACAGGCTGCCCAAAGAAGTGGTGGAGCCACCATCTCTGGAGGTATTTAAAAGATATGTAGATGAGGTGCTTAGGCACATGGTTTAGTGGTGACCTGGCAGTGTTGGGTTAACAGTTGGACTTCATGAGCTCATATCATCGATCCAGCCAATCCAGATCCCTCTGTAGAGCCTCCCTCTCCTCAAGCAGATCAACTCTCTCATCTAACTTGTTGTCATCTGCAAACTTAGGGAGGGTGCACTTGATCCCCTCATCCAGATCATTGATATAAATCTTAAACAGAACTGGCCCCAAAGCTGAGACCTGGGGAACACCACTTGTGAGCAGCCACAACTTCATTTAACTCCATTCACCACAATTCTTCAGACCCAGTAATCCAGCCAGTTCTTATCTAGCAGAGCCCACACCCATCCAAGCCATAAGAAACCAGCTTCTCCAGCAGAATGCTGCGGAAAACAGGTATCAAAGGCTTTACTAAAGTCCTGATAAAAAACAGCCACAGCTTTTCCACTAAGTGGGTTACCTTCTCACAGAAGGAGAAGAGGTTCATCAAGCAGGACCCTGCGGATTGGGCCTGATTAGATGTTTGTCCTGCACATGCTTCATGAGGGCACTCAAGATAATCTGCTCCATCACCTTCCCTGACACCAAGGTCAGACTGACAGGCCTGTAGCTCCTCCAGATCCTCCTTCCAGCCTTTCTTGTAGATGGGTGTCACAATTGCTAACCTCCAGTCAACTGGGACCCCCCTGGTTAGCCACAACTGCTGATAAAAGATGAAGAGTGGCCTGGTGAGCACTTCCACCAGCTTCCTCAGTAGCCCTGGGTGGATCCCATTTGGCCCCACAGACGTGTGTGTGTCTAAATGGTGTAGTAAGTCACTGACCAATTTTTTTTTTATTATGGGGGCTTCATTCTGCTCTTCATCCCTGTCTTCCAGCTCAGGGGGCTTGGCATTCAGATGACTGGTCTTTTATAAAGACTGAGGCAAAGAAAGCATTCAGTGCCTCAGCCTTTTTCTCATGCTTGCTTACTATGTTTCCCCTCACATCCAACAGAGGATGGAAATTCTCCTTAGTCCTTCTTTTGTTGTAAATGTATTTATATGAACATTTTTTATTGTCTTTTCTGTCAGTAGCCAGATTAATTTCTAGTTGGGTTTGGTGTTTCTAATTTTCCCCTGGAGTAGTCTCACTAAATCTTTGTTGTCTTCTGAGTGGCCTGCCCCTTTTTCATAGGCCATAGACATTCCTTTTCGTCCTGAGTTCCAGTCAAAGCTCTCTGTTCAGCCAGGCCACTTAGCCACTGGCTCATCTTGTAACACACCAGGAAGGCCTGCTCCTTCGCCTTAAAGATTTCCTTGAAGAATGTCCAGCCTTACTGGACTTCTTTGCCCTTCCTGGACTACTTTGCCCTGCCTTCCAAGGGACAGTGACAACCAGTCTCCGAAACAGGTCTGCCCGCTGGAAGTCCAAGGTGGCAGTTCTACTGATCCCCCTCCTTACTCCCCCAAGAAGTGAAAATTCTATAATTTCCTGATCACTATGCCCAAGACAGATTCCAACCTTCACATCATCCACAAGTCCTGCTGTGTTCACCAACACCAGGTCCAGTCAAACATCTTCCTGCACTGGCTCAGTCACCATCTGTCAGGCAGTTCTCTTCCACACTCTCAGGGAACCTCCTGGACTGTTTCCTCTCTGCTGTATTGTATTTCCAGCAGACACCTGGGAAGATGAATTTCCCCATGAGAATAAGTGGTAGTGATTGCAAGACTTCTCCCAGTTGTTTATAGAATATTTTGCCTGCTTCTTGAACTTGGTTGGGTGGACTCCCAGCATCGTATCTGTCTTGTTGGACTTCCCTATGATTCTTGCCCATGAACACTCAACCCTATCATCACCATCATGTTCAGGACAATCAAAGCACCCATTAACATACAGGGCCATTCCACCACCTCTCCTTCCTGGCCTATCACTTCTGAAGAGTTTATAGCCATCCAGTGCAGTAGTCCAGTTGTGTGAGTCAGCCCACCATGTTTCAATGATGGCAAGCAACTATGTCATAGTTTGCCTGATGCACAATGGCTTCTAGGTCCTCCTGTTTTTTGCTCATGCTGCATGCCTTGGTGTAAGCATACTTCAGCTGGGCTAATGATCCCATTGCCTTTTTTGGGGGAGAAGGCCTAATTCCTACCTGATCATTCCCAGACACTACTGTGATCTCTAGACTGTCAATATCCCTTGTGCCTTTGCTATCACATGGTACCATGTTTCCTACTTCTACTGGGACTGCAGACCTAAGGATCTCACCAGTGCTGAGTAGAGGAGAAGGATTGCCTCCCTCAACCTCCTGGCAATGAGCTTTCAAGGAGGAAAACTATTGGCCTCCTTTATTGCAAGGCCACTTTGCTGGCTTATGATCAATACGGTGTCTGCCCCTAGGTCCTTCTCTGCAGAACTGCTTTCCAGATGGTAGGATCCCAGTGTGTGCCTTCCCCAAGGGAAGGAACTTTTCCCTTTATTGAACTTCATGAGATCCTTTTGAGCCCATTTCTCCAACCTGTCAATGTCCCCCTGAATGACAGTACCACCATCTGGTTTGCCAATCACTCCTCACAGTTGTGCATCTTCTGAAAACTTGGTTGGAATGCACTCTGTCCCAGGGTCCCAGTTATTAGCAAATGTTTTAATCAACACTGATTCCACCACTAGGGTCTGGCCTCCAATTGGGCTTCATGCCACTGATCATAAACCTCTGAGTCTAGAAGTTCAGCTACATTTCAATCCACCTCAGTGTTCACTTTTCTTTCCCATACTTCATCAACTAGTCTATTAGGTTGCTATGGGAGACAACATCAAAAGTCTTTCTGAAATCTAGATAAACAACATCCACTAGTCTCCCCTTGTCCTTTGAGCTCATCATTTCCTCACAGAAGGCTATCCACTTGGTCAGAAGTGATTTTCCCTTCCTGAGTCTACGCTGACTACTCCCAGTCCTTTTCTTGTCCCTAATATATTTGTAACTGGTTAGTAGTCAGGCATCAGGCTATAATTGAAAGTTAACAAGAAAATCAACAAATAATAAATTGCGTGAATGAACTAAAATTATCTGGAAAGCAAATGAAAAAGACCTTTTGTTAGATTGCTCAGAGTATTCAGGTACTTCCCATGATTGATGATTTTTACTACATGGTATGCCAAGTCAATATAATTTGGCATATTCAATTCAGTTTCTATCCTTGATCATGCATTACATTCCAACCTCCATTCTATGTACTGCTCATGGGCTTTCTCTTCTGGACCAATACATGTCAAACTACTTTCTAACTGCTCAGCTTCAGCTAGAACACTGGAGAGAGTTTCTACAGAATGCCAGCTTGCAGTGGGTTAAGAAAAGCAATGGGTCTTTACTAATGTGGCTTCAAAACCCTCAGGAAGCAAATGTAATTTACTTCAAAGTCTTCTGTCTCTTGTGGTTGTGATCCAGATAGGCTGTTATATAAAAGGCAGTGAACACTATCCTTTATCTTCCAATTTAACACTTACACGCAATTATTTTAATATAAAATCTTATCTGCCACTGTCATTGTTGCAATCTCCATTCTGGAAGGACAGTTACTTTCCACAAATGCTTAAAAAAAAAAAAAAATCACGTGCCCTTAGGCAGAGTTTCATGGATTAGGGGTGGTCTTTGCTGTTTAGACTGTAGATTATTTAACTCTGTCATATCTGAAGTGACCATGAACATTCACCAATACATGCCATTATGAACCATGGTCAGTAGAACAGCATCAAGGGCAAAGAATTTGTAGGTATCTGTGAGGTATACCGTAGCTGCAGGAGGTTTCAGGGTTGCAGCTTTGGAATAAGCACCTTCACCGTAATCTAGGCACCAAAATCCATTTGGATATGGCCTGAGATGTGCTGCTAACTGTCCCTGCCACCAGCATGGAGACATACTTGCATGTAAATAAGAACTTGAACAGGTTGTGCTTCTGCATTTACGTTACCGAAAGCCTTTTTCCCTCATAGATGACACCTCAGTATCATGCTTGGGTAATTCATGGTCCAAACAACGGTTAGAAATTGCAGTCGGAACATGCAAAGCATTGTTACTGAAATAAAAGATAATGCATGCCACTAGAGGTCCTTCCATATGTTTCAAAGGATCTGGCCCTGCTGCTAAATACAGCACCAGTCATATCTTTCGTGCAAGAAAGTCATCCTCCCTGTGAGAAAGCAGATCTGGTGATTATTGTTCCCCGACTGTAACTAGGACAAGTGAATGCTCTGTTTCTTATCAGAGCACTGGTATCTGTTCCTCCTTTCAGAGAACTCATCCAGCTGTCTTATGGCTCTCACAGCTCAAGGCCAAGAGGGCGGAGGGAGGGGGATTAGCCCAATAGTTTCAGTAAATTACACACATTCATCAGCCTCTTGACTTTTACACTCAAGTTCTTGCCTTTTATGGCAGACCCAGGGAAAATGATATAATGGTATGCCATACAGCATGTGTATACAGGGAGCTGGGTATATACATCGTATATCTCTACAAGTCTTGTTTTGCAAACTTTTCCAAGGGAATTTTGAATTTACAGTCTGATAAGCAATTTCACTACAAAGGATAATTGTACCTCTATCAGAAGTTATGTGCTCTGTCAGAGCAGAAGAAAGAAAGAAAAAAGGTGTGGGCTGCCGTATAAAGCTCTCATGCATATGCAAGTGTGCAAGCACAGTCCATAAAATTCTGCTCTTGATGTCAGCAGCAAAATTCTCATTAAAGCTGGAATTTTACTCTGGGCCTGTGATAGAAAACGAATTTGCATAGCTGTAATTGTTTCATGTACCAAAAAAAAAGAAGAGTGTTTTTTAAAATGAAATTATAGTGGAAAGACAGCATTATCGTCTTGTAGAATGGGCAATTGTGAAAGAAACTTGCTAAATTAAATCCTAAACATTGTTTCCCAATTTTAATGTGAGTTTTTGGGATGGTCGGGAGATTTCTTTTGATACATTCCAACAAGTCTTCAGCTTTCTTTTGTGTTAAGGAGCTCTGATTGTCTGTCTTTCTCCACAGGACTTCAGTGAAACATCTCCAATGTCTGCTAAATACAAAACGACAAATTGAGGGTAATCATGCCAAAGTGTATGGGCATTTGGGTTCTCACCCACATGAATCCACGAGGAAGTTGTATGGGCCTGCATCTTACCTCACACTTCTTCTATCACCAAGTGATATTGTTATAAAGCAACAACGGAGTTGCTAGGTTCTTTGCAGAGATACTAGCAACTCAATGCATTAAGCACTATCATTTTATGCCTCTTTTACCAGGGGAGCCCTAAATTTCAGTTACACACCTTAAAAATTATTTTGAAGGGAAAATAGAAGTGCAGGAATTATTCTTAGAGTTCGTTGTGCCTTGATATGTTAGTTGGCTTTGATCCCATACAACATTTTAAGTGGATGAAAAAGGAACATATTTGGGTTGCCTGACTGCTATCAGTAAACGCAAAACTGCCAAGCCATGTAACATAAGCTTCTTGAGAAGGCGTTAAGGATGTACAACTGGTGAGTTTTCACCATACCAATAATCCAAACATAGTACGGGCAGCTAAGCTTTCTGAATCTAATTAACAGGAATTTGTGTCTGAAATTCATGGCTCTCAAAAGTCTTTCCCACCATAATCTTCAATAATCCTTCTTCTTCAAACTACACTATTCATTATGGGCAGTATCCCATGTAAGGTGAACCTATGCAAACATCCACAGGACTACCAATTCTGAACTTTGCCTTGGATTCACCACAAAATTTGGATGAGAGGAAGCTGGATTTGTTCAAACCCCTACATTTCCACACATCAGGACCAAAAAACCCCTGTGAACTATTTCTGACACAAAGACAGAAAACCTGTTCTGGATAAAAATAGAAAAGGCTCACATAGCATTGTCATACAACAATGCATTTTCACAAATTTTCCTTTGTCTCTTCTGCACTCTGAAAGGTGACTAAAACCAGATCTATTTTAAGGTAGGTTGGCTCAAACCAGTCATCCCTCAGTAAAGCTGCTTGAAGTTTTCCACTGATATATTTTAGCCTGAGTTGATAGACTTCTAGAAATGCTGGTTGAAAGGGACATCTGGAGGTCACTGAGTCTGGCCTCCACCTCAAAGCAAGATTATTGCCAGCATTAGACCATGTCAAGTCCCTCTCTACTTCACTGTTAATTTTTTGGAATCACATTATCCCATCATTGAATTTTTCAACCACAAAATAAAACAGAAGAGGAAAAGACTCACTGAAAACATCCACAGGCAGACAGGGAATAGTTTGTTCTAGATTTTAAGAGGGTTTCGTAGTCTCTGTCATCAAAACTCTCTGTGTCCAGTGACAGGCAATTAGGGAATGTGCAGGTCAAATGTGCTTCATGAGGCTGCTGAGAGAAGAGGGGTTAGTCTGTGGAGAAGAAAAATGAAAATAAAACCCAGTTAATGTATGTAACAAGCTCCAATTACGGGGTCAGCAGAAAAACAGCCTTCCTCAAAGATTTATATCCCACATGAATAGTTTACTGCTCTTTTGGAAGAAATGACCTAACCCAGCACAAGACAGCAAGAGTGAACCAGTCGCTGCTCACAAACCCTGGCAGAAATACTTGGAAGGAAAAATAATAGAAAACACCTTAGTTCCCTTTTTTTCTTCCCTAATAAGCAGTATCATCTGATTAAAAGACAGGTGGATATTGTCTTGTTTAGAAAACTAAATTTGTGATGTGTAACATCTGAAGGGTTATGGCTTCCCTGTGAAAGCTTTCCTCAGAGATGTCTGGCACTGCAGGGCAGGTTGGTCTGTGCTGGCCAGACAAGGGACGTCTCACGCTGCAGCTAGGATCAACATTCTGAAGAATGAAAAAATACACAACAAACTGAATGGTGAAAAAATATTACAAACTTGCATCTTTGGTGGCAAAAAAATTCAGACTTTCCAGAGAAGACATCAGGATAGCGATCAGCAGAGCTGCGCTGAGCTACCTTGGCCATGGCAAGACAGGATGGACTTGAATAAAGTCAATCTTTTCCTGGCAGGAGGGATGTAGGTCTGCAAGGGGACACTGGGGACAGCTATGGCATCTGGTGAGGAGGACAGGGCATTGCAGATGGGATCTTTTGGCTTACTAACTGCATGCAGAATTATGTTCATCTGCATCATTCAAATGTAGTTTTGTGGTTTTTTAGTAATAAATGATTTCTGTAGACCACCTGTGTATATAACACAGGGAAAGCAAAACTGCAGGAGAATTTAGGGATTTGCATAGATCTGTAGATTCACTGTATTTTGGCCATGAAATCCTAGCTTGGATTCCACAGGCATAACTTCTGCTCCATCACTCAATGTGTTTGTACCTAATGTATACACCCATCAATATATAGCCTTGAAGACTACTTTCTCATCTGTCCCCTGAAAGTGCTCAGAGCACATTTAGGTCCTTGGGATTAGCAGTGCATTTTACTGAGATGCCTTGAATTCGAGGACTTTAGAGATGTCTGGGGGGCTCCTGTGAGTTCAGGATGCTAAAGTTCACAGTTCATATGTGAAACATATGAATTCCAGTTTAGTCTGAGGACAAAGGGCTTGTCACACATGCTGAGTTGTTGGAAATACAATCACATGAGGTTAGAGCAGTTGTCATAACTGATGTTAGGGTCATATCTTGTTTCTGATGAGTTTCAGCTGGTCCAGCTCCGGAAATACAGAGCAGCTGTTTTTCAGATTTTTGTAAAATGCTGTATAGGCAACATAGATGGAATTCTAGAATAACTTTACCTAGAAGATCCTTTAAGCTTCACAATTGACCATAGATCCTCTAGCTATATTACTACCATGTTCCTGTGGCCAACAGAAAGAGACAGACATCCAAAGGGAGCGTTAGGATCATACTGTCTTACCTTTTGCAAGCCAGGAAAAACTTGCCCAATAACTTCTGTACCAAGATTATAGTTTCTGTTTGAGTTTTACACATATCTTTTAGAATAAATATCCATTTATGACTTAAAAGCATGTCTTAAAAAGTATGACTTAAATGGTGTGGGAAAATGCACCACATCCATACCCAAATTGATCTTAAGCTTAGGTAGTTTCCCTTTTAAAGATTTGTGCTTCATTTTTCATCTGCTTGTCTCATTCTAGCTTTCAGCCACTTATCTCAATATGATTTTTTACTGTTAAATCAAAGTCTGCCATGATCTGAAGTATTTTTCCATGTAAGCATTTCTAGGCTGGAATTAATTTACTTCTGAATCTCCTCTTGGATAAATAAAATAGACAAGGTTTCTTAAATCTTAATCTGTCAGGTATGTTTTATAGACCCTGAGTTGTTCTTCTAAAGCTTTTCTGAACACATCCAGTTTCTTGATGTCCTTTTTGAAGTGAGGGCATGAAGTCTGTACTTTGATAACACTCTTGTTCATGTTGGAGACAGAGATTTTTCCTAATTTGATTGCCTCTTGCTTCTTCAATGAAAGATGGCATTCACAAACTTAGATGCTATGTTGCCATAAGACCACATGCTTCACAGGCCCCCTAATATAGTTTTAATATGTTTTTCGGATTGATCCACTGGGTAGAGTTACATACTTTATACGGTTATTCTATCTTTAGTGTTTTTCTATCATTATGGCCCAGCACTGACATACTGCTCTATTTACTAACTGACTCTGGTATAGAGGTATGTACAGATGATGTAATCATATAGATAATGCCATTATTTACAAATGTCACGTTTTGTATTCTTTCCCAGTTTCACTAGCACTGGGTTCATAAGTTCTTCCCATACAATAAAAAAAGTCATTGAGAAATATATAACCAAAATCAGATTTCTGAGAAGCATGCCGGGAATGACCTTCTACGAAGCATGCTATTCCTCTGTTTTCAGTCATTTTCAAGCAACTTTTAATATGTGTTTATTACTCTATTTTTAATACAGTGTTAAGTCTGGAATGTGTTTCTTTTATCTGCACACCAAATGGGGCTCAGTCAAATATTCTGTTGTTTCTCTTTGCTACCCATGCAACACTAATAATGAAAAGGTCATGCATAGTCTGCAGCATCTTACCTGTGCTTATTAATAGATCTAGCTCCATAGGACTTTGGTCAGTTTGCTAGGAGGCACTGTTTTCTACACTAAAATACATTAGACCTTAGCCTGTCTGATGTGCTACCAAGCTGCGTAAATGACTGTTGCCAGTTCCCACATATTTCATTCACAGATTTCATAGTAGCACAGAGCAAACCCTAGGGCTGTTTTGGGTAATGATGGTGAAATACAATCATCACGATGGTGATAAACTAGCGGCAGTGTTATCTTTCTCGAAAATCAAATTTCCTCAGAAAAGACATCACAGTTATTTCACAAGGCCTGTTATTGAAAAACTAACTTAAATGTTTTGCTGTAAAAACTGTTCTGCAGCTTCATTCAACATGTATGCCAGGCCAACCAGCTGTATTGTGATCCTAGTTACTTTTTCAAAGATTGGCATTAAATCAGTTTTCTGTCCTCTGCTACTCTCTCAGGGTCGAAAATCAACATTAACAGGTTAGAAAAGGTCTTTCCAACTAGAGAGAGCTGTACAAATTTCTATTCTGTACATCCCATGTGAGCATTTCACTGTGAGAAATATTTTTTTTAAATTCCTGCCTTTATTCCAACGCTATTGGTCAGAGACTTTTAAAAATTAATACCTTTAGGTTTTCTCAGCAGGTACTTCCCATTCCAAGTTCTGATTACTTGTGAGTATCACATGTGATTTCCAGAATAATTTTGTTTGGACCAGGTTATTTGTTTATTGTTGTTGTTATATGGTTTGTTCATTTTAGCTATTATTGTCCGGCAGGACCAAGTGAGCAGGTTTCTGGAGTCCTAAGAAAGCAGCTTCCTATTCATAAAAGCACACCACAGGTGTGGGGCATGAACCCTCACACCACATCTGACACATTCTGTGAAAGCCAGTGAGGGGCTGGTGTGTCACCTCCTGTGTGTCACAGTGCTCCTGCATCAGAGAGAACAGGGGCTGCAGCACAGAGCTGTGGGCAGATTTTGTCACTCGGTCATGTCCCTTCCTGCAAGCTCCACTGGCGTCAGCTGATCTGATCTCTTGTCTGCCACAATCTAAGCTTCAGGGCTTCATTTGCATTGTATATACACCCTGTGATCCAGGTGCTTACCTAACCCAGTTCACATGGAACAGCACCCCCTGCACCACACTGAATGAATGAAGTGCCACAGATCCATAATCCTCTGACCATGTGAGAAAGGCGATCAAAGCAGGATGTCAGAACCACTATTTCGGTGCCTGGGCAGAAACTGCCATCAGTAAAAGGAAAACCACAAAAAACAAGGTAGGAAGGCATAAGCACAGATCCTATGCAGCATGAATTAATTCTGTTCAGGTCACTTTGCTTATTTCTATCTCTTTAGACTCTCTTAGTGTTTTAATTAATCCATTGACAATTAAACACCAACTCTGCATTTAAACCACAGCTTCAGATGAATTCTGGGAGTCAGTGTCTTGAGTAACCTTGAAAGTGAGGGCCAAGGGCCATGTAAGACACCTGATGTGCAGTCCTAGTGAACCATCTTAGAAAACTACTCAATTTTATGAGTCAACTTACCATTTCTTCATCCACAGAGACTGTAAAATCCCTTCAAAGATGGATAGTAGACCAAACATGTGGTAGAGGCTTCAGCAAAGTTATTATCTTTGGTAAACTGCACTTCCAATATGCTTCCTTTAACATATCAGTTGCTTTGTTTAGGAGATTATTTTACATAAATTCAATAAAAAATACAAGGATAAATTACCATAAAGACAGCATAAATATTTAAGAGGTTACAACGTAGCTTTGTGGCATGAGGTAATGTATATTATATTAAAAATTAGGAGCGATATTTAAGAATATTGTTTTCAGCTAGAAGCACCAGTTTAACATGAAACATAGCAAAGAGACAGTTCATTGTTTCAACTTTACAGTTGATTAAAATCACCCATATGTGACGTAACTGTACCTCTTCTACACAGAGAAAATGTCAGTTGTTGATAAGTATCCATTAAGTTTTAAATTTTGCAGAGAATATGATTTCTTGAGATTAGTGAACATATCTTCCCCATCTCAAGTTAATACCCTAGCACAATTCAGCAGAGAGTGTGGTTTCACAGCATCTCTCGCTGCACATTACCCTCAGTCCTGAGATGAGTATTGCATCTGGATAAATGATGCATTACTGGAATGATAATGTACTATTAACTATGAGCTTATCTTGACAGAGTAAAGAAGAATTTCTTGTAAAAGTCAAGGAGAAATAAGCAAAACAGTTGGTTGCCATTTTACTAAATAGATAGGACTGTCTTTTTATGTTTTTTTATGGCAATAGCTTCCCTTTTTTGCCAAATAGCAAGTTGATCACACGATTTTGCAAACACTAAATAGAACTGAAAATCATAAGTTTCTTCTGGGAGGACTTACATAAAAGATTTCAGCTTGTTGGACCAGGGAAAAATGTTTCATTTGGATAGAGTTCAACAAGAAACTGTGGCCAAACTGTGGCTTTCAGAAAATTGTTTTTCAGTTGTGTGACCCATCTGCTCCCACATGACAACTATGTGACTGTGTTGCATTACCTATTATGCACTGTAATCTGACTAATCCCTCATGGTGTATCATGGGGTGGTTGTATCCATTATGCCTCTCACCAAATGTCCTGGCAGATGGGAGGGGTCATGTGGAAGCTGAACTACAATTTCCACAAAGCACCACAGCAATGCAGAAATTTTTTATGTTGGAAAAAGCAAAAAGGTAATGTTTCCCATAGGGGACATCGAAAAAAAGTCCTTTTGACATGTTTTGATATTTCCAAAGTGAAAGAGCTGGACCAGCCTTCACCCGACCATCTCAGACTCACATTTTCAGTTTCAGGACAAAAAGTTTGCAGAAAGCAAACTCCTTACATGTTTTAATTAATTTAATCAAAGAACAGCATCTTTATTAAAAATGGTTCAAAAGCTAAAAAAATCCTAGTTCTAGAGTAGAATTCACCTCCTAAGGCTCAGTCTACACTTGTTTTAAAATTGTTTAAGTTGAAAAGTTTCAAAAGACCAGAAGGAATTACTGTAGCCTAAAACAGATCAATATCGTTTCCCCATCAGTATGAATTAATGATTTGGCCCATCAATCCTGGACAGTTCAGACACTTTGGAACCACATTGTTCTGAAGCAGTCCTAAGTTGCAGTGTATTTGAACAGTTTCAGCAATATAGATTTTGGCCCAGTATGGATATAGATTAACAGTTTTGTGATGAGGTAAAAGCCCAAAGCTGTGCTCAATATATACAAGCAGAAAGTTGTCCTTAAAAGTGTATAATCTATCTCTATAATGTGAAAAAATAAATGAAAGAAACATTATTTTTCATATCCTCATGAAGGTGTGAGAGTCATCGCAACAGTTTCCAGCCACCAGAAATGGTCCACTAACTGCACACAAAGATTTTGCTGCAATGCATCCAGTTGGATTTTTAGAACTCCTAGGAAGGAAGAGTCTTCTTTTCCTGCCCAGCATCTCCACACACTTGCCAGGGTTCCGTAGCAGGTCTGGATCAGGGTCTGCATCAAGGGGTACTGGTCCACAACCACGCCACAGGGCTGGTGTGAGCACTCATAATGATACGCAGCTTCCCAGGGATGGAGAAGCAGCCCTTGCCACCAGCCTCCCCATGATGTCTGTTCCCATACAAAGAGCTTCAGCCTGGGGTGTAAGACATGCTTAGGCACTGACACTGTACCCTACTTCCCAGACACCTTCACTGGTCACTAGAAGCCTCATCTGAGACAGAATATTTGTCAATATGGTTACACTGTGCTTAGATGCACTATCACAGCTCAAATCAGGGATGACGTGCATTACTGCAAGCCACAAAGCTGGGGACACACCACCTTGAATTTTGGATATTTTATTTCATTTCTGAATATAGTAAGAAGCCATGTAAGTTTCTGCAGGAAGTTTATGGAAGACTGACTTGGTCAATACAGCTGTTTTTTGGTTTGCTAAGACTGACCTGATGCTGTTTGCAGACTAGAAACTTAATTAGAATGATTACACACAGCACTAGCCTGCCAGAAACAGATCCTGAAGTTGCTGTGGAAAAAAAAGCAGACTACGCCTTCTTGGAAGCAGTTCAGAACAGCAGAGCAATACACTGGAAAATTGTGTCTATCGATCATATGCATGAAGTGTGGGGAGAGATTTTCTCCTGTAGGAATGAGTGAGCACTAAATGCATTAAAATCAATGATGCTGGGAATCATTTCTTCCTTGTATGTCATAACTGCTTTCCAAGACTTTTCTACAGCAGGGTTTCAGCTGGCTGCCTCTAGAGCCAGCAGAAAATCTCCAGTTGGCTTTAATCTGGGTTGAATCAGAGCAAAGGGAACATTGCAGCACTGTCAGGAGCCACATGATCATGATCTATACACAACTGCACCAGACCATCACTCTATTTTCCCAAAGCAGGAATGAGAGATGTCAGAAGTAATTATCTTGCACTGTGTTAATCACCTATCTAGAGGGCATTAGTACTGCACAGGTAATCCTTCTTGTCTGTGTCTGTCTGGACACACTCAAGCAGAACTGCTGTCTATCCTTTAAACCCTCAGGCATTCTTGGATTTAGAAGTAAGCAGGCACACAGTTCCGCACCAAAACTATGGATCAAGGCAGAATCATCAGTTAACTGTTCACAAACTTTATCAGTTGCTTTTTCTGTTCCTGTCTGTACACAGAGACTTGTTATACTAAATTAGGTCCTCCAAACCTGTAAATGGGGAAACATAAGGTCTGTTTAGTAGCCAGGGTTCCTTTAAGATTTTTAAACCAACTAGAACTTCTTATTGAAAAGTAAGGAAAGAGCAGAGGCTTATAATTTTCTTGTGAAGTGTCATCATTTTTGCTCATACAAAAGCAGAAAGAATGTAGAGTTAAGCTCTTCTTATTTATTGAAATAAGCAGGCCTAGGTTTACCAAAAGGCAGATCAACATGGGTTTTAATCCTTATCTCCTATCTTAGTTCCTTTAATGCAATTCTAGAATGCAATGAAATGTCTGCTCTGGGTGCATAAACATTTTATGCAAGACTCCCTTTCTCATTAATGCACATGTGTGTCTTCTTTACAAAAAGATGAGGAAGGTCTGCAGCGTTATGGAGCAGCAGAGCATGTGTGCATGTTTCTGAGCATGTGTGTGAACACCTGTTCCACCACACTGCCCTTCCTGTAGAGCACGACACATTGGGTAGTGGTGGGCCAGTGATTTCCATTCATGCTGACGCTACACCTGACTTTGTGATAAGGAACTTAGAGATTAATAAATTAATGTTTCCATTTCAATGACAGTATAGTACCAGTAGGGTCTAACCAAAGACTTCTTCCCTGCTGCAAAGTTTTGTTTGGAACAAGATACATAGAAAGGGTTAATGGAGAATACAAAGTGTGTTGTGTCAAGATAAAACACTACAAATAATATGTTCCTAAAATAACTGTTTCTTAAGCTATCATTTTTAACATAAGACATTGGGACAGAAGCTGGTCTGAGGCAAAGGCTTGAGGGAAAGCCAAGACCATTTGAAAGGGTGCTGCAGTTGTTTCATGCTTAATGACAGGGATGGAGGATAGCAGAGAGACATCACCATGACAAGCAAACACACAAATGAGTGTACAAGCTCTTCTATTGGCTAAAGGCGATTAAAGTTTTTCACCTGGAGCCTTTTTTGAGTGCAAACACAACAAATGTAGTTAAAGCATTTTGGTAACTCCAAAATGAAGCCTTTCAATTTTACTTCAGTTTTAGTTTTATTTAATGGCACTGAAATTTAAAAAAAGAGATTGAATGAAACATCTCACTCCAGAAACAAAACACATGTATTTTTTTCACCTGTTCAGATTCATGACAATATTAGAAAAATCCCTGGACTTTGGACAGAGAATATTTTTCATGGTTTTGGTACTGCACGTTAGTCCCAAGTCATAGCGCAAACTGAGTGGAAGACATGCAGCAGTAAAGGACATCACTGAACAAGCAGAAAGGCCAATTATCCAGGTCCTGGCTGAGCAAACTACACATTTTGAGTGCAAAGTTTGCCAGTGCAGCATCATAAAGTATCACTCAAAGACACCCAGGGTAGTTGTGAATTGAGCACATATTCTGCGTGGGGCAAGTGGAGCAGGGATGGGTAAGAAGAGATGGCTCTGAGCTGTTATGACAAATACAGCTCCTGATTCCCAAACTAGCCCATTCAGAACTATCTTGGACTCTGTGATGTACAGAAACCCACAGCAGACCAAGGATGACATGAGGGGAAGACCAATGGAGAATTAGGGAAGGCCATCAAAGATTTTCAAAGGCAGATGTGATGTGATGAGAAGGCAGGCAAGGAGGAAAGCCACAGCATCACCAAGAGCCTGTGTCCAGGGATCTCTGTGGGGGTGGGACTTCAGGAGGCAGCAAGGAGCACAGCCAGAGCTGAGGAAGGCCCCAACAACCACTTTGCCTGAGGAGAGAAAAAGAGAAAGAAGATGCCTCTTTCAGTGTGAAGGAAGCCGCAGGAGCTGAGGTATAGCCCCAGGGGCTACAAGTCAAGCCAAAAGTAAGGCTACAAGCAAAGCAGAAGATAGCATCAAGATATCATTAAAGTCATGAACCTTGGTGGCAAAGAAATGGTGGTGAAATCAGTAGCGGCAAAGGAAGAGGTAAGAGGAAAAAGTGAAAGCATGAGATCTCTGTGCAGATGGTATGACCCATCAGCATCCTTAGTCCAGTGTCAGGGAACCTGTACTGTCTTAATAGTCAAAAGACAGGTAAAACATAAGCTGTTCACAGTAATCTGGGCAGGAACGTGCACACAGTATTATCCTAATAGCTGCTCACCAGTTAATCCTGCAATTTATTACAGGGCCCACAAAATAGTGAAAAGATGCTAGATATCTGTGTGTAAAAAAAAAAAAAAAAAAAAAACCCTTTGTGAGAAACTCTCCATCTTAAAAATACAGGCATTTCCATGCCCTTCTTTATGCTAAAACAGTGATAATATTAAGAGATTTAACTTCCCATGAAAATAAACATAAAATTAGTCTTAGTATTTACAGCCCACAACTAAGGGAGTAAAAAATAGACACATGATCTTGCAAGGACTGTTGAGTGTTCAGGTGTTCTTGGCAGGCTCAGAAATCCGCATACAAGTGCATGATGCTCATACATGCATGTTGCCCCAGGAACGAGTTAAACAGAATTATTGTGAAGGGCTGGAGACTTGCCACGCTGAATACTGAAAAACTGAAAAGGTGTATTTTCTCAAAGTTTGTATTTGCATATTTTCAAACTTAGGTAAATGTGTATGCCAGTGAGTATGTGTATGGATTTGAGATCACCGTCTGCAGTAGGAGACTGACAGTTTGATGGATTGGAAAATACACGTTTCTTTGTCCCTTTTCCAGCTTTTCACGTCCTTCTTCCTCTAATAGTCTCCTTCCATCAAAATTCTGACAGAAAAATTTCCAAATATTTCAGTCCAAAATATCTTCACAGCAGTATTTTGTACAGCTCTAGCCAAAATGCACATTTCCCAATTAAATTTTATACCTTTAAATCCCTGTCCAGTCATCTAACCAGGAAGGAGTTAACTCCAAACCTATTTCTGCTTCTTGATTCCATTTCGGAGAATATGATAATCCTTTAATTATATAGCATATTCAACTGACAAAATGACTTTCCTATTGTTGAAAAGCTCCTTGTTGTACTGAAGGCTTTTGATAAAACATGGCCATGGGGGAAATAGACAGATTTGCTATTGAGATTATTTTTTTTATATAAAAATCCAATGGAACATGCAATCTTCTTTAAGGGGACTATTATGTAGCCACAGTGGTTTCCCACTATGCAAAGCTAACTTCCTCTCTTCCTGGCACTGTAAAGCCTCACGGCAAGTAAGCTCTGCTCTCAGAACTCCAACAGGGAATTTTCAGTTGCACACAAGGAATTTAGCTTTTTGTCCCTTATACACCTCTTAAAGAATTACATTCTCCCCCCTGACTGTAAGGCTACAAGAGGGCTTCCAACAGAGGAACGTACCCTTCTGAGGATAGACAGCAGGGAAGCATGTGACAGACAGCATTGCATGCAACTTGCTGAAATCCTGATTTCATAACAGTGCCTCTAAGACAATGATGGCAAGCAGTAAAAAACAGATCACGTGCAGCACAAAGCAATGGTGGAAATTTCCTATTACCACACTGGGGTTTCAGGAATAGTTAGCTGAAGTCATTCAGCACTTTTCCATTCACTACAAAAAGCTACAGATGAGAACAACTGGCTGTATGAAATACCCTCTCCAGCAGAAACTGAAGTTACCTGCCCATCATTTCTTAATCCTGTATGCAGGGTAATCAGATCAGATCTCTCCTATCCCAGGATCTCACTGAGTCTTGCTTGGTAATGTTGTCCAACCACTCAAGCTTTATCATCCTGTTAAAACTAAGAGCCCAGATCTGGGTGAAACAACACAAAAATGCAAAGCACATTAAATATTTATTTGCAACCAGCCAGTTTTGTGAAAACTACTGATGACTTTCCTACTGTGTGTGAACAGATAGTCTGTTTCCAGTCTATGAGCTCTCATCATATGTTCTAACCAGAGGAAAATTTATTAAATTTATTAAAAATTAGCACTGCATTAAGCTCCTACTGTCTAATCTTATTACATAGGGTTGATTGTGTTTCACACAAGTAAGCTAAGAGGTTAGGACATTAATCTACTGTAAATGAAATGCTCCTATGAAATGTGATAGAAGACATGGTAAAGAACTTGCTTTACTGCAATCATCTGACTTGTATCGCATGCTATGCTTGTTAATGAAGACTAAGTTACAGAACATATTATCTGTGCTTTAAAATTGCTATCCATGCTCTTGGAGTTTTCCTTCAAAATTTACAAACCTATCTCTCAGAATATTAACAATGTCCCGAAAAAAAAATTTAACTTGTAACACCTTTGCTTTATTTATAAGTTCATGACCTATCAGAGGGACATGTCTTGACCAATGACAGAAATAGAGAATGAATAAAGGTGACAGGACAGACTAAGCTGCATGTGTTTTGGGGCTTGGTTTCTGGCAGCACAAATGTCAGATCACTATTGAGTTATGTATCAGACCTGGTATTGCATTAGGTCTGAATTCATTAGTTACACACAGATGTGTATTGTGCAAACACAAGTATTACTTTCCCCTCTGACTCAAAAGCAGCACTTTTTATTTCTTGCTTTTTGGACTGAATAGGTGATTGCCTCATGGGTAAGGACTGGAGGTAAAATGAGAAAGTTCATTAGCATTCAGTTCTTTGCAGACTTGAGAACAACTTAAAAACTGGGATTAGCTCATCTAGATGTGTCTTGAGACAGTGATGCTGGGAGGCTAGAATAATGCTGGCAAAGCTCTTTGAGCTCTTTGGATTGATGATCACTCTGCAGGTGCATAATACTACTATTGATCTCCTCTGAAATTATTTTAATAACTACAAATCTCACTTTGAAGAATAATAGGACTTAAATGGCAGGCGCAATGAAAATAACATCACTTGCTAACTAAAGACAGCAAATTATATTTATCATTCTTAAGTTTCTGGTGATGATTTTCTCATCAGGAGGATTTTGTGTTATCAATATGTAGCTGTGGTGGCCTGTGCCACCATTAAAAACACCAGTTCCTTCATCCTTGTAAATGGTGCAGCCAGAGATATACTGGACATGATTCAGATTGAATGAGGTCACAGAAAAAATAGAAACTAGAATAGTACTACTTGTTCTTAAAACCAAGAATTCCCCATGTGGATGTTAGCTACAGTCACAAGAAATGGGCCAAAAATGAATATCCAGATGTCATAGCAGTACATTGCATAAATTGGTCCACATCAAACATCCAGAGCCACAGCCCCTTTGAGGTCCTCTTCATCATGCTCAGGGGAGAAAAGAGAACTTAAAGCTGATAACCAAAGGGATCTTTCCAGCAGAAAAATAAAGCAGATAAATGGAGTTCCTCAACAGCACATACTTTTCATCATCTGCTTTCTATTTCCTGCAAGGGCATGGAGTTGTTGTTGAAGAAAATAGAGCTCAGGCTGAGACCAAGTGCAGAACACCCAGGGAAGAGAACTGTCCTTGGGATGCAGAACAGAGACAGCAGAAAATGACCCTATGTGAGTGGAGGTTTTGTGTCAGCCCCTGCCCAGCTGAGAATTATTGGAGGTATAAAGGCAGCTTTATCAGTCTTTCTGGTCACTGTGGCAGAACAGACCACATCAGTACAGTCACACATTTCAACACTCTCCAAACATGCTCTGGCCCATTTGAAGGATGCATTCTGATGTTCATCATTAACATGAATTGGGATAAAGAGAAATAAAGAGTTTACAACCAGGGGAAAAAAAATCCAATCTTTTGACTTGTGCCTTAAAATTAAATCCACTAAATCTCATACCAACATTTCTTTAGAACACCAGTGCAGCAGACACCCAGATTCCAAC
This sequence comes from Todiramphus chloris collaris, assembly GCA_025345505.1. Classification (NCBI taxonomy): domain Eukaryota; kingdom Metazoa; phylum Chordata; class Aves; order Coraciiformes; family Alcedinidae; genus Todiramphus; species Todiramphus chloris. The sequence goes on along the minus strand of JANVCC010010406.1, from coordinate 27,891,442 downwards.
TGTTATGCAGTGCTCATTACCTCTGGCTGCTACAGGCTGACTTTATTGCTTTGAAAACACGTAAACCTCATCTTGCTACATAGGTAAGCAGACCCTGGACAGCATTACCGAGGGTGAAGGGAAGGGAATGGCTTAGTGGCTAACCATAGCACGAAACTGAGAGTCTGCGGGTACAGAGCAAACAAGCTCCGTGGTCAGGGACCATCAGTCAGATTGCCTCTGGACAAGCAACTCTTAAAACATAATCCCTGTCTCAGAATAACCATCACTTATACTTTTATGAGTTCATAAACTCCTGCGGCTGGGGAGCTGCTGCGAGCAGTGCAGCTGGCAGCGTTGGCAACAGCAGCACCCCAGCAGCGGGGCGTGGGCTTCCTGCCACCTAGAGGAATCCCAGCAGGGTCCTGATGGCCACAAAACCCCTGGTGCCAGGATCTCTGCTCAGAGCACACCCACCCCATTTATTCCCTGTGAAGGGCAGCAGAAGGCAGCTGGTTCATAGAGTGGTTGGCTTCTGACACCACCAGCCCCAGACTCCCTGCGGACATGACATGAGCCACTGAGCAGAAGATTTCCAGGCACCAAAGAATTTCTAACCTCAACAGCAGTGCCAGGAAATAGATCCTATTCCCAGGCAATTAAGTTTACAAGAAATACACAGCCCATGAGGGGACATTTAAGTGTGGCCAGCAGGTTCATGTGGAGATTCATTCATGCTCCTCACCACCCTAGCACCAGAGCGGTCTGCAGTGCAAAAGGAGCTGTATAACCTTTAAATCAGGATGCCAGGCTGAACACACCTTCTCTTCTCCTGTGCTCCACCACACTAAATCATCACTCACAACAATGAAGAAAAACAGGGCTGGTTTCACAAGGCAACTAGACAAGTTTCTAGGGAGGAGCCCAAATCATGGTTCATGTTTGGCAACAGTGATGCAAGAAGCTAGATAGAGGAGCTGGGGGCAGATTTCCCAACAGTTAATAGCACCATTCACTCCAGTATCTTCACAATATTTCTCTGACATGCACCCAGATCTACATGCAAATTGACCATGGTGGAACATGTGTCAGAGCCACCTCCCTCCTAGCTAGAAGGTGATGACAAGAAGGATTTAAATCCATCCATCACTGCTTGCAGAAAGGGTGTGCTCATCAGCAATTATAATGGCCAGCTGTAATTCATTGCTGCATGTAATTGAAATACCAGCTGAGCCCTGGCATGTCAAGTGCAGGGGTGTTTCATAGAATCATTTACATTAGACAAGACCTTTAAGATCATCGAGTCCAACCATTAACCCTACTCTCCCAAGTCCACCACTAAGCCATATCCCCAAGCACCACATCTACATGGCTTTTAAACACATCCAGGGATCATGACTCAACCATCTCCCTGGGCAGCCTGTTCCAAAGCCTGACAACCCTTTCAGTGAAAAAAATCTTACCTAATGTCCAGTCTAAACTTCCCCTGGTGCATCTTGAGGCCATTCCCTCTTGTTCTACCAATAGTTACTTGAGAGACGAGACCAGCACCTACCTCTCTACAATGTCCTTTCAGGTAGTTGTAGAGAGCAAGCAGGTCTCCCCTCAGACTCCTTTTCTTCAGACTAGATGTCTCCCCTCAGACTCCTTTTCTTCAGACTAGATAGCCCCATTTCCCTCAGATACTCCTCATAAGACTTGTTTTCCAGACCCTTCATCAGCCTAGTTGCTCTTCTCTGGACCCACTCCAGCACCTCGGTGTCTTTCATGTATTGAGGTGCCCAAAGCAGTTTCAAATGAGATAACCAGGTTGCAGCTGGCAGTGGGCACTGATGCTGCAAGCCATAGTGGGAAGTGAGTGGCATTTGACCATGTGTGCTGTGACAGGACAAAAATAGGCCCAAAACAGAGAGAAGGGTCTCAGAGGCAGTGGGGATGTGGTGCTAGTGCTGTGCAGGTATGGAAACTGGGCATAAGGATGTTGGGATACCAGTGGACTAGCTGGGGTGGCTTGAACAGAGACAGGGGCTGGCTGGGGCTGGGGTGAGATGTGTATGAACAGAGAGGAAAAGAAGAAGGCTAAGGAGGAAAAAAAAAAAAAAAGCAGAAAACTAACTTACAGACAGGCTGAGGGGAAGTCCCTCTCAGGGCACCTCTCTTCTAACAGCAGCAGGCCCCTCTGGCCCCTCCAGCCTCCAGCAGACTGGGGACCTGCAGTGCCTGCAGCTGAACAATGTCTGCTGGCAAACCTGACTGGGGACCTGCAGTGCCTGCAGCTGAACAACCTCTTCTGACAAACCTGCTGGGGAGAGGGTGATCAGAAATAAGGACAGCATGAAGCCAAGGGGATACTCACAGCTGCAGATTGTATGCACACTTGCTTTGTAGCCCAAAGAATAATGCCAGTCTTCTTGTCCCACTGTTCCTCTTCTTTCAGCTGAATTTCATCTTACTCCATCTCAGACTCCACACAGGGGAAGACAACCTGACACTGCTATCAGTTACCTTGTTCACAAAACTGTCACTGGTTTTTGAACATTCAGGGACATAGGCTTTTTAACTAGAAGGAGCTTTTTGGCTTCATAACAGAGCTTTGTGGTCTTCTCTTGCAGTCTCCCCAGATGGCCCCAAAGGTAAATGCCTGATTTTTTAGCACTCAAAGCATATGCTGTTTGGAGGAGTCATGAAGCAGGTGAGGCTAGTTTTAATCTATTCTTAAATTACATACAGGAACTAATTCACAAAAGAAAAGCACTCATGCCACTGACCAGCAGCACCTGTTATAGTTAGGTTTGACATGCAAAAAAGGACTTAGAAATGAGCAATATTTTACAAAAGGGAGGCTTCACTAAAAGGTTGAGGTTAGTTACAAGGGACTGATAGCTTAAAGTGAGCAAAACCCCCAAAAGTGGTTTAGACTGAGACTCAGAAAAATGCAATATGAAATAAGAAAGGAAACCAGAAAGGAAAGAGACTTATCAATGTAAGTAGATAGCAGCAGGGTTCTTTGAGGAAATGAGAAAATCTTTAGAATTTAGAAATTTGACACAAATTGAATCAATAAACAAGAACATAAATAAGAGTAGGATCTAGAAAATAAAAGGATTAAGATGTGTCGCTGTTTATGCCAGGAGTGGAGAGATGCAGCAACACATAAATTCAGCAAGAGCAGGCAAAAGAAGAACTTTATTAATTTATAACCCTGTTTTATATACCCTAGTCCCATAGGGCGATTGATCAGTGATCACCCATCTCCGAGGGTGATTGGCTAAAGTCCTACAGCATCCATTGCAAAATATTTTTCCAATGTACCATAAACAGAATTTAGCAAAACACCACGTGTTAGTCTACCGTACAAAAAACATCCTCCTGTTTCTCATAACATGTGTGAGAAAGGCAGGACTCTCACAGAATACCATGAGAACCTGAGAAAATCCCTCTGCTAGCAGCTTTTCAGCATCCACAAAGATGGATTTTCCATAGCAAATAGCATAAGGCTTAAAACCAAACACTACCAGATCACTTGGCTGTTCCTGAATCAGCAAAATTGTGAAACAAATGGAAGAGGTCTAATGACTAGACAGATGATAAAGGATAATTAAGGGAGATGAATATATCGATGAGAAAATGTACAATTTCTTTGCTAAGACACTGGCACATCTCTTAGCTAGTAATAAAAAATACCTGCAAAGTTGGAGGTGTCAGAAGAAAACTGACATGTGAACAGTTCTATATAAGATACATCTGAGGTTTGTGATGAAAATCAGGAATAAAGTAGTCAAACAGGTAACAGAAATAGCACTTACTGTCCAATAAATTGAAAAGTACATATTGTATCTGTATCTAGGCCATACATAATAAAGTATCTTTAATCCTAGCCATAAACATTTGCATTCTACCACTGCTAGAACAGTTAGAGAGGGTTTGCGTCCTTCTGTGTGCATCTAGAAACCTGAGTCTGAATTTCTTCTCAATGCCAGTTTAATTCTGATTTATAAGCATGACATGATGACTTTATGGAGGCAGGACTTCTCAGAGTGGTGAAGGACCCCCCCTCAGGCTGAACATTCCTGGAACCCATCTCCCTCTTTGGGACCTTGATGAAGGCTCAAACTTTGAGTCTCCTCTTCCTCCTACTGAAATAAAACATAAGTCATTCTACCTTAACATTGTCAGAGAGAAGAAAACTCTAAAATAGAGTGTCTTCTAGAGCTTTGTATTCCACTTATATTAAGCTTTTTCTCTTCTCTTCCCACTCTTGGTTTTGCTCTAAGTCCTAGGGTTTGTTTTTGTTTTTTTATTATTTACTTAGTGGTTTATTTTCAATTTTTTGATCACTTCATCTCCATTTTTCTCCTGCCTTTCTTTTTTCTCCCCTGCCAGCCTGGGCAAAACACAATATGACTAGAGTGTAGGGAGGTCTATGTTTATTTTCACATACCAGGTATTATATTTTTAAACCCCTGGATATCAGCACAATCATGTAGATCCTGAAACTGTATGCTACAGAACAGTTCTAAAATTAATAAAGCTCTCAGGCATATAATTGTTTCATAATAGATTCCATATACTATATACTGTCTATATAGTAATATTAGTCTAACTATGTTTTTGCTTTTGTTTGGTTGGTTGGTTTTGGTTTTGTTTGTTTTGTTGGGGTTTTTTTCTGTGTTTTTTTGGGG